>CM064522.1:14215850-14406616 GCA_032716605.1 Paralithodes platypus | reverse complement strand
TTGTGTTGAGGGTTGGGGATAGGGTCTGGAGCCACAATATCATTGGCTTGCTATTCCAGATCTGACCGGTATGGAGGTCACAATATTGAAATAGGGGTACACTGTACCGACTATGGTACACCAGGTACACGTTATATTAATAGTAGATTGTGTTGAGTGTTGTGGATAGGGTCTGGAGCCACAATATCATTAGCATGTTATATGAGGTCTGACCGGTATGGAGGTCACAATATTGACATAGGGGTACATTGTCCCGGCTATGGTACACCAGGTACTCATTATATTAATAGTGGATTGTGTTGAGGGTTGGGGATAGGGTTTGGAGCCACAATATCATTAGCTTGCTATATGAGGTCTGACCGGTATGGAGGTCACAATATTGACATAGGGGTACACTGTACCGGCGATGGTACACCAGGTACTCATTATATTAATAGTGGATTGTATTGAGGGTTGGCGATAGGGTTTGGAGCCACAATATCATTAGCTTGCTATATGACGTCTGACTGGTATGGAGGTCACAATATTGACATAGGGGTACACTGTACCGGCTATGGTACACCAGGTACACGTTATATTAATAGTGGATTGTGTTGAGGGTTGTGGATAGGGTCTAGTGCCACAATATCATTAGCATGCTATATGAGGTCTGACCGGTATGGAGGTCACAATATTGACATAGGGGTACACTGTACTGGCTATGATACACCAGGTACTCATTATATTAATGGTGGATTTTGTTGAGGAATGTGGATAGGGTCTGGAACCACAATATCATTGGCTTGCTATATGAGGTCTGACCGGTATGGATGTCACAATATTGACATAGGGGTACACTGTACCGGCTATGGTACACCAGGTACACGTTATATTAATAGTAGATTGTGTTGAGTATTGTGGATAGGATCTGGAGCCACAATATCATTAGCATGCTATATGAGGTCTGACCGGTATGGAGGTCACAATATTGACATAGGGGTACACTGTCCCGGCTATGGTACATCAGGCACTCATTATATTAATAGTGGATTCTGTTGAGGGTTGGGGATAGGGTCTGGAGCCACAATATCATTAGCTTGCTATTCGAGTTCTGACCGGTTTGGAGGTCACAATATTGAAAGAGGATTACACTGTACCGGCTATGGTACACCAGGTACTCATTATATTAATAGTGGATTGTGTTGAGGCTTGGGGATAGGGTCTGGAGCCACAATATCATTAGCTTGCTATTCGAGGTCTGACCGTTATGAAGGTCACAAAATTGACATAGGGGTACACTGTACCGGCTATGGTACACCAGGTACTCGTTATATTAATAGTGGATTGTGTTGAAGGTTGTGGATAGGGACTGGAGCCATAATATCTTTAGCTTTATATATGAGGTCTGACCGGTATGGAGGTCACAATATTGACAGGGGTACACTCTACCGGCTATGGTACACCAGGTGCTCGTTAAATTAATAGTGGATTGTGTTGAGGGTTGTGGATAGGGAGTGGAGCCAAAATATCATTAGCTTGCTATATGAAGTCTGACCGGTATGGAGGTCACAATATTGACGTAGGGGTACACTGTACCGGCTATGGTACACTAGGTACTCCTTATAATAGTAGTGGATTATGTTGAGAGTTTGGGATAGGGTCTGAAGACACAAAAGCATTAGCTTGTTCTATGAGGTCTGACCGGTATGGAGGTCACAATATTGACAGAAGGATTACACTGTATCGGCTATGGTACACCAGGTACTCTTTATATTAATAGTGGATTGTGTTGAGGGTTGTGGATAGGGAGTGGAGCCACAATATTATTAGCCTGCTATGTGAGGTCTGACCGGTATGGAGGTCACAATATTGAAATAGGGGTACACTGTACCGACTATGGTACACCAGGTACACGTTATATTAATAGTAGATTGTGTTGAGTGTTGTGGATAGGGTCTGGAGCCACAATATCATTAGCATGTTATATGAGGTCTGACCGGTATGGAGGTCACAATATTGACATAGGGGTACATTGTCCCGGCTATGGTACACCAGGTACTCATTATATTAATAGTGGATTGTGTTGAGGGTTGGGGATAGGGTTTGGAGCCACAATATCATTAGCTTACTATATGAGGTCTGACCGGTATGGAGGTCACAATATTGACATAGGGGTACACTGTACCGGCGATGGTACACCAGGTACTCATTATATTAATAGTGGATTGTGTTGAGGGTTGGCGATAGGGTTTGGAGCCACAATATCATTAGCTTGCTATATGACGTCTGACTGGTAAGGAGGTCACAATATTGACATAGGGGTACACTGTACCGGCTATGGTACACCAGGTATACGTTATGTTAATAGTGGATTATGTTGAGGGTTGTGGATAGGGTCTAGTGCCACAATATCATTAGCATGCTATATGAGGTCTGCCCGGTATGGAGGTCACAATATTGACATTGGGGTACACTGTACTGGCTATGGTACACCAGGTACTCATTATATTAATAGTGGATTTAGTTGAGGAATGTGGATAGGGTCTGGAACCACAATATCATTAGCTTGCTATATGAGGTCTGACCGGTATGGATGTCACAATATTGACATTGGGGTACACTGTACAATGTACTATGGTACAACAGGTACACGTTATATTAATAGTAGATTGTGTTGAGTTATGTGGATAGGGTCTGGAGCCACAATATCATTAGCATGCTATATGAGGTCTGACCGGTATGGAGGTCACAATATTGACATAGGGGTACACTGTCCCGGCTATGGTACACCAGGCACTCATTATATTAATAGTGGATTATGTTCAGGGTTGGGGATAGGGTCTGGACCCACTATATCATTAGCTTGCTATTCGAGTTATGACCGGTTTGGAGGTCACAATATTGAAAGAGGGGTACACTTTACCGGCTATGGTACACCAGGTAATCGTTATATTAATAGTGGATTGTGTTGAGGAATGTGGATAGGGTCTGGAACCACAATATCATTGGCTTGCTATATGAGGTCTGACCCGTATGGAGGTCACAATATTGACATAGAGGTACACTCTACCGGCTATGGTACACCAGATACTCGTTATATTAATAGTGGATTCTGTTGAGGGTTGGGGATAGGGTCTGGAGCCACAATATCTTTAGCTTGCTATTCGAGTTCTGACCGGATTGTAGGTCACATAATTGAAAGATGATTACACTGTACCGGCTATGGTACACCAGGTACTCATTATATTAATAGTGGATTGTGTTGAGGCTTGGGGATAGGGTCTGGAGCCACAATATCATTAGCTTGCTATTCGAGGTCTGACCAATATGGAGGTCACAATATACAAATAGGGGTACACTGTACCGGCTATGGTAAACCAGGTATTCGTTATATTAATAGTGGATTGTGTTGAGGGTTGTGGATAAGGACTGGAACCACAATACCACTAGCTTGCTATATGAGGTCTGACCGGTATGAAGGTCACAATATTGACATAGGGGTACACTGTACCGGCTATGGTACACCAGGTTCACGTTATATTAATAGTGGATAGTGTTGAGGGTTGTGGATAGGATCTGGAGCCACAATATCTTTAGCATGCTAAATGAGGTCTGACCGGTATGGAGGTCACAATGTTGACATAGCGGTACACTGTACCAGCTATGGTACTCCAGGTACTTGTTATATTAATAGAGGATTGTGTTGAGGGTTGGGGATAGGATCTGGAGCCACAATATCATTGGCTTGCTATTCCAGATCTGACCGGTATGGAGGTCACAATATTGAAATAGGGGTACACTGTACCGACTATGGTACACCAGGTACACGTTATATTAATAGTAGATTGTGTTGAGTGTTGTGGATAGGGTCTGGAGCCACAATATCATTAGCATGTTATATGAGGTCTGACCGGTATGGAGGTCACAATATTGACATAGGGGTACATTGTCCCGGCTATGGTACACCAGGTACTCATTATATTAATAGTGGATTGTGTTGAGGGTTGGGGATAGGGTTTGGAGCCACAATATCATTAGCTTACTATATGAGGTCTGACCGGTATGGAGGTCACAATATTGACATAGGGGTACACTGTACCGGCGATGGTACACCAGGTACTCATTATATTAATAGTGGATTGTGTTGAGGGTTGGCGATAGGGTTTGGAGCCACAATATCATTAGCTTGCTGTATGACGTCTGACTGGTAAGGAGGTCACAATATTGACATAGGGGTACACTGTACCGGCTATGGTAAACCAGGTATACGTTATATTAATAGTGGATTGTGTTGAGGGTTGTGGATAGGGTCTAGTGCCACAATATCATTAGCATGCTATATGAGGTCTGACCGGTATGGATGTCACAATATTGACATAGGGGTACACTGTACCGGCTATGGTACACCAGGTACACGTTATATTAATAGTAGATTGTGTTGAGTATTGTGGATAGGATCTGGAGCCACAATATCATTAGCATGCTATATGAGGTCTGACCGGTATGGAGGTCACAATATTGACATAGGGGTACACTGTCCCGGCTATGGTACATCAGGCACTCATTATATTAATAGTGGATTCTGTTGAGGGTTGGGGATAGGGTCTGGAGCCACAATATCATTAGCTTGCTATTCGAGTTCTGACCGGTTTGGAGGTCACAATATTGAAAGAGGATTACACTGTACCGGCTATGGTACACCAGGTACTCATTATATTAATAGTGGATTGTGTTGAGGCTTGGGGATAGGGTCTGGAGCCACAATATCATTAGCTTGCTATTCGAGGTCTGACCGTTATGAAGGTCACAAAATTGACATAGGGGTACACTGTACCGGCTATGGTACACCAGGTACTCGTTATATTAATAGTGGATTGTGTTGAAGGTTGTGGATAGGGACTGGAGCCACAATATCTTTAGCTTTATATATGAGGTCTGACCGGTATGGAGGTCACAATATTGACAGGGGTACACTCTACCGGCTATGGTACACCAGGTGCTCGTTAAATTAATAGTGGATTGTGTTGAGGGTTGTGGATAGGGAGTGGAGCCAAAATATCATTAGCTTGCTATATGAAGTCTGACCGGTATGGAGGTCACAATATTGACATAGGGGTACACTGTACCGGCTATGGTACACTAGGTACTCGTTATAATAGTAGTGGATTCTGTTGAGAGTTTGGGATAGGGTCTGAAGACACAAAAGCATTAGCTTGTTCTATGAGGTCTGACCGGTATGGAGGTCACAATATTGACAGAGGGGTACACTGTACCGGCTATGGTACACCAGGTACTCTTTATATTAATAGTGGATTGTGTTGAGGGTTGTGGATAGGGAGTGGAGCCACAATATTATTAGCTTGCTATGTGAGGTCTGACCGGTATGGAGGTCACAATATTGACATAGGGGTACACTGTACCGGCTATGGTACACCAGATACTCGTTATATTAAAAGTGGATTGTGTTGAGGGTTGTGGATAGGGTGTGGAGCTACAATATCATTACCTTTATTGTAATATGAGGTCTGACCGGTATGGAGGTCACAATACTGACATAGGGGTACACTGTACCGGCTATGGTACACCAGGTTCACGTTATATTAATAGTGGATAGTGTTGAGGGTTGTGGATAGGATCTGGAGCCACAATATCATTAGCATGCTAAATGAGGTCTGACCGGTATGGAGGTCACAATGTTGACATAGCGGTACACTGTACCAGCTATGGTACTCCAGGTACTTGTTATATTAATAGAGGATTGTGTTGAGGGTTGGGGATAGGGTCTGGAGCCACAATATCATTGGCTTGCTATTCCAGATCTGACCGGTATGGAGGTCACAATATTGAAATAGGGGTACACTGTACCGACTATGGTACACCAGGTACACGTTTTATTAATAGTAGATTGTGTTGAGTGTTGTGGATAGGGTCTGGAGCCACAATATCATTAGCATGTTATATGAGGTCTGACCGGTATGGAGGTCACAATATTGACATAGGGGTACATTGTCCCGGCTATGGTACACCAGGTACTCATTATATTAATAGTGGATTGTGTTGAGGGTTGGGGATAGGGTTTGGAGCCACAATATCATTAGCTTACTATATGAGGTCTGACCGGTATGGAGGTCACAATATTGACATAGGGGTACACTGTACCGGCGATGGTACACCAGGTACTCATTATATTAATAGTGGATTGTGTTGAGGGTTGGCGATAGGGTTTGGAGCCACAATATCATTAGCTTGCTATATGACGTCTGACTGGTAAGGAGGTCACAATATTGACATAGGGGTACACTGTACCGGCTATGGTACACCAGGTATACGTTATATTAATAGTGGATTATGTTGAGGGTTGTGGATAGGGTCTAGTGCCACAATATCATTAGCATGCTATATGAGGTCTGCCCGGTATGGAGGTCACAATATTGACATAGGGGTACACTGTACTGGCTAGGGTACACCAGGTACTCATTATATTAATAGTGGATTTAGTTGAGGAATGTAGATAGGGTCTGGAACCACAATATCATTAGCTTGCTATATGAGGTCTGACCGGTATGGATGTCACAATATTGACATTGGGGTACACTGTACAATGTACTATGGTACAACTGGTACACGTTATATTAATAGTAGATTGTGTTGAGTTATGTGGATAGGGTCTGGAGCCACAATATCATTAGCATGCTATATGAGGTCTGACCGGTATGGAGGTCACAATATTGACATAGGGGTACACTGTCCCGGCTATGGTACACCAGGCACTCATTATATTAATAGTGGATTATGTTCAGGGTTGGGGATAGGGTCTGGACCCACTATATCATTAGCTTGCTATTCGAGTTATGACCAGTTTGGAGGTCACAATATTGAAAGAGGGGTACACTGTACCGGCTATGGTACACCAGGTAATCGTTATATTAATAGTGGATTGTGTTGAGGAATGTGGATAGGGTCTGGAACCACAATATCATTGGCTTGCTATATGAGGTCTGACCGGTATGGAGGTCACAATATTGACATAGAGGTACACTCTACCGGCTATGGTACACCAGATACTCGTTATATTAATAGTGGATTCTGTTGAGGGTTGGGGATAGGGTCTGGAGCCACAATATCTTTAGCTTGCTATTCGAGTTCTGACCGGTTTGTAGGTCACATAATTGAAAGATGATTACACTGTACCGGCTATGGTACACCAGGTACTCATTATATTAATAGTGGATTGTGTTGAGGCTTGGGGATAGGGTCTGGAGCCACAATATCATTAGCTTGCTATTCGAGGTCTGACCAATATGGAGGTCACAATATACAAATAGGGGTACACTGTACCGGCTATGGTAAACCAGGTATTCGTTATATTAATAGTGGATTGTGTTGAGGGTTCTGGATAAGGACTGGAACCACAATACCACTAGCTTGCTATATGAGGTCTGACCGGTATGAAGGTCACAATATTGACATAGGGCTACACTGTACCGGCTATGGTACACCAGGTACTCGTTATATTAATAGTGGATTGTGTTGAAGGTTGTGGATAGGGACTGGAGCCACAATATCTTTAGCTTTATATATGAGGTCTGACCGGTTTGGAGGTCACAATATTGACAGGGGTACACTGTACCGACTATGGTACACCAGGTACTCGTTAAATTAATAGTGGATTGTGTTGAGGGTTGTGGAGAGGGAGTGGAGCCAAAATATCATTAGCTTGCTATGTGAGGTCTGACCTGTATGGAGGTCACAATATTGACATAGGGGTACACTGTACCGGCTATGGTACACCAGGTACACGTTATATTAATAGTGGATTATGTTGAGGGTTGTGGATAGGGTCTGGATCCACAATATCATTAGCTTGCTATATGAAGTCTGACCGTTATGGAGGTCACAATATTGACGTAGGGGTACACTGTACCGGCTATGGTACACCAGGTACTCGTCATATTAATAGTGGATTGTGTTGAGGGTTTGGGATAGGGTCTGGAGCCACAATATCACTTGCTTGGTATATGATGTTTTGACTGGTATGGAGGTCACAATATTGACATAGGGGTACACTGTACCGGCTATGGTGCACCAGGCACTTGTTATATTAATAGAGGATTGTGTTGAGGGTTGTGGATAGGAACAGGACCCACGATATCATTAGATTGCGAAATGAAGTCTGACTGGTATGGAGGTCACAATATTGACATAGGGGTACACTGTACCGGCTATGGTACACCAGGTACACGTTATATTAATAGTGGATTGTGTTGAGGGTTGTGGATAGGGTCTAGTGCCACAATATCATTAGCATGCTATATGAGGTCTGACCGGTATGGAGGTCACAATATTGACATAGGGGTACACTGTACTGGCTATGGTACACCAGATACACGTTATAATAATAGTAGATTGTGTTGAGTGTTGCGGATAGGGTCTGGGGCCACAATATCATTAGCATGCTATATTAGGTCTGACCGGTATGGAGGTCACAATATTGACATAGGGGTACACTGTACCGGCTATGGTACACCAAGTACACGTTATATTAATAGTGGATTGTGTTGAGGGTTGTGGATAGGGTCTAGTGCCACAATATCATTAGCATGCTATATGAGGTCTGACCGGTATGGAGGTCACAATATTGACATAGGGGTACACTGTACTGGCTATGGTACACCAGATACACGTTATAATAATAGTAGATTGTGTTGAGTGTTGCGGATAGGGTCTGGGGCCACAATATCATTAGCATGCTATATGAGGTCTGACCGGTATGGAGGTCACAATATTGACATAGGGGTACACTGTCCCGGCTATGGTACACCAGGTACTCATTATACTAATAGTGGATTGTGTTGAGGGTTGTGGATAGGGTCTGGAGCCACAATATCATTGGCTTGCTATTCAAAGTCTGACCGGTATGGAGGTCACAATATTGAAATAGAGGTACACTATACTGACTATGGTACACCAGGTACTTGGTATATTATTAGTGGATTGTATTGAGGGTTGGGGATAGGGTCTGGAGCCACAATATCAGTAGCTTGCTATATGAGGTCTGACCGGTATGGAGGTCACAATATTGACGTAGGGGTACACTGTACCGGCTATGGTACACCAGGTACTCGTCATATTAATAGTGGATTGTGTTGAGGGTTTGGGATAGGGTCTGGAGCCATAATATCAGTAGCTTGATATATGAGGTTTTGACCGGTATGGAGGTCACACTATTGACGTAGGGGTACACTGTACCGGCTATGGTGCACCAGGCACTCGTTATATTAATAGTGGATTGTGTTGAGGGTTTTGGATAGGTTCTGGAGCCACAATATCATTAGCTTGCTATATGAGGTCTGACCGGTATGGATGTCACAATATTGACATAGGGGTACACTGTACCGGCTATGGTACACCAGGTACTCGTTATATTAATAGTAGATTGTGTTGAGGAATGTGAATAGGGTCTGGAACCACAATATCATTGGCTTGCTATATGAGGTCTGACCGGTATGGAGGTCACAATATTGAAATAGGGGTACACTGTACCGGCTATGGTACACCAGGTACTCGTTATATTAATAGTGGATTCTGTTGAGGGTTGGGGATAGGGTCTGGAGCCACAATATCATTAGCTTGCTTTTAGAGTTCTGCCCGGTATGGAGGTCACAATATTGAAAGAGGGGTACACTGTACCGGCTAAGGTACACCAGGTACTTGCTATATTAATAGTGGATTGTGTTGAGGAATGTGGATAGGATCTGGAACCACAATATCATTGGCTAGCTATATGAGGTCTGACCTGTATGGAGGTCACAATATTGACATAGGGGTACACTGTACCAGCTATGGTACACCAGGTACTCGTTATATTAATAGTGGATTCTGTTGAGGGTTGAGGATAGGGTCTGGAGCCACAATATCATTAACTTGCTATTCGAGTTCTGACCGGTTTGTAGGTCACAATATTGAAAGAGGGGTACACTGTACCGGGTATGGTACACCAGGTACTCGTTATATTAATAGTGGATTGTGTTGAAGGTTGTGCATAGGGACTGGAGCCACAATATCTTTAGCTTGATATATGAGGTCTGACCGGTATGGAGGTCACAATATTGCCATAGGGGTACACTGTACTGGCTATGGTACACCAGGTACTCGCTATGTTAATAAGGATTGTGTTGAGGGTTGCGGATAGGGTCTGGAGCCACAATATCATTGGCTTGCTATTCGAGGTCTGACCGGTATGGAGGTCACAATATTGAAATAGGGGTACACTGTACCGACTATGGTACACCAGGTACTCGTTATATTATTAGTAGATTGTGTTGAGGGTTAGGGATAGGGTCTGGAGCCATAATATCATTAGCTTGCTATATGAGGTCTGATCGGTATGGAGGTCACAGTATTGACACAGGGGTACACTGTACCGGCTATGGTACACCAGGTACACGCTATATTAATAGTGGATTGTGTTGAAGGTTGTGGATAGGGTCTGGAGCAACAATATCATTAGCTTGCTATATGAGGTCTGACCGGTATGGAGGTCACAATATTGACATAAGGGTACACTGTACCGGCTATGGTACACCAGGTACTCGTCATATTAATAGTGGATTGTGTTGAGGGTTTGGGATAGGGTCCGGAGCCACAATATCACTAGCTTGCTATATGATGTTTTGACCGGTATGGAGGTCACAATTTTGATATAGGGGTACACTGTACCGGCTATGGTGCACCAGGTACCCGTTATATTAATAGAGGAATGTGTTGAGGTTTGTGGATAGGGCCTGGAGCCACAATATAATTAGCTTCCTATGTGAGGTCTGACCGGTATGGAGGTCACAATATTAACATAGGGGTACACTGTACCGACTATGGTACAACAGGTACTCATTATATTAATAGTGGATTGTGTTGAGGATTGGCGGTAGGGTTTGGAGCCACAACATCATTAGCTTGCTATATGTCGTCTGACTGGTATGGAGGTCACAATATTGACAGGGGTACACTGTACCGGGTATGGTACACCAGGTACACGTTATATTAATAGTGAATTGTGTTGATCGTTGTGGATAGGGTCTGGTGCCACAATATCATTAGCATGCTATATGAGGTCTGACCGGTATGGAGGTCACAATTTTGACATAGGGGTACACTGTACCGGCTATGGTGCACCAGGTACACGTAATATTAATAGTGGATTGTGTTGAGGCTTGGAGAGAGGGTCTGCAGCCACAATATCATTAGCTTGCTATTCGAGGTCTGACCGGTATGAAGGTCACAATATAGAAATAGGGGTACACTGTACCGGCTATGGTAAACCAGGTACTCGTTATATTAATAGTGGATTGTGTTGAGGGTTGTGGATAAAGACTCGAGGCACAATAACATTAGCTTGCTATATGAGGTCTGACCGGTATGGAGGTCACAACATTGACATAGGGGTACACTGTACAGGCTATGGTACACCAGGTACACGTTATATTAATAGTGGATTGTGTTGAAGGTTGTGGATAGGGTCTCGTGCCACAATATAATTAGCATGCTATATGAGGTCTGACCGGTATGGAGGTCACAATATTGACATAGGGGTACACTGTACTGGCTATGGTACACCAGGTACTCGTTATATTAATAGTGGATTGTGTTGAGGAATGTGGATAGGGTCTGGAACCACAATATCATTGGCTTGCTTTATGAAGTCTGACCGGTATGGAGGTCACAATATTGACATAGGGGTACACAGTACCGGGTATGGTACACCAGGTACTCGTTATGTTAATAGTGGATTGTGTTGAGGGTTGGGGATTAGGACTGGAGCCACAATACCATTAGCTTGCTATATGAGGTCAGACCGGTATGGAGGTCACAATATTGACATAGGGGTACACTGTACCGGCTATAGTACACCAGGTACTCATTATATTAATAGTGGAATGTGTTGAAGGTTGTGGATAGGGACTGGATCCACAATATTTTTAGCTTGATATATGAGGTCTGACCGGTATGGAGGTCACAATATTGACATAGGGGTACACTGTACAATGTACTATGGTACAACAGGTACACGTTATATTAATAGTAGATTGTGTTGAGTTATGTGGATAGGGTCTGGAGCCACAATATCATTAGCATGCTATATGAGGTCTGACCGGTATGGAGGTCACAATATTGACATAGGGGTACACTGTCCCGGCTATGGTACACCAGGCACTCATTATATTAATAGTGGATTCTGTTCAGGGTTGGGGATAGGGTCTGGAGCCACAATATCATTAGCTTGCTATTCGTGGTCTGACCGGTATGGAGGTCACAATATTGACATAGGGGTACACTGTACCGGCTATGGTACACCAGGTACTCGTTATATTAATAGTGGATTGTGTTGAAGGTTGTGGATAGGGACTGGAGCCACAATATCTTCAGCTTGATATATGAGGTCTGACCGGTATGGAGGTCACAATATTGCCATAGGGGTACACTGTACTGGCTATGGTACACCAGGTACTCGCTATGTTAATAAGGATTGTGTTGAGGGTTGGGGATAGGGTCTGGAGCCACAATATCAATGGCTTGCTATTCGAGGTCTGACCGGTATGGAGGTCACAATATTGAAATAGGGGTACA
The DNA here is from genome assembly GCA_032716605.1 of Paralithodes platypus. Taxonomy (NCBI): domain Eukaryota; kingdom Metazoa; phylum Arthropoda; class Malacostraca; order Decapoda; family Lithodidae; genus Paralithodes; species Paralithodes platypus. The sequence goes on along the minus strand of CM064522.1, from coordinate 14,394,013 downwards.
CTGTACCGACTATGGTACACCAGGTACTCGTTATATTATTAGTAGATTGTGTTGAGGGTTGGGGATAGGGTCTGGAGCCATAATATCGTTAGCTTGCTATATGAGGTCTGATCGGTATGGAGGTCACAGTATTGACACAGGGGTACACTGTACCGGCTATGGTACACCAGGTACACGCTACATTAATAGTGGATTGTGTTGAGGGTTGTGGATAGGGTCTGGAGCAACAATATCATTAGCTTGCTATATGAGGTCTGACCGGTATGGAGGTCACAATATTGACATAGGGGTACACTATACCGGCTATGGTACACCATGTACTCGTCATATTAATAGTGGATTGTGTTGACGGTTTGGGATAGGGTCTGCAGCCACAATATTACTAGCTTGCTATATGATGTTTTGACTGGTATGGAGGTCACAATATTGATATAGGGGTACACTGTACCGGCTATGGTGCACCAGGTACTCGTTATATTAATAGAGGAATGTGTTGAGGGTTGTGGATAGTGCCTGGAGCCACAATATAATTAGCTTCCTATATGAGGTGTGACCGGTATGGAGGTCACAATATTGACATAGGGATACACTGTACCGGTTATGGTACACCAGGTACTCATTATATTAATAGTGGATTGTGTTGAGGATTGGGGGTAGGGTTTGGAGCCACAACATCATTAGCTTGCTATATGACGTCTGACTGGTATGGAGGTTACAATATTGACATAGGGGTACACTGTACCGGGTATGGTACACCAGGTACACGTTATATTAATAGTGGATTGTGTTGATCGTTGAGGATAGGGTCTGGTGCCACATTATCATTAGCATGCTATATGAGGTCTGACCGGTATGGAGGTCACAATATTGACATAGGGGTACACTGTACTGGCTATGGTACACCAGGTACTCGTTATATTAATAGTGGATTGTGTTGAGGAATGTGGATAGGGTCTGGAACCACAATATCATTGGCTTGCTTTATGAAGTCTGACCGGTATGGAGGTCACAATATTGACATAGGGGTACACTGTACCGGGTATGGTACACCAGGTACTCGTTATGTTAATAGTGGATTGTGTTTAGGCTTGGGGATAGGGTCTGGAGCCACAATATCATTAGCTTGCTATTCGAGGTCTGACCGGAATGAAGGTCACAATATAGAAATAGGGGTACACTGTACCGGCTATGGTAAAAAAGGTACACGTTATATTAATAGTGGATTGTGTTGAGGGTTGTGGATAAGGACTGGAGCCACAATACCATTAGCTTGCTATATGAGGTCAAACCGGTATGGAGGTCACAATATTGACATAGGGGTACACTGTACCGGCTATAGTACACCAGGTACTCATTATATTAATAGTGGAATGTGTTGAAGGTTGTGTATAGGGACTGGATCCACAATATCTTTAGCTTGATATATGAGGTCTGACCGGTATGGAGGTCACAATATTGACATAGGGGTACTCTGTACAATGTACTATGGTACAACAGGTACACGTTATATTAATAGTAGATTGTGTTGAGTTATGTGGATAGGGTCTGGAGCCACAATATCATTAGCATGCTATATGAGGTCTGACCGGTATGGAGGTCACAATATTGACATAGGGGTACACTGTCCCGGCTATGGTACACCAGGCATTCATTATATTAATAGTGGATTCTGTTCAGGGTTGTGGATAGGGTCTGGAGCCACAATATCATTAGCTTGCTATTCGTGGTCTGACCGGTATGGAGGTCACAATATTGACATAGGGGTACACTGTACCGGCTATGGTACACCAGGTACTCGTTATATTAATAGTGGATTGTGTTGAAGGTTGTGGATAGGGACTGGAGCCACAATATCTTTAGCTTGATATATGAGGTCTGACCGGTATGGAGGTCACAATATTGTCATAGGGGTACACTCTACTGGCTATGGTACACCAGGTACTCGCTATGTTAATAAGGATTGTGTTGAGGGTTGGGGATAGGGTCTGGAGCCACAATATCATTGGCTTGCTATTCGAGGTCTGACCGGTATGGAGGTCACAATATTGAAATAGGGGTACACTGTACCGACTATGGTACACCAGGTACTCGTTAATTATTAGTAGATTGTGTTGAGGGTTGGGGAAAGGGTCTGGAGCCATAATATCATTAGCTTGCTATATGAGGTCTGATCGGTATGGAGGTCACAGTATTGACACAGGGGTACACTGTACCGGCTATGGTACACCAGGTACACGCTACATTAATAGTGGATTGTGTTGAGGGTTGTGGATAGGGTCTGGAGCAACAATATCATTAGCTTGCTATATGAGGTCTGACCGGTATGGAGGTCACAATATTGACATAGGGGTACACTGTACCGGCTATGGTACACCAGGTACTCGTCATATTAAGACTGGATTGTGTTGAGGGTTTGGGATAGGGTCCGGAGCCACAATATCACTAGCTTGCTATATGATGTTTTGACTGGTATGGAGGTCACAATATTGATATAGGGGTACACTGTACCGGCTATGGTGCACCAGGTACCTGTTATATTAATAGAGGAATGTGTTGAGGTTTGTGGATAGGGCCTGGAGCCACAATATAATTAGCTTCCTATATGAGGTCTGACCGGTATGGAGGTCGCAATATTGACATAGGGGTACACTGTACCGGCTATGGTACAACAGGTACTCATTATATTAATAGTGGATTGTGTTGAGGATTGGCGGTAGGGTTTGGAGCCACAACATCATTAGCTTGCTATATGACGTCTGACTGGTATGGAGGTTACAATATTGACATAGGGGTACACTGTACCAGGTATGGTACACCAGGTACACGTTATATTAATAGTGGATTGTGTTGATCGTTGAGGATAGGGTCTGGTGCCACAATATCATTAGCATGCTATATGAGGTCTGACCGGTATGGAGGTCACAATTTTGACATAGGGGTACACTGTACCGGCTATGGTACACCAGGTACTCGTTATATTAATATTGGATTCTGTTGAGGGTTGGGGATAGGGTCTGGAGCCACATTATCATTAGCTTGCTATTCGAGTTCTGACCGGTTTGGAGGTCACAATATTGAAAGAGGGGTACACTGTACCGCCTATGGTACACCAGGTACTCGTAATATTAATAGTGGATTGTGTTGAGGCTTGGAGAGAGGGTCTGCAGCCACAATATCATTAGCTTGCTATTCGAGGTCTGACCGGTATGAAGGTCACAATATAGAAATAGGGGTACACTGTACCGGCTATGGTAAACCAGGTACTCGTTATATTAATAGTGGATTGTGTTGAGGGTTGTGGATAAAGACTGGAGCCACAATACCATTAGCTTGCTATATGAAGTCTGACCGGTATAGAGGTCAAAATATTGACATAGGGGTACACTGTACCGGCTATGGTACACCAGGTACACGTTATATTAATAGTGGATTGTGTTGAGGGTTGTGGATAAGGACTGGAGCCACAATACCATTAGCTTGCTATATGAGGTCAGACCGGTAAGGAGGTCACAATATTGACATAGGGGTACACTGTACCGGCTATGGTACACCAGGTACTCATTATATTAATAGTGGAATGTGTTGAAGGTTGTGGATAGGGACTGGATCCACAATATCTTTAGCTTGATATATGAGGTCTGACCGGGATGGAGGTCACAATATTGACATAGGGGTACACTCTACAATGTACTATGGTACAACAGGTACACGTTATATTAATAGTAGATTGTGTTGAGTTATGTGGATAGGGTCTGGAGCCACAATATCATTAGCATGCTATATGAGGTCTGACCGGTATGGAGGCCACAATATTGACATAGGGGTACACTGTCCTGGCTATGGTACACCAGGCACTCATTATATTAATAGTGGATTCTGTTCAGGGTTGGGGATAGGGTCTGGACCCACTATATCATTAGCTTGCTATTCGAGTTATGACCGGTTTGGAGGTCACAATATTGAAAGAGGGGTACACTGTACCGGCTATGGTACACCAGGTACTCGTTATATTAATAGTGGCTTGTGTTGAGGAATGTGGATAGGGTCTGGAACCACAATATCATTGGCTTGCTATATGAGGTCTGACCGGTATGGAGGTCACAATATTGACATAGGGGTACACTCTACCGGCTATGGTACACCATTTAGTCGTTATATTAATAGTGGATTCTGTTGAGGGTTGGGGATAGGGTCTGGAGCCACAATATCTTTAGCTTGCTATTCGAGTTCTGACCGGTTTGTAGGTCACATAATTGAAAGAGGATTACACTGTACCGGCTATGGTACACCAGGTACTCATTATATTAATAGTGGATTGTGTTGAGGCTTGGGGATAGGGTCTGGAGCCACAATATCATTAGCTTGCTAGTCGACGTCTGACCAATATGGAGGTCACAATATACAAATAGGGGTACACTGTACCGGCTATGGTAAACCAGGTATTCGTTATATTAATAGTGGATTGTGTTGAGGGTTGTGGATAAGGACTGGAACCACAATACCATTAGCTTGCTATATGAGGTCTGACCGGTATGAAGGTCACAATATTGACATAGGGGTACACTGTACCGGCTATGGTACACCAGGTACTCGTTATATTAATAGTGGATTGTGTTGAAGGTTGTGGATAGGGACTGGAGCCACAATATCTTTACCTTTATATATGAGGTCTGACCGGTTTGGAGGGCACAATATTGACAGGGGTACACTGTACCGGCTATGGTACACCAGGTACTCGTTAAATTAATAGTGGATTGTGTTGAGGGTTGTGGAGAGGGAATGGAGCCAAAATATCATTAGCTTGCTATGTGATGTCTGACCGGTATGGAGGTCACAATAATGACATAGGGGTACACTGTACCGGCTATGGTACACCAGGTACACGTTATATTAATAGTGGATTGTGTTGAGGGTTGTGGATAGGGTCTGGATCCACAATATCATTAGCTTGCTATATGAAGTCTGACCGTTATGGAGGTCACAATATTGACGTAGGGGTACACTGTACCGGCTATGGTACACCAGGTACTCGTCATATTAATAGTGAATTGTGTTGAGGGTTTGGGATAGGGTCTGGAGCCACAATATCATTTTTTTTTTTTTTTTTTTTCTATATTCCAACTACTCCCTCTCGGGCATAGGCTGAGAGCCTGTACATTCCACCGCTCAACACGGTGAAGCCCGTGAGGTCTTGTTCCAGCCTGGGGAGTGAGACATGTGAAGCATCCATCATGGCTCGAAGCAGCTCCATCTCTAAAGCGGCCGGTTGCTTCGCTCAAGTGCTTCACCGTCTCACCCTCCAGACTCAGACCCTCACTCTCAGAACGCCACCTATTGAGCAGTGAACTCACTAGGCATTGTCCCCCTGTAACATATTTTGAATATGGGAATATTCATACAGTGTTATTTAATCAGGGAACAATGAGGGTATTTTTTGGCATTTCGGTGGGCTTTGTGGTAATGCACTGATACTAGGTACAGCACAAATTCAATCCCAATAATATCTTCCCATTGACATATCGGGATTTGAACCCGGGTCCATTGGATTACCAATCCAGTGGCATGACCACTCCACCACACCTCCCCTTGCTTGGTATATGATGTTTTAACTGGTATGGAGGTCACAATATTGACATAGGGGTACACTGTACCGGCTATGGTGCACCAGGCACTTGTTATATTAATAGAGGATTGTGTTGAGGGTTGTGGATAGGAACTGGACCCACGATATCATTAGATTGCGATATGAAGTCTGACTGGTATGGAGGTCACAATATTGACATTGGGGTACACTGTACCGGCTATGGTACACCAGGTACACGTTATATTAATAGTGGATTGTGTTGAGGGTTGTGGATAGGGTCTAGTGCCACAATATCATTAGCATGCTATATGAGGTCTGACCGGTATGGAGGTCACAATATTGACATAGGGGTACACTGTACTGGCTATGGTACACCAGATACACGTTATAATAATAGTAGATTGTGTTGAGTGTTGCGGATAGGGTCTGGGGCTACAATATCATTAGCATGCTATATGAGGTCTGACCGGTATGGAGGTCACAATATTGACATAGGGGTACACTGTCCCGGCTATGGTACACCAGGTACTCATTATACTAATAGTGGATTGTGTTGAGGGTTGTGGATAGGGTCTGGAGCCACAATATCATTGGCTTGCTATTCAAGGTCTGACCGGTATGGAGGTCACAGTATTGAGGGTTGGTGTACACTGTACCGGCTATGGTACACCAGGCACTCGTTATATTAATAGTGGATTGTGTTGAGGGTTGTGGATAGGGTCTGGAGCCACAATATCATTAGCTTGCTATATGAAGTCTGACCGTTATGGAGGTCACAATATTGACGTAGGGGTTCACTGTACCGGCTATGGTACACCAGGTACTCGTCATATTAATAGTGGATTGTGTTGAGGGTTTGTTATAGGGTCTGGAGCCACAATATCACTAGCTTGCTATATGATGTTTTGACTGGTATGGAGGTCACAATATTGACATAGGGGTACACTGTACTGGCTATGGTACACCAGATACACGTTATAATAATAGTAGATTGTGTTGAGTGTTGCGGATAGGGTCTGGGGCTACAATATCATTAGCATGCTATATGAGGTCTGACCGGTATGGAGGTCACAATATTGAAATAGAGGTACACTATACTGACTATGGTACACCAGGTACTTGGTATATTATTAGTGGATTGTATTGAGGGTTGGGGATAGGGTCTGGAGCCACAATATCAGTAGCTTGTTATATGAGGTCTGACCGGTATGGAGGTCACAGTATTGAGGGTTGGTGTACACTGTACCGGCTATGGTACACCAGGCACTCGTTATATTAATACTGGATTGTGTTGAGGGTTGTGGATAGGGTCTGGAGCCACAATATCATTAGCTTGCTATATGAAGTCTGACCGTTATGGAGGTCACAATATTGACGTAGGGGTACACTGTACCGGCTATGGTACACCAGGTACTCGTCATATTAATAGTGGATTGTGTTGAGGGTTTGGGATAGGGTCTGGAGCCACAATATCACTAGCTTGCTATATGATGTTTTGACTGGTATGGAGGTCACAATATTGACATAGGGGTACACTGTACCGGCTATGGTGCACCAGGTACTCGTTATATTAATAGAGGATTGTGTTGAGGGTTGTGGATAGGAACTGGACCCACGATATCATTAGATTGCTATATGACGTCTGACCGGTATGGAGGTCACAATATTGACATAGGGGTACACTGTACCGGCTATGGTACACCAGGTACACGTTATATTAATAGTGGATTGTGTTGAGGGTTGTGGATAAGGTCTAGTGCCACAATATCATTAGCATGCTATATGAGGTCTGACCGGTATGGAGGTCACAATATTGACATAGGGGTACACTGTACTGGCTATGGTACACCAGGTACACGTTATATTAATAGTAGATTGTGTTGAGTGTTGCGGATAGGGTCTGGGGCCACAATATCATTAGCATGCTATATGAGGTCTGACCGGTATGGAGGTCACAATATTGACATAGGGGTACACTGTCCCGGCTATGGTACACCAGGTACTCATTATATTAATAGTGGATTGTGTTGAAGGTTGTGGATAGGGTCTGGAGCCACAATATCATTGGTTTGCTATTCGAGGTCTGACCGGTATGGAGGTCACAATATTGAAATAGGGGTACACTATACCGACTATGGTACACCAGGTACTTGGTATATTATTAGTGGATTGTGATGAGGGTTGGGGATAGGGTCTGGAGCCACAATATCAGTAGCTTGCAATATGAGGTCGGACCGGTATGGAGGTCACAGTATTGACGTAGGGGTACACTGTACCGGCTATGGTACACCAGGCACTCGTTATATTAATAGTGGATTATGTTGAGGGTTTTGGATAGGTTCTGGAGCCACAATATCATTAGCTTGCTATATGAGGTCTGACCGGTATGGATGTCACAATATTGACATAGGTGTACACTGTACCGGCTATGGTACACCAGGTACTCGTTATATTAATAGTAGATTGTGTTGAGGAATGTGAATATGGTCTGCAACCACAATATCATTGGCTTGCTATATGAGGTCTGACCGGTATGGAGGTCACAATATCGAAATAGGGGTAAACTGTACCGGCTATGGTACACCAGGTACTCGTTATATTAATAGTGGATTCTGTTGAGGGTTGGGGATAGGGTCTGGAGCCACAATATCATTAGCTTGCTATTAGAGTTCTGACCGGTTTGGAGGTCACAATATTGAAAGAGGGGTACACTGTACCGGCTAAGGTACACCAGGTACTTGCTATATTAATAGTGGATTGTGTTGAGGAATGTGGATAGGATCTGGAACCACAATATCATTGGCTAGCTATATGAGGTCTGACCTGTATGGAGGTCACAATATTGACATAGGGGTACACTGTACCAGCTATGGTACACCAGGTACTCGTTATATTAATAGTGGATTCTGTTGAGGGTTGGGGATAGGGTCTGGAGCCACAATATCATTAGCTTGCTATTCGAGTTCTGACCGGGTTGTAGGTCACAATATTGAAAGAGGGGTACACTCTACCGTGTATGGTACACCAGGTGCTCGTTATATTAATAGTGGATTGTGTTGAGGCTTGGGGATAGGGTCTGGAGCCACAATATCATTAGCTTGCCATTCGAGTTCTGACCGGTTTGTAGGTCACAATATTGACATAGTGGTACACTGTACCGGCTATGGTACACCAGGTACTCGTTATATTAATAGTGGATTGTGTTGAAGGTTGTGGATAGGGACTGGAGCCACAATATCTTTAGCTTGATATATGAGGTCTGACCGGTATGGAGGTCACAATATTGCCATAGGGGTACACTGTACTGGCTATGGTACACCAGGTACTCGCTATGTTAATAAGGATTGTGTTGAGGGTTGGGCATAGGGTCTGGAGCCACAATATCATTGGCTTGCTATTCGAGGTCTGACCGGTATGGAGGTCACAATATTGAAATAGGGGTACACTGTACCGACTATGGTACACCAGGTACACGTTATATTATTAGTAGATTGTGTTGAGGGTTGGGGATAGGGTCTGGAGCCATAATATCATTAGCTTGCTATATGAGGTCTGATCGGTATGGAGGTCACAGTATTGACACAGGGTAACACTGTACCGGCTATGGTACACCAGGTACACGCTATATTAATAGTGAATTGTGTTGAGGGTTGTGGATAGGGTCTGGAGCAACATTATTATTAGCTTGCTATATGAGGTCTGACCGGTATGGAGGTCACAATATTGACATAGGGGTACACTGTACCGGCTATGGTACACCAGGTACTCGTCATATTAATAGTGGATTGTGTTGAGGGTTTGGGATAGGGTCTGGAGCCACAATATCACTAGCTTGCTATATGATGTTTTGACTGGTATGGAGGTCACAATATTGATATAGGGGTACACTGTACCGGCTATGGTGCACCAGGTACTCGTTATATTAATAGAGGAATGTGTTGAGGGTTGTGGATAGGGTCCGGAGCCACAATATAATTACCTTCCTATATGAGGTCTGACTGGTATGGAGGTCACAATATTGACATAGGGGTACACTGTACCGGCTATGATACAACAGGTACTCATTATATTAATAGTGGATTGTGTTGAGGGTTGGCGGTAGGGTTTGGAGCCACAACATCATTAGCTTGCTATATGACGTCTGACTGGTATGGAGGTCACAATATTGACATAGGGGTACACTGTACCGGGTATGGTACACCAGGTACACGTTATATTAATAGTGGATTGTGTTGATCGTTGTGGATAGGGTCTGGTGCCACAATATCATTAGCATGCTATATGAGGTCTGACCGGTATGGAGGTCACAATTTTGACATAGGGGTACACTGTACCGGCAATGGTGCACCAGGTACTCGTTATATTAATATTGGATTCTGTTGAGGGTTGGGGATAGGGTCTGGAGCCACATTATCATTAGCTTGCTATTCGAGTTCTGACCGGTATGGAGGTCACAATTTTGACATAGGGGTACACTGTACCGCCTATGGTACACCAGGTACACGTAATATTAATAGTGGATTGTGTTGAGGCTTGGAGAGAGGGTCTGCAGCCACAATATCATTAGCTTGCTATTCGAGGTCTGACCGGTATGAAGGTCACAATATAGAAATTGGGGTACACTGTACAGGCTATGGTAAACCAGGTACTCGTTATATTAATAGTGGATTGTGTTGAGGGTTGTGGATAAAGACTGGAGCCACAATACCATTAGCTTGCTATATGAAGTCTGACCGGTATGGAGGTCAAAACATTGACATAGGGGTACACTGTACCGGCTATGGTACACCAGGTACACGTTATATAAATAGTGGATTGTGTTGAGGGTTGTGGATAGGGTCTCGTGCCACAATATCATTTTGCATGCTATAAGAGGTCTGACCGGTATGGAGGTCACAATATTGACATAGGGGTACACTGTACTGGCTATGGTACACCAGGTACTCGTTATATTAATAGTGGATTGTGTTGACGAATGTGGATAGGGTCTGGAACCACAATATCATTGGCTTGCTTTATGAAGTCTGACCGGTATGAAGGTCACAATATTGACATAGGGGTACACTGTACCGGCTATGGTACACCAGGTACTCGTCATATTAATAGTGGATTGTGTTGAGGGTTTGGGATAGGGTCCGGAGCCACAATATCACTAGCTTGCTATATGATGTTTTGACTGGTATGGATGATCACAATATTGATATAGGGGTACACTGTACCGGCTATGGTGCACCAGGTACCCGTTATATTAATAGAGGAATGTGTTGAGGTTTGTGGATAGGGTCCGGAGCCACAATATAATTACCTTCCTATATGAGGTCTGACCGGTATGGAGGTCACAATATTGACATAGAGGTACACTGTACCGGCTATGATACAACAGGTACTCATTATATTAATAGTGGATTGTGTTGAGGGTTGGCGGTAGGGTTTGGAGCCACAACATCATTAGCTTGCTATATGACGTCTGACTGGTATGGAGGTCACAATATTGACATAGGGGTACACTGTACCGGGTATGGTACACCAGGTACACGTTATATTAATAGTGGATTGTGTTGATCGTTGTGGATAGGGTCTGGTGCCACAATATCATTAGCATGCTATATGAGGTCTGACCGGTATGGAGGTCACAATTTTAACATAGGGGTACACTGTACCGGCTATGGTGCACCAGGTACTCGTTATATTAATAGTGGATTCTGTTGAGTGTTGCGGATAGGGTCTGGAGCCACATTATCATTACCTAGCTATTCGAGTTCTGACCGGTATGGAGGTCACAATTTTGACATAGGGGTACACTGTACCGCCTATGGTACACCAGGTACACGTAATATTAATAGTGGATTGTGTTGAGGCTTGGAGAGAGGGTCTGCAGCCACAATATCATTAGCTTGCTATTCGAGGTCTGACCGGTATGAAGGTCACAATATAGAAATTGGGGTACACTGTACAGGCTATGGTAAACCAGGTACTCGTTATATTAATAGTGGATTGTGTTGAGGGTTGTGGATAAAGACTGGAGCCACAATACCATTAGCTTGCTATATGAAGTCTGACCGGTATGGAGGTCAAAACATTGACATAGGGGTACACTGTACCAGCTATGGTACACCAGGTACACGTTATATTAATAGTGGATTGTGTTGAGGGTTGTGGATAGGGTCTCGTGCCACAATATCATTTTGCATGCTATAAGAGGTCTGACCGGTATGGAGGTCACAATATTGACATAGGGGTACACTGTACTGGCTATGGTACACCAGGTACTCGTTATATTAATAGTGGATTGTGTTGACGAATGTGGATAGGGTCTGGAACCACAATATCATTGGCTTGCTTTATGAAGTCTGACCGGTATGGAGGTCACAATATTGACATAGGGGTACACTGTACCGGCTATGGTACACCAGGTGCTCGTCATATTAATAGTGGATTGTGTTGAGGGTTTGGGATAGGGTCCGGAGCCACAATATCACTAGCTTGCTATATGATGTTTTGACTGGTATGGAGGTCACAATATTGATATAGGGGTACACTGTACCGGCTATGGTGCACCAGGTACCCGTTATATTAATAGAGGAATGTGTTGAGGTTTGTGGATAGGGTCCGGAGCCACAATATAATTACCTTCCTATATGAGGTCTGACCGGTATGGAGGTCACAATATTGACATAGAGGTACACTGTACCGGCTATGATACAACAGGTACTCATTATATTAATAGTGGATTGTGTTGAGGGTTGGCGGTAGGGTTTGGAGCCACAACATCATTAGCTTGCTATATGACGTCTGACTGGTATGGAGGTCACAATATTGACATAGGGGTACACTGTACCGGGTATGGTACACCAGGTACACGTTATATTAATAGTGGATTGTGTTGATCGTTGTGGATAGGGTCTGGTGCCACAATATCATTAGCATGCTATATGAGGTCTGACCGGTATGGAGGTCACAATTTTGACATAGGGGTACACTGTACCGGCTATGGTACACCAGGTACTCGTTATATTAATAGTGGATTCTGTTGAGGGTTGGGGATAGGGTCTGGAGCCACATTATCATTACCTAGCTATTCGAGTTCTGACCGGTATGGAGGTCACAATTTTGACATAGGGGTACACTGTACCGCCTATGGTACACCAGGTACTCGTAATATTAATAGTGGATTGTGTTGAGGCTTGGAGAGAGGGTCTGCAGCCACAATATCATTAGCTTGCTATTCGAGGTCTGACCGGTATGAAGGTCACAATATAGAAATTGGGGTACACTGTACAGGCTATGGTAAACCAGGTACTCGTTATATTAATAGTGGATTGTATTGAGGGTTGTGGATAAAGACTGGAGCCACAATACCATTAGCTTGCTATATGAAGTCTGACCGGTATGGAGGTCAAAACATTGACATAGGGGTACACTGTACCGGCTATGGTACACCAGGTACACGTTATATTAATAGTGGATTGTGTTGAGGGTTGTGGATAGGGTCTCGTGCCACAATATCATTTTGCATGCTATAAGAGGTCTGACCGGTATGGAGGTCACAATATTGACATAGGGGTACACTGTACTGGCTATGGTACACCAGGTACTCGTTATATTAATAGTGGATTGTGTTGACGAATGTGGATAGGGTCTGGAACCCCAATATCATTGGCTTGCTTTATGAAGTCTGACCGGTATGGAGGTCACAATATTGACATAGGGGTACACTGTACCGGCTATGGTACACCAGGTACTCGTTATATTAATAGTGGATTGTGTTGAGGCTTGGGGATAGGGTCTGGAGCCACAATATCATTAGCTTGCTATTCGAGGTCTGACCGGTATGAAGGTCACAATATAGAAATAGGGGTACACTGTACCGGCTATGGTAAAACAGGTACTCGTTATATTAATAGTGGATTGTGTTGAGGGTTGTGGATAAGGACTGGAGCCACAATACCATTAGCTTGTTATATGAGGTCAGACCGGTATGGAGGTCACAATATTGACATAGGGGTACACTGTACCGGCTATGGTACACCAGGTACTCATTATATTAATAGTGGAATGTGTTGAAGGTTGTGGATAGGGACTGGATCCACAATATCTTTAGCTTGATATATGAGGTCTGACCGGTATGGAGGTCACAATATTGACGTAGGGGTACACTGTACCGGCTATGGTACACCAGGTACTCGTTATATTAATGGAGGATTGTGTTGAGGGTTGGGGATAGGGTCTGGAGCCCCAATATCATTGGCTTGCTATTCAAGGTCTGACCGGTATGGAGGTCACAATATTGAAATAGGGGTACACTGTAACGACTATGGTATACCAGGTACTCGTTATATTATTATTGGATTGTGTTGAGGGTTGGGGATAGGGTCTGGAGCCGCAATATCATTAGCTTGCTATATGAGGTCTGACCGGTATGGACTTCACAATATTGACATAGGGGTACACTGTACCGGCTATGGTACACCAGGTACTCGTTAAATTAATAGAGGATTGTGTTGAGGGTTGGGGATAGGGTCTGGAGCCACAATATCATTGGCTTGCTATTCGAGGTCTGACCGGTATGGAGGTCACAATATTGATATAGGGGTACACTTTACCGACTATGGTACACCAGGTACTCGTTATAGTAATAGTGGATTGTGTTGAGGTTTGTGGATTGGGTCTGGAGCCACAATATCATCAGCTTGCTATATGAGGTCTGACCGGTATGGATGTTACAATATTGACATAGGGGTACACTGTACCGGCTATGGTACACCAGGTACACGTTATATTAATAGTAGATTGTGTTGAGTGTTGTGAATAGGGTCTGGAGCCACAATATCATTAGTATTCTATATGAGGTCTGACCGGTATGGAGGTCACAATATTGACATAGGGGCACACTGTCCCGGCTATGGTACACCAGGTACTCATTATATTAATAGTGGATTGTGTTGAGGGTTGGGGATAGGGTGTGGAGTCACAATATCATTAGCTTGCTATATGAGGTTTGACCGGTATGGAGGTCACAATATTGACATAGGGGTACACTGTACCGGCTATGGTACGCCAGGTACTCATTATATTAATAGTGGATTGTGTTGACGGTTGTCGATAGGATTTGGAGCCACAATATGATTAGCTTGCTATATGACGTCTGACTGGTATGGAGGTTACAATATTGACATAGCGGTACACTGTACCGGCTATGGTACACCAGGTGCACGTTATAATAATAGTGGATTGTGTTGAAGGTTGTGGATATGGACTGGAGCCACAATTCTTTAGCTTGATATATGAGGTCTGACCGGTATGGAGGTCACAATATTGACATAGCGGTACACTGTACCAGCTATGGTACACCAGGTACTCGTTATGTTAATAGAGGATTGTGTTGAGGGTTGGGGATAGGGTCTGGAGCCACAATATCATTGTCTTGCTATTCGAGGTCTGACCGGTATGGAGGTCACAATAATTGAAATAGGGGTACACTGTACCGACTATGGTACACCAGGCACTCGTTATATTATTAGTGGATTGTGTTGAGGGTTGGGGATACGGTCTGGAGCCACAAATCATTAGCTTGCAATATGAGGTCTGACCGGTATGGAGGTCACAGTATTGACATAGGGGTAGACTCTACCGGCTATGGTACACCAGGTACTCGTTATATTAATAGTGGATTGTGTTGAGGTTTGTGGATAGGGTCTGGAGCCACAATATCATCAGCTTGCTATAAGAGGTCTGAACGGTATGGATGTCACAATATTGACATAGCAGTACACTGTACTGGCTATGGTACACCAGGTACACGTTATATTAATAGTAGATTGTGTTGAGTGTTGTGGATAGGGTCTGGAGCCACAATATCATTAGTATGCTATATGAGGTCTGACCGGTATGGAGGTCACAATATTGACATAGGGGTACACTGTCCCTGCTATGGTACACCAGGTACTCATTATATTAATAGTGGATTGTGTTGAGGGTTGGGGATAGGGTGTGGAGCCACAATATAATTTGCTTGCTATATGAGGTCTGACTGGTATGGAGGTCACAATATTGACATACGGGTACACTGTACCGGCTATGGTACACCAGGTACTCATTATATTAATAGTGGATTGTGTTGAGGGTTGGCGATAGGGTTTGGAACCACAATATGATTAGCTTGCTATATGACGTCTGACTGGTATGGAGGTCACAATATTGACGTAGGGGTACACTGTACCGGCTATGGTACACCAGGTACACGTTATATTATTAGGGATACTTTAAAGCCTTTGTTACCATCAGGGGTATTTAGAAACCTCTAGTTTAGTTACTTCAACCTCTGTAGTTGTCTTTGAGTTAGCTGTGGGCAGAAAACTAGTTTTGGTGAGGTAATTAAAAGAGTGAGAGAACTCTATTTCTTATTGCTAATCTGGCAACCTCTGCGTCATATGAGTATGAAGAGGTAAATAGTGGACTGTGTTGAGGGTTGTGGATAAAGACTGGAGCCACAATACCATTACCTTGCTATATGAGGTCTGACCTGTATGGAGGTCACAATATTGACATAGGGGTACACTGTACCGGCTATGGTACACCAGGTACTCGTTATATTAATAGTGGATTGTGTTGAAGGTTGTGGATAGGGACTGGAGCCACAATATCTTTAGCTTGATATATGAGGTCTGACCGGTATGGAGGTCACAATATTGACATAGGGGTACACTGTACCGGCTATGATACACCAGGTACTCGTTATATTAATAGAGGATTGTGTTGAGGGTTGGGGATAGGGTCTGGAGCCACAATATCATTGGCTTGCTATTCGAGGTCTGACCGGTATGGAGGTCACAATATTGAAATAGGGGTACACTGTACCGACTATGGTACACCAGGTAATCGTTATATTATTAGTGGATTGTGTTGAGGGTTGGGGATAGGGTCTGGAGCCACAATATCATAAGCTTGCTATATGAGGTCTGACCGGTATGGAGGTCACAGTATTGACGTAGGGGTACACTGTACCGGCTATGGTACACCAGGTACTCGTTATATTAATAGTGGATTGTGTTGAGAGTTTTGGATAGGGTCTGGAGCCACAATATCATTAGCTTGCTATATGAGGTCTGACCGGTATTGAGGTCACAATATTGACATAGGGGTACACTATACCGGCTATGGTACACCAGATACTCGTTATATCAATAGTGGATTGTGTTGAGGCTTGGGGATAAGGTCTGGAGCCACAATATCATTAGCTTGCTATTCGAGGCCTGACCGGTATGAAGGTAACAATATAGAAATAGGGGTACACTGTACCAGCTATGGTAAACCAGGTACTCGTTATATTAATAGTGGATTGTGTTGAGGGTTGTGGATAAAGACTGGAGCCACAATACCATTAGCTTGCTATATGAGGTCTGACCGGTATGTTGGTCACAATATTGACATAGGGGTACACTGTACCGGCTATGGTACACCAGGTACTCGTTATATTAATAGTTGATTGTGTTGCAGGTTGTGGATAGGGACTGGAGCCACAATATCTTTAGCTTGATGTATGAGGTCTGACCGGTATGGAGGTCACAATATTGACATAGGGGTACACTGTACCAGCTATGGTACGCCAGGTACTCGTTATATTAATAGAGGATTGTGTTGAGGGTTGGGGATAGGGTCTGGAGCCACAATATCATTGGCTTGCTATTCAAGGTCTGAACGGTATGGAGGTCACAATATTGAAATAGGGGTACACTGTACCGACTATGGTACACCAGGTACTCGTTATATTATTAGTGGATTGTGTTGAGGGTTGGGGATAGGGTCTGGAGCCACAATATCATTAGCTTGCTATATGAGGTCTGACCGGTATGGAGGTCACAATATTGACATAGGGGTACACTGTACCGGCTATGGTACAACAGGTACTCGTGATGTTAATAGTGGATTGTGGTGAAGGTTGTGGATAGGGTCTGGAGCCACAATATAATTAGCTTGTAGTATGAGGTCTGACCGGTATGGAGGTCATAATATTGACATAGGGGTACACTGTACCGGCTATGGTACACCAGGGCCTCGTTATATTAATAGTGGATTGTGTTGAGGTTTGTGGATAGGGTCTGGAGCCACAATATCATCAGCTTGCTATTAGAGGTCTGACCGGTATGGATATCACAATATTGACATAGGGGTACACTGTACCGGCTATGGTGCACCAGGTACACGTTATGTTAATAGTGGATTGTGTTGAGGGTAGGGGATAGAGTCTGGAGCCACAATATCATTAGCTTGCTATATGAGGCCTGACCGGAATGGAGGTCACAATATTGACATAGGGGTACACTGTACCGGCTATGGTACACCAGGTACTCGTTATATTAATAGTGGATTCTGTTGAGGGGTGGGGATAGGGTATGGAGCCACAGTATTATTAGCTTGCTATATGAGGTCTGACCGGTATGTACATTAGGTCACAATATTGACATAGGGGTACACTGTACCGGCTATGGTACACCAGGTACTCTATATATTAACAGTGGATTGTGTTGAGGGTTGGGGATAGGGTCTGCAGCCACAATAGCGTTAGCTTGCTATATGAGGTCTAACCGGTATGAAGGTCACAGTATTGACATAGGGGTACACTGTACCGGCTATGGTACACCAGGTACTCGTTATATTAATAGTGGATTGTGTTGAGGGTTGTGGATAGGGTCTGGAGCAACAATATCATTAGCTTGCTTTATGAGGTCTGACCGGTATGGAGGTCACAATATTGAAACAGGGGTACACTGTACCGGCTATGGTACACCAGGTACTCGTTATATTAATAGTGGATTCTGTTGAGGGTTGGGGATAGGCTCGGGAGCCACAATATCATTAGCTAGCTATAGGAGGTTTAAGCGGTATGGAGGTCACAATATTGACGTAGGGGTACACTGTACCGGTATGGTACACCAGGTACTTGTCATGTAAATAGTTGATTGTGTTGAGGGCTGGGGATAAGGTCTGGAGCCACAATATCACTAGCTTGCTATATGAGGTCTGACCGGTATGGAGGTCACAATATTGACATAGGGGTACACTGTGCCGGCTATGGTACAACAGGTACTCGTGATGTTAATAGTGGATTGTGGTGAGGGTTGTGGATAGGGTCTGGAGCCACAATATCATTAGCTTGTAGTATGAGGTCTGACCGGTATGGAGGTCATAATATTGACATAGGGGTACACTGTACCGGCTATGGTACACTAGGTACTCGTTATATTAATAGTGGATTGTGTTGAGGGTTGTGGACAGGTTCTGGAACCACAATATCATTAGCTTGCTATATGATGTTTTGACTGGTATGGAGGTCACAATATTGACATAGGGGTACACTGTACCGGCTATGGTTCACCAGGTACTCGTTATATTAATAGAGGATTGTGTTGAGGGTTGTGGATAGGAACTGGACCGACGATATCATTAGCTTGCTATATGACGGCTGACCGGTATTAAGGGCACAATATTGACATAGGGGTACACTGTACCGGCTAGGGTACACCAGGTACTCGTCATATTAATAGTGGATTGTGTTGAGGGATGTGGATAGGGCCTGGAGCCACAATATCATTAGCTTGCTAGATGAGGTCTGACCGGTATGTAGGTCACAATATTGACATAGGGGTACACTGTACCGGCTATGGTACACCAGGTACTCATTATATTAATAGTGGACTGTGTTGAGGGTTGGGTATAGGGTTTGGAACCACAATATCATTAGCTTGCTATATGAGGTCTGACCGGTATGGAGGTCACAATATTGACATAGGAGTACACTGTACCGGCTATGATACACCAGGTACTCGTTATATTAATAGTGGATTGTGTTGAGGGTTGTGGATAGGGACTGGAACCACAATATCATTAGCTTGCTAAATGAAGTCTGGCCGGTATGGAGGTCACAATATAAACCTAGGGGTACACTATACCCGCTATGATACACCAGGTACTCGTTATATTAATAGTGGATTGTGTTGAGGGTTGTGGATAGGGTCTGGAGCCACAATATCATTAGCTTGCTATATGAAGTCTGACTGGTATGGAGGTCACAATATTGACATAGGGGTACACTGTACCGGCTATGGTACACCAGGTACTCTTTGTTTTAATAGTGGCTTGTGTTGAGGGTTCTGGATAGGGTTTGGAGCCACACTATCATTAGCTTGACATATGAAGTCTGACCGGTATGGAGGTCACAATATTGACATAGGGGTACACTGTACCCCAATGTCAATTTTTTGGTTGTTCACACATTTACGTGAATACAACGTAGTTTTCGTAATGTTGTCAGGTTGTATAACTAGAGGTATTTTGAAGGTTTTGACAATATAGTAGAATACGTTGTAGTAGTTAATGATATTTTGGTCTATATACGTTATCCTACAACATTCTGTATTATAGTCCTGCGACTTTTGTGGTTGTTCACGCATGTACGTGAATACAACGTTATTTTCGTAAGTTGTCAAGTTGCGGCTTCACTTATATATGACGTTGTGACAACGTAAAATTGTTTATTGGGTTACTCTGTAATAGAAAAGGAACTGTTAGCATTGAATTTGTCACTCCCATACTTTAGTGTTTATGTTCAATCTGCCCCTCGTTCCATCACTGTATATACTGACCATCACCCATTAAAGTTTTTGCACAAGTTCCAAAACAAGAACCAAAGACTGACAAGGTGGAACTTGTTGCTGCAGGAGTACGCCTTGGATGTCAAACATAATAAGGGTGTCCAGAATGTGCTAGCAGATTGTTTGTCAAGAGTCTAAAAAATATTGTCATATACTTTCCTCTTCTTGAACTCTTTTCTAGCGGGGGAGGTGTAACATCCGAAAAGAACCGGATGTGTGATCTGACAACAACCTGTTGAACGTGACTTTTTTCCTTTGCCCCTCAACTTTCTCTTCATAATTGCTGAGGGGCACAGGGCCCTGGGTGGGGCTTTGGTTTCCCGGGCATTTCCGCACCCTCCTCAGCTGCCCGCCATGGAGTGGCTTCGGTCACCCAGGCTTTATTGTGGTCGGCAGGGAGGGTTCTGTGGGGGTGCTCAGTTATGGCCTTGGCCTTGCTCGGGGCCTTGGGGCTGTTCGGCCAGGCAGCTTGGGGAACAACAACAACAACGTGACTTTACAACGCCAACCTGTGGCAAGACATTCTCTCTTTCTTTCAATCTTCAACCCTGCCTACGTGCCGAGAGAGAGAGAGAGAGAGAGAGAGAGAGAGAGAGAGAGAGAGAGAAAGCAGCCTGGCTGGTGAGGACGTGACATTCCACAAATTCTTGGCATTCCTCGCTTCCTGCCAAAACTGCGTGAGAAGGGCGTGGCCGCTGTGACATAGTGAGCAGCCCCCTTCCCCCACCTACTTCACACCTCTTATTGGACCACCACACCTGCCTTTCACCTGTAATTGGTTGACGTGAGCAGCCTGCCCCCATTGGTTCCGGCACCTGTTTCCTGACTTCTGATTGGATTAGCGTGGACAGGGAAGGGTATAAATAGCCTGATATTTTAGGGTTCAAATCAGTACATACTTGGCTGGGGAGAAAAGCAGTGTGTTGGAGAGACGAGACAGACTTCACAGGCTTGTATAGATAGGTTTTTATTTTATTTCAGTGCGTGCCCGAACCACTTGCTCGTTAGTCCGTGAGTGATCTTGTGATCATTAATTAACCAGAGGTATGTCGAAAACATAGCCTCAGTATTGATTTAAGATTTTGTGATTGGAGAGACATATATTTTGAATTGCTGTTTACTTTTGTGATTAGATATAAGTTTGTGATTTAGAGATAATTTGTGATTGACTCTTGAATACTTTACCTGTTAATACTTAACTGACTTGATGTAAAGCTATATTGTCATTAGTAATTAGGCATTGTAAAAGTCCTATAAATTGTATTGTCTACTTAAGCCTACTAAGCTTTAATGTTTACTTTAGTGAAATCGGAATATATGCAAAGCGATCCTGAAATCTATAATATTAATTTCTTTCATTGCTTATTATTTTCTATTAATTGTAATATACCTTTTTTTTGTTTATAAATACAATTCCATTTTATATGTGACTTTGTAATATTCCCCTATCATCTTTGTTAAGTCAATGTCTTTCAGTAAAAAGAATAAATAAGATAAAATAGTAAAGAGAATATTAATAAGAGAATAACGAGATAAGAGAGAGAGTTAAACCAACTTTAAAGGGTTAACAAACTTAAATTGATTATAGAAAAAGATCTTGATAATATTCTGACTTTAATGATAATCCAGATTAATTACTTTAGTATATAAATAGTTTATAATTGCTTAAAAGTCCTTACTTACATACCAAGCTTTTCTCTATTTATAATAAATAGCCTACTTAATATTAAACATTTAATGTAACTTTAAATAGTTTCCTGATTAAATATAATTGAAGTGTATCAGAGTATGAAGGATAACTGTCCCAACAACTGAAGGAAAGCAAGTAACAACAAAACAAACTTTGATATTTTATGTTCTATTGGCCTTCAGCTTTGTTATACACTTACACATTGTCTGTTCAATCTTTTTGTATTTAGGTAACCACTTCTAAATCAAGATACGTAACAATATATACAGCATTCTGTATGTATGATAAAAGCATACGTGATAATCTAAGGTCTACTGCATAACGATTTCGTCCTTTTGATTTTAAGTATCTCTGAGAATGAAAGTGTTGGAAAGTCCCCTACTGCCCTCCACATTACCATCATGAGCTGAACAATATCGCTTAACCCCTGGAGAACGATAAACATTTTAATTTGATTCTTGGATATAATAATCATCTGAAAATATCATGTAGATTATATATGGACCTCTGGATTCAAAAGGTTCATGAGATAGTTTTTATCCCCTTGATTCGTAGAGGTCCTTTAGGTCAATAAAGTATTCTAATGTTTACCAGAATAATAAAAGAGTCTGCGTTCTATTGGAAGAGTAAACTACATGCTGTAAAATTTATGTTATATTTAGTACCCGTAGCTGTACCAAAACTAATACACATTAAATGGTATGAATTTGAACCCGTATCATAAACTCCTATTGATATAGTATACATTATCTAAAACATTGATACTACAATGATTTATTGTTATTGCATACACATTATCTCTGTGTCTAAATTATACACGGAAACTGTACAATGTATTGCCAGACAACAATGAAGAAAGGCGTCACCGAACTGAATTGAATTATAACCTAGAGTTCGCCCACACAGCTATATTATGTGCACTTTTAACTCCAATTATAGGCAAATGTCATATAGATGGTATTCTAGCTAAAGTTAGAGATATTTTTTAGAAAACCTAACAGGACCTATGTAGATAAATATGAAGAAACAATCACAAGTCCTTCCTAGAGGGAATGCAATAGTCTAATGTTCGCTAGAACACTACGAAGAAAGATACAATCGTACTTAGATTAATCAAAACCAGGAATACCTCCCACGCAGCTAAATACAGTAGCATGTGGAACTGTAATTAGACGACCATGTTATTCTGTGAAGCTTGTTATCATGTTGACGTATACCTTTATCCACGGAAATAGTTGATGTGGGTGGATGATGCTAGTGGGCGTGGCTTTCTATTGATTACCAGGTACAGTCGCGCTAATAAGTGATGTCTCTGCACCAAGTATGTTTTGATCAATAATTGGTATCAGTAATATCTAAGCTTCATTTCTTCATATTGAGTGAAGTATACTAACATGTTCCTACACATACCCACCCTATTCAACATCTGAAAGACATTAATACATCACAGAGCAAGCAAAACGTAATGACAGCTGGAACATGACTTATTAGCGCGACCGTACACTCGGATCCCATTGTCTATAGCCCACTCATAGCAAGTCCTGGACCTCTTATGTTTTTATTTATGGAATTATAACTATCTGGTTCGATTTTTGGATATAACTTGGTTTTCAATAAACGGTATATATGGTTTTATAGTTGATGTATGAATAATTATATTCATAAATTCGTTTCCAGAGATATACTTCCATAATTAGAAATGGGTGCAGTCCTCGAATATTTATGAGTGGGATAGAGACAATGGCATCCCAGTGTACACTCTAGCACACAAATCGTGTTCAGTAGAAAAATATCGCGGCCGATGGCCGGTTCCTTTTTAAAATTACAAGCTCGCTATCGCTCGCCAGGCAAAAATTTACACCTAAATGGCACGAAAGGTCTTAAGCTTAACAACGAAATGGGGCGAAAGGTGATACAATAGCCAAACTAATGGGCCGAACGTCTTAAAATCTGAAAACTAATGGTGCTAAACACGAAGAAGAAGCGGGCCCAGAAAAACCACCCATGACCCTTAACGATAAATTATTGCGGACACTTTAATTACCCTTTTCATACCTTCATTAACCCTTTCTGTACCAGCGACGTCTTTTGGGTTATATTCTAGCTATAGCCTACTTAGACGATTTTGTGCAGCTTAAGAAGGATGTATGGTAGCTAACACGATTAGCCCCTTCAGCACGATGTCATATTGTTACCTTTGATTCAGGCAAATAATTATACGATTTTATGAAGCATACGAAGGACTTATGTTATTCAGAGGGTTTATTGGGATAGTATTTACCCCTCTGTGTACTAGAGGTTCATTATAAGGTAAACAAAATCGTGTAATGGTTACCAGAATATGATGAAAATAACGTCATCGTACTGAAAGGGTTAATACAATTAGTCTATAGCCTTATAATTGGTAGACGTCCTTCCTCAGCTAAATACAATCCTCTAATAGTTGCCAAAATATAATAACAAGACCGTCACTGGTATTCAAAGGGTTAAACCCATAGCTTTTAACAGAGTAGTCATTATAAATATTAGCAAGTTAACCCTTTCAGTCTCAGTAACAATGTCGTTTTATTCATGGTGTTCTGGCTAACATGAGACGATTTTAAGGGGAGGGTTTTAGTTTGTTCCCTAGACCTCCATCAAGCTTAAACTTACACCCCCTAGACCCCCTTTCAAGATAAATTTGTAATTTTGTCTGCAGAAAAATTTCTCGAGGGGGGGGGGGGGGCCGGCGGTCTTTGGTATGTTTTATATTTAGCTTGATTGAGGTCTAGGGAGCAAACTAAAGCAAATATTTATACCAGTAATAATATCAAAATAAATACGTAAATAATATAACGTCCCCTTAAGGCGTCATAACTTAAGTCTTGTTGGAGAGTCCTGGCCATATCTTAACCCTTTCATTCAGATGACAAGTTTAACTATATGCTACGGCTAACTATAGACGATTCTTGGTAGTTAACTAAGGGTATCTGGTGCGAGGATTTTTTTTTTTGGTGGACCCTGTCCGTTTCATTTCATTACTTTGGAGATTTTAAGACTTTGCACTCTATTAGTTTGGCGATTATACGACACTTCACACAAGTCAGGTATCAATATTTGTTTCTGGGTGAGCATTGGCGACCCTGCAATTTAGGAGAAACAGGCCTTTGGCCGAAACATTTCTCTACTGAAAAAAAAAAATAATAATAATAATAATAATAATAATTAAAGTTTCAAGCAACGTTGTCCGGGGTTCGACGGTTTTGCAAGCAGGGTATTGTATTGGATGCAAATGCTGTGTCACAGATAACAAAAGATCATTTAACTTATTGGGCATGGAGAAACTACAGAAGGAGCAGATTGTGCAAACAAACAAGAGCGAGAGGGAGAGATTGGCTGTAAAAGGGATCTGCCTCTATCCGTTTAGTAACAGAGTTGTAGATATGTGGAATAGGCTACCGAGTGCTATAATGGGGTCAAGAACAATAGAGCTTCAACCCACCCCTACTCTGTGCAACTCTCCAACCCAAGAGTGAAACATTACTCTCAAACTTTCTTCTACTCAACAGCTGAGCTCTGGAACTCTCTCCCAGAATCAGTCTTTCCCTCTTCCTATGACTTAAATTGCTTCAAACTCCGTGTGTCCAGGCATTTTGGCTCGAACGTCCCTTGATTTTGGCCCTGTCACTCTTTCAACTATGGGGGAGGCACTCGCTATAGGCATTTATGCCTTTTGCCTCCCTCAATCACATAGAAACAAAAAATGAAATTAGATAGAATGAGATGGGTTAGGTGTGAAAGGGATCTGCCATGTGTAGGTCAATCGGCTCTGGAGACCCGTTTTCTTATTTTTTTATTTTCTCATTTGTGAAGGAGAGAGAGGGAGTATGGCGAGAGAATAGGATGTCGTAAACGTAAGGAAGATAGCGATAAATATGAGAGAGAGAGAGAGCGCGGGATGGGTTGGGTGTGAAAGGGATCTGACATGTGTGGGCCAATCGGCTCTCTGCAGACTCCGGTTTTCTTATGTTCTCATTTGTGAGAGAGAGAGAGAGACTAGGATGTCATAAATGTAAGGAAGACAGAGATAAATGAGTTTTTATGAGATGGGTTGGGTGTGAAAAGGATCTGTCTTGTGTGGGCCAATTGGCTCTCTACAGACTCCCATTTTCTTATGTTCCTATTTCTTACAATTGTGTTTTGGTTGCAGGTATATGATAACATGGGTGTATAGTAAGTAGTGTAAATAACAGGTAATGTTTATGAGATGGGTTGAGTGTGAAAGAGACCTGCCTTATGTGGGCCACTTGGCTCTCTGCAGACTCCCATTTTCATCTTGGTTGCATGTGTAAGGGATCTGCCTCATTTGTACCGGTGTGCAAACAAACAAGAGCGAGAGAGAAAGAGATTGGCTGTGTAAGGGATCTGCCTCTATTCGCTTGGTACAAGAGTTGTAGATATGTGGAATAGGCTACCAAGTGCTATAGTGGGATCAATAACAATAGAGCTTCAACATAAAATTTGATGAGACGAGATGGATTGGGTGTGAAAGGAATCTGCCGTGTATGGGCCAATCGGCTCTTTGCAGACTCCCATTTTCATCTTGGTAGCATGTGTAAGGATCTGCCTCCTTTGTACCAGTGTGCAAATAAGAGAGAGAGATTGGCTGTGTAAGGGATCTGCCTCTCTCGTAACAGAGTCGAAGATATGTGAAATAGGCTACCTAGTGCTATAGTGGGATCAAGAACAATAGAGAATTTCAAGATAAAATCAGATAGTCATATGGACAAAATGGGTTGGATGTGAAAGGGATCTGCCTTTTGTGGGCCACTTGTCTCTCTGCAGATTCCCATGTTCATCTTGTAAGGGATCTGCCTCATTTGTACCGGTGTGCAAACAAACGAGCGACAGAGAGAGACTGGGTGTGTAAGGGATCTGCCTCTATTCGTTTAGTAAGAGAGTTGTAGATATATGGAATAGGCTACCAGTCCTATAGCCAATCGGCTCTCTGCAGACACCTGTTTACTTATGTTCTCATTTGTGAGAGAGAGAGTGAGGCTCCCTATTTCCTGTTCTCATGCACTCAGGGTCCAGAGAATATAGGGTCAACCCACGCGCAGGTACCTGTGAATGAGTGACGTCACAGGCCCCAAGCTCTGCCTGAACCCCTCATATAAGACATCTTGTTTTTGTGATATATTGAACTCTGCGTGTATATTGTTACGACCGGCACTACGAAATAAACAAGGGCACTTAATAATGGACTAGATGATAGGCTATGTTTGCAACAACGGTACGGTACGCTAATTCCAAACCCTCAAACTATTACGCCGGTGAACAAAACACTTAAACCCTCCAGAGTTAATCTACTGGATAACGGGGTATCAATTAACTGGGTTTTAGTGCATTTCTACAAAGGCTTTCCGGTGACGGCAAAGCCTACTCACAATAGGAGTACTTTTACGTTAATAAAATGCTCTTAAGTAATAACAATGCTTGAATATACTATAACAAGATTTAATAAAGAAATATATGCTTATGTTAACTTTAGTGTGAGTCTGTACTCAACACTAAACTCTTCAATGCTCTATGAAAACACTGGTAGTCTAGTCCTACAGCAAACAGATATGGAATCTTCTGAAAACGTCTGATGCTCTAAGATGCTCGTTAATATAGAACAGAAATAATGCAGGGGCAGGACACCAAAGCGTGTATCTTAAATACACCAATAAGTAGGATGCATATATATAACAAGGGAGTGCAACAACTCTGGGACAGCACTAATAATAACCACTCAAAACAGTACTTCCTTAGCCAAAGTAACAGCCATACTGGGTTGTGCACCAAGCATCAACCTAGGCTAAAATAATACGTGAATTCCTAAAGCATACACAGTTAAAGTTAATAAACACAATGCTGTCTTTATTACTAATAAAGTCTAGCAGCGGCATAAAAGGTACCAGGAGGCTAGGCAGAGCGCAAGCATGCTCGTAGCCTACTGTCTCCCCTTGAACAGATTTCCCTTATGTTACGCTAAATGACTAGGAGGCTCTCTTGGTAAGTCCAGATCTCAAGTATCTGGTCTTACCCTGGCGCTCCACAAAGGTCAACACAATGAGGTTGCGAGCATACAAGAAAGTGTAGGCAAAAGCCCTTCGCTTGTATACTGCTACACTCGCAAAGGAGAAATATGCACAAGGGTTACAGGCACCTAGCTCCGTCGAAGTCGTACAGGCTCTGACTTGCCATGTACATAACTCAGACAACGACTAAAGATACCCTCCACTGTCTAGCATTAAATAGTAACAAAGAACAACTCAATAATTAGAAGCACCCAATGATAATATAAATCGTGTGACTATGACTAATAATCCCTAAAGCTAGTGCAAAACATATATGTGAGAACTGGTGCTGGTAATACGACTGGCCGACTATGGAAGTCGTATGTAGAACCAGAAGGGATAAGTAATTGAATAAAGGTGAGAAGTAATGGAAAAGAAGAAGTTCAGAGAGAGAAACAGTAATACAGGGGGTTAGATTGGGTGACAGATTGCAAGGGACGTCAAGGACCAAGCACGCTATGCCAAGCTTTAAGGATATACGCGGCGGGGACCCCCCCAGCACCAACACTAGGACAGCGGCACCCAATCACAGACCACTACGTCATGAAAAGCAAGCGTCCTAGGACGCGCCAGGCCCGCCAGCCAATCAAGGGCGTGGGAAAGCCCGCGCGAGCGAGGGAGGCACACGTACATACACACGCACATAATACAACCTCGTTGCCTAGCTCGCTCTTTCTCCTTAACTTCACACTGCATATCTTATACTCTATTACTGATATAAAATACTTCCATGTGTCACAGACAAGAACAAAGACCACCACTGATCTGGCTGTGATTACATGAATACTAGGAAAGAAAGAACATCGTTCTACGATTATTATAGCCCATTCCGCTGCCCTGGCGAGCGCTAGCGAGTACGAGCACATTCTGGCAAGCTGGCCAGCGTAAAACACCCCGCCCAAGATGTGGGATGTTTTAACCTCAGGTAAATGCCACATCTAACCAGACAGAATGCTCATAAACCCCGCCTCACCAAGCAATTCCCCCAAGTTGTGAAAACAAGGCGCAATCACAACATAAAACACTTCATTATATAAAACAAATCTACACAACACTTCCCCAAAAGAATAGTATCACTTAACAATATTACGCTCAACGAGCAAGCTTCAAGAAGACTAGCCTACTAAGACAAAAACTCAGAATGTCTTAGATTCTTGCTGTAACATACTGCACTTATATACTATTAAAAGAAAGAGTTTTTTTTTTGTGAGGGTTTTGTATTAGTTTTAATAGTGTTTTTGGCGGCTTTGCACTACAGGGGCAAGCCTAATTTTTCTCCACTCCAAAAACAAACACTGACTGAACGGCTAGGGTGCTCCTTAACACATACCCTCCCGTGACAAGCAATCAGCCAGAACATTATCAGTACCCTTAACATGCCACACATCCAACTTGTGTTCCGGCAGCAAAACAACACCTGGCACTGATAAACTGCCCAGTCCATCACAAGACTGGCACTTCTCTTCGCTCTTTCCGGCAACGGGACCTGCCAATAACCTTTCACTATTTCTACCTTAGTGATCAACGAGGCAGCCCCGATGCGGTCTATGGTGTCGTCAACTCTAGGTAAGGTATAGGCGTCTGTCAGGGATGCTGCACCAACACTCTTGCAATCAACATACACATGGATCTTGCCACTTAACTCAGGTTGCAAAGTTACTGGCAACGACCACTCATGATATCCCTTATCCCTCAGACCCTTTTCCAACATGTAGTCCAGCTCTGCTTTCACAACAGGCTGTCGAGCAGGATTTATATGGTAGGGAGCCAATTTGAACCATGCACTGTCTCCAGCCTCCATGTCGGATTCTACCCCGTACATCAGGCCTGGAGAATCAACAACATTGCGGACGTACTGCCACAGCCTAGTAAACAACTTCTCTTGACGCTTAGGAACAATAGGTTGCAACTTATCTCGAAGAACAACATGCTCATTGCCCTCCCACAACCCAGCCGAGACCGCAGTTTCTACACTATAGTCTCCCTCCTTCTCCACCTTTGTCCCTAGAACAGCCAGGTCATGAGAGGGACAATCTGTACCACCTGTGCAGTCACTCCCACAGTTCATAATTGCTAATGCTCCCCCGCCGATACCGTACATGCGCACCCCCGCATTCCTTGCGACTACACCTGCCTGCGCAGCATCACTGCCTTCAGCGACATGGCCAGATACAGTCGGTCTATGGTAGGGCTGTTGCATATTACTAGGGCAGCATTGGGAGGCTATGCGACGACCGGGCGCATCCACTCCACAGTCAACCTCACCAATCTGCTCAATGTCCTGATTCTGACCACCACCCTTAGCAGCCATGGGTCGACCCTGACCTGACAACCATGCCAAAGCCTCGTCGCCCACCTTGAACCATTGAAACAACGAGGCCAACGGTCTACTCACACTCAAGTAACCTGTCAGCGGAACATCGTGCACCGCATGAGTTGTGAGGCCTGGCTGCTCGGCACAAACAGTGGGGTATGAACCGAGCGGGTGCTGGAGCGCTGCACACTGCTGCTCAGGCAGGTGCTCAAGCGCTTCCACAGCCACCTGACTCGTGTCCCGCGCCCACTGCTCCGCCGAGACATGACAATCCCAACTTTCCTCCACCTGTGCCCCACTGCCCCCCTCTCCTTCTCCACCTTGGCCGCTGCAGACCAACACAGGGACAGTAGGCTGCTCAGGTGGTTGCCTCACAAACTCCTTTAACAGGTTCACATGACATGCTTCCCCGTCCTCATCGAGTTCAATAGCCCCGTTACCACAACTCTCAAGACTAGGATCTTCTCGTTGCACCTGGGAACTACTCTGTCGCGGAGTGCCATCACGCCCTACCATGTCACTAGGGGGGACAGGTTCTGGGGCCACTCCGGAGCTCACCTTTGGGTCAAGTACCGAGTCACCAAGGAGTGTCGCTGGGTCCAAACTCTCAACCCGACCAGCCTTGACTTTCTCCTTCCGACCTTTCCTCCGCTGGTCTAAAACTTGGGTATTAGGCTGTGACACCTGAGCGGACTGAGATCTCTCGAGCCCCTCTTGCCCCTCCCTACTCGTGTCGGCCGCTCTCTCGGCAACGACTAAGGGTGGAACCTCGGAAGAGAGCACCGCAAAGTCGTTACCGAGAAGGAGGTCGACCCCCTCAACTGGCAACTTCTCCACAACCCCCACATCCAACTCTCGTGTCACACCGTCCACCTCAAGCTCTACTCTGACCAGAAGGTAAGACCGCGTAGCATTGATACCTTGAACCACCACAACCCGAGCCGTGGTAATAGGCTTGCCAGTGAAGTTCTTAATAAGGGTCTGGGAAGCGCCCGTATCACGCAACAACTCAAGCCTATGCTCCACACCAGCCCTCCTCACAGTGCCGTGCCCCCTATGACCACAAAAAGCATCACGGACGGCTGACGAGCCCTCCTGCTGCTTCTGCACCGGCTGTGACCTCGCAACCGACTGTTTACCCTGGGCAAACGCGGAAGACCTCAAAGACACACCAATGTTGCTCACTAGTGACACCACTGCTGTAGGCGGTGTGCTCGGACAAGAGCGCGCAATATGCCCCTTCTCATGACACCTGAAACACTCCACTTCGCTCATGGACTTCCTCTGAGGTGAGGAAGGGCCCTGGCCTCTCTTTAACGGGAAGGGTTTCGACTTGGGATCAACATTGGCACCAGTACTCTTAAATGGATAATTATTTGTGTCATTAATTCGGGGGGGTGGAGTGGTACGCCCATTGCTACCTGCCTCAGCTCTCTGTGCAGACCCGCACCCACGAATCAATGACAACCTGAGGTCAGCCATCTGAACCGCCTCCTGCAGAGTTTTTGGTTGCTTTTCTTTCAGGTTAAGAGTCAAGTCACTGCCAGTACATTTAAAAAATTGCTCTAACAACACTAATTGTTTCACTGCATCAAAAGTAGTTGCCTTCTCCGATCTTAACCAATTCTCAAATGCATCTGACAGCTCTCTAGCGTGTTTCTGGAAAGTACTCTCCTATCTCTTGGGAACAGCTCTAAATTTCAGCCTATAGGTTTCTGGCTGCAACTCATACGCCCTCAGGACAGCCTCTTTCAACGCCTCATAATTCACACAGGAATCTAGGGTCAAAGCATCATACGCCTTGAGTGCTTTCCCCGTCAAACGTGACGAAACAAGGGCTGCCCACTTCTCCTCAGGCCATTGGTGTTTCTGGCACTTTTTCTCGAACCGGAGAAAAAATTTGGTAACCCTAACTCATCAAACACTGGGATCAACTTTAGTAGATGCGACAGGGACTGATCATGGGGTCGACCCCCCTGGACGACCCGGTTCCTCATCACCTCTACACGAGTTTTCTCTAGATCAACATCGGCACAATACCTTTCAGACTCAAACTTAAGCTCAGCCTCTCGCTGCTGCTGCTGCTGCCTGAGCTCAGCCTCTCGCTGCTGCTGCTGCTGCTTGAGCTCAGCCTCACGCTGCTGCTGCTGCTGCCTGAGCTCAGCCTCATACTTCCGCTGCTCGAGCTCAGTCTCATGCTTCCGCTGCTCGAGCTCATCCTCATGCTTCCGCTGCTCGAGCTCAGCCTCATGCTTCCGCTGCTCGAGTTTGGCGAGTTCGAGCTGAAATAACATCTCGGAAGACAAACCCTGAGGAGGGGGTGCTGCTATTGGGGACCCACCCCGTGAATCACCTAGAGGCATACCCAACCGCCAGCGGGCATCGGCCTGCGGGAACGTACCCGACTCCCGAGCCCGAGGGGGCGCCATGATAGGAGTCGAGTGGAATGGGGGCTGGGCCGAAGGTGCCCCAGCTCCCGCTCCACCCGAAGCCCCATGCACCCCGCCGTGCACCCAGGTAACCAGCTCACCTCTCGACAAACCGCTAGTACCGGACAACCCTAAGACCGTGGCTACACACTGCAGTCCGTACCGGTCTAGCCCCGACACCCGGTCCGCCGACACAGGCTCCTCCAAAAAAATTTGAGCATCCTCCTCATTGTTCACCACCCGAACGCCGTTAGACAACTCCACCTTCTCCACCTCCTCGCCTGTCTCTCGCACTGTGCCCTCACTATGCTCAGACTCGTCCAGTGACATGATGGAGTCAACAAAATATTCTCAAGTCAAGACAAAAGTAGCCAAACTCTCGTGTAGTTATATTTACAAAAATATTCGAAGATGTTCTTGAGTGCAATACTAGGTCACCAATAAACTCCAACAAGTTCTATATATCCTCAAAACAATGTCCACTGCCAATAATGCGAGAAATAAATTCAACCCCAAATGGCAATAAGATTTCTCCAAAAAAATAAAAAAATGCAATATTCAGTTCACTATATTCTGGTCTAAGGTCGCCATTTGTTACGTTCGGCACTACGAAATAAACAAGGGCACTTAATAATGGACTAGATGATAGGCTATGTCTGCAACAACGGTACGCTAATTCCAAACCCTCGAACTATTACGCCGGTGAACAAAACACTTAAACCCTCCAGAGTTAATCTACTGGATAACGGGGTATCAATTAACTACAAAGGCTTTCCAGTGACGGCAAAGCCTACTCACAATAGGAGTACTTTTACGTTAATAAAATGCTCTTAAGTAATAACAATGCTTGAATATACTATAACAAGGTTTAATAAAGAAATATACGCTTACGTTAACTTTAGTGTGAGTCTGTACTCAACACTAAACTCTTCAATGCTCTATGAAAACACTGGTAGTCTAGTCCTACAGCAAACAGATATGGAATCTTCTGAAAACGTCTGATGCTCTAAGATGCTCGTTAATATAGAACAGAAATAATGCAGGGGTATGACACCAAAGCGTGTATCTTTAATACACCAGTAAGTAGGATACATATAATTATATAACAAGGGAGTGCAACAACTCTGTGACAGCACTAATATTAACCACTCAAAACAGTACTTCCTTAGCCAAAGTAACAGCCATACTGGGTTGTGCACCAAGCATCAACCTAGGCTAAAATAATACGTGAATTCCTAAAGCATACACAGTTAAAATTAATAAACACAATGCTGTCTTTATTACTAATAAAATCTAGCAGCGGCATAAAAGGCACCAGGAGGCTAGGCAGAGCGCAAATATGCTCGTAGCCTACTGTCTCCCCTTGAACAGATTTCCCTTATGTTACGTTAAGTGACTAGGAGGCTCTCTTGGTAAGTCCAGATCTCAAGTATCTGGTCTTACCCTGGCGCTCCACAAAGGTCAACACAATGAGGTAGCGAGCATACAAGAAAGTGTAGGCAAAAGCCCTTCGCTTGTATACTGCTACAGTCGCAAAGGAGAAATATGCACAAGGGTTACAGGCACCTAGCTTCGTCGAAGTCGTACAGGCTCTGACTTGCCATGTACATAACTCAGACAACGACTAAAGATACCCTCCACTGTCTAGCATTAAATAGTAACAAAGAACAACTCAATAATTAGAAGCACCCAATGATAATATGACTCATGTGACTATGACTAATAATCCCTAAAGCTAGTGCAAAACATATATGTGAGAACTGGTGCTGGTAATACGACTGGCCGACTATGGAAGTCGTATGCAGAACCAGAAGGGATAAGTAATTGAATAAAGGTGAGAAGTAATGGAAAAGAAGAAGTTCAGAGAGAGAAACAGTAGTACAGGGGGTTAAATTGGGGGACAGATTGCAAGGGACGTCTAGGACCAAGCACGCTATGCCAAGATCTAAGGAGATACGCGACGGGGACCCCCCCAGCACCAACACTAGGACAGCGGCACCCAATCACAGACCACTACGTCATGAAAAGCAAGCGTCCTAGGACGCGCCAGGCCCGCCAGCCAATCAAGGGCGTGGGAAAGCCCGCGCGAGCGAGGGAGGCACACGTACATACACACGCAGATAATACAACCTCACTGCCTACCTCGCTCTTTCTCCTTAACTTCACACTGCATATATTATACTCTATTACTGATATAAAATACTTCCATGTGTCACAGACAAGAACAAAGACCACCACTGATCTGGCTGTGACTACATGAATGCTAGGAAAGAAAGAACATCGTTCTATGATTATTATAGCCCATTCCACTGCCCTGGCGAGCGCTAGCGAGTACGAGCACATTCTGGCAAGCTGGCCAGCGTAACAATATAGAATCTTATTTAATGTTACAGGACAAAAGAAAACATTAAAATATGTCAAGCTTAGTATATTTTACAATTAAATGTGCATAAATATAAGGTAATATATTATGGATGATAGCGAGCATACCAATGAATAACATATAGGCTATAGGCTACACCAAGAAAGTGCTTACCTTAACTTCATATGAGAGAGAGAGAGAGAGAGTGGGAGTGGTTTATACCTAATTAGGGGCTACTTATTCCTAAGGAAGGGCATATTAAAATGTCATTAGTGAAGGAACGGACACACACACAAACACGCACACAGACTTGTGTTTGTGTGTGTAGACAAGCGGTGATGTGTGTGTGTGTGTCTTGATCTGAGTGAAAATCTGTGAGTGTATGTGTGTATGGGATAGTGGGAATGAGTGTTTGTGTATGCGTATCTTGTTCACCTTTATCATGACAAAAGGACTGCATTTTACAAACCATGAGTGTGTGTGTTGAATTCTAGCTTGTCAAAGTTAAGCTGATAAATCTTTTTAATGCCCTATAAATTTTCTGCCAAGTAGAAGGGACACACACACATACTTATGCACACTCACTCACGCACGCACACACACACACACTCACGCACGCACATACACTTACGCACACTCACTAACACACACACACACACACATGCATTTTACAAACTCATGTGTGTGTGTGGGTTGGGGTTAGTTTCTAGCTTGTCAATGTTAAGCTGAATATTTTTCCTAACGTCATGCACACAGCCACACACACGCACTACATTTTATAAACTGTGTGTGCATGTGTGTGTGTGTGGGTTGGGGTTAATTCTAGCTTGTCAATGTTAAGCAGAATAGTTTTCCTAACGTCATACACACACACACACACTCACTGCATTTTACAAACTGTGTGTGTGTGTGTGTGTGTGCGCGCGCGCGCTTTTGAATTCTATATTGCCCATGTTAAGCTGATGATTGTTTCTACTGTCATATTACCAGCTGCCAAATTATCACACCCACGTTAGAATTAGAATTAAAACAGCAAGCTACAAGGGCTATGTATTCATTGATTGGTAAATGCAGAACATTTAATATACCAGTTGATATACAGCTGGAATTGTTTAAAGCAATGGTTAGACCAGTTATGTTGTACTGTATGCTGCTGAGGTATGGGGACATTATGTTATTAGAAAATTAGAACAGCTTCATTTTGAGTTTTTTAAAGCATACATTACATGTTCATAAGTATACAAGTAATGACATGTTGTATGGTGAACTTGGTGAATATCCTATAGACATAAATATTAAGTGTTCAATGATCGGTTACTGGGTGAGATTAATTACTGGTAAAACAAGTACGGTAAGTTAAGTTATATAATGTACAAGTGTTTGTTACATTTGGATCAGGTTGGTGTTTATACCTCAGCTTGGTTGAATTGTGTTAAAAGTATTTGTAATGACTGTGGGATGTCTGGAGTCTGGTTGTCACACAATGTAATAACCCCAGCCTGGTTCAGATTGGCAATAGAACAACAGCTTAAAGATCAACGGATAACAAAATGGAATAGTAATTTGTCAAGTAGGGCCATTTGTAGTAGCTATAGAACTTATACATTTGTCTTCAGTATGGAGGATTAACTTGTGAAATTGGATAAGGGAGAGAGACTAGCTATAAGTAAATTGAGAGCAAGTAATAATAAATTGCCAGTTAATACTGGTAGACACAGAAATATTGATAGAGAAGACAGGGTATGTACTAAATGTAATGAAAATGTGGTGCGGGACGAATATAATTTGTTGTTTATATGTCAAAATGAGGATATTGTACAGTTAAGGAATAGATATATTTCTCATTACTACAGGCATAACCCAACACAGTATAAATATATACTGTTAATGAATAACACTAACTTAAAATGTATTAAGAATCTGCCACCTCTTCTCAAAAGAACGTTTACTATGTATAGATAGATCAAGTCTTAGGACATTTAATATAGTTTGCTTAAGATGTACCAGTGTATTTACGTGTACGCTAATTTAGTTAGCAAAGGCATATTGTACATGTGTAGCATGTAAGTGGCTGTGCTCCATACTTTTTGTAAAAGTCTGAGCAAAATAAACTCAACTCAATTCAATTCAATTCAATTCAATTCAATTCAATTCACACACACACACATTGTAATTGTCTCAACTTCTGATGTTGTTAGTCAAGCCTTTGAGTACCAGCTACGTGTGTTATATTGTATTCTAGCTAGGATATATTAATACGATATTATGCAGCTTCGGAAGGATCTACGGTAGTTAAAAAGGATGGTTGAGATAGTTGGAAGCCATATTATTGCTAGAGGTCCTTCCTAATCTGAATACAATGGTCTAATAGTGGCTACACTATAAAGAAAAGAACATCACCGGTACTTTATGGGTTAACTGTATAGTAACTAACATCATTGCTTGTATGCTATATATTTCAAGATAGGTATCTTAGCATTCATAATTCCAAATCATTATCATACCACACACAACTAGAATTATAAAGCATCCGCTTTGTTTCACCTGTATGTTCGTGATTGAGTTCTCAAAGTTAATGAACTGACCGACCTCCCACTGACCCCTAGCCTCTGTCCCCACTGTAGGGAGAATGACGTCATGCGCGAAAGACAGCGCGTTTTCTTTGAGCGGTGGGTTAACCCTATATTCTCTGGACCCTGCATGCACTAGTACAGTATGTCGTAATCGTAAGGAAGACAGTGATAAATAAGAGAGAGAGAGAGAGAGAGAGATAACTAATGCATAGCCTATAGCAACACTCAAACAAGCACACACATAGCTACACAAGACCATCACACAAGCACACACATGCCTATCTAGCGACGAACTGTCATACACACTCCCCCCCCCCCCCCATACCCATTCCATCACTTCGTATGTACGATATTTTTTCCGTCTTTTTTACTGTGTATGGATTAAGTTATTGGTGTTCACTCTTGACATATGTGTCCTGCTATAGCATGAAAGTGATCAATACGCGCATATGAAGCTATGTATCTCGTATATCGGGGTTCTCTTCCCTTCCATCGGTCCACCTCTTATACCTCCCTCCCTCCTCCCTATCCCATATGTGTAAACATTATATTTTTGCTTTCCAAAGGTAAATACGTACTTCCGATAAATATCTAGCCTTGTATTTAAATCATGAATCCTGTTTAATGTCATTATTTAATAGAAACATGTGTAAGGGTTACATTTATACACAAGATAAGATAAGCAAATACAAACCTCAGAGTATAATCATTGGCGATGAGAAGGTGGTTGTAGGCAGTGTTGCCAGCTGTAGCGCTACATATTATCGCTAGATGTAGAGCTATATTTACTTCAGTTTAGCAGCCATTTTTTCATATCTACAGTAGAGACATTTACTCGGGATAATTTGAAAATTTAAGACATTCTAGTTATATTACATTGTAAAATTTGCAAAACAAACAAATCAAAACTCTTTAGGAATTGCAGCATTATTCTACCATTGTTTGACTATGTAGCAACATGCTAGCGACTTTTGAGAAAGGATCTAGCGGTTTTTTTGGGTAACACTTAGGCAGTGTTGCCAGTTGTATCACTACATATTACCGCTAGATGTAGAGCTATTTAATTCAATTTAGCAGCCATTTTTTCATATCTAGAGACATTTACTAGGGATAATTTGAAAATTTCAGACATTCTAGTCATATTACATTGTAAAATTTGCAAAACAAACAAACCAAACCTCTTTAGAAATTGCAGCATTATTCTAACATTGTTTGACTATGTAGCAACATGCTAGCGAGTTTTGAGAAAGGACCTAGCGGTATTTTGTGGAGACATACTGGGAGGGAGGTGGTGGTTGCAGTGTTGCCAGTTGTAAAGCTAAATATTACCGCTAAATGTAGAGCTATTTACTTCAATCTAGCAGCCATTTCTTTTATATCTAGAGACATTTACTAGAGATAATTTGAAAATTACAGACATTCTAGTCATACTATATTGTAAAATTTGTAAAACAAACAAACCAAAACTCTTTAGAGACTGCAGCATTATTCTAACATTGTTTGACTATGTAGCAACATGCTAGCGACTTTTGAGAAAGGATCTAGCGGTATTTTGTGGTAACACTTAAGCAACGTTCACACATTGGCGAGTTGGAGCGCAACTCCAACGCGAGTGATGACATTTTTGCACTCGCCAATGATTATCCCAAATTCGCCGACACTCGCCGACACTCGCACAGACTCGCGTGGACTCGCGGTGGACCGCGTACACTCGCGAACGCGGCCAAAATTTTTAGAATGACATAAAATTTGGAGAGTCAAGTGGGAGTAGGACGCCAACTCGCATAGAGTCGCGTAGACTCGCGTAGATTCGCGTAAACTCCTGTAGACTCGTGTGACACTCATGTAGACTCGCGTGACACTCACGTTGTACTACTTAGAAATGTAATGATCGCGAGTCTAGACGAGTTTACACGAGTCCACGCGGGTCTACGTGAGTCTACACGAGTACAACAGGAGTCTACACTATAGTAAACAACCAATATTGCCAAAGGCGAGTTTAACGGGAGTCAAACAGGAGTCAACACGATGCTAACGCGAGTTAACACGGGGTAACGCGAGTGTAACACGCGTAAACGAGAGTACCCCCGTGGTGGTCTGGATTTCACAATATGTGTGGCGAGTCTATGCGAAACAAACACCAGTTTACGCGATATTAACGTGAGTCTATGCGAGTCTATGCGAAACCAACGTGAGTATATGCGAGTAACGGTGAAACCAACGTGAGTCTACGCGAGTGGTGTGTGACTGCTGGCAACACCGCGTGAGTAGGTGGCGCCACCGCGTCAACACCCCCTATAAAAAGGGACCGCCCGCGGTGCCTCCTCCACTCTCCTCCGTGACCCCAGCAAGGACCCATTGACCCGGGCCGCACATCGACCCATTCTGCCCTACCACGCTGCCTGCCCTACCACGCTGCCCTACCTGCCTGCCCTACCACGCTGCCCTACCTGCCTGCCCTGCACCATGCCTTTGCCCAAGGAGAAGGTGGCGGCCACCAAGTCTCGGAAGGGTGGTGATGGTGTTGTGAAGAAAGGCAAGGCTACACCTCCCGAACAACCCCGCATCGCACTCCCTGCCA
This sequence comes from Paralithodes platypus, assembly GCA_032716605.1. Lineage (NCBI taxonomy): Eukaryota > Metazoa > Arthropoda > Malacostraca > Decapoda > Lithodidae > Paralithodes > Paralithodes platypus. Next base: position 14,353,728 of record CM064522.1, on the reverse strand, counting down.
GGAGGCCTGTTGCGTCGCAAGAGTTGGACGACTCTGATGACATTGTGCCGGACAGCCAGCCCAGTGGACATGAGGACATGGACGTGTTTGATGGAGATATTGATGCTGGCGACAGCCAGGATACTCGGACCAGCCAGGATACTCAGACCAGTCAGGATACTCATACCAGTCAGGACACCCAAGGTAGCCTCAGTGACAGTGATGATGATACCCCTGACCCTCCTGGCAGCGCGGGCCCTGTTCGTTATGGCGCCATTAAGAGAAATAAGTTGACAAGGGTGATCTTGAGCGACGAGACTGAGGACATGCTGGCCGAGTGGGTGAAGGACACCCCCATGTTATATATGAAGCGTAGCAAGGCCTACAAAGATACGTGCAGGAAACTCCGCGTCTACGACGAGAAGGCTGCTACCCTGGGTGTTAATGTCACAGGTAAGTACCCACAACAAAACATGCAGCATGAAATATTAATTGTAATAAGTGATTGAATACCTTGCTGTTGTGTTCTTGGTTTGATTCCATGTGATTTATACGTGAAATACATAATTACTATTATGTTAAAGTTTGCTAAATTGGCATATATGTATGTGTGTTGCCAGTATCATATACATCCCTCTACGTTTGTATTTAACAGCATTAACTAATAATGTATTATCAACCCATGTTTGGCCTGTGAAATTACGGATATAAATCATATATATAAAGGGGCCTTGCTTAATAAATATTACTCTTTACACAGGCGGTAATCTGGCACATTGGGTCCGCAACATGCGGTCCAGGTACTCAAAGCTGAGCGATATGAAGAGTGGATCGGGAACACCTGGGACATTCGAGGGCAAGCCACTATCAGAGAGGGACACTTGGATCATGCAGAAGTTTTCCTTCCTCAAAGGGCACATCTCCCGCTTAAAGACCAAGGTCACAGCTAAGGTTAGAACTAATATTAACATACCTAATATGTGTGAAAACAATATATACTTAAAGAACTGTTCGCTATCACATTTGGAAAATATTATTTAACCATGTATACCTAGGCTATTAATGTCTGTTAATAACGTGCTTATCTTGTGCATATATATAATGATTTTATATATATATATTAATTCATGGCTGTTAATATCATGCTTATCTTGTGCATATATACTTGAATTCATACATTTATAATGGAAGGCTTCATGTAAACATAAAATGTATTTTCTTATATTTATTTATATTGTCAAGGTACATATATTTAAGTATACTAAAATAGGTTAAAGGTCTTATTTATATAGGATATATTAATGTTTTTGTGTTTCAGTTTCCAAACCCGACCGAGAACGTCTCGCCGGATGGGAATGTGGAGGTGATTGGCGATGACGAGAGTGATGGAGAGGACACTGCCATGCCCCCTCCAACCAACACAACTCCCACTGCCAGGTCCAGCAGCCAGAACAAGCGGCGGAAGTTTGTAGAGGCACTCTCACCTGTGGAGGTAAATATGAAAACATTTAACATATGTCATTACGAGAGTATATTAGTCATTACGAGAGTATTATATAAATCCTATGTTCGTGTACGCTGCAAACCGCAAACAATTCCTGTAGAGGAAGACATATGCATCTGGAGGAGAAAAACATAAAAAGGTTATTAGCATAACTTACCATGACATGTATGTATTATTTTATAAGTACAAAAGGTGTTTAACATGCATACTCTTGTTTCTACAGCTGAGTGCGACGCGAGAGATGATGCGGGAGGACATGTCACACCTGGTGACATCCCTGGCTGGGAAGGAGACAAAATATGGACAGTTCGTGGGGTACTTGGAGCAGCAGCTCGAGAGGCTCCCTGACGCTGTAGGGGAGATATTGTCACGGAGGATAATGCAGCAAGTCCTTCAGGCCAGGGATGAGGTCACCCTCTCCACGTCACCCCAGATGGCGATACCAGCAAACCCCCCGCAGTTGCACACCACACCACCAGGCCCCCCGCAGTTGCACACCACACCACCAGGCCCCCCGCAGTTGCACACCACACCACCACAGATGCAACCCCAGCCAGGACCATCACTCATGCAAGCAGCCTTCACAAACTCCACATTCCAAGAGCTGATGGCTGGTACGCCATTCAGGTCTCCTGCACATATACATGAATGGTGGGCGGGGTCGCTTACCCCTATACATGGCGCCAACATTGCAACACCGGTTCCCTCAAGCCCAGCTACTAGTAGGCCACCAACACCAGGGAACTTCCTATAAACAAGGTTGAACACCCAAGTCAACACCCCCAGGCCTGGGGATGACGAAAATGTGTGAAACCTTTGTGTATAATAATAAAGTCATAAACCCCCCAGTGATGGGAATGACGAATATATATAATACTATGTCTACACATAAAATGAATATCTCTTATTATTTCTATACTTTCTGGTATATATTTATATACTATATTACTTTCGGCTATATATTAACATGCTATATATCTATGTTTATGAATAAAATAAATTAATGTGCCTCCAGCTGTTGTTTTGGATCCAAACTATATTATTAGAGTTTATGTGTAAACATTCTCAAGAAAGGTTCCTTTTATAAACATGGCAAAGACTTGTAAACAGAGAAAAAATATAAGTTAATATAAATTCAAGTTGTGTTATAAATAATATTGATATTAACATCAATAATGAAGAGAGAGAAAATACCATATAATATGATTGAAATTGGTTTCTGGAATAATATTGATAGTAAAACATAAATAATGATGTGGAATATATGCAAAGGATATATGATGACAAATAATAATATACAGATTGATATCCAACATGAAATATAAATAAATAAAAAATATACATTAAATATTATATATTAAACATTCTGAAACGACATAGGAAAAGGTGAACACCATAATATATGAGAAAGCGAATAACAAATAGAGAATATATATTAATGAGGTTGAATTGATTTCAAACATGATTAATAACAATACATAATATAAATATGTAAACTACAAAAATATTAATGAAAGCAATGGCAACATATGGATACATACCTTTATATCAGGTCGTTCTGCCAGGGGACACTGCCCCTGGGTGATGAGCAGTAGTCGGTGAGGTGCTGGCGTTGCCTCTTGGCCTGGGCTGTCACGACATTCCTGGATAGTCTCTGGAGGGGATTCAGCCTGTCCCGCACCTCCCTCCACCCACCAGGGATGATAGCATGCGTCTCAGGGTCCTCCTCATCCGCTAGGTTGGCGTGGTGATTAGGGTACCTCATTCGCATAAGGTTATGCATGCAACAGCACGCCATCACCACAGACTCAACACGGGACGGGTGGAGGGCAATGCTGTGGAGAAGGCACCTGAACCTGAATTAGGGAGAGAAAAAACATGTATATTTAAACACTGAATAGTATAATTCATATTAAATAGGGAAATAATGGTTAGGATAATTTTTAGTTAAAACTCTACTTGCAGACGTGGACGACTCACACTCTGTGGATGTGGGGGAGATGTATTAATCAATATTAATTATAGGGAGAATGGTTATGAGCATGTATATTTAATACCTGACTAGTATACTTCACATTAGTAGGGTGCCATCACCGATACCTGTATTTCTGGTCAAACATGTCACATAATTAAACACATACCTGCTTGCCATGATGCCAAAGGCATTCTCAACAACTCTGCGAGCCCGGGACAGTCTGTAGTTGAAGATCCGTTCAGGTACTCTCAGTCGCCGGGTAGAGTGTGGCTTCATCAACCACCTTCGCATGGGGAAGGCGTCATCACCCACCAGGAAGTAGGGAACAGGTGTGTCGTCGTTGGGCAGGGGTTCGGCAGCAGGGAGTCCCAGGGTGCACCCATCCAATGCTGCTCTGATATTGGTTCTTATAAAGACCCCACCATCTGAGGAGCTACCGTGATTACCCACGTCACAGTAGAGGAACTTGTAGTCGGCATATACAATAGCCATGAGCACGATGGAGTGGAAGCCTTTGTAGTTGTAGAATTCTGTACCGGCATTTGGAGGGCATTTGATGGCGCAGTGCTTTCCGTCGATGGCACCAACGGTATGTGGGAAATCCCAGCGCTTGGCAAATTCACTGGCAACATCCTTCCACTCCGCCGGTGTCCTGGGGCAACGTATAACCTCCTCCTGGTATTCTGCAATGATGGCTTCGCATGTTGCAGGCACAATGAGGGAGATGGTGTTCCGGGCCACACGGAACGCGTACTGTAGGCTAGGATATGAGTCACCAGTGGCCAGGTAGCGGAGTGTGATTACAATCCTCAGCCCAGGTGACAAAGCCTCCCTCCAGAAGGTGTCCTGCTTCTCTACCCTAGGCCCGACACGTGCCACCAACTCCCTAAACAGGTTGACGTCCACACGTAGGAAAATTCCGGAACCCTTTGGGGTCCTCTCTCTTAAGCTCCTCCATAAGTTGTTCGTACACACCGAACTGTGGCCGTCTCAGTAGCCAGCTCCTAGCCCAAACTCTCCTTCGTGGCCTTTCCCCTTGACGTCTTTCTTCAGCCTCCTTCTCCTCCAGCTCCTCTAGGTCTAGGAGACGCATCTTCATTTGCAGTATGAGCACAGCTGCCGCTCTCTGCATCCTGATGGGCATGGTGTGTGGGTGGGTGGGTGGGTGGGAGGGTGGGTTTGGCTGTATCCTGCAGAGTAACGTCCGTCCGTGGTGGTGTTGCGTGGTGTGAACAATGGTGCCAGTGGGGGCCTCTTTATATACGTATCCTGACACTCGCCAACACTCGCACACACTCATGTTAGACTCCCATACACTCCTGTTAACTTCCTGTAGACTCGCGTTCATCTCGTGTAAACTCGTGTAAACTCCTGTGACACTCGCGTAGACTCGTGTAGACTCGCACTATTCGTACCCTGGAATTTGACCGATATTTTTCAAATTTTGGCGGTGCGTGTTGGGGTCGTGTTACACTCCCCAACACTCGCGTAAACTCCTGTGAACTCGTGAAAACTCATGTAAACTCGTGTGTAAACTCGTGTTATATTCGTGTTATATGCGTGTTTACTCGCATCAGCTGCTACTCGCGTTGGGTTCGGGCTCCATCAACGGCGATATGCGGCGAGTGTGACTCGCGTTGGCCTCGCGCTCCGACTCGCCTATGTGTGAACCTACCTTTAGGAGGGTTAAAATACAAGTCACACGGGCAATTGCCAAAACTTTAAAGGTCCATATCATTGTTATTAAACTAAGCATTTGGCAAAGGGAGGAATTGTTAAAAACCTTAGCCTATACTCTGTTATTCACCAAAAATAAATTTGAATTATCATTATTATTTGGTAGGGTAGGTATGTATAGGTAGGTTGGCTAAATAATTGGTGGAATTCGTAGGGACTCGAACTGTTTTGAGAGAGTTAAATACAAAACAAATTATAGATCTGAATAATAAAGTGATTATGTTATTAAGCAAAACTGGGGGATGCGTGGAAGCCTATAGACTGTAGACGGTAAACTTTGTGTGGGTAGCGAATGCGGTTTTAAAGTAATTTAACAATAGACAGTTTTCAATGCTGCGGCCAAACTATTCCACCCATTTATATTCTTTTGGTATCAAAACGTTCGGAATTACGAGCCTCACCCAACTACGCAAGCATGGCTTTGATCATCGGCGCAGTTTTCAAGATGTGGAATTTTAAGTGGAATTCGAGGTTTTTTCAAGATTGCCGGAAAAAACCCCACGTGCAAAAACAAAATCTTCTCCATAACATTTGCGGAGCATTAGTAATGGAGTCCGTATGCCAAAGCCCAGTCGTTTCCTATGAGTGAGAGAGACGGTATTTAGGCATCAAGTTTTTTCGGGAAATCGGCTGCCACGGACCTGTTTGGCCGCCATGCCGGATGTTTAGCATATCAAAAGTTGCCCAATACAAAAACGCACCTCCTGTGAAAGTTTGATCCCGATCCAAAAAGCGGTTCTGGAGTTATTGCGTCGAAACCGGCGTGTAACAAGAATTTGGATGAACAACTTGGTTTAATGATTACAATAGGGGTTTCCCGTAGGGGTCGAACTCCTAATAAAATAAATAGGCTACATACATATTTAGCTCGAAGATAGTCTAGGGAGCGTTTTTTTTTTTTTTTTTTTTTTTAAATATTGGTTTCCTTTTTTTTAAAGGGGTCTCTAGGGTGCAAACTAAACATACATTGTCAGAAACTGGGTGTATCAATCGGCAATAGTGAAACCCAATATGACCGTAACCAAGCCAGGTGTAGAGGTGGTCGGGCCCTAACCCCCAGGCGTGGCAGCAGACAGTGCCGCAGCTCTCCAGGTGGCTGTGGTTACAATAATAATAATAATGGTTCACTTTTTGGTAGATTTTGTTTCCATTTATTTATTATTTCTTTAGTTTCCTCCCTAGACCTCCATCAAACTTAAAAAAACATCCATTAGATCCCCCTTCTAGATTAATTTGTACATTTTTCAGTAGAAAAATGTTCTGGCCTAATGCCAGTTCTTCCAACGTTACAGGCTCACTATCGTTCGCCAGGGAAAAAATCGACACCTAAATAGCACGAAAGGTCTAAATATTGACGAAGAAATGGGGCGAAAGGTCTTAACATCGACTAATTAATGGGGCAAACATCTTAACATCTGAAAACTAATGGGGCTAAACATGAGGGAGAAAGTGGTCCAGAAATCCGGCCCATATCCCCTTAACCCCTTCTCTACCGGCCACGTCATTTTGTGTTTATTCTGGCTATAGTTTGACGATTTTATGCAGCTTAGGAAGGATCTGTGGTAGTAAAAGGGGTTAATTAAGATAGTTCAAAGCCTTTTGATCGCTAGAGGCTCTTTTAAAGCTGAATATACTCGTCTAAATGCAGTATACCTAGAATACAAACAAAACCTCGTTCTATGTGAGTGAGGGAGACAAAAGACAGAACTGCCTGTGGCGAGTGCCTCCCCCAGAGTTGAAAGAATGACAGGGCAAACATCAAGGGACGATCGAGCCAAAATGCCTGGACACACGGAGTTTGAAGCAATTTAAGTCATAGGAAGAGGGGAAGACTGATTATGAGAGAGTTCCAGAGCTCATCTGTTGAATAGAAGAAAGATTGAGAATAACGTTTCACTCTTGGGTTGGAGAGTTGCACAGAGTAGGGATGGGATTGTGTTGCAAGACGGGTGCTACGTGCTCTACGTAAAGTGGGTGGTATATACTGAGAGAGCTCTGAGGAACACTGATTATTGTAATAGCAGTAGAATAGTAAGACAGATGCAACATTGTGGCAAAGAGAGAGAGACTGCAGAGAATTGGTGAGTGGACGTGAGTTAATGAGACCAAAGGCTTTCTTTTCTACTTTGTCTAGAAGTGCTGTGTGAAATGATCCTTCCCACACGTGTTAACAATACTCAATACATGGATGCACTGTGCCCCTGTACAGAGCAAGAAGTTGTGCAGGGGTAAAGAACCCCTGGAGGCGGTTGAGCACACCCAGCTTCTGGGAAGCTGTTTTTAGCAAGAGTGGTATTATGATCTTTCCAAGAGAGATCAGAAGAAAAAGAGACACCGATAATATTAAGAGAAACTGAAGGGTTAATTTGTATGTTGTTGAAGAGTAGGTCGTAGTTTTCTGGAAGGGGGCGACGAGTAGACAGATGGATAAATTGCGTTTTGGAAGCATTGACAGTAACAAAGTTTTCTCTGCCCCAATTAGAGATAGTAGAGAGATCAGAAGATAGTAGACATATCAGAAGATAGGTGTTTGAGAGGCTTGATAATTATTTATAGACAATGGATGAATAATAATATATTGACTGATGATGATGATTATGGTTAATCTGACAAAACGATGATTAATAATGATGATAATGATGATGATGATGATTAATCTGATGATGACGATGATTAATGATGATAATATGATGATTATGATAAAGATGATGATTATGGTGATCATAATTTGTATGATGACTATGATGATAATTATGATGATGACAATGAATATTATGATGATACAATTAATTAATATGATGGTGATGATTTTGATGATAATGACAATGATAACACAAAGGTAATGATAATGAAAAATATGAAAATGAAAATATAATGAATGATGGAAGACAAGAAAGCAAACTAATGAAAGGAAAATTATATGAAAATATAACATGAAGATTTATTGGTTACTACGATCTACTTAAATAATATATGTTTTCATTAATTTCACCACAACGCCAAACACCTCCAATGAAATTAATGAAAGCATATACATATACAGTATATGAGCCACCAGGATTCGAACCCAGGTTATCACACACACATTTTTAGACACCTTAACCATTACACCACCAATACTTACATAGGCAGTGCATAGACAAAACTTCTGAAAGGGAACCGGTTTGGGCTGACTATATTCCTTTTTGTCAGGGTTGTTATTATGTTTACTTTCACCCGATTCGTTATAAAATTTATATATCATAATTATTTACCAGAAAAATGTCGAAATAACTATATTATGAACAAATGAATACATTGGAGACGATACTTCATAAATATATAAAGGTAAAGGCTCGAAGCAGTGAACAAGGTAACTACTGTATAAACCCATTGAAAAGCAGGGACATCCTTTTTATCATAATTTGGCAATTGTTAGACGATTTTATTCAGCTTAGGAAGGACCTCTAGCAATAATAAGGGTTCAAACTAGCTCAACCAACCCTTTTAACTACCACAGATCCTTCTTAAAGCTACAAAATATCGTCTAATTACAGATAGGGTAAAATAAAACACACGTCGCTGGTACTCAAAGGATTAATAACATACTCTGCCACATATTTCTCCGAGTATTCTAGTTATATTCCTTATCTCTATTAATTATCGCCTCTCTCCCCCACTCTCGCCCCTTAACCCCTTCTGTACCGGCGACATCCTTGCCATTCTATTCTGGTAACTATTAGGTGATTTTATTAAGTTAAAGAGGTTAACCAGCAATTAAGAAGCTTCGAACTATCTCACTTAACCCTTTGTACTACCACAGAACCTTATTAAGCTGCACAAACTCATCTAAATATAGCTAGAATAAAACTAAAAAATACATTTTGGTAAAGAAGGGGTTAAGGTAGTTTTTTGTTTTGTTTTTACAAGTACAAGTCTACACAGCGTTTAACACTGACTCCAAGAGACCTTTCTTATGCTGAATAATATCTTATGGCGGTATGGAGAATAATTAAAACGTCGCCACTGGAATGCAAAACATTAACTGTGATGACTTAGCAACCATAACTGGAATTTATATTGTTTTTCCAAGTGAGTTCGACATTAATCATATTCGTACAAATAAATATAAAGTATTGCATAAGGCGAGGGAACAAACTACCATATATACAACTACATGCATTATGTATGTAGGCTTTCTGAGAGATGACTTGGCATATTAATATATTATTACTTTGCACGACAGTGTAAACAACACGGTGTGCCATTCCGGAAAATCTAGACATCTCGCTTTCTTAGATATCACGTCCATCTTCCATAACTACTTATACAAATTTGAATATGATCAGACTCTCATCTTGTTGTACCAAAAATATGCCGTAGTTAATTAAGTCAAATAAATAAATCTAATTTCATCTACAAGTTGAAATAGAGAGCGGGTGGCGAATCCTGTAGAGCGCCGAGAAGTGCGTTTCCTCCAGCCCGGGGTATGTTAGGGAAGTCCCCGCTGCATGTGGTGAGGCTCTCGCGGGGGTTTTCCTCACTCACAAAGAAATAAGAATAATCATTAACTAAGGAGATTGATATATCCTGTCTGGGATATAACAAATACTGTATACGTAAATACATAATAGCACACTAACGCCCACACACACACACGATATATATATATATATATATATATATATATATATATATATATATATATATATATATATATAATATAATATATATATATATATATATATATAATATAATATATATATATATATATATATATATATATATATATATATATATATATATATATATATATAAAGTATATACGGTAAGGTCAAAAGCGAAGTGTAAATACACCTCAAGATACGTAAACAAACATGAAGATGGTGTATGCAGAGAGGTACTGCCAAAGAATATGGCTAAAATGGATATAAAAGGATTTTGGAAAACAGTTACTGTTAAATTGACACGCGTCATGCCCCTCTCCTATTTTGTATAGATGGCGTGTTTGGGGAAACTACCATAGCTAAAGATAATTTTCATGCACAGTTCAATCGCTTTGGTCATCCGCCGCCCCAGTATGGTGGCGATAGATTAGTTTACGAAAACAACAGCACCCTTGAAGAGGAATGTACCATTTTTTGTTTTTTTCTATGTGAATGAGGGAGACAAAAGGCATAACTGCCTGCAGCGAGTGCCTCCCCCAGATTTCAAAGAGTGACAGGGCCGAAATCAAGGGACGTTCGAGCTCAAATGCCTGGACACACGGAGTTTGAAGCAATTTAAGTCATAGGAAGAGGGAAAAACTGATTCTGGGAGAGAGTTCCAGAGCTCAGCAGTTGAATAGAAGAAAGTCTGAGAATAACGTTTCACTCTTGGGTTGGAGAGTTGCACAGAGTATGGGTGGGATTGTGTTGCAAGGCGGGTACTACGTACCCTATGTACCTAAGTTCCTCGAAGCTTTCCCAGTATATACACTGGGAAAGCTCCGAGGAACACTGATTATTGTAGTAGAGATAGAATAACAAGAGAGATGCAACATTGCGGCGAAGAGAGAGAGATTGCAGAGAGTTGGTGAGTGGACGGGAGTTAATGATATGAAAGGCTTTCCTTTCTACTTTGTCTAGGAGTGCGGTGTGAGAGGATCCTTCCCACACATGTGAAGAATACTCAATACAAGGACGCACTGTGCCCCTGTACAGAGCAAGAAGCTGTGCAGGGGTAAAGAACCCCTTGAGGCGGTTGAGCAGACCCAGCTTCTGGGAGGCTGCCTTAGCGAGACTGGTAGTATGGTCTTTCCAAGTGAGAGCAGAAGAAAAAGAGACACCGAGAACATTGAGGGAAGATGAAGGGTTGATTTTTGTATTGCTGAAGAATAAGGGATAGTCCTCTGGATGTTCCTGATGGGTAGTAAGATGGATAAATTGAGTTTTGGAAGCATTAACACCTTACGAGCGGCCTAGGCGGTAACTTCTACTACCTGCCAAGCGGGGGGTTTTACCCTAAACGAGCTTATTTCCGTGCTCTTTTTCATGCATAAACAAGAGCCAGAGCGTAATACAATTATGTATCCCTGAAAGGGCGATAATTGAGCTTTCCAATTACACCAGAACCATCCTTCTACGACCACGCGTTCTCTTGCAACGATCGTGCAAGAAGAGTGGAAAATCCCTAAAATAAGGTAATTTCCTTACATAATTCCCTGTGTAGCGAGGCAGTGAGTGTGGGTGTGTGTGGAGCAAACGTCAGTAGTCGCGCGGGACCTGTGCCGAGCGGTCATGAGCCGATCTATGCTCCTCCCACCGCTCGGCTCTCTCTCAGAGCACATTACGTTCTCAAAATTGCATGCTACTATTAGCCGGGCCCCGCTCTTTAGGTTGGGGTTCTCTTGTCCGACTATAGCCGGGTGCCGCCAAAGAGGGGTTAAATGCAACAAGGTTTTCTCTACCCCAATTGGAAATAGTAGCTAGATCAGAAGATAAGCATTTTATGGCTTCATTACGTTTACTTTTGAGGGATTGCTGGCTGGGGTGTTCTGGAAAACTAATTGAGTGGTGTAAAGTAGAGTCGTCTGCATATGAATGGATGGGACTGGATGTACAGTTGAGAAGATCATTTATGAAAATTAGAAAGATAATAGGAGATAGGACAGAACCCTGAGGAACACCAGAGTTGATAGGATGAGGAAATGAGCGATGGCCATCCACAACCGCAGCTATGGAACGGCCGGAAAGGAAATTAGAGATAAAGGCACAGATGGAGGGACAGAAACCGAAGGAGGGCAGTTTGGAAATTAAAGATTTGTGCCAGACTCTATCGAAGGCCTTCAATATGTCTAGTGCAACAGAAAAAGTCTCACCTAAGTCCCGAAAGTTGGATGACCAAGAGTTAGTAAGATATGAAAGAAGATCACCAGTAGAGCGACCCTTAAGGAAGCCATACTGGCAATCTGAGAACAGATTATGAGAAGAGAAATGCTTAAGAAATTTGGAAGCAAGAATAGTTTCAAAAACTTTAGAGATAGAAGAGATGAGAGCAATTGGACGATAGTTGGAGGGTTGAGAGCAGTCACCCTTTTTTGGGACAGGTTGAATCAGAGCAAACTTCCAGCAAGAAGGAAAGAAGTTAGAGGATAGACAGAGACGAAAGAGTTTGCCTAGGCAGGGGGTCAGCACGGAAGCACAGTTTTTAAGTACAACAGGAGGAACACCGTCCGGACCGTACGCCTTCTTAATATTAAGCCCAGAGAGGGTAGAAAGTACATCTTTAGAAAATATTGGGATATTAGGCATAAGTAGGAGAGAGGGGGGTCGAGAGGGAGGAATAGCACTGGAATCATCCAAGGTAGAGTTTCTGGCAAAAGTTTGAGCAAAGAGTTTAGCTTTGTCAGAAGAAGAAGTGATGGTTGTGCCATCAGAGTGGAAAAGGGGAGGGAAAGACGAGGAAGAAAAGTTGTTGGAGAGGTTTTTGGCTAGATGCCAGAAAGCTTGGGAAGAGCTAGAGTTGGATAGTTCAGTGCATTTATTATTGATGAAAGAGTGCTTGGCAAGTCGAAGAACAGATTTGGCTTGATTCCGGGCAGAAACATGAGAAGAATGAGATTCTTGAGTTTTAAGGCGTCGGTACCGTTTGAATGCTTCCTCCTTGTTGCGGACAGCAGTAGAACAAGCGTGAGTAAACCAAGATTGTTTTGCATTTGACTGAGAGAAAGAAAATGGAATGCACGCTTCCATGCCCAAAATGATTACTTCTGTAATGCGTTCAGCACTCTCCGAGGGTCCACGGCCACGGAAGCAGAAGTCATTCCATGGGAAATCAAAGAAGTACTGCCGGAGAGCCTCCCAGTCGGCAGCGCCAAAGTGCCACAAGCGCCGCCGGCTGGGAGGATCGGATGCCCGTACTGAAGAGATAGGACAGGTGACGGAGATAAGTTTATGGTCGGGGGAGCCCAAAGGAGAGAAAAGATTGACTGTATAAGAAGAAGGGTTAGAAGTCAGAAATAAGTCAAGAATGTTGGGCCGATCTTCGAAGCGATCCGGGATATGGGTGGGTTGCTGGACCAGCTGCTCTAGGTCATTTATGATAGAAAAGACGTAGGCTTGTTCACCAGGTGTGTCCTTAGAGTGAGAGGAGAGCCATTGGCGGTGGTGAACGTTGAAATCTCCTAAGATGGAGATTTCAGAGAAGGGAGAGATAGATAGAATGTGTTCCACTTTAGAGTTTAGATAGTCGAAGAATTTGGGAAAGTCGGTAGAGTTAGGGGAAAGATAGACAGCACAGAAATATTTAGTATGAGAATGACAGGATAGTTTGAGCCATAACGTTGAGAATCGGGAACACGAGAGCAAGTGAGTTTGTTGTGCACGTATGCACAACATCCGCCTTTGGCTTTGAAACTAGGATAGAGAAAGTAGGAGGATACAGAGAAGGGGTTGCTGGCAGTTGCTTCAGACACCTGAGTTTTGGTGAGGAAAAGAATATCAGGTTTGGAGGAGAGATGGTGTTCGATAAAGTGAAAATTAGAGGAAAGGCCGCGAACATTGCGAAAGTTGATAGTGACAGTGACAGGCCATGGTCCAGAGTCTTTAGAGGGGTCGTCAGGGGAAGGTCTGGCATGTGTTGGGGTATTTATGCACCCCCCCACCCCCCCTCCCCCCCTGGGGACTCCGAGGCTGGGCCTGTGTTTATAAAATGTTGTTTAACTAATTATGAAGGAGGAAGTGTGGTGTGCATGTTAAGTGTAGTGAAGTAGATAGGAGGAGGAAGGGTTTGTGAGAGCATGCTGGACTACTTTCAGTGTAAGTGAGGCAGAAAGGGAATCAGTAAGAGAGGCCAAGCAAATGAAAGAGGAGTTCCAGCGTCTCCTTATCAAATGCCCACAGCCTCTCCTGGGTATAGCCCTGTTCGATTGGTTCCTACAATCTACCCCCTTTCCCCCTATTAGTCGCCTTGTACGACACGACACGCAGTAGGACGCGTGGGGCATATTTGTTTTTTCCCCCACCATAAGATGGAGGCCCCCTTACCCCCAGGGGGAGTCGAACCTAGAAAAAACGTCTGGAGAAGATGGAGTTTATGCGGAACAATTTCACTCTGCATCAACCCACCTCCTCCAACTGCTTGGTTATTGTCTTACTGGGTTCATATAGTCTATTCGCTGTAAGTAGGCGAGACATCATGACTTCTAAGCTCTGTAATTCAATACTGACTTGAGTAATCGAGCTATTATGTCTACTATTTGGGAAGAGTCAGTCAAGGGATCGATGTGAAAATTTACAGACAATTTGCTCTAGCCCCTTTTGAGTTACAGAGGATACAGGTCATGATTTCTCGCTTACTTACCGCGAATAGACTATAGTACACGGATTTATGTCCACATCAATAATAATAATAATAATTTAAGTAAAAACGCCCTCCGCCAATCACCGCGCCCCCTTTTACTTATTTGCACCGCCAGCTGATTTTGGCAGCTCACGGCTGCAACATGCCACGCCCCGCCTACCAGCCAATCAGCGGCCTCCATTATTGGAGCGCGAAGCTGGACTTCTTACTCTACCTCAGAAGTCACTCTATTTCTCTGCCCGAAGAACTCCTTCTGATTATCCCTTGAGCAATACCTCGGTGCCAGCCCTGTACTCCCGGCAGCCGCCAAAAGAGGGTTATAATCAGCTTCCTGGGACTTATTTTGAAGAGAGAAGGGAGAAGGTGAAGCAAGAAAGAATCCAGAGTGATCGTGTCTCGGCGCGTGCCAGGCAGCCAATCACAGCGCGGGAGAGCGGGAGACCTGAGTATAAAGGCTGCCGCGCGCGGACTCCAGGGGTCACTCACCCCTCTGAGCCCACCGGGTTAACACACTGCAACCTACCTACTCTCTCTTGCCCGGGCAAACAGGAAAACCAGGAACCCACCTTTCCAATTATCTTGCCCTCACCTAGAGTCACAACGCAGACCACCCCTGACCTCTCCTCACTTTCGCCCACTTGGAGGATGCACCATCAGTATCCTGCCGCCTGTCGTCACGTTGCTAGTCTGCACACATAAAGTCAAGCACTTCAAGAGGGAGTGAACGTAAAAAGTGCACTGTATCAAGGAATTGTTGTGCCAACAGTGATGTATGGGGCTGAGACATGGGCTCTGAAGAAAAAGGAGAAAAGAGGGCTGGATGTGATGGAGATGAGCTGCTTGAGGAGTATGTGTGGAGTTACTCGTAGAGACAGATTGAGGAATGAAGAGATACGTAGGAGAGTGGGGCAACAGGAACATTTGTCAGCCAGAGTGGACAGAAGGGTGCTGAGCTGGTATGGTCATGTTGAACGAATGAGAGATGAAAGGCTTACAAAGATAATATGTGAGTCAGGTACAAGGGGAGATAGAAGGGCAGGAAGACCCCCATTGAGATGGAGAGACTGTGTAAGAAAGGCTTTGGATGATAGAGGATCAGGCAGATCAGGCAGGGGAAGTGGTGGTGGACAGGAGTGAATGGAGAATGCTTGTGAATAGTTGAGTGAACACGTGGTCATTTGGAGTAAGGGGTCGGGCGCAAGTTCGACTAGATAATAGTCCATCAGGCGCCTGGCCCGGTGAGACGATTAATATGAAGGGTGTGCCTGGAAGTGTGGTGGGAGGGCTTGTGGCTTTGGCTCCGCTGCATGTCTGCCTGCCGAGATCGGAACCTCTCCGGGTGGTCAGGGGCCGGGGGAGTGCTGGAGCGACCTTTGTAACCCTGGTCTCTGGGTCTTCTCCTGGGTGACCTGGATGTGTGTGAGTTTGTGTTTTTTATCAGTGTTTATTTTTTGTTTTATGTTGTTTTTGTGTTTTCCCTGTTCTTGCTCTGTCTTGAGTCGGCTACCCCCAAAATGGGGATTGGGCCTGAGCATATAGATAGATAGATAGATAGATAGACTTCAAGAGGGACGACAGAAGGTGGACGGAAGTGAGGACTTCCAGAAGAGCTACTGGCCAGCTCTGAGGTGGTAAAGCACAGTTCCAGACATACACACACCCGATCCAGCATACCAGAATATATTTGTGTAAGGAACCATATGGGGCCCGCATATGATAAAGAAAGAAAGAGAGAGTGGTTGACTAACCTGGTGGTTTCTATTAAAATGTATGTGTCCTTTTAGGACAAGACTAAAGGAAAAATAATTTAGACTCACCTGAATATAAAAAGATGATGATGTGTTATTAATTAGTTATCTTTGTTAGCAACGGCGCCATGCCGAAAGAGTTATTATCTAGGATCTGATAGGAGAGATTAAAGATTAAAAGAGTACAAGTAAAAAGGGGAGGGAAAGAATACTTGTGTTAATAAATGAGGCAACCAGTAATAGTAGGGTCATTTGCTTGGAATCCGTGACCATTTTGTTCCTACCATTTTCTCTCGATGGATTTGAGAACCTGAACCATTTTAAAGGAAAATTAGCTCCTCTGCCCCTCTGAAAAATGACGGCTAACTCTGCTAGAGCCCAATATTCAAAATGGCTGCCAATGCCATCTTGAAAAACATGAAATGTAATATCTCTGGCATCAGATGAGCTACAAGGACGAATGAGGTGTCCTTTTGCACTAATTCTGGCATTACAAATCCACTGGAATGGTTATTGTATTGTATTGTATTGTATATTGTATTGTTATTGTATTGTATTGTATTATACTAATTGTACATACTAATCTGCCACTTCACTGTCACTACATGATTCACTGTATGAGCCAATATCAGAATCACTGTCCTCACTTTTGCTGCATCCCTTTTCCTTGTTTCTTGCGATTAGCATGGCGATGGACCTTTGTTCTCACCCGATTGATGTTATTCACATTCCGAGTGTTTGAAAGGAGCTGCTTTTCATTGTTCAGAATGGCCAACCAACCAGACTTCAGCTTAGAGCCCTTATTCATTGTTGACTCTATCCATATGTCGAGGCCGACACACGAATATGGTTTTCCTGTCATTGACTGTGCAAACATACCACTCTCCATGAATGCAGCCTGATCGACAGGAAGGGTATCAAGCACTGCGGTGAAATTGGGGAGATGCCGACCATACTTGTCATTATCATAGATTTGCATCAAAGGAAGCATGAGCTTGAGTGAGGACTTGAACTCAGTCCAGTTGCTTGTTCTGATTGCATGGATATTTTGAGTTAGAACCTCAACCATTTCCATGAATGACATCCAGTATTCTGCTTGTGGGGCACCCTCAAAGTACTTGAAGAGAGCATCAACGAGGTCCTTCAGCTCAGCATTTCTCTCTAGCTCTGCATGTTCATCTGCAAGTTCCTGTGCATCAATCGGATGTCGAAACTTGGCAAGGGATGCCTTTACTTCTTCAGATAGAGGGGAATCTTCCAAACGTTTGTCTATGACATGGTGGGCCAGAGTTTCGTAGAATAGTCGCAAGCAGCGAACCCCATGCTTAACATGTTTTCCACGAAGGGCCTGATCAACAGACCCGTCTGCTATAACACCAGCTGCCACCAACACATCTGAGATGCCAGATCCCTTAAACCTCTTGTATATAGTGTAGATGAACGACATTTGGATGTGGAAGGGTGCCATGAATGGTAAGATTTTGCTGAACAGCTCAGCATTCTCACTTTTGAACTCTAGCATGAGCACGTAGACAGGATGATCACCAACAATTATTGCAAAAGGCATCCTTTTTTCTTCGATTGATTTTGCAAGCTTACACATCACATCATTGAGAATTGTCTTACTGGGTGGGTTGGGATAGGTCATGTGGTATATTGCTCGACTATTCTCATCTGAATTTGACATGCTGGCGTGAAACCCTGAAAACCCAGGCCAGTCTGTTCTTCTGGCTTAGGTCTCGTTCGGTCATCTTGCGCCCTGGCCAATGCATGGATCACACCACAAATTCTTTGCACCGATGTGTCAGGAGGAGGAGTACTTTGATCAGCTGGTGGCTTCCTGAGAGGTGGTTCCCCACGCTTTGCTGTATTGTATGGGTTGACTTTTTGCATTTCACTTCCGAGCTCTTTGAGAGTTGTCGAGAGGTTTGATGCAAAGTTGGCACCGGGAACTGGTCTATCCTCGTGATTCTCGGAAGGAAGTTCTGTATCAAATGATTCTGGCTGCACAAACATGACATTAGTGCGGTGTGACTGGCCAGCACCGGTCAGTGTGTCACTCTTGAAGTCATCGTTGTCGACTATAGCGATAGCAGGCTTACCCTCAGCTAGTTCGAAGGGGCAATCAGATGAGCACTTGAGGTCATTGACCACCCAAAAATCTCGCAGCATAAGTACGTCATTGTAACTGATGCCCAGTCCATCTTTGTGCATTATGTCGACTATCTCCCTACTCTTGGTCAGTCCATGTAGCAAGACAGAGAGATTTATCTCAAATGCAGTGCGTTTTCCAGTGATGTAGCTTGTGAGGATAGATGCAATCGATCGGACGGATGGACTGTCATCAATTGCAGACTTATTTGGGTGTTTCAGCCATGTGAGCAGCTTCAGCAGGAGCTCACTGAGGTCTTCTTCTCTCTCCAACTCGTGTATATATGGGAGCCAGGGAATAGTATTTGTCCTGATGACTTGCTCTTGGAGTCGTGCCGCAACATTCATCACCAACTGATCATTGCTGACACCCAATGAAGATATTGCCGCCTCGATGTATGTACCTGCTGCTGTTGTATCATATACCAGTTCACTCACATTCTTTTGAATGCGTTCATGAAATCCGATGTCTTCCCCAAATTCATTGACGAGAATTTCCTTTAAGTAGCTGGATTTTACTACTGAGTTATGTCCGTGATTTGAGATAATGCACTTATAGTCCTGCAGCAGGCCTTGCAGTGTGCGAATTTCATGGTCTTTGAAGATGACTTGACGAATATGATGAAAGAAGAGAGCTTCGGCCTCTCGGAGGTTTACACGCTGCAGATGTTGAGTGCTTTCATCTGAAAGGGGCTTGTGGTCGCTTATATATTTGCGCCAGCACGCACGATGGTAGCGGATTTCCAACCCAAATGCTGTTTGACTATCTGGGATGGATGCAATCAGAGTGTCAAGTCTCAATCTCATGACCTCATCTTCCAGACGGACAGTATGTAACTTGAATTTAGTCCAGGCATCTACTGTTGATAGGAGTAAAATCTGCTTGTCACGATCACTACTCTTGTATGCCCCTTTCATGCACCACACACATAGAGTCTTATCGTGAAGGATACCCATACTGGAGCGGAGCCTTTTAGGTGCACTGGCCTCTGGGGAAGGGTCTTGTTGATCTGGTGCTTCATCTCTTTCAAGACGTTCCTCGGATTTGTGTTTGCGTTTTTCGGCTTGAGAGAGCTTGTGCTTGCTGGATAATGATGCGTAACAAGTGCTATGCATGTGGTGACCCTTTGGTCCCTTCTCCCAATCCACATTTTCATGTATATGTTGAAACTTATCAAGTTCTTTCCATTGTAAAGACTTTTCCCGGATGGATTCCCACTTCTCAGGTGTAATGTTTTCCAAACGATCATCTGCGGTACATCGCTTACCACAGAGTAAAATGCATTCGTATGCATTTAATGTCTTGTCTGGTAACTCTTCACTCTCTCTTCTATTATCCATTATTTCGGTCACTTCACATGTCGGCTATTTTCATCAGATGGGCATGCGATCCATCTGAAACAGTAAAAAAGAAATATTAGATATACACCGCAGGCAGAGAACAACAGTGATGATAGCAGCGAAAGTGAGGACAGTGATTCTGATAGTGGCTCATACAGTGAATCATGTAGTGACAGTGAAGTGGCAGATTAGTATGTACAATTAGTATAATACAATACAATAACAATACAATATACAATACAATACAATACAATAACCATTCCAGTGGATTTGTAATGCCAGAATTAGTGAAAAAGGACACCTCATTCGTCCTTGTAGCTCATCTGATGCCAGATATATTACATTTCATGTTTTTCAAGATGGTGTTGGTGGCCATTTTGAATATTGGGCTCTAGCATAGTTAGCCGTCATTTTTCAGAGGGGCATAGGAGCTAATTTTCCTTTAAAATGGTTCAGGTTGTCAAATCCATCGAGAGAGAAAGGTAGGAACAAAATGGTCACGGATTCCAAGCAAATGAACCTATTATAAGTTAAAGAAGGAAACAGTTGTTTAGTTGCCAAATAGGTTAGCTATAGCTAGGGAAGGACACTCGTCCATATGAATAATTTATTAAGTTGTGGAAAAGGAAACTGTGAAGAAGGACACTAGTCCAATGTGAGGTGCGTTATTATTAAGCCTAAAAGAGCTATTCCGTGTATGCGTTTGAGGCACGGTTCATATTTTGTTAGAACGATTATTGATCATATTGAAAGGTAACATAGCTTGTTGGTAATAGGGTTACTTGAGAGTAAATTCGGAAGGTGTTATTGATCTAAAGGTTATAAACCTATATTGTAAAGTAACTGGGTGACGGAACCCAACAGTGTCATGGAGATAAAATTTAATATTGTAAACCTATATTGTGAAGTAACTGGGTGACGGAACCCAATAGTGTCATTGAGATAAATATTGTAAACCTAGATTGTGAAGTAACTGGGTGGCAGAACCCATATTATACGTGGGAGAGACCTTGTAATCTCATTCGGTTATTTGTATGATTTTATGTCATTGTGGAGGTACTTGTGTAGTAACGACGGTTTTATCAAAGGAATAAATAGATTCTATGTATTGAGGAGATAGATTACCTGTATATATGGTATAGCCTTGGTATTGAAAAAGGATACAGAAGGCTCAGTAAACGTGGGAAAACCTAAAGAGTAGAGGAAAGAATAACACTTTGGTTTTAGTTAGGCAAGGAGTATATGGTTCATTAGGCCCTTTTTTTTTTTTTTTTTTTTAATATTAGTTTAACCAGACCACTGAGCTCTACAAAAGAACTCTCATAGGGCTGGCCCGAAGGATTCGATCAAGATATATTACTAAACGAGTCAAGATAGAGAGGGAAGGGCAGTAGGGGAACAAATCGAGGAAGGTGAAGACACGCAGACATTTCTCGCCATTTCACCAGTTCAGCCGGACCACATGAGCTCCACATCAGAGCTCTCATAGGGCAGGGCCGAAGGATGAGGCAAGAACTGCTACACCGCAACACCAATCAAGAAGTGATCAGGGCGAAGAATGAAAGATCAGGTCGAAGGTAGAAAAAATCTCATCGAGAAGCAAAAAATGCATTACCGAAGGGAATCAAGTCAGTCCGGCCACATCAGCAACCGAAGAGACAAATCAGGCCAGGAGTCTGCTACCTAGCCCAGGCCAGGGAGACATGAGATATAGGCTGCCCGAGGACAGCCAAATGGGACAGAATAAGAATAGAAGGGGAAAATCATAGAATGAGGAATGAAAAACTACTCAAAATTAGTAAAGCTGAGGACGAAAGCTCGAGGGGAGATAGGAAAGGTAAGTACCACAACCATCCCCCATCAAGCTCCAGTCGCCGGCCCCGAAGCCCCCAACCGCGTCAAGGAGAGTAGTATCAGGGGGGTCATTAGGCCCTGGTCTCAATAAAAGACACAGCAGGGTTTTGATTTATTTATTTAGGATTAATCACTAATAACGGGGTTATTTATTTAGGATTAATCACTAATAACGGGGGTCGTAGGATCGAAGCCGACTTGAGTCAATACCTGAATAGCGGGGATTCAGTTAGGGAGTAACGGGAACTTTAGGGGTCCAAAGTACAACCTAGCATGAATCGACGTAATATTCAATCTGCGTCTTGAACTCATCTCGGCCCGAGCCAAAAACCTATTATTAGAGTAGTTAGGAGGTCTGTTAAATAAAATATACGAACTTCTAAATGACTGTCGAATTATCCCCCGTAGTAGTAGCATAACAAATTTAGAATTAAATACTACAATAATAATAATAATATTTTTTCAGTTAGCATTTTACAGTGTTGGTACCACATATTATGTTACAAATATGACATGTACCAGCCTTGCATAATTCCAACTATGGATAGCCCAATAAGGCCGTTAGGCGTATTTCCATTAGGGTCCTTGTGGGATTAGGTTAGCTGGGGAAAAAGGGGAGGATAAAAAAAGTAGATACTTTAGAGAAAGTATTTCAAGGGGGTTATTTTAAGAAACATTACATCCTATAGTAATTAACAGTAATCCGTAATCAGTAATCATTTCAGTTTGTTTTGCCTATCTCTTATGTCGTATTTAGTAGTAAACATAAGCTTGGTGCTCCCTTCTCGCAGCTGTCCGGTGCAGGTGCTCCTTCAGGCTACGTCTGAAGGAATACAGTGTTCTCTTTTCACGGACTGACTGGGGTAGGTCGTTCCAGTCTTTGATGGCAGTGAAGAAGAATGTTAGCTTACCCTGTCCTTGGATTCTCGGGACCGTAAAATTAAACATCCTATTTCTTGTATTATGTCCACTCCTCTCATTTGCTTTAACAAAATTACTCTTTAGATACTCTGGAGCTCTGTCATATAATATCTTGAAGGCATTAGTCAGCCTGATTTGTTTGGCCCTGTCAGAGACATTGAGCATACCAAGTGACTGAAGTTGTTCCTGGCCAACATGCGATCTGGGTCCTAGGTTCAGCATGAACCTAACCATTTTATTTTGAGTGACCTGAAGTTTGTGCTGTGCTGATTTAGATGATGCAGAGTACCAGGATGACACAGAATATTCAAAATGATATTGAACAAGCGCTTGGCATAGGGTCTTTTTGGTCCCCGCTGGCAAGCATCCCACCTGTCTATTCAGGTATTTTATGTGTGCTCTACATTTACTCAGGATAGATTCCAAAATTGTTTCACCTGACAGAATCGAGTCCAAGTTTTGTCCGAGATATTTGACTTGTGACACTGTTGTTATAGGAATATCATTACAGTTGACCGAGAAGCCCACAATGTTTTTCAGTTTGCGTTTTGTTCCACATAAGATGGCCTCCGTCTTGCCCAGGTGAAGAGATAGTCTATTGTCCACTAGCCAATCACTACACGATTCTAGTTCTTTGGAAAGTGAAGCGGCAATACTTATTGGGTCTTTTCCTGAAACCAGAAGCACGCTGTCATCAGCATACAGTAATAATTTACACGAGACTCTCAGTTCCATGTCGTTCACATAACAGAGAAAGAGTAAGGGACCAAGGATGCTTCCCTGCGGGACCCCACAGTTAATTGGCATAATATCAGATATATTATCATCAATTTTGACTCATTGTGTTCTACCACTAAGATAAGATTTAAACCAGTTCACTGACCCAATGCCCATTGCTTGTAATTTATTACAGAGGATATCATGGTCTACTGTATCAAACGCTTTTTGTAGATCAAGAAGAACCATACCGGTGTAGTTACCTTTAGACATTTCATTACGAATGTGATCTGTTAAGTGGATGAGAGTACATGCATCTGAAACCTGATCGAAACTTATAGAATAGATAATTTTCTTTGAGGTAGTGTTCAATTTGGGTGTATACAGCTCTTTCAAGGATTTTAGATACAATACATAATATGCTAACTGGTCTGTAGTTGCCAACATCTAGTTTATTTCCTTTCTTGAATAGAGGGGTTACAATAGCTTCCTTCAGTTCAGCAGGTACAGTGTTGGTGTTAATTGACAGGTTGATGATGTGGGTTAGGGGACCTGCTATACCAATGGCTCCATCTCGTAGAAATTTGGCAGGAATTTTGTCTGGTCCTGTGCTTTTATGTACATTTAGGTTAGAGAGCTCGTCAAATGTGTATTTTGGTGTAACATTTTGCAATCCAAAAGTGTTCGGCTGTATGCCTTTATCCCTGTAGAAATTTCGAAATGTGG
The DNA here is from genome assembly GCA_032716605.1 of Paralithodes platypus. NCBI lineage: Eukaryota > Metazoa > Arthropoda > Malacostraca > Decapoda > Lithodidae > Paralithodes > Paralithodes platypus. Next base: position 14,329,754 of record CM064522.1, on the reverse strand, counting down.
CCGTTGTTGTCGTGTATTTATTGAGAGGTTGCGGTAGATTCTGTGCAAGTGTGTTTGCTATGGAGGTGAAGAAGGAGTTGAAGTAGGTTGAAATTTGTCGTTTTTCGTGGCAAACCTGATCATTAATGTTGAGAGCAATATTAGTTTTAGACGAATCCCTTGCCTTGTTGCTGTAGCCTGTTGTTTTTAAGTGCCTCCATAGTTTTTTTGTTTTTGTTATTCTGATGTTCCTCTGCCTTACTGTGGAAATAATTAGATTTCGCTGATTTAATTTCCCTGCTTAGTTTATTCCTAGCCCTGTTGAACTCATGTTTCAGACCTTGATCCTGTCTATGTTTCACTAGCTTTTTTAACAGATTGTCTCTATTTTCCAGATGGTGTAGTATGTCATTGTTGATCCATGGGTCTGACCTTGCTTTAATTCGTATGTCTTTCAGAGGAGCTTTTTCGTCTAGGATGTTTTTGATGATGGTTCTCAACCCAACCCATGCGTCATTAACTAAAATACCCCGAAAACGAAATACCCCTACCCCCGAGACACCAATACCCAGAGAAAAACTAACCACCACAGACGAAGGAAAAGTACCAGCGGCGAAAGGACCAAAAGACAAGAAGAAGAGAAAGAGGGAAGAGACAAACAACACCAGCGCCAGTAAGCCGGCCGCACCCGTCACCGAGTCAAGGCCAAGTAAAGGCCTCATACCTCAAAAAGTCCCACCAACCAGGCAGGAAACAAAAAGCAGGAGACCCATCATCCAAGAGTTCTATTCTCTCAACCCTTTTAAATAAACATGTACCCTATAACCTACAACAAATAACTACATGTACTATTGTGGACATAAGTCCTGATACACCTGCCCGGCAGAGAATCGCGAATTGTGTTGGCAACATTGATACACCCCCCGCCCCCACTCCTTCCCCTCTCTACTACCCCCTCTCAGCCAAACCATCCCTTCCTCTTTCTTTCCTCTTTCACGGATGTAAGCCCCTCCCCCTGGATTGTTTCCACCACTGTGACTATAACCAGGGCCCTGACTATAACCATAGGATAATAAATATCACGACAAGCTCTCTCTCCTTCATTTCTCTCATTTCTCCCTCTATCATCGTATCTATGTATTTGTATGCATGCTTTCCAAATCTTCTTCCTAAAATGAAATAACATATCGTTAAATTGGCAATAGGTTACGTGGCTCATATTCATATTTGCCAATTATTATAAACCTAGCTCAATATAAGGTGTTATGATCCATTCGAATATGTAAGCATATTAACGATATAATGTTGTCTAAGTCAGATACAATTGAGACTTTAATATACAGTACTTTTACATTCTCATAGTTCAATTAAGTTATGATTAATTAAGCCCATATATCCCAATATCTGGAGTAGGCATGTATTTATGTGTTTTACTGTATAAATACAATACTATTAACAAAAATCATTGACCCACTCATAAAATGGGTACCTTGATTCAATGCATTGAATATTAAAAGTTAAAAATATATGGTTACGTGTGTATTGTTAATACAGTATTCGCCTGTCAACCCACCTCCCCCTTAACTACGGTAGCTCACACTAATCTATTCATATTTCGTAACTAGTCAACTCAAACACACGGCCACACACATTAATGTAACATTACATTACACACACTTGCATGTTATTTTCTTATTTGAGGAGATTTGGCGTCTTTCAACTGCCTCAGCGAGCGCTGCTCCCTCCGAGATTAACCTCTTCCGTACCAGGGTTCCGTTTATTTTTTATTTAGCTATATTTAAGCGATTGTATGCAGCTAACTTTATATTCCGTTAGGTTTGTATACAATGGAAAATATCCAATATATATGAAGTATGTAACGGTATAATATATAATTTTAGGAAGATTTGGAAAATATACATACAAATACAATGATTCGATGAGAGCGAGATAAATAAAGAACGGCTTATAGACGTAAACAAGAACGAAAGAAGTAGAGTGGGAAGGGAGTGCTTGACTGAGAGAGGGTAGTAGAGTGGGGATGGAGTGGGGGGACGGGGGGGGGGGGGGTATCAATGTTACCAACACAATTCGCGGATCCTTCTCAGGCAGGTGTAGCAGGACTTATGTCCACAATAGTACATATAACCTACAACAAATAACTACACCCCATGTAAACCAAAACCTTGCAATTATAACCTGTCTCAAATGTAGGATACCTAACATAAATCCATTCTCTCAACCTCTTAAATAAATATGTATTAACAACCTACAACAAATAACTACACCCCATGTAAACCAAAACCTTGCAATTATAACCTGTCTCAAATGTAAGATACCTAATATATATCCATTCTCTCCACCTTTTAAATAAACATGTGCCTATAACCTACAACAAATAACTACACCCCATGTATACCAAAACCTTGCAATTATAACCTGTCTCAAATGTAAGATGCCTAATATAAATCCATTCTCTCAACCTTTTTAACCCTTGTCTAGCGGGGGTGGACTTAAGTTGGTCTAGAGAAGAAAGGACTATGTGGCGGGGCCCGCCTTAAGGGGACCGGCCACGTTTTACTCGGAAAAGTGCTCAAAATGGCAATATTGCGCAACCCGATATATGGCATCATCACCCATCCCTCTATCATCAGTTAAAATCCTGAGGCAATATTCCGTCTGGAAGCATATTATTTCTGGGCTAGTTTCAAACTTTCGCGGGTCGCGGGTCGTAGAAAATGCTTTATTGGTTTCGGAACTGCAAAAAAAAAAATACGAAAAAGATGAATTTTTGGTGAAATATGACGTTTGTAGATATTTTTCCTAGCAGTATCTGATACTCAACCCTGGTAACAACGAAGAGTGTGGTGGTGGTGGAGGAGAAAGAGCAGTGTGCTCCAAGAGGTAGGGTGCGGCTGGCCGGCTGGCTTGCAACAGCTCTCGTGCCTTAGTACCTCACGTAAGAAAGTTCATTTGTCGGCGCATTATCTCCGTAACCACACATGCTACAAAAATGATTCTGGTGTCATTGGAAAGGGCATAGAATTCCCTACAAAACAACGTCTCCATTTCTTTTTATTTCTTAACCATTTCGACACAGCAACCCGAGACATTTGTCACCTAATTTGTACCTAATTGCAAACTCCCTCATTGCAAAATTAGATCAAAAATGGAAAAAGTAAAGACTAACTATTGTTACTACACCTATTGTTAGTACCCCAATGCATTGAAACAAGCAAGCAACAACATTTAAATGAGTCTTTGATTTTACAAAAAAACATAAATTTTCACACTAATTCTCACCTAACTCAAAAAATAATTGTCCTAGATAATTAAAATTTTGGAAATCTCTCTTATTTTAGGTACCCTATATGTGTACCAACTCTTATGAAATACAGACGAATTCCATTGACACGTTCTGGAGTAAAAAGCAGCCGGTGCCGTTAAGTCTGTGTGCAATTTTTGAGCAATAATGGCTCTGAGAGAGAGACGAGTGATGGGAGGAGCGTAGGTCGGCTCATGACCGCTCGGCACGGGTCCCGCGCGACTACTGACATCTACTCCACACACACCCACACTCACTACCTCGCTACACAGGGAATTATGTAAGGAAATTATCGTATTTTCAGGATTTTTCCTTCGTCTTGCACGATCGTTGCAAGAGAACGCGTGGTCGTAGAAGGATGGTTCAGGTGTCATTGGAAAGCTCAATTATCGCCCTTTCAGGGATACATAATTGTATTACGCTCGTGCTCTTGTTTATGCATGAAAAAGAGCACGGAAACAAGGTCGTTTAGGGTAAAACCACCCGCTTGGCGGGTAGTAGAAGTTACTGACGGGCCCGCTCGTAAGGCGTTAATAAACATGTATCGACAACCTACAACAAATAACCACATTCCCCGGAGATGAAGAATAGCTCCATCATACACGTTAATCCCCCACACCCACATACACACATTCCTTTCTTGATCACCCTGTATCGCTCTTTCCCATAAAAATCAGACAAGCCACACATCTGCCCTGTTTCACAAATAAGGACACCTCATCTCTATGCCTCTGTTTTTAAGGTTAAGCTCTATATGTATGTGAGCAGGAAGAACCTTGCGTTACAATGTTCACTACTCCTTTTATTATAATTTTGTATGTGTAACTTTTCCCTATGCCATGATATAATTATATGCTAAGTATATAGGTATGCAAGTAATGAAAATCCCCAAGACTAATATATGTATCTTAGGACTCTCACTACCACTATCTTTACACCTACAACACCATCCATATACATGCCTTCCTTTTGAACACCCTGTATCGCCCTTTCCCATAAAAATCAGACAAACCACATACCTATCCCTGTTTCACAAATAGAGAAACCTCACCCCTATGTCTCTGTTAAAAAGTTCAGTCCTATATGTATGTAAGAAGTAAAAACCCCACTTATAATGTTCATTTCTCCCTTCTATAACAATTATGTATGTATAACTATTTCCCTATGTCATGATTTACTTATAGTCTAATTGTATAGGTAGGTAGCCAGAATACGAGAATAAGAACCCCAGACCTAGATACATGTATCTGATATCTTAGGACTCTCGCTACCACCATCTCTACACCTACAACAGACACCCTGTACAGGTCTTCCCTTTTGACCACCCTGTATTGCTCTTTGCCAGATAAATCAGACCAGACACGTACTGTGGCCGGCTTCCAGTAGCCTCGCTCGAGGCCCCCCCCTCAGTTCTACCCCGACCCCCTTTTTCCCTTAAACATGCTGATTATAAATGATTTATTTAGACCCCCACCGTCCAGTATAAATACTGAACATTTATGTTATTCCTCACATACTCCCCATTAAGAATAAAAATCCCTCTATCCTCTAACCCCGACCCTCGAATGGTGGGCCGTGCGAGGCTAGAACAACAACCTCTTAATCCCTAAACCACCCTGCTACCCCCTTGACCTTGACACTGAAGAAAATCAACCGCCACGATCAACCCCAATCAACTTCAGCAGAACTGAGTATACAAACCTATCAACATCAGCCGAGGGTACCCAGAGATCAAAAGTAGAACCCTTGAACAGATTAAATTAACCTAGAAAACTAGATGCCCCATATCATACAGGTGCGGCCCCCACCATACCACAAGGGACCCATAGAGCACCAAGCACGCCAGCCACACATAGTAATGACCTTGACCCACAGGCGACCCACCACCATTCTTACCAATCATCAGGTGAGCTGTAATCTGATTATGAACCAACCCCCATTCTTATCCAAGTCTGCTCTACTTCCTGACTATTAGCAATGCCCAAAAACCATATATAAACTCCTTTCTATACACAAAATAGCTTGTCAGTTAAAAGAGAGAAAAAAGACTTGTGGTCAACACTGACAACAGCACCCAGCCTTGGCCTGTATCGCGCCACACAAAGTAGTTCCCTCCTTGCACCATATATCACTCTCCAATACGATACTAATAACTCTTGTTAAAACTAAATGTCTATAGAAGAACACCTATAAATAAGACCCCCTTGTTAAAAGTACTAAGACCCCCTTAAAGTTCCCCCTAAGCTCAACAGAGAAAATAAACCCCTTCATAACTCTGATATTCAGCCATCACTTTCCCCTTGACCAGCCCTATAAAGGCTTCCGCCAGGACCAAAAACTGGCAGTTAATAATTAGCTTTCAATCACCGGCCTCCCGCTCTGCAGAAAGTCTAGTTATACTCTCCACCTCAAAAATAGTTACTGATAAACGGCATCCCGTAGTCATAATCTATCTGTGAGCTATAGCTAAATCTTTTGTGAATTCAGTATTACTTACGGCATCCTGTTGGATAATATTGGAAACATAGATAACCTAGTTATATATAAACATTAACTGTATTACAGACTAATAGTGGTATGTCCTCTGCTACTTTAGTTAATAACCAGTTATAGAGTGTGCAGTAGCTCCTTGAGTAACCCATTAATTCTGGCATCCCAGAATCCAATAGTTACCCATACGTGTAAGTTTTCTATTATACTGTAGTTCCGTTTTCTGTCGTAGCAGGCCTCCCTTCCGACGATAACTAAATTAAAATAGATTATACCAAACACTTGCCTCACATAGATCTAGGACAGAAAGATCTTTTGTGTTAGAAGGGATTATGCTAGATTTTTTTTTTTTTTTTATTATCTAATTCCTAGGTACCAGTTGTCTGCGGCAATCCTGTACAGAATTGGTAACTGAAAGGTTTCAAAACCGCCCGAGTTCCTTGAACCTCTTTTAACCTAAGAAGTGCGCATGGGGGTAATTAGAAACGTCCGCCTGTGCTGACGTATTTGAGCTGTTTCCATCACTAAAATATTCATTTTACCATAAATAGCATTAATACTTATCTATACGCGCCTATTATGGGTTGATTATAAAGGTATTAACCTGAAACAACAATAAAACGAGTGAAAACAGCATTAGGATGGTCAAAATCGGAGATACAGGCCGCGAGTTATATAATGTATGGGTAAGGCAACCTGCTTTCCCACCAATTTCCCCCAAGGCCACTGAGACACACTCGATCGATACTCTCTCTCTCTCTCTTGCACTCGCTTGCTAGCAGTGATGGTAATGCCCTGCTTGCAACTCGCTAATGTTAGCACAAAAATATACCTCAGAATAAGGGAATAACAGGGAAAATAGGTGATAACTGAAGGAGGGGAGGAAAGTGGGGAAGGAGGGGAGGTAGAGGAGTGATATTTTGCATGGCCCAGGGGCAAAAAAAAAAAAAAAAAAAAAAAATTCGATGTTTAACCCGTACAGCCCCAGCGACGCGTCTGACGCGTCGGCGATGTATGTAACGCACAGCCCCAGAGACGCGCCTGACGCGTCACCCTAATTGCGCCGACCGTAACCTCAGGTGTAGCCACTCAAGAGGGCTCAGATTTGTATGGGAACTGTGTACGTATCCCACGCAACCGTGCCGATGGTTGAAAACTCTCAAAGTCCACGTGCGTGCGCGCGAGCGCTCAATAACCTGTTTTTTTGGGATAATTGCCTTCAATTTTTTACTCTTCTAAAACCCATTTTCGGGGGCTCTGTAGGACCATTTTTTAAGCTTTTTGAGCAGTTTTTCGTGGTTTTTCCTTCATTCCTAACCCATTCGCTATTGTTTCTGGAATAAAACCATTTTTTGAAAACCGGCCGGGTTCTGGTGCGCAAACATTACAAAACTAGCCGGGGCTCCACGGGTTAAAGTCGATTTTTTTTTCTCTGACTCTTAAGAGTCTTCCCGCAGTCCGCCGGGGGAACTCTTAAGAGTCTCCCCGCAGTTCCCGGGTTAAAGGTTAGCAACTGTCAAGAAAGTTACTTCACTAGACTATCTTGCATTTATCCGATGTCTTGTTAATCCGGCCTCTGCCTGAAACATTGCATTCAAAACCCCCATCCAAGAGTAACATATCGGTACTTCATCACCGGTTAACGATTAGCCCATCTGTAACCTTCTTCACACTGCCGGACACATTGGACGGCCCCCGGAGCAGCAGCTGTTAACCCCTAACGTCGTGCCTCAAGATAATCAGAAGATACCTCAACAGTGCTTAATTCTTAATTAGTATCAGTGCCTCGATACTATACTATACGATAAAGTGTTTTCCCTGTGCCTCATAATCCATGCTATTCTAAAATCAAAGTGATTACTATGCTAACGTGTGTTAAAATATATCAGTGAATTTAAGACTAGGCAAACTGACTCCCGTAATTATTCTTGCCACCAGGTTTAATCTCGCCGAAGAAATAAGTCTTAATTATTGGGACTACGGCTCGAGTGAAAGCAATTCTAAAATAAGTAATTGTGATTGTTAACCAGAAACCTGAATCGCCACTCACTGATATTTTGTCTTAAGTGTTATTGAGACAAGTGCACATACCGTACGAGTTGCAACTAGCTACTATACCTCCTTCACATATTATTCTTGGAGATATATATATCACTTTATTTTTGTATCATCCCCAGTTAAGTGAGTCACACAGAACCTTAACAAAGTAATATAGAATTATTAGCCTGATCTACGAGTGAATCCTTCAGAATATTCTAGGCCATATATCAGAAGAGAATACCTGATAGTTAGAAGTGGGAAGTGCACTCCTTCCAAACCTGCGATAAGTGCTGAAGATTATAAAAAGTCCAACAACATTGATGCCCACCATATGCCCATACTATTGTGTGTGAATTGTTTTATTTCTATTCTGCATACAGTAAGTGTTAATTAAAAATAAAGCTGTATTACCAACCATCTTCCGAAATTATATTATGTCCTCTATTGATTCCCATTGTGTATCTGTGTGAAATCCAATAACCCAGTCTTGTAGAACTCACCTGTACCGATAGTTAATCCTAAACAAAATCCGGGAATAACATTAACGTTTGTATTTCCAAACACTGGAGACCAATCTGTATTCCATAAAATGTCCAGAAATGTTTCTTTGTTGTAGTTTCGGAGTGACCTTGTTTTAATGACCTTGTGATTCTCTAGGGTAATTTTTGGAGTTTTACGTGTGCAATATGTGACGAATTGATCACTTATCCCAGTTTGTATAACCCCTGATTGTGATACTTTGTCCTCTCTGTTACAATTTATATGGTCTAATATTGTAGCAGTGTTCTCAGAGATATGTATGGGGGTTGTGATGAGTTGTTTGTGATTGTGCATTGTCAGTATGTGCCTAAATTCTCGTACAAGCCTATCATTTCGTTGTTTGGAACACAAGTTAAAATCCCCTAGTATAATGGATTCATTCCGGGGGTCTAGTAATGACAAAGTTCGTTCAAATTTGGTCAAGAATTGTGTGTTGTCTGGTGGCCTATAGCACACTCCAATTGTGATGGGTTTTGTCCTAGGCAGGTGTAAGTCGATCCACAGAGCTTCGTGGTTTTCTACATGGAGGTCGGTCCTAGTTGTGTGTGTGAGGTTGTGTTTTACATACAGACATACTCCTCCCCCTTGTCTATTGCGATCATTACGAACCATATTGAAACCTTGAATGTTTATTTCACCATCGTTTATACTCGAGTCCAGCCAGGTTTCTGTAATTGCAATTATTGAAGCTTTGGCCTTATTAGCTAACATGTTTATTTATGACAATTTATGGTACATTGATCTGGCGTTAATGTGGATAAAATGGAGCCCTTTGTTGGTGAACACTCTGTATTTATCTTTGAATGTGTCCTGGCTGGATTCTGAGTTGTTAATACTTGGTTAATTTACATTATTATTCGGTAATTAATGCAAGGCACACTTATTGCATAAGAATTCACGTTCTTTACTGTTGGTCTTCTTAGAGATGCACTTCATGTGATCTACAGTTTTACACTTAACACAGTTTACGATCCTTTGTTTTCTTGTTATGATTGATTCACATATTTCACAAATGTTTATAGGATCTTTTTATAGCTAATTCCCTACATTTATCGCATTCCACTTCGTTTCTGCTAGTAACGTAAGTACATCGATCGTGTACTGTTTCATTACAACTACTACATTGTGAAGTTGTACTCCTTTTGTTGAATCCAATATCGCCCACTATACATAGTTTCCTTTTACTGTTTATCGTACGTCTGGCGGTGTGCGGTGATCAGCTGAGCGGCTGGGGTGTGAGCACGAGAGAGGGGAACAGGGTGTGGCTATGTCTACCCCTTGGCCCACTCCCACCCCTACCTGTAATTGTTGTTTGATGTTGTTGTCCTTGTTCTTGGCCATTGTTGCTCCTTTATTGTTGATGTTGTTGCGACTGATACCTTCTTTTTTAGCTGTTCTGGTTCCATGTTGAGCTACCTGAGTCGCCGATAGTGTTGTGTTGTGTTGTCGGTTTGATTGATCAGCTGGGCAGCGGCGTCGTGTTTGTTTGTTTGTTGCTGTTACTTCATTTTCGATGTGTTTGCTAGAGCTTCCTGCTTTTTTGGGTGTTCTGGTTGTATGTTGAGATACTTGGGTCGCCGATATATGTTGTAGTGATGGTACAGTTGGTGGCAGTGTATTGTTGGCAGGGTGTTCGTAATAAGGTGGCACTGTGTGACCGGCGGCATCAGTTGTGTGTGTGAGGGGAGCTGCAGGTGCTCGCTTGATGATCTGAACTTTGATGCTAGGGACTGTTGAAATGTCGGTGTCTACCTTACTTGTTTGGTGGCGAGGTTTCTTCAACGTTGAACTAGGGCCGTGGTTGGTCTCTACATCTCCGCAGCTAATTAGAGTGTAGCACAATAGGTGTTCTAGCGAGGTTGTGCCAGAGTACTTGCCAAGCTGCGGCGTCTTCCCGATATATGACATTGACCAGGCAGGAATGGTGACAGAAATTTCACTTGTGTGTGATTTCTGTGTGACGAGGTCCCTCAAATCTTGCCTAATGAATGCCTAATGCTGTCGGTCATGCTGGTGCCAGTTTAATAAGACAAAGGTGGAAAAATAACTTCCAAATATACCTATAGATCTATTGTTTTAACAAGCATTGTGAATTAAGTAGTTAAGAAAATACTGTTGAAAAGAATGCTAGAGTACGTACAATCGGGGGTATTAGGTGTTGTCATAGATTCCAGTGGTTTTCGCTCAACAAGTGTTATTGGTACCATTATAGTTACTGTGAAAAGTGCTTATCCGTCAGAGTATTAGTCAGTGTCCGAAACTTTGTAAAATATCTAACAACACTTATTAACCTCGACCGTACATGAACAGCACCGATAATAAATTTGAGTGCAAAAGATGACATGGAACTCATCAATGTGTATATAGTTCCTGAAGGAAGCGATTAGTAAATGCAATGATGCAGCAGGTAGTGTGTTCTTGTGTTTCATAGATGCAAGTATAGTCTTTGACAAAGTCATCCACTCCCTCTTGTTTCAAATGCTACATAATAGATGTGTACCTAACTATATTATAAGATTACTGATACACTGGTATGCTAATCAGATGATGTGTGTACGTTGGAGACCAGGACAGTCGCCATACTGTTTTTGTCACTAATGGTGTGAGGCAAGTGGATATATTCTCTCCGTACATCTTTAATATTTACACTAATTAAATAAGTAGAACATTCAATAAGCATAACATTAGCTGTTATATGAATACAGTCCATATTAATTACATAATATATGCTGATGATCTGTGTTTGGTGTCTCCAGCTTTCTCAGGGCTGGTTGTCCTTCTAAAAGAATGTGGAGAATATGGTCTGAGCCATTATATTAAATATAATTCTAATAAAAGTGCTACATCAAATTGCAAGAAAAATCAGAGAAGTAATGTAACTTCTCCCACATTCAAATTGAACAATCGTCCAGTCGAGGAAACCGAGAAGGTTAAACACTTGGGTCATCACATCACTAGTGCCATAAGAGATAACACTGATACCAACAGACAATGCAGACAACTTCATGCCCAGGGCAAATTGCTTATACGTACATTTCCAATGTGTAGTTGGCAAGTAAAGATAACACTGTTTCAGACTTATTGCGCACCATTTTACACAGCTCATCTGTGGTATAATTGTAGAAATTACACCATAAATAACATACGTGTCACATACCATAGTATTCCCAAATTACTCTTATGATTATAAGAATATGACAGTAACAGTGTGCTCTTCTAGATATTGAATGTTCGCACATGCCAGGCCGGGACAAGGAGCCTTGTGTACAAATTGATGAAATGCATGGAATCATCTAGTGAAGAATACCTAAAGGCGGTGTCAACACCTGATAGGTGCGTCATGTCAAGAGTGGCACTGTTGTGTCCTAATATGGGGTATATGATAAGAATTTGCTGGAACTCCTGTTTCATTGGCCTGGCTTCCCCCACTGTTTCTATTAGTGCCTCACCTACACAGAGAGTTATCCAGCTAACTCTCATAAACAACTTCTCCTCCCATTCATTTCACTAGAATTAACAAGCACACCACACTTCTTTCCCACACACATACATTACCTCTACTGTAATGTACCTTGATTTTGGTTCTCTGTCACTCTTTCACCTTTGGGGAGGACACTTGTTGCAGGAAGCTTTGCCTTTTATGTCCTTCATGCAGATAGAAAGTACTGTATAGTGGAGGCTTAGTAGGATAAGTTAAATTCGGACTTGGGGTGAATTCAGAGTTCATTGCTAAAATAGTATCAGTATTGATTATCTCGTATACAAAGTAATTAATAAAACACCTGTTTCTCCGAATTACCTTGATACACTACTAGAAATTAAATAGCATGCCTAATATCAAACTATACTCCAGGAGACATTTCTCCACAGAGGTATAAATTAAGAGGGGATGGTTCACTTTCTGGTCCATGTTTTTAATTTCTTTTTTTATTTTTCTAGTTTCCTCCCTAGACCTCCATAAAACTTATAAAAAACAACTCCAGGATCCCCCTTCAAGATATAATAGTACATTTTCGGTAGAAAAATGTCCCGGTCGAAGGCGGGTTTCTCCTAAATTACAGACTCGCTATCGCTCGTCAGGAAAAAGACGACACCTAAGTGATACGAAAAGTCTTAATATTGACAAAGAAATGGAGCGAAAGGTTTGAAAAACTCCAAACTAATGGGCCGAACGTCATAAAATCTGAAAACTAATAAGGCTAAGCACGAGGGAGAAGGGGAACTAGAAAAACGACCCATCTCCCCTTAAAACCCCCTAAAAGAGCCCGACTCCACTACCCTGGTTTACAAATACGGTAACACATCATATGACCATTACTTTAAACATAAGAACATAAGAAATGGGAGTCTGCAGAAAGCCGATCGGCCCGCATAATGCTGTTCCTTGTTCCCTGTCACACCCAACCCCAATTACAAGGCCTAATTATAGACCCAACCAACCAATACCCTGAGGACTGACCTCACCAACACTGTCAGAGATCAGCCCAAGATTTCGGTCTGCAGAGCGCCGATTGGCCCACACCCGGGAGATCCCCCCTCATACCCAACCCCTCTCGTGTCTATATGCCTATCTAATTTTATCTTAAAGCTCCCTATCGTTCTCGATCCTACCATATCATTCGGTAGCCTATTCCACATGTCTACAACTCTGTTACCAAACCAATATTTGCCTATATCGTTTCTGAAACGAAATTAATCTAATTTGAAACCATTTGTGAGAATTCAAGAGTAAACAAAGTGGAATTTACCTATAAACTCACAAGAGTTAACTTACTTTATTGGTTGATAGGGATAGATAGCTAAATGATAGTGGTAGGAATAGATAGAAGATATATATAGGGGCCACTAAGATATAAGAATTAGGATGACTTAGCAGGAAACAGGTGGTTGTATTGGAGCGGCTAGAAGGAGATCTTGGTGAGGTCGTAGGTAAAGCGAGTCTGAGGTTTGTGGCGATGAACCCGCCAGTTCCAAGAATGACGCATGCGCAATTATCTGATCTACCAATGCGTCATTTAACTAACTACAAGATGTACCGGATTTATGATAATGACAACCCGATATAATAATGGATAATAAACCCATATAAACTTAATACGAGATAGTATATATCTTTTATATAGATATATAACTTAGCCTAGTACTGGCGCCTAATTTGAACTTCCAGTATGTTTACTTAACCTAAACTGTCGAGTTACTTACGAGTCTCGACACATTCCCACCACCAATATATTTATTATCTACAATAATCCCACAGCAATGTTAGATCTCCATAGCTGTGAAGAGCTAACAGCGGCTCGGCGAAGAGGTAATCTTCCAACAGGATCATTACTGGCAGATGGTCCAGCGACCGCTGGTGACATAGGGGTGGAGTCGTGAGAGCTAACACCATCACCAGTGACTGCCGGTTGAGGGATCGAAATGCATTAGATTTCCTGTTCCAATGGATACAACTTGATGATGGGTCGAGTGGTCAGGCCAGTCTTTGCTCTAATCTGGACCACTCTAACCAGATCATTTCGTCCGGGATAGAGTCTAACTACCCTACCAAGTTTCCAAAGGACACGAGGTCCCTCATCATGTATAAGCACGATGTCATTTATCCTTGGCCATACACTGCTTGATGAGCCTCTTTTATTCTTATAGGCTTCTCGTAGTGATGCCAAGTATTCACTAGACCAATGCCTCCATAGGTTCCGGATCAATGTATTGATGTAATTGTACCTGCTGTGTGTCGCTGCTTTATTATCGTAACTAGGATCTTGCAGCTCATCTAGCTGAATTAGGTCCTTTGGGAAGTCACAAAGTCTACGACCTTAAACCAGCATGGATGGAGTAATAGGGCAAGGGTCCTCCAGATCACCCGAGACATATGTTAAAGGGCGATCATTCACGGCAGCCTCCAGCTCCAATAGGACAGTATTTAGTTCCTCAATGGAGACTAGAGCATGACCTAGTACTTTTTTAAGCCCAGCCTTCACAATACCTATTGTGGTAAACTATCAATGGAAGTTAAATATTACTAAGCTATAATGAATCATATTAATCAATCTAAATGAATACTACTCCATATCTAAATTGAATTCAATCTGAAACAAGCTAATTTATATCCAAAGGTCTCACATAATAAATGTATATATAGGGTAAGGTTATAAGGGTTAATATTAGCCAGGAATTAACTCACCAATAGTTCCACGTGGCAATGAGGCAAGGGAGAACGTTTTACCCAATATGGCAGTGGACAATGGGGATCGAGACTTCGGTCCCGAGACACGAGTCAAGTTAAAGAAAGAATAAATTATTACATGGGAATGGACATGAATATTATGCTTATCTGTCAGTCAGTCATGGCGTCGATGAGAGCGTCGTGATGGTGTAGCTGTGTGTATTGCTGTATGTATATTGTGATTAGAGGCGCAAAAGCACGATCGACTGAGGGCGGAAAATTAGATGTTAACTGGTTGGTGTTCGTGAAGGATCTGGTGTTCCTCGAAGGCACACCTTGCTGCCTTGGCAAAACGCCAGGAGTCCAAATTATCGTACCGCATCTAGGTTGCTCTATACGATAAATTATATTAATATATACGATAAATTCATATATATATACTACATAAGACCATGGCAATATTGCTTAACCTCTGAAGTGCGCATGGGGGGTATGAGACACCTCTGCCTGTGCGCATGTATTTGAGCTGGTTCCATCACTAAAATATTTATTTTACCATAAATAGCATTAATATTTCTCCATATGCGCCTATTATAGGTTGATTATAAAGGTATTAACCTATTACAACAATAAAACAAGTGGAAACAGCGTTTGGATGGTCAAAATCGGCGATACAGGCCGGGAGTTACATAATGTATGGCTGAGGCAACCTCCTTTCCCGCCACTTTTCCCCAAGTCTGGAGAGACACTGTCAATCGATACTCTCTCTCTCTCTCTTGCACTCGCTTGCTAACAGTGATGACAATGCCCTGCTTGCAACTCGCTAATGTTAGCACGAAAATATACCGCAGAATAAGGGAATAACAGGGAAAATAGGTGATAACTGAAGGAGGGGAGGAAAGTGGGGAATGAGGGGAGGTAGAGGAGTGATATTTTGCATGGCCGAGGGGCAAAAAAAAAAAAAAAAAACTCCGTGTTTTAAATTGAATTTTTTCCCCCTGACTCTTAAGAGTCTTCCCGCAGTTCCCGGGTTAATAGCATATTAGGCCTTTTATAACTTAACTTATTTACAATCTTATAATATACGATCTACTCGTCCTACGTCGTGCTGTAGGAGCGATCGTGACGTCACAGAGACATACGAGATCACAAAAGAGTCATATTCTATCGTATTTATACGATACACTCCACCCACAAAAAAAGACCTGAACCCCACCTTAAACCTAAAGTTGCCCAGTGGCTATCTTCTGACGCCACAAGTCGACGGCGCCAGCAGCAGCGCGTCTGGGACGCGTCCCAGTCCGAGAATGATCACCATCAGTAAGAGGTGAGTCGTTCCTTTGAGAATCCTCGGACCCAGCAATAACAGGTGGAGCATCAGATTGCAATGCGGAATCGAGCTCCAAAGCGTACAAACGTGCGATAGGACGAACAGTAGTTCCAGTGGCTGTCTTCAATAGCGCCACCCACTCTACAGAGTCTGCCCCCTTGTATACCTCCAACACGCGGCCCAATTTCCAGTATAAACGAGGACTATCTTCTTTAAGTAAAACAACTTCACCAACTGTAGGTGCCGTTGGTCTACCAGAGGGAGTAACACTCCTTTCCCTCAATGCTAGCAGATATTCACTAATCCACCGTTTCCTAAAATCCTCAATTATCCTGGATATATACTGGTATCTCTTAGACACCGCTACCTCAGAGCACAACGAGGGATCCTCTAACTCTACTATGGATTGGAAAGCAGATGGAAATGCAGTCAATGGTTTCCCATATAGCAAGTGAGCTGGCGTTAATGGTAGTGGTTCTTGCAGGTCAGTGTACACATATGTAAGGGGAGGTGTGGTGGAGTGGTCTTGCCACTGGCCTGGTAATCCAAAGGTCCCGGGTTCAAATCCCGATGTATCAATGGGAAGATATTATGGGGATGGAATTTGTGCTGTACCTAGTATCAGTGCATTACCACAAGCCCACCGAAGCGTCAATAAAATACCCTCATTGTTCCCTGATTAAATAGCACTGTATGAATATTCCCATATTCAAAATATGCTATAGGGGTGCAATGCCTGGTGAGTTATCTGCTCAACAGGTGGCGTTGTGTGTGTGTGTAAGTGTGAGAGTCCGAGTCCGAGTGTAGGGGGTGAGAGAGTGAAGCACGGGAATGAGGTGGCTTCAGAGATGGGGTCGTTTCGGGCCATAAGTGAGCACCGTGCCTCATGTGAAGGCAAGATGGCAGGTGCTCGTTGTACTCTACGTGCTTCACATGTCTCACTCCCTAGACTGGAACAAGACCTCACGGGCTTCACTGTTCATTGTAAAAGCGGTGAATGTTAAGGCTCTCAGCCTATGCCCGAGAGGTAGTAAGTTGGAATATAGAAAAAAAAAAAAAAAAAAAAAAAAAAGCGGGCGATCATTCACGACTGCCTCTATCTCTGTGAGGACTGTCGTCAACTCACTCTTCTTTAATAGAACACGTCCTACAACCGCTCTGAGTCCCGACTTTACTATGCCGACACACCGTTCCCACATGCCACCAAACCAAGGTGCCTTAACTGGAATGAACCTCCATTCGCACTTCTTCTCTCCCAAAAAAGTGATGATAGGAGGATCACTACTCATATCCTTTAGATATTTTGATGCTTGGACATAAGTGGGAGCATTGTCGCTAAGAATGAGTTGAGGGAATGAACGACGGGCACAAAACCGTCTGAACGCCAGCATAAATTCTTCGCTAGACATATTATCACATAGTTCTAGGTGTACCGCTCGAGATGTTGCACAGGTAAACAATAATATATAAACTTTCTCATGCTCCCTCATCTTCAATGCCCCTGTGTAATCTAATCCTACCGCTTGGAAAGGTTCTACGTGCTTTACACGGCATTCAGGTAGAGGTGGAGCTGGTCCAGTTGCATATGGTTTACCCTTTAGTCTCTGGCATATTACACACTTTCTTACTACGCGTCGAGCTACTTGTCGAACTCTGGGTATCCACCATGTGAGACATAAATTTGATATACCTCATACCTCATGCTTCCCAGTACCCTGGAAAGAAGCAAACATCCATCCAGTTCCTAAAAAAGGTGCCTCTTCAGATCCATCAAACTACAGACCAATTGCTATAACTTCCACTCTTGGTAAAGTCTTTGAAATTATATTAAATAATCACATAATTAAGCATCTGGAGAATAATAAATTAATCAGTGATAGGCAATATGGTTTTAGACGATGTCGATCAACTGCAGACATTCTTTGCCTTCTTACGCATCAAATCAACCAAGCTACAGACCAACATAGTGAAACACATACAATAGCACTGGATATATCAAAGGCATTTGATAGAGTCTGGCATCAATCCTTATTGTCGAAGATGTCACACTACGGCCTTGCATCATTAGTTCCACTAATTTCTTCTTATCTTCATAACAGAAAAATATGTGTAATGGTAGATGGCCTTTATTCTCAATTTCACTCAATAAATGCTGGTGTTCCCAGGGATCAGTTTTGGCCCCAACTCTGTTCCTCATTCATATCAATGATCTCATATCTACCACTCATAATCCAATACATTCCTACGCAGATTACTCAACACTCCACAGTTCCCTCACATTTACCAATTCTTTCACCCAACCCGATCTTATAAATTCAAAAATAAACACTGCAATTTCTCTGAACCAGGACCTTTCTAGAATTAATGAATGGGGACAAGAGAATCTAGTTTCCTTTAATGCACAGAAAACCAAGTACATTCAATTCTCTAACCGACAGAATCTCACTGACTCCCATATATTTGTTAATGATGTAATTATTCCCACTTCCCCTAGTATTGACATTCTCGGTGTAACATTAACTACTAACTTGAGCTGGACACATTATGTTAGAAGCATTGCTAAGAATGCCTCTAAAAAACTGGGACTCCTGTACAGAGTTCGAGAATTCTTCACTGACGAGCAGTTGGCCGTAATATATAAAAGTCATGTGCGCTCTCAGATGGATTACTGTTCACCTCTGTGGGGTGGAAGTGGAGTGGTTGCATTGAGGCAGTTGGACAAAATTCAAAATAAAGCTATTAGATTAATCAATAACCCTGCAATCACACAGGACCTTCCTACATTATTCATACGAAGAAACGTTGCATCCCTTGCATTATTCTACAGATATTTTCACAGCAATTGTTCCGAGGAACTTGCTTCAATTGTGCCGCCTCTCCACATCTTTCCCCGTAGAACTAGGGCAGCTGAGAGCGCCCATGAATTTACACTTTCTCCTCCACAATGCAGAACTTCTGCTTATCAGAATTCATTTATCCCCAGAGCTACTACTCTTTGGAATTCACTTCCCTCGAATTGCTTTCCACAAACTTACAATCTACAAATCTTTAAATCCAGTTGTTACAAACATGTTATGAATGGAGGATGCCTTTAGGCACATGGACCTTTTTGTTTTATCTGTGTTTTTCCTTCCTCCGTTCATTGTCTCTTAAAAAAAAAAAAAAAAAAAAAAAAAATAATATGACATACCCCGTAGTGTTTTACTTCCCTATGTGCACGTATGATCAATAGATCAGTAACGTGATGTCTTGTTGGCATAAGTATAGGGCGGTTTGTGCCGTCTGGTACACCCGACCATTTCAGGCGACCCTCACACCTGATGAGGCCATTGTCTAGGTACAACCTTAGTTGACGCACTATATTAGGCATTAATGTCTATTCGAGCTTTTCAAGGATTCTAATTAATTGTAAAAGGTTTCTACTTGAACCCATTTGATCAAAGTTACTTCAGCTGCTTTAAATTCACGAGCATCAATGTTGTGACCCCTGTTGCAGAGTTGGCCCGTTACTTTAAGCTTGTGATTGGATACATATCGCAATACCCAAGCTACAACTCTGACTATTTTATTATAGTCACCGAATCTTGCCCACTCTATGATTAGACCCGGTGGCTCATTTGGTTGGGCTGTAACTGCCACTGTTTCCAGTGGCAGAAGCCCTCACCAACAGCATGCCAAATCGTCCATTCACTTTCATGGAGCAGCCACTTTGGACCATGCCACCACAATTCGGACTTCACTAACTGACTAGCCGTTATACCCCTAGTTATGAGATCACTAGGGTTTTTTTTTGTATTTACATAATGATAAGCAACGTCTTGCAAAAGGGCTCTAATCTCATCTACCCTATTATGCACATAAACTGGCAGAGACTTCTTGCTATGTATCCAGTTGAGTGCGACCTGACTATCGCACCATACGTGAACGATTTCAATATTTAATTCACTCGTATGCTGAACGTACATGTTGCACCAGACATGCTAATAGCAGCATGGCAGTCAATTCCATTTTAGGGATAGTTACCTTTTTAACCGGGGCTACCTTGGCCCGGGCTGTAACTAAATGTGCCCCAAATGAAGTAACAACATATATGGCTACCCCGTATGCCGTGGCGCTAGCATCGCAAAACGTGTGTAACGTGACGTCACCGAACGCTGCCACTTTACGAGGTATAGGTTTAGCACATAGGATGGCATATTCATTCAACAACAATGTCCCTTGGTCATTCAGGTCCTCGGGCAAACTGTCATCCCATCCTATTTTACGTCTCCAAACTTCCTGCATTAGAATCCTCTCTCGGGCATAGGCTGAGAGCCTTAACATTCACCGCTTTACAATAAACAGTGAAGCCCGTAAGGTCTTGTTTCAGTCTAGGGAGTGAGACATGTGAAGCACGTAGAGTACAACGAGCATCTGCCATCTTGCCTTCACATTAGGCACGGTGCTCACTCATGGCCCGAAACGACCCCATCTCTGAAGCCACCTCGTTCCCGTGCTTCACTGTCTCACCCCTTACACTCGGACTCTCACACTTACACACACACAACGCCACCTGTTAAGCAGATAACTCACCAGGCATTGCACCCCTATAGCATATTTGAATGGGAATATTCATACAGTGCTATTTAATCAGGGAACAATGAGGGTATTTTATTGACGTTTCGGTGGGCTTGTGGTAATGTACTGATACTAGGTACAGCACAAATTCCATCCCAATAATATCTTTATTGTTGGGTTGTTGACCTTGGTGGGCAGAGCAGTCATACACCACCCATATTGGTGTGGTGACGCTGTCTTTCCTTACCCCATGATGGGCCAGATAGTGAACCCTACCCTTCTTAAACGGTTTCTTGACATCGACTCTCTCAATAAAGCCCCTATCTTCATAACTCCGAAATACATAGTCATTTGCCTGGCGCGTGCTCGGTTCGTTAGACAATTTACGTTGTAATGCGCGCAAACGACCTAATGACAAACCATAGTTGGTAGGCAGGCTTATCTCACGGTTCTTCCAGGGTAACCTAACTTTATATTGCTTGTCTGAGGCACAGTAGCACACAGACTCGTCAAACCTTTGTAGCGCAACTTCCGAGTCATAATCAGTCTCCATAGGATTAATGCCTATGTGATCCAATCTCCACAGTCGTTCCAGGGCGAACTCGGCAGCCATCTTAGGGTCACTAGGTTGGGAATCCTCCCTTCCCAACTCCTCTGCCGCGGTTACATTGACTCTATATATCGAGACCGTGTCGACCAGGACCTTTGACTGTGTAGTATGCACCTTTCCGCTCATGCAATATCCAAATTTAGTGGGGATTAAAATTACACCACACATCTTTTTAAATCCAGGGTATACTACTTCATAATAATGATCCACACCAAGTAGAACATGCACCTCACTCTGATTTCCCATGGGATCTGACAAGTTAACCCCTTTGCTACGTAATGCGTGTTCCACCTTCTTCACACCTACAGATACATATTCTGGTAGGGTGTCTACTACGATACAAGTCATAAAGTACCGGTTTTTACGGTAGAAATATGAAATCTCCGCTATCTCGTAGTCTTGCTTATCAGTAACCCCTGTGAAGCCCTGTAATCGAAGAGTCTCAGCCCCTACGATTCGGTGCTTCAGTCCCATTAGTACAGACCTCTTTATAAAGGAACGTTGAGACCCTTGATCTAGAAGTACCCGACAAACTTTGTTACTGTCATTACCTTCCATGGGAATCTGAATTGTGGGCAAAATAGTGGTGTCTTGCGTGCTACCTAGTGTCACAGTTGTAGTACCCTCTGTTTTGACGTCTTTGACTTTATCTGCTGTAGGACACAACTTATCAAAGTGATGTCCTTTGCAGTGGTGACAGGGCCTTAAGTATGTAGCAGTACATTGTCCCTGCTTACCATGTTCCCCACTTAGACAACCCACACATAGCTTCAATCTTTTCGCCTGTGCTAGTTTTGTCTCATTTGTTGGGTATTTTACGCAGAAACTCCATTTATGTTTGTTGTTACATAGCTTACATAGAATCTGAGCAGGTTTCTTATACGCACCCTCTTTCTTT
Organism: Paralithodes platypus; assembly: GCA_032716605.1. NCBI lineage: Eukaryota > Metazoa > Arthropoda > Malacostraca > Decapoda > Lithodidae > Paralithodes > Paralithodes platypus. Next base: position 14,307,819 of record CM064522.1, on the reverse strand, counting down.
TTTTAGTCCCCACTGTCATGCTTACTGTTCCCCTTTTCTCCACATTCTCACTCCCTCCCGACTCATACATTCTCCCTTTGTTCAACTGTAGATTATTGATTTCCTTACTGAACTGAATTTTGAACTCCCCCAGCTCAAATGATCTTACCTTATCAAGTATTGCCATAGGAAGCTTCTGACGCAAGATAATGACTATCATTTCCTGCGTGGTAAGCCCTAGGGTGTCTAGCGATCGAGTATGGCACTCCATCTTTGCCCTGAAGTTTGTCAACTCATCAACCTTATACTGTGGTTCTGCGAGCCCCAACAAGGCAACGACATGGGCCATCTTCAACTGCTATCTATCCCCGTATGTGGACTCTAATAAGTGTACCGCTTCAAGATAACTACCACCCACTACTGCAAAACCCTCTATCAAATGTAAGGCCTCTCCTTCCATTTATCCCTTCAGATAGTGAAACTTGCGGACATTATCCAAAGAGGATTCACGAACCGTAGATCGAAATACGTCCCAAAAAGCTAACCACTCAGTTAACTTGCCCCCAAATGTAGGAAGATTGAGCTTTGGGAGGTGTACAGTATATTTTGGGTCAGCCATTCTATGGGCCTCATTATCGCCTCCCTTCTTACTCGCGACAGCACGCTGTAATAGGTACTTCGCTCTAAAGACAGGTTCGTTATAGAGGGCGCGATTATCACACTCTGTAACTATCTCTTCCTCCTCTATCATGTCAGCCACAATCATCTCACTCAGAGCCGTAATACGACCGTGGGTAGCCTAGACGTTTTCTAATCTAGCCTCCAATTCCTCTAGTTCAGCAGTAGTGATGAAGGTGTTGACGTCCACAATTAGCCTATTTAATACTCCCCGAAGTCCCGCCCTTTGATTTTTAGGGGCTTTGATCAGCACCCCACTAGACGGTGTCTCCTTATTGTCTTTATTCATTTTGCATGTGAGCCTATAGGCTATGTATCTAAATGTTACGTTACAAAGACAACGGCCAAATAATAGTCTAATTAAGAGACGCCGACCGGCGGACTTCTATGTTATGGAGAAAAAATAGTACACTAAATAGCAATACCTACTAATGGATCATATTGAACAAGAAAAAATGTTAGGTCAGGTCATAATTATGTCACAGGAAGTCCGAAACGGAAAAGAAAATTATTGGGGAAAGATGATGGGTGGGATGCAGGATTTGGGCAGGTGCAACGATGTGACCCTGCATTCTGGCTCTAACCACCGCTTGGCTAGACCTACCAGATTATCATAGAGTTGTTCCTGCATCCTGTTATATGTCCCCTTGTTCATTGCCTTAAAATCCCTTACTGGTAGCTAATTCCCGAGGTCTGGGCACCAATGTGGTAAACTATCAATGGAAGTTAAATAATACTAAGCTATAATGAATCAAATAAATCAATCTAAATGAAAACTACTCCATATCTAAATTGAATTCAATCTGAAACAAGCTAATTTATATCCAAAGGTCTCACATAATAAATTTATATATAGGGTAAGGTTATAAGGGTTAATATTAGCCAGGAATTAACTCACCAATAGTTCCATGTGGCAATGAGGCAAGGGAGAACGTTTTACCCAATATGGCGGTGGACAATGGGGATCGAGACTTCGGTCCCGAGACACGAGTCAAGTTAAAAAAATAATAAATGATTACATGGGAATGGACATGAATATTATGCTTATCTGTCAGTCAGTCATGGCGTCGATGAGAGCGTCGTGATGGTGTAGCTGTGTGTATTGCTGTATGTATATTGTGATTAGAGGCACAAAAGCACGATAAACTGAGGGCGGAAAATTAGATGTTAACCCGGGAACTGCTGGAAGACTCTTAAGAGTTCCCCCGGCGGACTGTGGGAAGACTCTTAAGAGTCAGGGAAAAAAAAAATCAATTTAAAACACCGAAATTTTTGTTTTGTTTTTGTTTTTATTTTGTTATTATATATATATTTTTTTGCCCCTGGGCCATGCAAAATATCACTCCTCTACCTCCCCTCCTTCCCCACTTTCCTCCCCTCCTTCAGTTATCACCTATTTTCCCTATTATTCCCTTATTCTGTGGTATATTTTCGTGCTAACATTAGCGAGTTGCAAGCAGGGCATTGTCATCACTGTTAGCAAGCGAGTGCAAGAGAGAGAGAGAGAGCATCGATCGACAGTGTCTCTCCAGACTTGGGGAAAAGTGGCGGGAAAGGAGGTTGCCTCAGCCATACATTATGTAATTCCTGGCCTGTATCGCCGATTTTGACCATCCAAACGCTGTTTCCACTTGTTTTATTGTTGTAACAAGTTAATACCTTTATAATCAACCTATAATAGGCGCATATGGAGAAGTATTAATGCTATTTATGGTAAAATAAATATTTTAGTGATGGAAACAGCTCAATTACATGCGCACAGGCAGAGGTGTCTCATACCCCCCATGCGCACTTCAGAGGTTAACTGGTTGGTGTTCGTGAAGGCTTTGGTGTTCCTCGAAGGCACACATTGCTGCCTTGGCAAAACGCCAGGAGCCCAAATTATCGTACCGCATCTAGGTTGCTCTATACGATAAATTATATTAATATATACGATAAATTCATATATACTACATAAGACTATAGCAAATATTGCTTAATAGCATATTAGGCCTTTTATAACTTAACTTATTTACAATCTTATAATATACGATCTACTCGTCCTACGTCGTGCTGTAGGAGCGATCGTGACGTCACAGAGACATACGAGATCACAAAAGAGTCATATTCTATCGTATTTATACGATACCTATGGCTCTCTCCCAAATAGCTCCGAACCAAGGCGCACATGCTAGTATAAAACGCCATTCACACCGGATTTCGGCAAGATGAGCCTGAAGACTAGGATCGCTTTGTATGTCTTCCAAGTGTCTGGAGCTCCCGCAAATGTAACAGCATTGTCGCTTAACATTATCTGCGGAAATCCCTGCCCACTACAAAATCTCCGGAACGCAAGGATAAAGCTGTCACAGGTCATATTGCTAACTACTTCAATGTGAATAGCTCTTGTAGTAGCACACGTAAATAAAAGCATATAAGCCTTGTTGTTGTGTGAGCCCCGGACAGGAATTGCTCCTGTATAATCAACCCTCGTGACCACGAAGGGATCTCTAGGAGTAGTCCTGATGTCTAGTAGAGGAGGTACTCTAGCTTTCGCGTAGGTATTACCCTGTATTTTACGACAGGTTATACACTTACTGGTCACTTGTTTTACTGCTTGTCTTATCTTAGGAATCCACCATCTTTGCCGTATATATGCGATCACGTGATTAACTCCTTATTGACAACAGACACGATGACACATATTGATGAGCATGGTAGTGAAAGGATGTTTGGAAGGCAGTAGTATCGGATATTTCTTTGTATCCGGAAGAGCCGCTAACTTCAATCTACCTTCACATACAATTAATCCTCCTTTCATGACAAGTCCTAATTGGTTTACCAAATTATTGCGAGTACCCTTGTCACCAGACAGCATCTCGTACTCCTTTGGGAAGCATTCCTGCTGGCATCTTTGAGCTATAATCTGTTCTGCTACTTTTAGTTCCTTTATGCTGAGGAGGGCACTGTCTGTAGGAGACGTCCCTTTAATTTTTGCCTTCAAATTATTCTTGTATCGAATAGTCCATGCAACTACTCGAATGAATTTATCATAACTGCCATAGTTTTCCCAGTTCCATAACTGTGTGTCTTGTTTATCATTGGTCCCAATGACTTGGCTAGTTACTTTTGGCGTTGGGTCATCTGGTAATATGTCTTCTGGACACTCGTCTTTGTTTCGGAGCCACATGGGCCCCTCCCACCAAAACGCAGAAGATTTCAGATCTTTTGCCGAAACACCTCTAGACAGTAAGTCACTAGTCTTTAGAGGACACGTACCGGAAATCTACAGTCGGAAGAAGGGATTTGATTTCGTCAACACGGTTTGCGACATACACTGGAAGCTTCTTCATACTACGCAACCAATGCAATGTAACCTGACTGTCACACCATAATACAATATTGTTGACTTTTACAATTTTTTGAAAGGCTTCCTCCACAAATTTGATTAACTCCCCCAGACATATATGATATGGAGCGATTGTGACGTCACAGAGAGACATACGAGATCACAAAAGAGTCATATTCTATCGTATTTATACGATACCTATGGCTCTCTCCCAAATAGCTCCGAACCAAGGCGCACATGCTAGTATAAAACGCCATTCACACCGGATTTCGGCAAGATGAGCCTGAAGACTAGGATCGCTTTGTATGTCTTCCAAGTGTCTGGAGCTCCCGCAAATGTAACAGCATTGTCGCTTAACATTATCTGTGGAAATCCCTGCCCACTACAAAATCTCCGGAACGCAAGGATAAAGCTGTCACAGGTCATATTGCTAACTACTTCAATGTGAATAGCTCTTGTAGTAGCACACGTAAATAAAAGCATATAAGCCTTGTTGTTGTGTGAGCCCCGGACAGGAATTGCTCCTGTATAATCAACCCCCGTGACCACGAAGGGATCTCTAGGAGTAGTCCTGATGTCTAGTAGAGGAGGTACTCTAGCTTTCGCGTAGGTATTACCCTGTATTTTACGACAGGTTATACACTTACTGGTCACTTGTTTTACTGCTTGTCTTATCTTAGGAATCCACCATCTTTGCCGTATATATGCGATCACGTGATTAACTCCTTATTGACAACAGACACGATGACACATATTGATGAGCATGGTAATGAAAGGATGTTTGGAAGGCAGTAGTATCGGATATTTCTTTGTATCCGGAAGAGCCGCTAACTTCAATCTACCTTCACATACAATTAATCCTCCTTTCATGACAAGTCCTAATTGGTTTACCAAATTATTGCGAGTACCCTTGTCACCAGACAGCATCTCGTACTCCTTTGGGAAGCATTCCTGCTGGCATCTTTGAGCTATAATCTGTTCTGCTACTTTTAGTTCCTTTATGCTGAGGAGGGCACTGTCTGTAGGAGACGTCCCTTTAATTTTTGCCTTCAAATTATTCTTGTATCGAATAGTCCATGCAACTACTCGAATGAATTTATCATAACTGCCATAGTTTTCCCAGTTCCATAACTGTGTGTCTTGTTTATCATTGGTCCCAATGACTTGGCTAGTTACTTTTGGCGTTGGGTCATCTGGTAATATGTCTTCTGGACACTCGTCTTTGTTTCGGAGCCACATGGGCCCCTCCCACCAAAACGCAGAAGATTTCAGATCTTTTGCCGAAACACCTCTAGACAGTAAGTCACTAGTCTTTAGAGGACACGTACCGGAAATCTACAGTCGGAAGAAGGGATTTGATTTCGTCAACACGGTTTGCGACATACACTGGAAGCTTCTTCATACTACGCAACCAATGCAATGTAACCTGACTGTCACACCATAATACAATATTGTTGACTTTTACAATTTTTTGAAAGGCTTCCTCCACAAATTTGATTAACTCCCCCAGACATATATGATATGGAGCGATTGTGACGTCACAGAGACATACGAGATCACAAAAGAGTCATATTCTATCGTATTTATACGATACCTATGGCTCTCTCCCAAATAGCTCCGAACCAAGGCGCACATGCTAGTATAAAACGCCATTCACACCGGATTTCGGCAAGATGAGCCTGAAGACTAGGATCGCTTTGTATGTCTTCCAAGTGTCTGGAGCTCCCGCAAATGTAACAGCATTGTCGCTTAACATTATCTGTGGAAATCCCTGCCCACTACAAAATCTCCGGAACGCAAGGATAAAGCTGTCACAGGTCATATTGCTAACTACTTCAATGTGAATAGCTCTTGTAGTAGCACACGTAAATAAAAGCATATAAGCCTTGTTGTTGTGTGAGCCCCGGACAGGAATTGCTCCTGTATAATCAACCCCCGTGACCACGAAGGGATCTCTAGGAGTAGTCCTGATGTCTAGTAGAGGAGGTACTCTAGCTTTCGCGTAGGTATTACCCTGTATTTTACGACAGGTTATACACTTACTGGTCACTTGTTTTACTGCTTGTCTTATCTTAGGAATCCACCATCTTTGCCGTATATATGCGATCACGTGATTAACTCCTTATTGACAACAGACACGATGACACATATTGATGAGCATGGTAGTGAAAGGATGTTTGGAAGGCAGTAGTATCGGATATTTCTTTGTATCCGGAAGAGCCGCTAACTTCAATCTACCTTCACATACAATTAATCCTCCTTTCATGACAAGTCCTAATTGGTTTACCAAATTATTGCGAGTACCCTTGTCACCAGACAGCATCTCGTACTCCTTTGGGAAGCATTCCTGCTGGCATCTTTGAGCTATAATCTGTTCTGCTACTTTTAGTTCCTTTATGCTGAGGAGGGCACTGTCTGTAGGAGACGTCCCTTTAATTTTTGCCTTCAAATTATTCTTGTATCGAATAGTCCATGCAACTACTCGAATGAATTTATCATAACTGCCATAGTTTTCCCAGTTCCATAACTGTGTGTCTTGTTTATCATTGGTCCCAATGACTTGGCTAGTTACTTTTGGCGTTGGGTCATCTGGTAATATGTCTTCTGGACACTCGTCTTTGTTTCGGAGCCACATGGGCCCCTCCCACCAAAACGCAGAAGATTTCAGATCTTTTGCCGAAACACCTCTAGACAGTAAGTCACTAGTCTTTAGAGGACACGTACCGGAAATCTACAGTCGGAAGAAGGGATTTGATTTCGTCAACACGGTTTGCAACATACACTGGAAGCTTCTTCATACTACGCAACCAATGCAATGTAACCTGACTGTCACACCATAATACAATATTGTTGACTTTTACAATTTTTTGAAAGGCTTCCTCCACAAATTTGATTAACTCCCCCAGACATATATGATATGGAGCGATTGTGACGTCACAGAGACATACGAGATCACAAAAGAGTCATATTCTATCGTATTTATACGATACCTATGGCTCTCTCCCAAATAGCTCCGAACCAAGGCGCACATGCTAGTATAAAACGCCATTCACACCGGATTTCGGCAAGATGAGCCTGAAGACTAGGATCGCTTTGTATGTCTTCCAAGTGTCTGGAGCTCCCGCAAATGTAACAGCATTGTCGCTTAACATTATCTGTGGAAATCCCTGCCCACTACAAAATCTCCGGAACGCAAGGATAAAGCTGTCACAGGTCATATTGCTAACTACTTCAATGTGAATAGCTCTTGTAGTAGCACACGTAAATAAAAGCATATAAGCCTTGTTGTTGTGTGAGCCCCGGACAGGAATTGCTCCTGTATAATCAACCCCCGTGACCACGAAGGGATCTCTAGGAGTAGTCCTGATGTCTAGTAGAGGAGGTACTCTAGCTTTCGCGTAGGTATTACCCTGTATTTTACGACAGGTTATACACTTACTGGTCACTTGTTTTACTGCTTGTCTTATCTTAGGAATCCACCATCTTTGCCGTATATATGCAATCACGTGATTAACTCCTTAGTGACAACAGACACGATGACACATATTGATGAGCATGGTAGTGAAAGGATGTTTGGAAGGCAGTAGTATCGGATATTTCTTTGTATCCGGAAGAGCCGCTAACTTCAATCTACCTTCACATACAATTAATCCTCCTTTCATGACAAGTCCTAATTGGTTTACCAAATTATTGCGAGTACCCTTGTCACCAGACAGCATCTCGTACTCCTTTGGGAAGCATTCCTGCTGGCCTCTTTGAGCTATAATCTGTTCTGCTACTTTTAGTTCCTTTATGCTGAGGAGGGCACTGTCTGTGGGAGACATCCCTTTAATTTTTGCCTTCAAATTATTCTTGTATCGAATAGTCCATGCAACTACTCGAATGAATTTATCATAACTGCCATAGTTTTCCCAGTTCCATAACTGTGTGTCTTGTTTATCATTGGTCCCAATGACTTGGCTAGTTACTTTTGGCGTTGGGTCATCTGGTAATATGTCTTCTGGCCACACGTCTTTGTTTCGGAGCCACATGGGCCCCTCCCACCAAAACGCAGAAGATTTCAGATGGTTTGCCGAAACACCTCTAGACAGTAAGTCACTAGGGTTTTCTTTAGAGGACACGTACCGGAAATCTACAGTCGGAAGAAGGGATTTGATTTCGTCAACACGGTTTGCGACATACACTGGAAGCTTCTTCATACTACGCAACCAATGCAATGTAACCTGACTGTCACACCATAATTCAATATTGTTGACTTTTACAATTTTATGAAAGGCTTCCTCCACAAATTTGATTAATCAACGGCTAGCAAAACAGCAGTTAGCTCTAGTCTTGGTATTGTTATGGATCTTATGGGAGCGACCTTTGCCTTAGCGATGACCAGAAAGCTATGTTCCGGGCTCACAAAATATATTGCAGTGCCATAAGCGACACCACTTGCATCGCTAAACGCATGAAGTTCCACTGAATCAGCATATACCGTCCTCCGAGGATAAGTAAAGTCACTGCAGAGGTGCAGGTCCTTGGTAACTGTAGACCATTCGGTAGCGCAGTCGTCAGGTAGCGGATCGTCCCAATCTAGTTTCAGTCTCCATAATTGCTGTAAGAAAATTCTGGACCTTATTGTAACGGGCAGTAGTACACCGAGTGGATCGAACAGTTGTGTCCCCACTCTTAAGCACTCTCTCTTTGTTGCCTTATTGGTCTCTGGGAGACTTGCGTTGAACGTCAACAGATCAGAGTCAGGTAACCATAAGAGTCCTAATGTCTTCACTCGCTCTTGATTCTTGGCAGCAACACCATCCAATTGCAGGAGGTCTCGTAGTTGAGGACTATTGGTAACCCATTCTCTGAGATATAAATGTGCTTGAGACATTATTCTTTGGGCATCCCAGTAACGTTTAATGACAGTCTCTTCATCACTGCCTGTACCCTGGAGGTTGTCAATGTACAAACCTTCCTTAATAGCCTCCACAACTTTGGGATCCTCTTTAATAATGGAAAGATGTTTTAAGATCGTGGCATTAAGAACAAAATGTGAACAAGTCGCCCCGAACAACACTACCTTAACACCTTAAGAGCGGCCTATGCGGTTTATTTATATGTACCGCCCAGCGGGGTGTTTTTAGCCAAAATAGGGCTGTTTACGTGATCATTTTCATGCCTAAATAAGACCCAGAACGTAAAACAAGTATCTATCCCTGAAAGGGCATAAACAGAGCTTTCGAATGACACCATAACGATCCTTTTATGATGGCTAGTTTTCTTGCAATAACAGTGCAACGCGAGTGCAAAAAGCATGTAATTAGGCACTTTCCCCATACAATTCCTTATATAGCGAGTGAGAGAGGTAGGAGGGAGGTGAGATTCGTGTCAGTAGGTTCGCCGCGGTGGTCTGGAGCAGTCATATGCTCGCTACTCTCCTGCCACCACTTGTCTCTCTCTTTCAGCAACATTACGTGCTGAAATTGCCACTCGAGTTATGTCGAGCGCCGCCACATAGTCCAGCTTTATTTAACTCGACTTATGTGGTGAGCCTCTAATTAAGGGTTAAATCGGTAGCAAAGTAAGGGTGAAGATAAGTTCAAGGGATCCTTTGGCCACAGAAATCGGGTGTAGTCACGATCTTCTTCATGAAGTCTCAACATGAGAAAGGCCTTCTCGATGTCACTTATCCCGGCATATTTGTGTACCCTGAATCGCAGCAATATTTTTGCTAGATCTGGCACCAGTGATGGCCCTATGTAATGGCAGTCATTAAGACTTGGCCTGCCTTTGCCAATTTTAGCGGAACAGTCGTACACAATACGAACGGACGTCGTTGTGCTATTCTTGGTGACCCTGTGATGTGCCAAATAATGACTATTTTCAGTAACACCGAAAGGAACCTCTTCAATAAAATCACTATGAAGTTGATCTTGGATTACGTTGGTGTAGTGACCACAATAGACAGGTTCTTGCTTGAAACGCTTCTGCAGACCCATTAGGCGACCCGCTGCTAAACCATAATTAGAAGGCAGCTTCTCTTTATGTTGGTTCCATGGCAGTCTGACTTCATATTGCTGATTCTGTGCAGAGTATGTTACTGTCTCCTTGTATATGTCCAACGCAGTCATGTTTTCCTTTGAATCTTCGTTTGGAGAAATTCCTAGATGATCCAGTTCCCACATACATTTTAATTCATTATGACATGGATTCCTTGATTCCGTGGATATATATTGATCCATCGGGGTGACCACAACTTTCAAAATTGTAACTACCTCTACTTGGGCGCTAGACTTGTCGCTATGGCAGGAGCCACTTAGTGCATAACCAAATTTAGTGGGCAAGATAATTATGTCTCCCTCTTTTTTGTACCCGGGCCGCACTAAGTCATAATATATCGGCACCAACCAACAAGTCCAGCCGATATGTCTGTGTCATTAGAGGATCAGCTAATTTGTAACCTTTGTTTCGCAAAACTCTCATGTCTGCTTCAAGGCATTCTGATCCTTTGTGATCCGGGAGAGTTTCTACCACAACTGCTTGTAGAGGATAGTTTCTGCCCCGGAACTTTTATTTGAAGGACACTACTGGGTACTTTCTGCTCTCACATGCTCCGGTAAACCCTCGCAACTCTAGCTCTTCATCACCCACTTTCATATAATGGATCGAGTCTAGGGCGGAATTTAAGATGAAGGTGCGCTGTGAGCACTGATCCAGCAGTGTCCTCATCTTGACTGTTCCTCTTGCTTCCTTAACTGTTGGCAGCATTACAGTTGGGAGGATAATACTAGTCTTCTTTGACGACACAGACATCGTGGTAGTTTGCGTCTTGGTCTTTGTTACCTGTTGAGGTTTTTGCTCCTTCTTCGCACCGTCCCATTGAGATCTGGACTGACAGAGGATATGGTAGTGTCTGTTTTGACAGAACCTGCAGTTGCGGATGTCAGGGTTCACACAACCATTGCTCCCGTGGGTTGAAGATAAGCACCCGGTGCAAAGGTTGAGTTGCTTTGCGTGTTTTACTTTCAGAGCACTGGTTTTGAATTTGATACACTTAAACCATGCATGTGCCTTCGCACAACTTGCAACCCTTCCTTCGCACTGAGGCTTCCTGCACCGCAAAGGATACTGAAGCAACTGGTATGTGTGGCGTAGTCCGTTCTGCTACACTTTCCATGTTAAACACTTCTGTCTGGTAAGCCTGGACAAACCTTTCTAGGTCCAGACCTTCTTCACCTAAAGTTCTCTTTAATGTTTCCTTTAGTGGGGATGGCAATTTATTCATGAGAATTACAACACTAGCTTCATGAAGGGTAATTTGTAGGGTCTCTATTGACCTCAGTGTACTTTCAAAAATAGCATAGAAACCCTTTACTTCCTCGACATTGTAAGAGGGAGGATTCAACGTAGTAAGGTTAGTTATATGTGCCGCCTTAATTCTATCCCTGTGCCCATAGGTTTTCTTTAGAAGGGCAACCGCTGTTTGGTAGCTGGCACCCTCAATTGCGAAACCTTCAATGAGTTGTTTTGCCTCGCCATTCAGTTGACCTCTTAAGTAGGTGAATTTTTGGATGTCACTGACATCCAAAAATGCTGTGCATTGCTGTGCAAATGCTGTGCATTGTTGTGCAAATGCTGTGCATTGCTGTGCAAATGCTGTGCATTGCTGTGCAAATGCTGTGCTGTTCAATGCTCCGCATTGCTGTGGACACTACAGTGGAACATATCCCAGAATCCCAGCCATAGAGTGGGATCACTGTCAAACACAGGAAGGGTTATTTTCGGCAATCTTATACCGGCATTTTTGTTAACTGCAGCACGATTTGGCTCCTTGTGTTTTAGCTTACCTTTGAGGAGGATGATAACTTTATCAAGACACTCTATATAATCCACGTCTGTTTCTATATCCGCGAAATACTCGGCGTCATCTTCATAGAGCGTTTCCATTTCGCGGCGACATAAATTTAAATCTTCGAGCTGTCTTAGTACCGAAGCCAATTTAGCCTCATTCGCATAATTATCTGCATTAACTAAAAATGTAGTAATATCTTTGGTGATCATAGTCAAACCACTCTTGATACCCCCCTTGCGTCGTCTGTACTGGGACAGTGTCAATGACATGATGGCAATACACAGGAAATAGAATAGAAAAATATTATATCTTACCTATATGGACGTAAAGCGCACTCAGAAAGTTAGCGGACGCCAATAAAGGCAAGATATAGGGAACCCCGACTTAAATGAAAATTAATTAAACATATGATGCCGGGGTAGGGCAATAAGCGGGAAATATGACGCGGAACGCAATAATAAAAGTTAACGGACAACGCATAAGGATCTCCACACTTAAATTTAAATGGTAAAATTTACATAATATGCGGCAAAATGTTGTTAGAGCACACTAAGGAAGGTAGGTCAAAAGGGTGTATAACAAGCCAATTTAAATTGTAAACCTATAATAAACTAGGCTAGCCCAACATGTTTGTGGTAATTACCCCCTTTAAATTGAGTTAAGACCAAACAAATTCAATTTAACCCTTATAATACTACTTTACATTAATTTAAGTGTTGCAATTATACTTAACCTATAGCCTACCACTTAATTATTGCTCAGATATGCGTGTACCTTACAGAAAGTGCCCGCCTCCCATTCCTCATCTGACAGGTCCCTGAGATTGATTCAATCTCTTTAGCTAGTTCCTGGATGGCGTTGGCGACAGAGCGTATATCAGTCTCGGGATGGATATCGTTTCCTCCCAAGATTAAGAAGGTCAGGTCCGGTTGGTATCGGATGTGGCTCTCCCAGGCCGCAGAGGACTTAATATTGTCCCCCCCTTGGGAAAATGTCTTTACCTCAAAAAATGGGTGGAACACAGGTTTATCTACATAGACCTCCCTAACGTAGCTGTGGCCTAATATAGATACCTTCCTAATAGGCTTGGGGTAGCGATGTAGAGACCGAGTTACCACCTTGTTAAAGTCATCCCCCTCCCCCCCGCCAAAGGTGCCAGTCGGAAACACATGGCGGCGGCTCATATGGTCGGGCGAAATAAGCGGGACCCGGCGGAAAGTAGGCCTCAGAAAAACAAACACGATCTCGCAAGCCCACAGGGGACACCAGGGAAGAGGAAATAGGGAACAGAAAGAAGGAATAGCTAGGAAATAGTAGACAAGAGGAAAGCAGAAGAAAGAAAAGACAAAGAAGAAAAGATAGCATAAGGCAAAAGTCAGAGGTTACGAAGGACCATATTGTGAGAATTCAAGAGTAAACAAAGTGGAATTTACCTATAAACTCACAAGAGTTAACTTACTTTATTGGTTGATAGGGATAGATAGCTAAATGATAGTGGTAGGAATAGATAGAAGATATAGTGGCCATTAAGATATAAGAATTAGGATGACTTAGCAGGAAACAGGTGGTTGTATTGGAGCGGCTAGAAGGAGATCTTGGTGAGGTCGTAGGTAAAGCGAGTCTGAGGTTTGTGGCGATGAACCCGCCAGTTCCAAGAATGACGCATGCGCAGTTATCTTATCTACCAATGCGTCATTTAACTTACTACAAGATATACCAGATTTATTATAATGACATCCCGATATAATAATGGATAATAAACCCATATAAACTTAATACGAAATAGTATATATCTTTTATATAGATATATAACTTAGCCTAGTACTGGCGCCTAATTTGAACTTCCAGTATGTTTACTTAACCTAAACTGTCGAGTTACTTACGAGTCTCGACACCATTTGTTCGAGTTCTTTCGCTATCACTGAGCTTAAGTACATTTTTCATGTCCCCTTTATTAATCCCACTAACCCACTTGAACACTTCTATCATATCCCTGCTAACACTGCATCTTTCTAACGAATGTAAACCTAATTTTGTCAACCTTTCTTCATATGGTAGATTTCTAATATTATGAATCATTTTTGTCATTCTTCGCAGTACTCTCTCCAACGAATCTATGTCCATTCTGTAATAAGGACACCAAAATTGGACAGGATAATCCATATGAGGTCTCACTAATGATAAGTAAACTATTAACCCCTTCTTTACCGCATATCCAAAACGTGTACTACCGTACTCGCAAACAAAGTTTGGCTGAAGAACCGTGACTCGGTCTCGTGTACTATGGTACACGGGACCCTAATAGGAGTCAATAAGGCTTCATATTTTGCGGTTTGGGTGCTATTATGATCCCCATGTGTTGGCAAATGGCATCTATGCCAATGATGCCACACATCATTGTCATGCCCCTGTCATGGGGCATAGAGTTATGCCAATGACTCAAATATTTTTTTTAGGTCCCTACAGTATATAGTTTATACTTTATACTATATACTATATACTTAGGTTTATACCCTACAGTATATAGTTTAGTGTTTGTACATATAATACCCTATATTATGTGATATAATATAACATGGAAATAACTAACATGGCAATGGGGGGTCTGGTTGCCAGTCACGTGGCCTTGGGCTTGAGCCATGAGGGTGGGGAGGGAGGGAGTGACGGAGTCAGTGTATCTCCGACAGGCGTCCGTGAGGGTGCCACAGGATTATTACCAGTGCCATGGCGTCCTTACCTAGTGAATCCGACCAGGAAGTGGACCTGTACAGTGACTTAGATGTATCAGATGACAATGAGGAACACTCAGACATCTCCATTAGTGACGAGGATGAAGATTATTTACCCGAGAATGACAGTGATGTTAGCGGTAGTGAGGAAAGTGAAACTGATGATGATATCTCCCCACCATTGTCCCCCACCCCCACTGCCGCCGCTGGCCCTCCCGCATTTCATCTCCTGGCAGATCCCTTTGCCGACCAGCGGCCCACCAATTTACCACAGGTTATTGAAGATTTTGAAGATGTGCATCCAGCTATTATTCAACAACATGAGGCAGAGGAAATGACAGCCTTGGATTGCTTTGAACTATTTATTTCGAAGGACATTGTGAATACTTTATGCCTGTGGACCAATGCGAGGGCTAATAAGTTCTTCAGGGAGAACCCTACCAAGAATAGAAAAAGATTTATGGGAAGGAAGTGGGTAGACGTGAAGGAAGATGAGATGTATGTGTTTATTTGCCTTCAATTATTGATGGGGGAAACCAAATTGCCCAAGATATCAGATTACTGGAGCACCTCCATAATGTGTAGAGGCCCTCCTGTGTACCACTCCTCCATCATGAGTAGGAACAGGTTCTCTCAAATCATGAGGTTCATTAGATACTCACACCCAGATGATGCACAGCCCAAGATGCCCATGACCAGGATTGGCAGTTTTTTTTCATTGTTGCAAGAAAAAACTACCTTGTATTTCTCTGCTGGAAGCAATTTCGCAGTTGATGAAGCTCTCATACTTTTCAAAGGCAGATTACACTTCAGACAATATATAAAAACTAAGAGAAAACGCTTTGGGTTGAAGCTGTTTGCACTTTGCCCAAGTTCACCCAGTGCCAGGGGGTATACATGGAACTTTTGCCTGTACACACCCCGCCTCTATGACAGGATGTTGGATGACCCTGAACTACAGCCCCTCTCGAAGTCAGAGCGAGTACCTGTGTTTCTGATGTTGGACCTCATGAAGAAGGGAAGGCATGTCATCCTTGATAACTGGTATTCTTCCCTCCACCTTGCTGAGTACCTGTTGGCCCGGGACACTTTGACTACAGGCACAATTCGTGCAAATCGAGGTGTACCCAAGACTGTGAGGGATGAAAAACTTAAAAAAGGGCAAACCTTGTTCGCCAGAAAAGATGAGATTCTGCTGGTCAAGTTTCATGACACGAAGGAAGTGAATGTCATCACCACCAAATATGAGGCAGGTTTCGTGGAACGTACTCGCCATGTGAGGGGGGGTAAGGAGGAATTTATCAAGAAACCAGTACCAATCCAGCGCTACAACGAACAGATGGGTTCAGTTGACTTGGTGGACCAACTTTTGGAGCCAACTGACCCCACCAGGAAGTCGTATGCATGGTTCAAGAAGATCGGCCTACACATGATCTGCAGAATGTTGCTCAATTCCCGTACGATCTACATGAATCTTCGCCAATATACCAAGTGGATGGAATATGGAGATTACATAAAACTTGTCGCCCATGAACTTCTCTCCAAGTACTCTCTCGGCTATTGTGCTCTGTGTGTGGTGCAAGATGAGGAAAGATCGCCTAAAAAGAAAGAGAAGAAGAAGGCCAAGCAGGGAGGGGGGGCAACAAGGGAAGGTGAAACTGGTATCTGCCATGGACTGCTTGTAATACCTGCCAATGACAACAAGAAAAGACCTCAAAAGCATTGCCGAGTGTGTTCCAAAGAGGGTAGGGCAAAATTCAGTAGGAAATATTGCCCTGCCTGCCCTCAGCAGCCTGGTCTGTGCTCGGTGGAGCACTATCAGGCTTGGCACTCCCAGTAGCACTCTGACACTCATGGTGCACCAGCCTCGGAGTGCACCACCTCACCTGCCGCGGTGCGCCTACCTTTGATCGCACCGCCACGCCTACCATTCATCGCACCGCCCTACTTCACCTACTTTCTACCTGTACCTACCTCATTGTCAATGGATCTCATCCACACTTACAAGGTGAGTAATACAATCATTATTGTCTTCATTATATATGTTTTTATATCTCCAGCCATTATATTTATCTGTATAGTAAAGGATTAGTAAAGCAATTTGTTACGCATGTAATATTATATGTAAATTATTTTAACATATGATACACACATCTCATGGTCAATATCTACATGACAACATAAAAAAATAAGAAATATAGCCAAAATTAACGATGTAATGATAAAACATAAACTACCCCACGAACGAGCGTGAGCGCGGGAAAATTCGGTTTGGGAAGGGGAGGGTAGGACTCGCGCGGGTATGGTCCTGCGGTAAAGAAGGGGTTAAGATAACATCGGGAGTTCTGTTACTCACACTCCTTGAGATGAACCCGAGAATCCTGTTTGCCTTGTTTCGACCGCTTATACACCATTTTCTAGGCTTCAAATTGTTGCTAACAAACACACCCAAATCTTTCTCGCAGTCTGAGTTTTCTAATTCCGTATTAGCTAGTTTATATTTTGCATTAGTATTCGTCTTCCCTATCTTTAATACCTTGCATTTGTCAATGTTCAAATTCATCTGAAAATTTACTGACCATTCGTGTAAGGTATCTAGATCCCTTTGGAGGCACTCTATGTCGCTATCTGAATCTATTGATTTAATAGGGCCCCTCCATCATTGACGACTTCGCCTATTAATAGTAATAGTCTCAATTCAACATCCTTCCCCAGCATTTTGAATAGCCTGCACGGAAGTATCATGGAGTACTCGTCATAAGTGCACGCCTAATTCCCTTATGGGATCGTCGTTTTGACCGGGTACCCTACAGAAAAAAAATCTGTAAAATAAAAAAAAATAAAAAAATAATTAATATCTGTTATCATATGACTTGCCATATGCGTGGATTTCTCATGTTTTGCTTCCCCGACACCAGGCCCTCTAGCGGCCATCTTCTTCCTTCCAACTTCCGCGGCCATACTGTCAACAAGGCTTGCGCCGCGCTCCGCTTCATTTGACGTTCCAGAGCTTCTAGTGAGTCCTTACTCATTTGTATACATCTGTGTTGTAGTAACAAGGTTTAGATTAGCTAGCACGGCTACCAGATTGGTATGTCCGCAGGAAGTGTGTGTAAAAATAGGGTACTTTTGTAACAGGCATCTACGGGTCTCAGGATCGTCGTACCGCGTGTGTTATTTGTTGTGTTACGCCTATAGCTTTTGTAATTACTTAGCTAGCTAGGAGGCTACCACTCTTCAAGGCATTATACAGACTGTCAATATTGAGGAAAGTACATGTCATAATATTCATATATCAACAAATGCTCTGGTTTAAGGGTGTCTGCACGTGCTGCTCCACCTTCCAGAGTTCGTGTTTTGCTTTGGGCCCCTTGGGTGGGCCTCCCTCATCATGGTACTGTTGCTGGGTCTTCGGAGCGTCGTCTGCCTGTGATGTTCTTCGTACCTCGTGGTCAGCCTTAGTAGGGGTCTCCGGCGTAAGCTTCAGGTAATTTAGGATGCTAAATTTTCTGTATTATGATTATATGCTATGTATGCCCCTAGTGTTTTTACATGCGTGTTGGCATGTTTTGGGGTAGGGGAGACGTCCCTATATATTCTTTATGATGTGTTATGTGTGGGACATAGGTTAGTGGAGCTGTGACAACTCCATTTTCCCGAGTTTTTTGTTTTTTCCGGCGGCCCCGTGCGGTGGGCCCAGGTTATCCGTCTCTAAAACGGGTAGGAACATTCAAAAGATCCCGGCGTGGTTTGGCTGAACCACATTCTCCCGGCAGAACTGCATTCCTAAGGGGGCTGCAAACTCGGCCCGCCGAGTTAACTCGCCCTGCGGCGCCACAAGTCGAGTGTACAAGAGTGATAAGATTAGTTCTGCAAACTTTTTCATTAATGATCAGACACTAAAGATCAAGGGACCTGTGACACTTGTCACAGGTAAGTAGTTAAAACCAGCTTAGATGAGTCCAGCAGAAGGTTAGAGTAGTGGTGCACTATAGCTAATTTTCCGGCGGACTCGAGTTAGGATGTGTAACACCTCGCAGGTTATCCTTATGAGCATTGATTCCAGGATTTTTTTTATTTCCAGGCTCCTGAGACTTCTACTCCGGCGGAGTTTGGGCGGCTGATCCCGGCGGGGGGGGGGGGGGGGCCTTTATTGGCACCATGCCGAGGTTTGAACTATGCATTACTCCTACCTGCTCTCTGTTACCTATTTTCGCTCACAAACTATGCATTAAGTGCGTCAAGTGCTTAGATCGTTCTAGAGGCTTGTGGTTATCTAAACGCTGTTCAATTTGCTCTGATTTGAAAACCGCGTTAGTTACTAATAAAGACTTATCGTGTCGCGCGGCCTTACAAGAGATAAAGGCCACATTTAATTCTTATGCCAAGGACACGGCCCATAAGGCACTTCACTGTGATGATGAAGTTCTATGGGAACAACTTATTATAAAATCACCCCTTGTGAAACCCGGTTCCTCTAAATCTGTCAGACCCAAAGTCAAGTCGAAAGCCTTCAGCAAAGAGGTAGTGAGTAGTAGCAGTGAGAGTGATGTCACCGAGGTTCCCCCTTCCGACCATGCCAAGAGGAGACGATCACCCTCTCCGAGGCGGAAGTCGAGGTCAAGATCTAGATCCCCCCGCAAACAGTCTAGAGGAGTCTTCCCGGTCCACCAAACGCCGGAGAGAGGACTCTGGGGGAGCGACGAGTCTGGCATGCAGCGGCAGCCGGAGGGACACCCCTCAGCAACCGCCCCCTACCCCTACCTCTGACACACCTCAACGTGATTCTGGGGACTTAGAAGTAAGGACTGATGTACTGGAATCCACACCTAGTCATGAACAATCCTTGAGTGTGCCTACCAATGTTACCTTTGCCATACCTAAATTGAATTATGTCCCCCGTAGTGTTAGGTCGACAGGCCCGAATAGGGTTCTGGCCGACCAGTACAGGGGATATCCGTCGGGGTCACAACTGAACTCTCAAGTGATTCCAGACTCCCAGCCCTTTGTGGCAGGGGGTTACTGGCGTCAGTCTGAACCATCTCAACCTCTTTTTAACGTCAATCACGAAAGAACTGAGAAAAGTAGCATAGACATGTTGCCATCATCGGTTCCAGATTTAATGTGGCCCCCGGCGGATCATAAAATAGAGATACAACAGGATAATCCTGAGCCAAGTGGAGAGCCGGAGGAAGTTATGTTCTCCCCGGCTCCCCAGTCACTCACAGGAGAGGATTCTGAAGCAAGTTCCCACTCATCCAGGGACTCCCACAGTAAGTGTGTTACTTCAGATCAGATAAGTGATTTATTGCACAAGGTTATGCAACATTATCAACTCCCTGCCTCTTCTTCCGGTTTGTAAACCAGCTGTGACCAATAGTACTTCTGTCGTAAGGACCCTAGATCCCCCAGGTTTCCTTCCATCTTGTCCTACCCCGGTGGTGGCCACGGCTCCAGGCACTACAGTGCCGACGACGCTGGCTACCTCCACTTTAAGGGTTATTGCAGATATTCCTCCCCTTCCTTTAGATAGGGCACCTCTGAAGAAGGGCCCCATGCCCCTCCTCTATGGCCCTGATTGTTCTTGGGTCCCCGTGACACCAGAGAACCCTCACTTAGCTCAACCTTCCGTCTCAGGGGAACTGCCAGTCCCCGGCGGGTGGTATATTGAAATCAACAAGAGTAGAACATTTATGGCAAAAGATGAGGCAGGGAGAGTGGTGGATGTGTCAATTAAGGCTGTACCAAGTTCGTACAACCCAGATTATTTTGTGTATACAGCTGCCCCGGCAATCCCTCCTGCCGCTTCTGCACGACTTTTTGCTGACTGGTCAAAAGCTGATGGCGTCAACGATGTCAAAGCTTTAAATGCTCTCATGCCGGAATAGGCTACAATTCCGGTCTTAGACCATACGCATACACCAGTCCTGCAGATGGGGCAGGTGGGGTTAGGCCCCTAGGTAGATTGGGAGATAGAGGCTCAGGTTTTTGCTGCTACAATTACTTCTAAGTCTTCACATCAGGTTCCCCAAGAAAATCATGCTTACTTTTCTTTGCCAGTAGCCAAAGCAAAATGAGTGTCCTCAGATTTACTTACCTTTCTTGCGGCGTCCAAAGTTTCCTTGCACTCCCTTGATGAACCTTTCTCTACTCCCCCGACTGCTCACCTCGAAAGAGATTTCAAGTTAAGAAATACGGCCTACCGGATGTTCTCTCAGTACTTGGTTAGTCACCGGATCGCTGCCTCCCTTTCACGTACTATTTCAGCCATAGCTGACCCCCAAATTCGGAAAGCTACTGAATTGTCTAGGAGACTCTTACTACAAAATTCCATTCAGTCTTTAGGAGACATCAGAATTGCAATTATGGAAGTGGTTCGAGCCCGCCAAGATCTGAGAGTCCATCTGGTCAGGAAGTTGCCGGCGGACATAGGTCGCCGGGTAACTCTCTCGCCGGTCCTTACTGCCACCCTACTTAACTCAGAAACCTGGAGTCTAGTGCTTAATATGGTTAATGGTTGGAAGCAGGTTACCTCCCAAGCCCGGAAGGACCCTGCTAAGAAGGCCTTTCATAAATCAAAGGGCGGTAACAAGCCATACCAGCCACAAGCTAAACAGTCACCAAGGGATCCCTGACTCCCTCCTCAGCAGGAAGGTAATCTGCACAAGTCCAAACAAGGTAAACACTCTGGGTATAAAGGTAAGGCCCCACAGAAGGGTAGTCAGGGGCAATCATCAGCCAAACCTAGCCAAGCGTCAGATGCCAACCCAACCTCCCCCTCCAAAAAACTAGCCACCCATACTCTCAGCCTCCCAGTACCATGCTTAAGGACACAGGATTTGAGAGTTGCCTTGAAGGACGGGCCCCGGTTGCACCTGGGTTCGTTCTGTTCATTCCGCTCAGCCTGGCTCAAGAAAACTTGGGCCAGGAAAGTAGTGAGCAAAGGAATCACCTGGCGGTGGCTCCGGCAGCCTCGACTGCGTCAGCCGCGGGAATACACCAATGTGTCTCAGGAGGAGGAGACTCTACTTCAGGAAATGATTACCAAACATGTCCTTATCCCGGTCAATTCCAATCACCTAGTATTCTCATCAAGACTCTTCTTAGTGCCAAAAAGGGACAGTGTGCATATGCGACCAGTTCTAGATCTCTCACAACTGAACACATTTATAGAGAATTCACCCTTCAGGATGCTTACAGTTCAGCAACTCAGACTCGCACTTCCGCCGCAGGGTTGGATGTGCTCGATCAATCTCAAAGATGCCTATTGGCATGTCCCTATAAACAAGCGGTTCCAAAAATTCCTCACTCTGAGGGTCAGGCAAGAGACTTACTGTATGTCTTCCAAAGAATGCCTTTCAGTTTGAACCTGGCACCGAGAATGTTCACAAAACTCGTCCGGCAAGCTCTTTTACCCCTTTTAGTCCAGGGCATACAGGTGTTTTGGTATCTAGACGACTGGCTGGTAGTGGCGAACTCTATGGAATTATGTCAAGATCCTGTAAACCAAGTGTTAGCTCATGTACAAACCCTAGGGTTCAAGGTGAACTTGACGAAGTCTCGCCTTGTCCCCACAAGGACTATTCAGTGGATAGGGCTGGTCTGGGACACCGACAATCTGACTCTTACTCAGAGTGTGGACAACCGAAGCAGATTTCGCAAGAAACTATTCCGTTTTCTCCACAGTGGATATACGACCAGGAAGACGTGGGATTCTCTGATCGGCTCTCTCAAGTGGATGCAATTAACTGTAAAGTTGGGCCGGTTGAAAGTCAAACGATTAATCCTGGAAGGCAACAAAGTTTCCCCTTTCTCGCCGGAGAAGGAATTATGGCCAATTCCTCCATTAATCCACAGCTTGCTCTCGGTCTGGGCCAAGCGAGAAGTCCTCCACTCTATCACAACATGGGTTTCTCCCCCTCCTTCGGTATGGGTAGACACAGACGCCTCAGGGGCACTAGGTTGGGGCTATCAGTCCAACCTGGGCCATCAAGGTCAAGGCACCTGGTCAGACGACAATCAGTCACATATCAACAAGCAAGAGCTTTTAGTCCCTCTCTTTTTTCTCCAAACTCACGGCATGACTTTGAAAAACAAATCAATAGCGTTCCGAATGGACAACCAAACTGCAGTTTATTGTATTTAGAAACAGGGCTCAGTGAGGTCGCGAGAGTTGCTGAAGGTTTCCGAACAGATTTTTGCCCTGGCCGAATCGCTAGGCATTTTCCTGCATGCAACATATCTCCCCGGCATGGCGAGCGTCTGGGCAGACGCTCTCTCTCGCCGGCAGAGCACTCTAGTAGAATGGACAATCAAACAGGTTATCTTCGAAAAGATGATTGCAAAGCCGTACCGTCCACAAGTGGACCTGTTTGCATCCACAGAGAACCACAGACTCCCCCTCTTCCTCTCTCGTCAAGGGGTATCTCCGGCGGGGGGTCCCGATGCATTGTTGGTAGATTGGAACAGGGGAACCTCAATCTATCTGTTTCCTCCACCAGATTCTGTGCTAACGTGCAAAGTAATTCACAAGCTGAGGGGTTACCGGGGCCGAGTCGCGATGATCGCGCCGCTATGGCCAGCCCAGGTATGGTACCACCAATTGCAACAGTGGTGCAGGACCCCGGTGTCCCTCCCGGTCTCTGCTTTCCACTTGGAAACAATTGGCAACCTTCGGACCTCGCTCAATTTTCCCTTATGGACATTTACTATGCCAAATGGTTAGCTCAATTTGGGGAAAGTGTCACTAATAAATTAATGAACCAGTACACTATGTCTACCAGGAGACTATATCAATCCCATTGGAAAACCTTCACAACCTGAATTGTAGAGTCAGGGCAAACGACTGCCTCAGGAGCTTTAATTTTCAAATATTTAGACTCTATTCGAACAGAAACATTTTTCAGTAACCACTTTAAAAAATCATTTGTCTGCCATTAGAACCCCCTTTATTTATCTAACTGGCCTTTCCATACCGCAGGTGGAGGAGAAAGGGTTTATGAGGGCGTGTTTCAAGCTACGCCCACCACCCCGTCAGCTCATGCCCACCTGGTCACTTGGCAAAGCCTTATCGGTACTTCAATCGTGCAAATATAATAATGCGCCGGATTTTTATTCACTTTTGAAAAAGGCTGTATTCCTCATGGCTCTAGCCACCGGAAACAGGGTGTCTGAGCTGGCGGCGATGAGCAACGAACCTAATTGCCTTAGGTTTGGGAGGCTGCACGATCATGTGCAAATTGCTCGGTCTCCCACATTTATAGCTAAGAACGAACATTCTGACCATGTATTTTCTGAATTTTCCGTCCCAGCTTTAAAAAGGGGCCTTACTCATCACCTATTATGTCCTGTGCAAGCACTCACAAAGTTTATGAGGGCTGCGCAGCCTCGCCAACCAGGTGTATTATGGGTCAACCGGACAGGTAAGCGTATTACGAAACGAAAGTTAGCTTCCTTGCTTGTGGACGTTATTGGGGAAAGTAATCCCGGCGTGATAGGCAGGGCTCACGATATCAGGAAAGGGGCAGTCTCTCTCAGATTTCTCCAAAAAATTTCAGTAGAAGACATTGCTAATACTCAATTATGGGCTTCCAATCATACGTTCCTAACACGCTACCTGTCTATCGCTCTAGATAAACCAAAGCGTACCTGTGTAGCTTTACGTCAATGGGTGCGGTAGGTAATGTTCTATTATGTATAAGTTTTGTTGTTCAAAAGGGGGGGGGGGGGGTGTGGAATAGTCCATATCCCCACTGTGCCCCTGGAGATTGTGATGAATCACGAGCTGTGATAGGACGGGTTCTACAGTCCAGTATTATTTTTTATATTAATTCTAAGATATCTAGCATAGTTGCAACTGTGTATGTTTTTCCCAAATTGTACAAATATATTTACTGTACAAATAATTTTAAGAATGGAACGAATAACTACTGCAGAGTTATAGTTCTAGGGAACACATGCGTGTCCCACTTTATCATGCATACGATCTAATGTAAAGATCTGACCATGAGCAAGCAGTTTCTTAATGTCACGCACTGCTTGCAAATCTTTATACTTTTTTATATATTGTTTGCATACAATAAAACTTATTTTATTTTATTTGGATTCTTCTTTCCTAAGGTTAGGATATTGTACGAATGTCCCGACTCCAGTCTTGCTAATCAGGCGAAGTCGTCAATGATGGAGGGGCCCTATTAAATTATAGGTTTGATTCCCGATGGGAAGTAGAGAAAACCTAATATTTAGTAGGGCCCCGTAATCATTGACGACACTGTCCCTCCCGACCATCCAACTTCCCATTCGTTGATTGCTCTAGTTGATTCTTGGTATATCAGTGAAGGAAGAAGGTGGCCGCTAGAGGGCCTGGTGTCTGGGAAGCAAAACGTAAGAAATCCACGCATATGGCAAGTCATTATGATAACAGATATTAAGTTCTGTTTTCTTTTTTATATTTTACGGAGTTTTTTTCTGTAGGGTACCCGATCAAAATGACGATCCCATAAGGGAATTAGGCGTGCACTTATGACGAGTACTCCATGATACTTCCGCACGGGGCTATTAAAAAATTCAGGATGTTGAATGGAGACTATTATTATTAATAGGTGAAGTCGTCAATGATTACGGGGCCCTACTAAATATTAGGTTTTCTCTACTTCCCTTCGGGAATCAAAACTATATTCTCCCCATTTTGGTATCATCTGCGAATTTACTTATCCTACTAGTTATACCTAAGTCAAGGTCATTTATGTATATAACAAACAACAGAGGACCCAATACAGATCCCTGGGGAACACCACTTTTGACTGCTCCCCATTCTGACTTAGTACCATTTATGCTGACTCTCTGCTTAATACCAATTAGCCATGACCTAATCCATCCCAACAAAGACCCACCTATTCCATGTGTCTCAACTTTTCTCATCAGTCTCTCATGAGGGACTCTGTCGAAAGCTTTACTGAAAACTAAATATATTATATCATATGACTTGTCATTACCTACTGCTTCATATACCTCTGAGACAAAACTAAGCAAATCGTACAAGCTTTCCCTACGACCTTCCCCGACCCGGATTGACCCTTATCGTTTATCTGCATAAGAGTCAATCTGGGTCGGGAAAGGTCATAGGGAAAGCTTTTACGATGTTTAAAGGAATGACACACTACTTGACTCATTGGTGGTGCGGACTGTAATATATACGGTAGGTGCTAAAACAGTATAGGTCAGAGATATTCAAATCTGTAGTGCTATTCAACCCCATTACTGGTGTTCAATACCGCGATGCTTAGCTGTCATTTGTCTTGTTTAAAATACCCCCTTTCCACTCTCACTTTTAACCCTATTAGGTGCAGGGCGGGGCAATTTAGATCCTCCCAATTTTACTCTATTAGCTTTGAGATTTTAAGACGTTTCATCTTATTAGTTTGGCGATTATATGATGCTTCAACCCAATAAGGTGTCGATTTTTCCTGGGCGAGCGATAGCGAGCCTGCAATTTGGAAAAAACCGGCCTTTGGCCGGGAAATTTTTCTACTGAAAAATGTACACATTTAGCTTGAAGGGGGTCTGGGGGACGTTTTTTTTAGTTTGAAGGGGGGTTTGGAGAGGCGTTTTTCCAAGTCTCGGGGTAAACTAAAAACATATTGTTCGAAAATGGCAAAAACAATTAAAACCCTCTATAATAATTAAACAAAATACCATAATGACCTCCAAGACGTTGCACCAGATAGTGTTAATACTGGGATCTGTATATGTTTTTCCTACCAAACTACATGTTGCACTATTGTAGTACTGTACTCCTAACCTTTTGAGTACCAGCGACGTGTGTTATATTTTATTTTAGCTATATGTAGACGATATTATGCAGCTTGGGAAGGCTCTGTGGTAGTAAATAGGGTTGGTTGAGATAGTTTGAAGCCTTATCATTGCTAGAGGTCCTTCCCAAGCTGAATAAAATAGTCTAATAATCGCCAGAATATGATGAAAAGGACGTCCCTGGTACTCAATGGGATAACCTACCATCCCTCCTTCTCTCTCCCCATTGCAATTCCCTCCGGTTTCCTCTTCCTCTTTCTCATTTACTTCCCTTTCCCTTCCCCCTCCCCCCTTTCTCTCCCCTCATTCCTCACCTTCCCTCCCCCCCCCATTCCTCACCTTCCCTCTCCCTCCCCTCCCCCTCCCCCCCCCCCTCACCTTCCCTCTCCCTCCCCCCTTTCTCTCCCCTCATTCCTCCCGTTCCTCCCCCTCCCCTTCTCCACTTTCTCTCCCCTCATTCCTCGCCTTCCCTCCCCCCTCCCCCCTCCCCCCCCCCTCTTCCTCGCCTTCCCTTACCCTACCCCCCTCTTCCTCCCTTCCTCTCTCTATCCCCCTCCGTCTCTTTCCTAGCTCCTACCTTCCCCTCACATAATCTTGCTCTTCTCACTCTCTCAGTGGGTTGTATAATATCTGTATTTGTATATAATATAATACTACCGGTACTGTCTTAAGGGCAGATTTTAATTTAAGGAATTATTTTTCGTACCTCCTTCTCCCTCATGTTTAATCACATTAGTTATTAACTTTTTAGACGTTTGCCCCGTTAGTTTGGCGATTTTAAGAAATTTCTCCCAATGTCTGTCAATTTTAAGACCTAGTTTCATGCCATTTAGGTGTCGAATTTTTCCTGGCGAGTGATAGCGAGCCTATACTTTAGGAGGAAGCGGCCTTCGGCCTGGACATTTTTCTACCGAAAATTGTATAAATTTATATCGAAGGGGGGTCTTGGGAATATTCTTTTAAAGCTTGATGGGGGTCTGTTTTAGAAAGCAAACTAAAAATCTCCCTTTAATAACTACCGCACCAGTAGATCCCAGTCCTGCACAGTATAGTAAAACCTAGTCCCACTTACTGCTGTGTCAGGGCTTCTATCATATCCTATTCACACTCTGCTAATAATATTTTTCATGAGTTAATTTGAAATTTTATAGATTAATTTTATATTATAGCGGATTCATAGTAGTTCACTGAATTGAAACTATAGTATTTATTTTGCGAAATAATACTAATTCATAGTTAACCTATATTACTCTTGAATAATTATAAGACATGGACCAAAGTATGTGTATAATTGGCATAAACAAGTGTAATGCTTATGTATGTTTGAGTCTGGAATAAAGTAATATATACATTTGTTTTCCTCTGTGTATGAAGGCGACAAAAAGTAAAACTGCCTGTAACAAGTCCCCCCCCCCCCTAAAGTTGAAAAATGAAAGAGAGCCAAATTCAAGGTACGTTAGAGTAAACAAGAAAAACAAGTAGGCCTATACTATACAGTATATATATATATATAATATACTGTATATATATATATATTTTTTTTTTTTTCTATGTGAGTGAGGGAGACAAAAGGCAGAACTGCCTATAGCGAGTGCCTCTCCCAAAGTTGAAGGAGTGACAGGGCCAAAATCAAGGGACGTTCGAGCCATAATGCCTGGACACACGGAGTTTGAAGCAATTTAAGTCATAGGAAGAGGGAAAGACTAATTCTGGGAGAGAGTTCCAGAGCTCAGCTGTTGAATAGAAGAAAGACTGAGAGTAACGTTTCACTCTTGGGTTGGAGAATTGCACAGAGTAGGGGTGGGATTCGGTTGCAAGATGGGTACCACGTGCTCTACGTAAAGGAGGTGGTATACACTGGGAAAGCTCTGAGGAACACTGATTATTATAGTAGCGAAATAATAGCGAGAGAGATGCAAAGTTGCGGAGAAGAGAGAGAGATTGCAGAGAGTTGGTGAGTGGACGGGAGTTAATGATACGAAAGGCCTTCCTTTCAATTTTGTCTAGGAGAGTGGTATGAGAGGAACCTCCCCACACATGTGAACAATACTGAATACAAGGACGCACTATGCCCCTGTACAGAGCAAGAAGCTGAGCAGGGGTAAAGGGGTAAAGGGGAGGTGTGGTGGAGTGGTCATGCCACTGGATTGGTAATCCAATGGACCCGGGTTCAAATCCCGATATGTCAATGGGAAGATATTATTGGGATTGAATTTGTGCTGTACCTAGTATCAGTGCATTACTACAAAGCCCACCGAAATGCCAAAAAAATACCCTCATTGTTCCCTGATTAAATAACACTGTATGGATATTCCCATATTCAAAATATGTTACAGGGGGACAATGCCTAGTGAGTTCACTGCTCAATAGGTGGCGTTCTGAGAGTGAGGGTCTGAGTCTGGAGGGTGAGACGGTGAAGCACTTGAGCGAAGCAACCAGCTGCTTCAGAGATGGAGCTGCTTCGAGCCATGATGGATGCTTCACATGTCTCACTCCCCAGACTGGAACAAGACCTCACGGGCTTCACCGTGTTGAGCGGTGGAATGTACAGGCTCTCAGCCTATGCCCGAGAGTTGGAATATAGAAAAAAAAAAAAAAAAAAAAAAACTAAGGCGGTTGAGCACACCCAGCTTCTGGGAGGCTGCCTTAGCAAGACTGGTAATATATATGGTCCTTCCAATGAGAGCAGAAGAAAAAGAGACACCAAGAATATTGAGAGAAGATGAAAGATTGATTTTTGTATTGTTGAAGAATAAGGAATTGTCCGCTGGGAGTTCCGGACGGGTAGATAGATGGAGAAATTGGGTTTTGGAAGCATTAAAGGTAACAAGGTTTTCTCTGCCCCAATTGGAGATAGTAGTTATATCAGAATTTAAGTGTTCTATGGCTTCATTCCGTTTGTCGTTGAGGAATTGCTGGCTTGGGCGTTCTGAAAAACTAATGGAGTAGTGTAAGGTTGAGTCGTCTGAGTATGAATGGATGGGAGTTAAGGTACAGTTGAGAAGGTCATTTATAAACATTAGAAAGAGAATAGGAGATAGGACAGAGCCCTGAGGAACACCGGAGTTTATAGGGTGAGGAAGTGAGCGATTGTCGTCCACAACCGCAGCTATGGAACGACCGGAGAGGAAATTTAGAGACAAAGGCACAGATGGAGGGATAGAAACCGAAGGAGGGTAGTTTAGAAATTAAAGATTTGTGCCAGACCCTATCGAAGGCTTTTGATATGTCTAGTGCAATAGAAAAAGTCTCACCGAAGTCCCGAAAGGAGGATGACCAAGAGTTAGTAAGTTATGAAAGAAGATAACCAGTAGAGCGACCCTTAAGGAAGCCATACTGGCGATCTGAGAGCAGATTATGAGAAGAGAAATGCTTAGGAAAATTTGGAAGAAAGAATAGTTTCAAAAACTTCAGAAATATAAGAGATGAGAGCAATTGGACGATAGTTGGAGTATTGAGAGCGGTCACCCTTCTTTGGGACAGGTTGAATGAGAGCAAACTTCCAGCATGAAGGGAAGATGTTAGAGGATAGACAGAGACGAAAGAGTTTGCCTAGGCACGGAAGGCACAGTTTTTTAATACAACAGAAGGAACACCGTCCGGACCGTACGCCTTATTAGTATTAAGCCTAGAGAGGGTAGAAAGTACATCTTTAGAAGATATTAGGATATTAGGCATAAGTAAGAGAGAGGAGGGTGGAGAGGGAGATATAGCACCAGAATCATCCAAGGTGGAGTTTCTAGCAAAAGTTTGAGCGAAGAGTTTAGCTTTGTCAGAGGAAGAAGTGATGGTTGTGCCATCAGGGTGGGAAAGATGAGGAAGATAAATTGTTGGAGTGGTTTCTGGCTAGATGCCAGAAAGGTTGGGAAGAGCTAGAGTTGGATAGTTCAGTGCATTTATTATTGATGAAAGAGTGCTTGGCAAGTCGAAGAACAGATTTGGCTTGATTCCGGGCAGAAACATAAGAAGAATGAGTCTTGAGTTTTAAGGCGCCGGTACCGTTTGAATGCTTTCTCCTTATTGCGGACAGCAGTAGAACAGGCGTGAGTAAACCAAGAGTTTTAGCATTAGTCTGAGAGAAAGAGAATGGAATGTATGCTTCCATGCCCGATAGGATTACCTCGGTAATGCGTTCAGCACTCTCCGAGGGTCCCCGGCCACGGAAGCAGAAATAATTCCATGGGAAATCAAAGAAGTACTGCCGGAGAGCCTCCCAGTCGGCAGCGCCAAAGTGCCACAAGCGCCGCTGGCTAGGAGGATCGGATGGCCGTACTGGAGAGATAGGACAGGTGACAGAGATACGTTTATGGTCGGAGGAGCCCAGAGGAGAGAAAAGATCGGCAGTATAAGAAGAAGGGTTAGAAACAAGTCAAGAATGTTGGGCTGATCTCCGAGGCGATCCGGGATACGGGAGGGTTGCTGAACTAACTGCTCTAGTCATTGAGGATAGAAAAGACGTAGGCTTGTTCACTAACTGGGTCAGTAGTGGGAGAGGAGAGCCATTGGCGGTGGTGAACGTTGAAATCTCCTAAGATGGATATTTCTGAGAAAGGAGAAATGGATAGATTGTGTTCCACTGTAGAGTTAAGATAGTCAAAGAATTTGGGAAAGTTGGTAGAGTTAGGGGAAGGATAGACAGCACAGAAATATTTAGTAAGAGAATGACAGGAAAGTTTGAGCAATAAAGTTGAGAATTCAGAGGAGTCGAAATCGGGAACACGAGAGCAAGTGAGTTTGTTATGCACATATGCACAACATCCGCCTTTGGCTTTGAAACTAGGATATATATATATATATATAACATTTTGGTACTTGTTCGATTCTTCCAGTTGTTAGATGTAGCAGTAAACCCTCTCTTGTTCGTCCTATTTTCATTGACTTTGTTTTGTTTATGTTGATTTCCATGTTTTACTTGATTTTTTGTTTTCTTCTATTAAATTCAAAATTTGCTACAATTCGTTGACCGTCTCTGCTATTGAAGCAATATCATCCGCATATCGGAGTGCTTAGCCATTATCCTCCTATTTTCACTCCTCCTTCACAGCCACGTAGTGCTTCATTTATAACTACTTCTAGACACCCTCTCTGGGCTTAACACTAATAAGGCGTACGGTCCGGACGGTGTTCCTCCTATTGTTCTCAAAAACTGTGCTTCCGTGCTGACTCCCTGCCTAGGCAAACTCTTTCGTCTCTGTCTATCCTCTAACGTCTTCCCTTCATGCTGGAAGTTTGCTCACATTCAACCTGTCCCAAAGAAGGGTGACCGCTCTCAACCCTCCAACTATCGTCCAATTGCTCTTATCTCTTGTCTTTCTAAAGTTTTTGAAACAATTCTTGCTTCCAAATTTCTTAAGCATTTCTCTTCTCATAATCTGCTCTCAGATCGCCAGTATGGCTTCCTTAAGGGTCGCTCTACTGGTGATCTTCTTTCATATCTTACTAACTCTTGGTCATCCTCCTTTCGGGACTTCGGTGAGACTTTTTCTATTGCACTAGACATATCGAAAGCCTTCGATAGAGTCTGGCATAAATCTTTAATTTCTAAACTACCCTCCTTCGGTTTCTATCCCTCCATCTGTGCCTTTGTCTCTAATTTCCTTTCCGGCCGTTCCATAGCCGCGGTTGTGGACGGCCATTGTTCACTTCCTCACTCTATAAACTCCGGTGTTCCTCAGGGCTCTGTCCTATCTCCTATTCTCTTTCTAATTTTTATAAATGATCTCCTTAACTGTACCTTAATTCCCATCCATTCATACGCAGACGACTCAACCTTGCACTACTCCATTAGTTTTCAGAACGCCCCAGCCAGCAATCCCTCAACGACAAACGTAATGAAGCTATAGAACTCTTAAATTCTGATCTAAATACTATTTCCAATTGGGGCAGAGAAAACCTTGTTAACTTTAATGCTTCCAAAACCCAATTTCTCCATCTATCTACCCGTCAGGATCTCCCAGCGGACTATCCCTTATTCTTCAACAATACAAAATCAACCCTTCATCTTCTCTCAATATTCTTGGTGTCTCTTTTTCTTCTGCTCTCATTTGGAAGGACCATATTACCAGTCTTGCTAAGGCAGCCTCCCAGAAGCTGGGTGTGCTCAACCGCCTTAGGGGGTTCTTTTCCCCTGCACAGCTTCTTGCTCTGTACAGGGGCATAGTGCGCCCTTGTATTGAGTATTGTTCACATGTGTGGGGAGGTTCCTCTCACACTGCTCTCCTGGACAAAGTTGAAAGGAAGGCCTTTCGTATCATTAACTCCCGTCCACTCACCAACTCTCTGCAATCTCTCTCTCTCCGCCGCAATGTTGCATCTCTCTCGCTATTCTATCGCTACTATAATAATCAGTGTTCCTCAGAGCTATCTCAGTGCATACCACCTCCTTTACGTAGGGCACGTGGTACCCGTCTTGCAACTCAATCCCACCCCTACTCTGTGCAACTCTCCTACCCAAGAGTGAAACGTTACTCTCAAACTTTCTTCTACTCAACAGCTGAGCTCTGGAACTCTCTCCCAGAATCAGTCTTTCCCTCTTCCTATGACTTAAATTGCTTCAAACTCCGTGTGTCCAGGCATTTTGGCTCGAACGTCCCTTGATTTTGGCCCTGTCACTCTTTCAACTATGGGGGAGGCACTCGCTATAGGCAGTTATGCCTTTTGCCTCCCTCAATCACATAGAAAAAAAAAAAAAAAAAAAAAAAAAACAGGTTGAAAAGGTGTGGCGAGAGTGGGCATCCCTGAAGTACTCCATGGTTAGCCATAACACTTTTTGTCTCCAGGCCTCCTTTCTTTACTCTTGTTTGTGAGCTTTCGTATAAACCTAAAATAGTTTCTACTATCATCTCTTCGAATCCGTATTTTTGTATTATTTGTACCATGCCATATCTCCAGTTTGAATCAAACACTTGTTTAAAATCAATATTTGTTGTATTCCCACATCTTCTTGGCTTAGACTGAAAATCTGGTCAGTGGTTCCTCTCCACGGTCTAAATCCTGCTTGTTCATCTCCCAACACCATTTCTTCTCTTATATGCATTCGGCTCTGTATAGTTGTAATCAGGACTTTAAATGCATGTGGAAGCAAAACTTATTGATCTATAATTACCAGATAGGGAAGTGTTACCATGTTTGTGTACTGGGATTATAATGCTTTGTTTCCAGTCATCTGGTTTTTGTTCTCCCCGTAGAATCCTTTGGTTCAAGTCGGTTAACCGTTTAATTACTATATTTCCACCGCTCTTAACCTGACAAGTGCGATATAGACCTAGGTGCTAGGGTAGTTATTTGTGCATTTCTAGCCCTGGATTCTGACAGAATTAGTTATATTTACAATATAAAGCACTATTTGTTTTCGGTATGCTTTTATTTTACATATATGATGTATATATGAACCTTCAAGAGTGCTAAAATAAGTGGGAAAAGCATTTGGGTGGTGAAAAATGAAGATATTGGCCACCCGGTCATAATCTCAGGCGAGAGAGAGCCACAGGCAGCCCTCCCCTCTCGCTGTCTGGGAGTCAACTGAGACGAGCGGGGCGGTGTGTGCCGGTGTCTGGGTGTTGCATAACGATCTTTTATGCAACCCACTTGTGCTACATTATCGCGGGAGAGAAAAATAACCGATAAATGATGATAATAAGAGGAAAAATAGGTGATAATTGAGGAGGGGGGGGAGGGGGGAATAAGGTGGGGAAGGAGGGGAGGGGGAGGGGTGAGAAACACATGGATGAGTACTAGAGGGGAATTATCTCACCTAGAGACAAAATCCTTTGTTTTGATAGGCCCTTTTTTTTTTTGGAAGGCATTTTTTATGGTCTTGCTTCCGTGAGGCCTATCGCGTTCCCTATAGGAAGCCTTCCGTGAGGCCTATCGCGCTTGCCGGGTTAAGGGAGCCAACCTCCCTTTTTTTTTTTTTTTTCTCCCTCTCTCTTTGGCTGGTATCCATTCAGCCTACTGTTTTAAGACTTTTACCCCCATCCAGGTTTCAATATATTCCTGGCGAGCGGCAGCGAGCCAGCATATATGTATTTTTGTTTTGACAGCAAGCTAAATTAGATTTTTTTTCGATAGAAACATTTCTCCGGCGAAGCCGGATTTCTCCATACAATGCTGGCTCGCTATCGCTCGCCAGGAAGAAATCGACACCTGGATGGGGATAAACGTCTTAAAACAGCAGTTGGCTGATTTGGGCAGAATGGATACAAGCCAGAGAAAGAGAGAAAAGGAGAGAAAGAGAAAAAAAACAGGTGACCTCCCTTAAGAAGTTCAGCTGGTACGCCGTCAATACGATCTGCTTTTCTGTTTGGTAATGTTGAAATTGTATTGGCTGTTTCACTGACCGGGTGTCTCTCCCCTATCTTTGGCACTCATCAACTCACGGTAAGCTCCTTCGTCAACAAGGTAGTTTTCTCCATATAGACCTACAACATAATGTTCTTTCCATATTCGTTCTACTTCTTCGGGTAGGATTGTTTTGTGTCCATGCTCATTGTTCAGTGCTTGTAACTGTGGGTTCCAGTCTCGGTTACTGTTCTGGATAAATGTTTTTAATTCCCTGTTCCGTGGCTCTCTTCACATCGTTCACATAGATTTTCAATCCATATACGCTTGGCTTCTTCGCATCCATTTTCTACTTCTCTACATTTTTGTCTATAGATATTTAAGTTATCTTGGCTAGGAAATTTTGTTTTCCTCTTCTTCGCCTCTCTTCTCTCGTCACATTTCTGCAAACCTTCTTGTGTCATCCATTGCATGCTGTCTCACTTTTTCTTTAATCTCAGTAACTGTCGGAGGTTCAAGTCCGACTGGGAGTATATATACATTTATTAGCTCACGTGTATTTGTGATATATACTGTATATATATATATATATATATATATATATATATGTTAGTAAAGCCAGGTAATAAATTTTCTTTAATACATACGAGGTTGAAAGAAATGGCAATTTCTGCGTTGGAAATTTTATTATTCAAAGTTTCCAGGTCTCTGATGAGTTTTCGCTGGGTGGCAGGAAGTAGATGAAGGAGATGAGCAAAATTCATGGTGGTACAGGGTTACATAAATGTAAATGATGATACAGGATATACGACGCGTTTCACTGGACAACCAGCATTATCAAGTAAGGAAGGAATGATATAAAAGGTAAACAGGAAGGGTATATATAGAGGGTGGAGGATCAGAGGAGGCGGAAAACAGGGGGCAAAAGTCTGCTATTGGTGGAAGCATAAACTAGGAGAGAGAAAGGGGTTAACCGCTTCACGCATGCGCACTGGATGCGGGATGGTGGTCAGTAGGTGGGGTCGAAGCTGATTGGCTGCGTGTCGAGGGGCGTGGCCTAAGTTGTGTGGCGCCTGCAGAAGACGAAGCTGAAGGAGGTAGCGCGGGGGGCTGCGTCAAGGGCACCGGGGGGCGAGGAGGGGTGTTAGGTCCTGTAGGGTAGTGCCTTTTGGCAGAAGGAAGGATCTGAAGGTCCAGAGTTTGGTTGTTGATGTTGGGATGTAAGGCTTGGATATATATAGCTTCGAGTATAGGTAATCTCCTTGGGTCACTTTCTTTATCGAGTATGGTGGTGTGTTTCTCTAACTCGTTGCGTGTGAGGTGAGGGTGGTTAGGGGTGAGATAATGGTCTTTGATGGCTCCAGCCTGAAGGTGAAGAGTTAACCGACGTGAAAGACGAGTCTGCGTCATACCAATATAGGAATGAGGTCCACAGTCCTCATAATTACAGGTATGTTGGTAAATGACGTGATCGTCGGTCATCGGGCTCTTTATCTTGGTGGAGGCTGGTTTGTTGCGGAGAACGAGGTTGGAGGTCTTGGGGGATTTGTAATAAATTATTAATTTGATTTTGTTTTCCGGGTTGGTTGGGTGGACATGCTTGAAGATTATTTCTTTTAAGACGGCCTCGTCATTTTTGTGTTCAGAGGACATGTAATTGCGGTAGAAGATCTTAATTTCATTGGGGGGGGTCAATGTTGGGAGGGCTTTGGGTGTACCATTTTTCAAGATGGTGGTTGATGGTGCTGGAGATGTCGGAGTTGGAGTATCCGTTATTTACTAAAACTTGGGATAGTCTTTCTAGTTCCTGGTGGGTGTCGGCCCCGGTAGAGCAGTGCGTGAGGGCTCTCCTAACATAGGCGGAGATGGAGGATAGAAGTTAACGGCGGGGGCATTCACTATCGCCGTTGAGGCATTGTCCTGTGTTAGTAGGTTTAATGTAGACGGTGGTTTTATGGCGGAAACTTAAAACTTCCCAAACCAACAAAAGGATATATAAACCTTACTAACACCATTCTGACCCTGGACCAAGAAGACCTCCTCAACAAAGGCCTCAACTGCCACTACAGCTCCAAACCTGGCCCCCACCGGAAACGCCTAGAAACGGAAATCCTCCTGGACGACATCCTACGACTCAAGAAGGATGGCAAGGTCACCACTACTCCCGCCCTACAACCTACTCTCCTCGCTGAAGCCGCCAAAACCAGAGGAACTCACCATAGCAAAATACTCAACAAACAACACTTCCAAGCTGCCAAACTATTAAGAGACAACCCCAACATCATCATCCGTCGTGCGGATAAAGCTTCCTGCCTCGTGATCCATGACAAGGAGGAATATCTTAGAAAAATGGACGTCATCTTAAGTGACAACACTAAATTTAAAAAAATCACCCGCAACCCAACCGACGAAATCAAACGTATTGCCAACACCACCATCACCGCCATCAACGCCAAACAAGGAGGGATCCACCTTAAAAAACTCGTCGGAGAATACACCCCTGGTTATGCGTACGGAACCATCAAAACACACAAACCTGGGAACCCCCTCCGCCCCATCATCTCCCAGATCCCCACTGCCACCTAACAGATCGCCAAGGCCCTGAACAACCTCCTCACCCCCTACGTGCCCAGCCAATTCAACCTTAACTCCGCCCACGATTTCTTGGAAATTTTACGAGACGCCCCCCGTAACAACAACCACACTATCGCCTCTCTCGACGTAGAAAGCCTGTTCACCAACGTGCCAGTGGATAGGACCATTGACATGATTCTACGTCGAATTTATCATTGCCCTGATACACCTACACTGGACATCCCGGAGAAGGCCCTGAAAACACTACTGGAGCTATGTACCAAGGAGGCCCCATTCCTTTGCCCCCGGGGCAACATGTACAAGCAGATAGACGGTGTGGCGATGGGCAGCCCCCTAGGAGTTCTTTTTGCGAACTTTTTTATGGGTACCATCGAGGAAGAGCTCCTAGCTGCCCAACGACCAGCCGTCTACTGTAGATACGTGGATGACATCTTCGTGCAAATCAAGGACCTCCACGAACTACAGGAACTCCAGCGTCGCTTCATGACCTCCTCCGGACTTAACTTCACCTTTGAAAAATCTAACAATGGACAACTCCCCTTCCTCGACATCCTCGTAGCTCTGAACGACCATGGGTTCAAAACCACCGTCTACATTAAACCTACTAACACAGGACAATGCCTCAACGGCGATAGTGAATGCCCCCGCCGTTATCTTCTATCCTCCATCTCCGCCTATGTTAGGAGAGCCCTCACGCACTGCTCTACCTGGGCCGACACCCACCAGGAACTAGAAAGACTATCCCAAGTTTTAGTAAATAACGGATACTCCAACTCCGACATCTCCAGCACCATCAACCACCATCTTGAAAAATGGTACACCCAAAGCCCTCCCAACATTGACCCCCCCAATGAAATTAAGATCTTCTACCGCAATTACATGTCCTCTAAACACAAAAATGACGAGGCCGTCTTAAAAGAAATAATCTTCAAGCATGTCCACCCAACCAACCCGGAAAACAAAATCAAATTAATAATTTATTACAAATCCCCCAAGACCTCCAACCTCGTTCTCCGCAACAAACCAGCCTCCACCAAGATAAAGAGCCCGATGACCGACGATCACGTCATTTACCAACATACCTGTAATTATGAGGACTGTGGACCTCATTCCTATATTGGTATGACGCAGACTCGTCTTTCACGTCGGTTAACTCTTCACCTTCAGGCTGGAGCCATCAAAGACCACTATCTCACCCCTAACCACCCTCACCTCACACGCAACGAGTTAGAGAAACACACCACCATACTCGATAAAGAAAGTGACCCAAGGAGATTACCTATACTCGAAGCTTTATATATCCAAGCCTTACATCCCAACATCAACAACCAAACTCTGGACCTTCAGATCCTTCCTTCTGCCAAAAGGCACTACCCTACAGGACCTAACACCCCTCCTCGCCCCCCGGTGCCCTTGACGCAGCTCCCCGCGCTACCTCCTTCAGTTCGTCTTCTGCAGGCGCTACACAACTTAGGCCACGCCCCTCGACACGCAGCCAATCAGCTTCGACCCCACCTACTGACCACCATCCCGCATCCAGTGCGCATGCGTGAAGCGGTTAACCCCTTTCTCTCTCCTAGTTTATGCTTCCACCAATAGCAGACTTTTGCCCCCTGTTTTCCGCCTCCTCTGATCCTCCACCCTCTATATATACCCTTCCTGTTTACCTTTTATATCATTCCTTCCTTACTTGATAATGCTGGTTGTCCAGTGAAACGTGTCGTACATCCTGTATCATCATGTACATTTATGTAACCCTGTACCACCATGAATTTTGCTCATCTCCTTCATCTACTTCCTGCCACCCAGCGAAAACTCATCAGACCTGGAAACTTTGAATAATAAAATTTCCAACGCAGAAATTGCCATTTCTTTCAACCTCGTATGTATTAAAGAATATATATATATATATATATATATATATATATATACACACTGTATATCATCATGGAGTGTATGGGATTCGCGCAGCAACTGTACATGGGTTTGTTGGTGATAATTACAAGTAGGATGGCTTCCAAGAATTGTATGTATGACGTCAATGTT
The DNA here is from genome assembly GCA_032716605.1 of Paralithodes platypus. NCBI lineage: Eukaryota > Metazoa > Arthropoda > Malacostraca > Decapoda > Lithodidae > Paralithodes > Paralithodes platypus. Next base: position 14,268,536 of record CM064522.1, on the reverse strand, counting down.
ACACATGCTATATTGTAGGGTTTTTTGGTGTCATCTAAAAGATATACTAATGCATCTATTAATACCAATGTTTTAGTCTGTATTTTTTTTTTGTTTTTTTTTTTTCTATGTGATTGAGGGAGGCAAAAGGCATAACTGCCTATAGCGAGTGCCTCCCCCATAGTTGAAAGAGTGACAGGGCCAAAATCAAGGGACGTTCGAGCCAAAATGCCTGGACACACGGAGTTTGAAGCAATTTAAGTCATAGGAAGAGGGAAAGACTGATTCTGGGAGAGAGTTCCAGAGCTCAGCTGTTGAGTAGAAGAAAGTTTGAGAGTAACGTTTCACTCTTGGGTTGGAGAGTTGCACAGAGTAGGGGTGGGATTGAGTTGCAAGACGGGTACCACGTGCCCTACGTAAAGGAGGTGGTATGCACTGGATAGCTCTGAGGAACACTGATTATTATAGTAGCGATAGAATAGCGAGAGAGATGCAACATTGCGGCGGAGAGAGAGAGATTGCAGAGAGTTGGTGAGTGGACGGGAGTTAATGATACGAAAGGCCTTCCTTTCAACTTTGTCTAGGAGAGCAGTGAGAGGAACCTTCCCACACATGTGAACAATACTCAATACAAGGGCGCACTATGCCCCTGTACAGAGCAAGAAGCTGTGCAGGGAAAAGAACCCCCTAAGGCGGTTGAGCACACCCAGCTTCTGGGAGGCTGCCCTAGCAAGACTGGTAATATGGTCCTTCCAAATGAGAGCAGAAGAAAAAGAGACACCAAGAATATTGAGAGAAGATGAAGGGTTGATTTTTGTATTGTTGAAGAATAAGGGATAGTCCGCTGGAGATCCTGACGGGTAGATAGATGGAGAAATTGGGTTTTGGAAGCATTAAAGTTAACAAGGTTTTCTCTGCCCCAATTGGAAATAGTATTTAGATCAGAATTTAAGAGTTCTATGGCTTCATTACGTTTGTCGTTGAGGGATTGCTGGCTGGGGCGTTCTGAAAAACTAATGGAGTAGTGCAAGGTTGAGTCGTCTGCGTATGAATGGATGGGAATTATGGTACAGTTAAGGAGATAATTTATAAAAATTAGAAAGAGAATAGGAGATAGGACAGAGCCCTGAGGAACACCGGAGTTTATAGGGTGAGGAAGTGAACAATGGCTGTCCACAACCGCGGCTATGGAACGGCCGGAAAGGAAATTAGAGACAAAGGCACAGATGGAGGGATAGAAACCGAAGGAGGGTAGTTTAGAAATTAAAGATTTATGCCAGACTCTATCGAAGGCTTTCGATATGTCTAGTGCAATAGAAAAAGTCACCGAAGTCCCGAAAGGAGGATGACCAAGAGTTAGTAAGATATGAAAGAAGATCACCAGTAGAGCGACCCTTAAGGAAGCCATACTGGCGATCTGAGAGCAGATTATGAGAAGAGAAATGCTTAAGAAATTTGGAATCAAGAATAGTTTCAAAAACTTTAGAAAGACAAGAGATAAGAGCAATTGGACGATAGTTGGAGGGTTGAGAGCGGTCACCCTTCTTTGGGACAGGTTGAATGTGAGCAAACTTCACCTTAACATCAGAGCACTAGCATTCCTCGTATATGATTTATTCATATTTGTATTAATATATTTTGTACCTATGTAACCTTTTTTTTATAAAATAATTATACATTTGTTTATCGATCAAATAACAAGGAAGAGAGGAAACAGAATAACATGAAAGGAATATGAAAATGGCACAAACACACACACGCGTGTGTGTGTGTGTGTGTGTGTGTGTGTGTGGGTGTTTGTGTTTAACATTTTAATTGCAATAACGCATACCTCACTTTTATGGTGGTTATCATTAAATGATTTGTTTTCAGCTTTGCAATACACATGTATTAATAAGAGGGTTAAGTGAGGCTTTACCCATTTCAAGCTTAGGTAACTAAGATATCTTAAGATCATCCAGGATCGATTACAAATAACGCCACTATAGTGAAGGGGTTAATGAAGGATCCTGAATTGGCACATAAACAAAGTCTCTTTGTCTCTCTGATCTCTCCAAGCCACCCAAGCACAACACCTATAGTTATGTCTGTGACGTCAGTATCGTTGGTCGCATTCATTGTTATCCGGGTCACATATGCATCTGACTTTGTGTGTGTATATACTATATACTGTATATGTATAATGTATGCAGTGTATATGTATATATATATATATATATATATATACCAGGGATCTGCCTTGCTTAGGCCAATCGGCTTTCTGCAGACTCCCATTTTCTTATGTTCTTATATATAAATATATATATATATATATATACATATATATACTGTATATCTATCTATCTATCTATATGCTCAGGCCCAATCCCCATTTTGGGGGTAGCCGACTCAAGACAGAGCACATATTATGGTGGTGGGCTGACCCTTTGTCAGAGTGAGGGTTGGTGTCCTCTACTTCCCATAGCCCCTTCTATCTTTTTCTCCTTCTGCATCTCTAATTTTTTCAAATGGCGTAGGGATGCGGCGACCCCAACGCCCGCCACTTTCTGGTGCAGGTAGCCTCCTCTGTGGTGGGGGGGTGAGAAATTTCCACCACCGCTTTTCTCCGGTGAGATGTAGAAGTCAGCTAAAGGGGATCGGGGGCGGGGGGCCTGGTATCCTTCTTCCCTTTAAATAAATCTACCAAAAAAACGATACTGTATATACTGTATATATATACCTTCATTAATCCTAGAATACAATATGGTTTCTATATGTAGGGAAGGCAAAGCAAACATAAATGAGTACAATATATTTTATATTTTACAAAAGAGGTACTTATGTATACACAGAGTTCGTACAAAGCCATTACAACACAATACAATACAATAAATGATACAATGCCCACCACTCAGAGTTGAGAGACCATGGAGGTTCTTTGTAAATCTGGGTAAAAGTACTAGTGTGTGGCTAGCTTAGCGGCATAGGTCAACCAGAGGATTAGCGAGTCAACAGTCCAGATAGCCTCTGGGCAGATGCACGGCCAGGTGTGTTATTAGCTGGCGGCTTCCTTTCTTCTCTCTGCACAGCCCTGGCCAGTCCACTCGTTGAAGTTTGGTGAGTCTGCTGGGCAAGATCGTGAAGGTATTATCCAGCCCTCTATAGGTGGAATTCTGACAGCTTATGGGGTGGAGGTGGAGGAGAGCTCGGCTGGCCGTGGTGGCATCCGGTTGCTGCTGGTGAAGGGGGGTATTCTGCAAGGAACCAAGGGGGGTAGGACCATGGCAATGGATAATTTCTAGGGTATAATGATGGGGTCTCTCTTTTGTAGTTGGCTCCTTTTGCGGGCAGCCCATTCTTCCAACTTTTTTGCATGATTCATCTTAGGAGAGCCCTTTTGCCACTCACAGATTGAGCAAGGAAGTTTTTCCTGCCACTCCCGTGAGAGCTACTTGAAATATTTAAATTTAGGATTCAAGAGGTACAGTACTTCAATTCTTGCAGCTCTACGCATTCATCAAATTCCTCATGGGTGGTCGGTGGCGGACTTAGTATTTTGTATGTACATTTATCTTCCTTAATAATGGCTCCACTTGCCAGTCTTACATTCGTCTTTTTCAAAATATACCTGAGGTCCTTAATAGCTTCCATAGTAGGGGAAAGAGAATGCTACTAAAGGTGGTGGTGGGAGAGGGAGGAGTAAATCATTCTCCCGTGGCAGGCTTGCAGACTTGTGTATTTTGGGGCTGCTTCTCGGGGTTTATAAAGCCCCGGCCTGGATCGTGAAGCTTGTCTGGCCTGCCTCTCTGGGCCAAGCAAAAGCTGGGGGGGATTGGGTGTCTTGTGTGATCCGGAACATATGGTGATGCTCGTGGTGGAGATGTTGAAATTTTGCTGGCCTTGCCCCGCCTGACCAATCCTCGCTCGTTTTTTGCTCGTCCTAGATTTGGGTCCCTGATTGGTCAGGCGGCTGTTCGGGATGTCAGGTGCCTGTACCTGGAGTGACATGAGGGATGCTGGGACATCGTCAGAGTTTTGGAAGTCGACGTGGCTCACGTCCACCTCAAGTAAGTTCACCTTCCGCATTTATTCTGCTATTTCCTGGTGCAGTCTTGAGTCCTCGCTTTTCAGCTGGAGTGTCTCAGTCAATGATGCAGTTGTGGGGGGAAGGAGGGGTGGACAGTATGTCTTGGTTTGACACCACATTATATATACATACAGTATATCATAATAATCGACAAACTTCCTTTATATCTAACTACTTCAAACAAAGTATATTGTAGGGTTAATAAATGGTGAGTGATTGCGACTGTTGAAGAATGAACTCGGGACCCTCAAACAGGATTACAGCGCTCTACCACTGTACTGCCAAGAAAGTTAAAGATTTAACACAAACTGTTCGAACATATCCATTGTTGAAATAGGGGAACATGCACTGAGTGTTACTCTAAACCCAACCTCACAATGACAGGCAAATGGAAGTACTGAAACACGTAAGTTATGAAAGAAATGCCAATGAACACGACATTTTATTTATATTACTTACAGCCTCACATGAACAGAAACACATGAAAACCCCTGATATTGGGTATCAGAATTCAAAGCAGAAAACAAGTCCACTTACAAACCCATGGTACACACACACACACACACACACACACACACACACACACATACACTCACACATTGCCAAGCAGAAAACAAATACACATACAATCCACTCATGACTACATGCAGACATATAACGCCAAACAATAACAAATACGCATGCAGGACCCTGATGTATACATACTCACAATATCAAACAGAAAACAAATACACATGCAAACCCCTGATGCACACACACACAGACAAATACACATATTCATACATACAGTCTCACAAAAACAAGTACATCTACAACCTCTGCGTCACACACACTCAGCCTCACATAATAAAATACACCTACAACCCCTGTCACGCACCCTCCTTTCATGAACGGAAATACAGACATGGCAGACGGACTGACAGACAATACACAATAATTAAAGTCAGCAGAGAGAGTTCTATAACAACCATTACTGTCCCTTTGTAACACCCTACCCTACTACAAAGACGAGTTATGTACTATTGTTATATTGTCTTTAGTAGCTATTGTCTTCAGTTGGTGTCAGGCTATCCATTACGTCATCTATAGTATCAGTTATCATATAAGTTGTTGTTGTTGTTGTTGTTCCCCAAGCTGCCTGGCCGAACAGCCCCAAGGCCCCGAGTAAGGCCAAGGCCATAAACGAGCGCCCCCACAGAACCCTCCCTGCCGACCACAATAAAGCCTGGGTGACCGAAGCCACTCCATGGTGGGGAGCTGAGAGGGTGCGTAAACGCCCGGGAAACCAAAGCCCCACCCAGGGCCCTGTGCCCCTCAGCAATTATGAAGAGAAAGTTGAGGGGCAAAGGAATAATGTGACGCTTTAGCTTCCAATCTTGGTAGATTGGGAGGTCAATCCACGGAAGAGACGCCGTCACTTGAGATCTAGAAAATATATAAGTAAAAGGAACAGTCAGAGTAAGCTATGGGTATGGCAGAGATCGCTCAGGTCTCACTCTGATAGACCAGCCCATCGCCATGGTATCATATAAGTAACACCCCGTTCTTAACATTAATCATCAATTATAAACCTCAATGTAATAACTCTGACACTTGATAGGTAGGATTCTGGGTAAGCTATAATAAACAGTAAGGGAAACTATCGATCGAATTAACAGTAGAAGACTGTAAATAACTGGGGACAAATATGTTTTGCAATGTTTTACACAACAACTGGAATTTCGGTATTATGCTGGCCCCTGTGCTGAATGTTCAGTGACCGTATACACAATACAATATTATTTTGCAATGTTTTACACAACAACTGGAATTACGGTCTGTGCTGAATTACGGCCTGTGCTGAATGTCCAGTGACCGTATACACAAAACAATATGTTTAACAGTGTATAACAGCTTTGAATCATGGTAGATAGGGTTCTGGGTTAGCTATAAAATCAGTTAAATTGAAATAATTCCGATTCTTCCATAGGGTTCGCATTACGATGTAGTATCAGTCAAAATATTACACCTCTAAAGCCGGTAATACACAAGAAATGTAAGGCTCAGACATTTATTTCCACAACTCTGATCTGACAGCCTATAAAATATACTTGTAAAATAATGTTGTCCGCTATTATAATCTAGCTCCAGTCTATAGTGTATCCAGTTTATTTAGGCCACTAACCTTATAACTAAAACAACAAATCGAGTTATTATATTTTTGACCAATACCCTTATAACTAAAATAACAACAAATCGATCTATTATTTCTACCGTTTGAAAAGAGTCAGAATAAGTGTGGGAATATACAGCTTATTTGCTCTAGTCCTTTATTAACCCCTTGAAGCTCTGACGCGTTTTAGCAGTTTATTTTGGCTACCATTAGACGATTTTATGCAGCTTAGGAAGGATGTGTGGGTATTAAAAGGGTAAAGGCTATCTCAATCAACCCTCTGACTTCCATATACCCTTCCTAATCTGCATAAAATCGTCTAATAATTACCAGCAAACACAATAGAAATGCGTTTTGGATTTTGAAAGGTTTAAGTTACCGAGGTTAGGGGTCAGGATTTTTGACCTACTTATCATGAATGGACTATAGTTGTCATTAGTAGTATAAAATAGTCAATAGACCCAGAATGAAGTTGCGGATAAAAAGTTAACTATAGTCCATTTATATTTATAGATGGCGAGAAAATAACTTGTTCCCATCATAATCTTTCAGCTATTACAACGTTGCTTATAGCCAAATATGTTATTAATTACGAAAACTTGACAATAATATGATGCAGAGACAGAGCAGATATTTATTTTTGCAATAGTTACCGATAAACAAGCTGCTAAGGGAGTACAATTTCCGCCAAGCTATATTAAATCCAGTATAGTGTGATACCTTTACTCGTGACACAGTAGGTATAGAATGCTTTTATTCCTTTTATTCTGGATAGTATGACGATTTTATTCAGTTTACGAAGAATCTGTGGGAGTCAGCAGGTTAAGAGATAGTGTTTACACCCTTTGATTATCAGAGGCCCTTCCTAAGCTGAATATAATTGTATACTGTTAGACAGAATTAATTAATTCAGTATTTGAGGACGTATTTATTAATTTTAGTCTGGCTATCAGTAGACGATTTAAATTAATTTAGGAAGGACTTTTGAAAGTAAGATGGTTAATAATATTGAGATACACGTTACCTCTATGTTTCTTAGAGGCTCTTTCAAAGATGCCTAACATCGTTAGATCTGGCTAATATTAGATGATATTATTCAGTTTTGGAAGGCCTCTATGAATCAAAGGGTTAAAGTTTATCTCATTTAACCCTCTGACCTCCCACAATTCCTCCCTAAACTGAATACAATTATCTGTCAAGGACACGGACAAGAAGTTTATACCAAGAGGGACAAATAATCACTGTTCTACCGATGGTACCCCGGCTCTCCGTATGAAGGACAACAAGATTGTCACAGTCCTTTTCTCAGATGAAGGACTGAAGCCGGTCAAGACTGTTTTGAGGCACAACAAGCAAGCCAAGAAAAAAGGTAGAGGTTTCCTGTCCCAGTGCCATCAAGGAATACAATGGGCAGATGGGAGGTATCGACAAATCGACAAATAGGGCATGCTGACCCATCTCTATAGAACACTAATACCAAGACGTCTGGGGACGTCGCCCGCAGCAACATATTGTTTACATAGGACGTACCAGGGTGTTCGCCACACTGAAAGGGTAAAAGCCAACTTCTGAAACATCTGGGCTATAGTATATGTATATTGTTTTGCTTGTGTTTAATATTTATTCAAATGGGTGCGTCAACATTTATTCTCTTGACTGTAGCTTACATCCACCATTAAGCCAGTATCCCACTAGAGTATTTATGGTTAGCATTCGATGATCAACATTTTTCTGGCAACATTTCTGGAATATTCTGCAGTGGTATTGGAAACTAGAGTGATGGTAGATGAATTTAGGTGACCGAAATATTCTAAATGACCTTATAAGCTGCCAGACCAGTGTTAAGGATAAATGTTGAGTGAAAAAGCGCTCGTGTGATACCGGCTTTAGACATAACATTCTCATGCATCTGGACTGCCAAATATACAGGTCTATTTATCCGGCATCTTTTAATTCTTTCAAGATACGAGGATGCCATTCTTCCTTTTGTTCTGGGACCGGAAATTCAAAATACTTATGATGTCATAATAAATTATATCTCTATGACCCACATATCCTAAATGCGGATTTAGATATTCTACCACCATTAACACTCCAAAGCAATTCATAACTAGGTATTATAACATATAATAGTCTAGTTTCCTTATTATGAGGAAGCTATGACGTCGTGGGCAAGGAATACGGTGGTATAGGTAGCGCCAGCGAACTTGACAATAATCTTGATCCCTTAACTTCTTATAACTAGAAATGAATGAAAGCACTCGGGCTGACGTTTCTATCATTTGGGAAGAGTCTACCAGGAAATAGGTGTGGCTGTTTACAGCCAGTTTGCTCTAGGCCCTTTTGAGTTACAGAGAGGTCAGGGAAAAACAAATATTGTCAAGTTCGTTGGCGCTACCTATATTTTATTGGTTTGTTATGCCTCTCACCTCGCCTTATCTTATGGCATCTTTGAATATCCGGGCACTGGCTATTAGTAGAAGATTATATTTAGCTTAGGAAGGAATTGTGGGAGTCGGAGGGTTAATCAACTCTGCATAAGCAGAGTGGTATCGCCCCCCGTATAGTGGTACATGCCGGCCGAAATGTCTGTCTGTCTGTCTGACCGAAAACTCCTCCTAGACCGTTCGACGGATTTTCACCAAACTTCACATGAACATTCAGTGTGTGAATTTGATGGTAATTAAAAGAAGATTTTTTGAATTAGTGCAATAATTTTGATATTAGGTTAAACAAATGGTATTGCCCCCCCCCCCCCCTCCACCAGCGGCCCCCCCAAAGCAATGATGATGGCGTTCTGGGGGAGAAAACACCTCGCCCCGTATTTGATAGGTTAAGTTAGTTTAGTTGACATTAGAAGTGATGGCAGTAATAGTAGGTGACCCATCGCAGAGTTGGGTATGCCGTTTTGATATTAGGCGAAACAGCAAGTCTATTTTATAGGCCTTCCAATACTGAATACAATCTAACATTAGTCATACTGTAGACAATATCCGCTTAATTAACCCGGGAACTGCAGTAAGACTCTTAAGAGTTCCCCTGGCGGACTGCGGGAAGACTCTTAAGAGTCAGGGAAAAAAAAAATCAATTTAAAACACCAATTCTTTTTTTTCTTTTCTTTTTTTGCCCATGGGCCATGCCAAATATCACTCCTCCACCTCCCCTCCTTCCCCAGTTTCCTCCCCTCTTTCAGTTATCACCTATTTTCCCTGTTATTCCCTTTTCCTGTGCTCTATTTTCGGGCTAACATTAGCGAGTTGGTAGCAGGGCGTTGTCATCACTGTTAGCAAGCGAGTGCAAGAGAGAGAGAGAGAGTATCGATCGACAGTCTCTCTCCAGAGGTGGAGGAAAGTGGTGGGCTGGGAGGTTGCCTTAGCCATACATTGTGTAACTCCCGGCCTGTATCGCCGATTTTGACCATCCAAACGCTGTTTCCACTTGTTTTATTGTTGTAACAGGTTAATACCTTTATAATTAACCTATAATAGACGCATATGGATAAGTATTAATGCTATTTATGGTAAAATAAATATTTTAGTGATGGGAACAGCTCAACTTTTTTTATGAATGGAGGATGCCTTTAGGCACATGGACCTTATTGTTTTATCTGTGTTTTTCCTTCCTCCGTTCATTGTCTCTTAAAAATAAAAATAAAATAAAAAAACTACATCAGCACAGGAGTGTGGTGTCTCATACCCCCCATGCGCAATTCAGAGGTTAAGAACATCGATGATTATCGGTACCACTTGCGCGGTCAAACCAATGTTTTCTAGAGAATGCATTTTTTTTTTTTTTTTTTTTTCTATATTCCAACTACTCCCTCTCGGGCATAGGCTGATAGCCTTTACACTCAACCGCTGAACATGGTGAGGCCCGTGAGATATTGTTCCAGCCTCGGGAGTGAGACATGCGAAGCACCTATTCACGGCTCGAACCCAACTCCATCTCTGAAGCTGCTTCACCTCTGCGCTTCACAGTCTCACTCCCCAGGCTCGGACCCTCACTCTCAGAACGCCACCTATTGAGCAATTAACTCACTAAGCATTGCCCCCCTGTAGCATATTTTGAATATGGGAATATTCATACAGGGCTATTTAATCAGGGAACAATGAGGGTATTTTGTTTTGGCATTTCGGTGTGCTGTGGTAATGCACTGAAACTAGGTACAGCACAAATTCCATCCCAATAATATCTTCCCATTGACATATTGGGATTCGAACCCGGGTCCATTGGATTACCAGTCCAGTGGCAAGACCACTCTGCCACACCTCCCCTATTCACTAGGTACGGAATGGAATGGATACTCCGAGGCCACTAATTCAATCAGAAATAGAGAGAAAATGTCGTATCTAAAATAGAATCATGAAAATTATACTATCTTATCTAGGACCATCCTAACGCATGCGAGCCCTCCCCCCCCCCCCCCCCCGTAGAAAAAAAGATCCTGGCCAGTTCCTCCTAAAATTACAGGCTCGCTATCGCTGGCCAGGATAAAATCGACATCTAAATGGCAAAAATAAATCTTGAAGTCGCCTAACTAATGAAGTGAACCTCTTAAAAATCTCAAAACTAACGAGGCTAAAAATAAGGAAGAAGAGTTCCAAACAAATCAACTACCTGCCCGTTAACCACCAAACCTACAGTATATTGGCAGGACTGGCACACGGTACGAGGGTAGTATACTAGGACGGTTGATGCTCAGGGACTACTACCAAATAAGGGGTCTGACTTGTTTGGCTACTGGAAGGTTGTTAAACCTTCTATTTTGTTGTAGTCCCTCCAAATCAACCGTTCTGCTTGCAGACCAAATTGGAAGCGGACATGCAATCTAGGCTATACCAAAAACAAGACTAGTAAAAGAAGAATTGATAAAGAAAAGATACAAATTTACAAGATAGTTAACCTTTTCACTACCGGGGCTGTATGTTATATTTGATCAGCTATATGTAGACAATTTTAGGCAGCTTAGGGAGGATCTGTGGTAGTAAAAGTGGTTAATTTCGATATTTTGTAGTCTCATAATTGCCACACTACCATCCTAAGCCGAATAAAGTCGTCTAAAAACAGCTAAAATCAAATATAGAAGACGTCACCGGTAATGAAGGGGTTAATTAAAGAAAGAGTGCAACTGTATGGTGTATATTAAGACAAATGCAGTAACAGGCGTGTCAATTCAATGACATTCACAAATATTATATATAGGCATGTTGACATAGTTCTGTACAGTACAGTGCCTGGGTAGGCACATAATATCACAACTCACGTATTTTACAGCAATGGCAAATATGGGGTATCACACTTAGATTAGGCCTATCCTAACCACCCAAGTATATAGGGTTAGACTAATCCTGGTCATACACGCATGTAAAGTACATGTGCTGTAAGTCATCTTCTTAGTTCATGAACTACAGGCAGGTAAATACGTGACATAACAATCATACGTCTTTTACTCTTTCCCCCCCCCCCCCCCCCTTTGTACAAAACAAATATACCAATGCACTTAAAATTAGGTAACGCGCCGGCCAAGCACAACGCAGGACCGGTTTGGTCTGTCCAGTACCATCAACAGGTAACAGGAACATACCGTGTGGTGGGAGGACCAGAACCCAGGATCGGTTATGTCGGATAGTGAGTGAATTTTCAAGAAATTAATCGTAGCGGTATAGGACCGGATGTCGTGAGGGGGTTAATGTTTTAAATAATTCCAACTATACGTAGTGTACGTATGTAAGGCTTTCACTGGGCATAGCATGTGATGGACACGTCCTCGTTGTAAAACCGGGATGACAAACGGCTTGAAAACGTGAGCCTCCCGTTCATTCTTCGCCATGAAACGAAGGGACTGTGTCAAGGTGATAGACCCGAGGGTGGGGGAAAACCTCAAGCACTTCTGAGTCTTCGACATGGCAGCCAACTCGTGGACATTAACATTAATAGACGGTAAATTATGACGCTCGAAAACCTTATTCAGTATTATTGTATCTTAAATGTATTATACCTCTAAATTACGGTAATAAAACAGTAATATTGGGAAGATTGTAGGCACCAATCAAGCAGGGCATTACCCAGGGGACGCCATATAGGCATATGATAAGGAGTTGCTGGAACTCCTGTTTCATTTGCCTGGCTTACCCCTTCTGTTTCTATTGTGCCTCACCTACACAGAGAGGCCAGAGGAGGGGGGGGGGGGGGGGGGGGGGGTGGCACTTGTTACAGGCAGATTTACCTGTTGTCTCCTTCATACACATAGACAAATAATTATGGTTAGGTGTGATTGTGACTCTAAATATTACATTATTATGTTGGCTATATTGTCGCCTGTAAATATTACATTATTATGTTGGCTATATTGTCGCCTGTAAATAATACATTATTATGTTGGCTATATTGTCGCCTGTAAATATTACATTATTATGTTGGCTATATTGTCGCCTGTAAATATTACATTATTATGTTGGCTATATTGTCGCCTGTAAATATTACATTATTATGTTGGCTATATTGTCGCCTGTAAATATTACATTTTTATGTTGGCTATATTGTCGCCTGTAAATATTACATTATTATGTTGGCTATATTGTCGCCTGTAAATATTACATTATTATGTTGGCTATATTGTCGCCTGTAAATATTACATTATTATGTTGGCTATATTGTCGCCTGTAAATATTACATTATTATGTTGGCTATATTGTCCGCCTGTAAATATTACATTATTATGTTGGCTATATTGTCGCCTGTAAATATTACATTATTATGTTGGCTATATTGTCGCCTGTAAATATTACATTATTATGTTGGCTATATTGTTGCCTGTAAATATTACATTATTATGTTGGCTATATTGTCGCCTGTAAATATTACATTATTATGTTGGCTATATTGTCGCCTGTAAATATTACATTATTATGTTGGCTATATTGTCGCCTGTAAATATTCTTAACAGTGCAGAATAAAGTGAAAAGCCGTCCTAGACTACTGTGAGGGATATTTGGCATCTGTGTTCTGGCAACACTGAAAGGTTAGTTAACGACAACACTGAAGGTATATTATCGTGGGAAACATACTGTAGTAATATAAGCTTGGTACTATCTGATGCCACATATTGTGGGTTATATACGTTTATTTATTATTAGTTTGGGTTTTGGTTGCTGCCACCATTTCCGAGCAGTGTATGTTTTTTATTTGCACCCAAGATTGAATAAGAAGAACGCCTCCTCAGGCTCCCTTCAACCTAAGCAAAAAAGAAAAACAAAAGAGAAAAGAAAATATAATGAAAGAGAAAGAAAAATCCCCCAGATGTTGTCCAAGCTCAATATACTGTATACATATTTCAGTAGAAAGATTTCCCGGCCAAAGGCCGATTTCCCCCGAAATGCAGGCTCGCTATCGCTCACCCAGAAAAGAGAATAGATATATACCTGAATGGGGTGAAGCGTTTTATAATCGTCAAACTTATGAGGTGAAAATTATTAATATCTCTAAATTAATGAAATGAAACAGTGAGAGTCCAATAAGACCCGCCCTGCACCAGCCAGGGTTAATTCACAACAAGTCCGATCAAAAGTGTCATAAAGAGTTGTTGGATATGACGCTGGTATAAATCCACCTAAGGGAAGATAGGCCGTTTCCCTGACCCCCCCCCCCCCATCTTCCTCATGTTTAGCCTCATAAGTTTTCAGATTTTAAGACGTTCCGTCTCTTAGTATGGCGATTTAAAGACATTTCGCCCCATTTCTATGTAAATAATAAGGCTTCGTGTCATTTAGGTGTCGATGTTTTCCTGGTGAGCGATAGCGAGCCTGTAATTTAAGAGGAACCGGCCTTCGGCCGGGAAATATTTCTATCGAAAAATATACAATGTTATCTTGAAGGAAGGTCTTGGGCAGGTGTTTTTTATAAGCTTGATGGAGGTCTAGGGACGAAACAAATAAAATAATAAAAAGATACATAAATTATCAAATAGCTATGCCAATCTCCCCTTAATGTAGTAATAATTTTGTCGTGGCCTTGAATGCATGCCAACTGCATTCTTACATTTTGAGCTCCAAACTAACGTGATGAGACCATACTACGCCTATCTTCTGATCTATCAACTATCTCCGATTGGAGCAGAGAAAATCTTGTTACTTTCAATGCTTCTAAAACCCAATATCATCTTTTTTCTACCAGTCACGATACTTCCGCACGACTTTCCCTTATTCTTCAACAATACACACATCAACCCTTCATCTTCTCCCAGTATTCTTGGTGTTTCTTTTTCTACTGACCTTTCTTGGAAATATCATATTACCACTCTTGCTAAAACAGCTTCCCAGAAGTTAGGTGTGCTCAATTATCTCCTTGGTTTCTTCACCCCTGCACAGCTTCTTGCTCTGTATAAGGAGCACCCATGTATAGAGTATTGTTCGTATGTGTGGGGAAGTTCCACCCATACTGCACTTCTCAAAAGAGTATACAGTCAAAAGCTTTTTGCCTCATCAACTCACTTCCTCTTGCTAGTTCCCTACAATATCTTTCTACACGCCGCAATGTTGCATCCCTTTCAGCAATGTTGCATCCCTTTCACTCTTCTATCGCTATTACAACAATCAGTGTTCTTCAGATCTCTGCCAGTGCAGAGGGCAAGAGGGAGGCACCCGCCTTTCAACACAATCCAACTCCCAATCTGTCCAGCTCTCCAACTCAAGAATTAGCAAACTTTTTCAGTCTTTTTTCTACTCAACAAGTGAGCTATGGGATTCTCTCCCTCAAACAATCTTTCCTTCACCCTATGACTTAAACTGGTTTAGACTTCGTGTGTCCAGGCATTTTGACCCAAACGTCCCTTGAATTTGGCTCTCTGTCACTCTTTTGGATTTGGGGGAGACATTCGTTACAGGCAGCCTGCTTTTTGTTTCTTCATACACATAGAAAAATAAATGTAACAAAATGGTTCACAAAAACAGTGGTCTTCAATTTATCAATTCATATTAGAACACGTAAGCGATTACAACTGTTGCTATGATCCAATTTTTGTTACAATGAAGTGTTTATTTTTACAGTGTATATCCTGACCAAACAGAGTAATATAATAGCCATTAATTTAAGGGGGCAAACAGGTTGATTTTATGGTCTATTATATCATATATTTATTTGTTTTGTTAGTTTCCTCCTTAGACCTCTATAAAAAAAAAAAAAAAAAAAAAATAGATCCCCTTTCTAGAAAAAATTATAAATTTTTCGATAGAAAAATTTCCAGGCCGAAGGCCGGTTCTTCCAAAATTACAGGCTTACTTTCGTCCGCCAGGGAAAAAATTGACACCAAAATAGCACGAAAGGTCTTAAAATTGACAACTGAATGGAGCTAAACGTGGTAAAATCGCCAAAATAATGGGCCGAACGTCTAAAAATGTCAAAACTAATGGGGCTAAACACGAGGGAGAAAGGGGTCCAGAAAAACGACCCATCTCCCCTTAACCATGACCGCACTGTAAATAATGCACACTTAATTGTAATAAACTGCTACACATCAAAGCATTTCATCATTTAAGGGGAGGCAGACCGTTTTTCTGGACCCCCTTCTCCCTAATGTTTAGCCCCACTAGTTTTGAGATTATAAGACGTTCGGCCCATTAGTTCGGCGATTTTAACACCTTTCGCCCCATTTCGTTGTCAATTATAAGACCTTTCGTGCCATTTAGGTGTCGATTATTTCCTGGCGAACGATTGCCAGCCTGCAATTTTAAGAGGAACAGGCCTTCGGCCGGGACATTTTTCTACCGAAAAATATACACATTTTTCTTGAAGGGGGATCTAGGGGGTGTTTTTCTAAGATTGATGGAGGTCTAGTGAGGGAACTAACAAATAATATATGAATAAATTAATTAATAGACCAAACAAACGGTCTCCCTCCCCTTAAGTGTACTAATTTGAACACGTAAACGATTGAGACACTCCTTATGTGTATATAGTTTTTTGTTACAGTTAAACGATCAATTGTTCAGTGTATTATATTCTATTCGCTGCAAGTAGGCGAGAGATCTTAACTTCTATCCTCTGTAACTCAAAATGGGCTGTAGCAAAATGGCTGTAAATGTCCACATATATTTCTTAACCGATCCTTCCCTAATGGTAGAAATATTAGCTCGATTACTCTAGTCGTTTTTGAGTTACAGAGGATAGAGGTCATGATTTATCGCCTAATTACAGCGAATAATAGACTATAGCTATGTCTTGACCACGCCCAATATTATAATGGCCAGAAGTTGACCATGACCACACTGTAATCACTGAACGTTTAATTGTAGTCAAATGATTCACATAAAGATAGTTTCAATCGTTTATGTGTGCTACTTTGAACACGCCAACGATTGAGACACTTATTATGTGGATCGTTTTTGTTACTAATTAAGGGGTGATGGGCGTATATATTTGCTCATTTATATATATTTTATTATTATTATTATTATTATTATTATTATTATTATTATTATTATTACTTTTTTTTTTTTTAGTTTCCTCCCTAGAACTTCATCAAGCTTTAAAAAAAAATGCAAAAAATACCCCCCCCCCAAAACCCTCCTTGACAAATTTGTACATTTTTCGATATACAAATGTCCCAGCCGAAGGCTGGTTTCTCTTAAATTACAAGCTCGCTATCGCTCGCCAGGAATATATCGACAGTTAAATGACGCGAAAGGTCTTAATATTGAAAACAACAAAATTGTCCGAAAGGTTTTAAAATCGCCAAACTAATGGGCCAAACGTCCTAAAATCTGAAGACTAATGGGGCTAAACATGAGGCAAGAAGGGGGAACAGAAAAACGACCCATACCCCCTTAAGCGTTCAGTTACAGTTCGTAGGTACAGTTGGCGTAACAAAAATCGTGTTGCACCACAAATTCTACTTGAGCTGCTTAACGGGGTAGTACTCGTTACCCCGTAACGAGGTAACGTTACGGGGTAACGAGTATTACCCCGTAATACTCGTTGCTCGTTATGAAGTAGTACTCGCTTTTTATGGATCCCTTTCTCCCTCATGTTTAGCATATTAATTTTGAGGTTTTAATTAAGACGTTCGTTCCGTTAGTTTGGAGATTTTGAGATCTTTCGCTTCATTTTGTTGTCAATATTAACACCTTTTGTGCCCTTTGGGTGTCAATTTTCTTAATGGCGAGCGA
Organism: Paralithodes platypus; assembly: GCA_032716605.1. NCBI lineage: Eukaryota > Metazoa > Arthropoda > Malacostraca > Decapoda > Lithodidae > Paralithodes > Paralithodes platypus. The sequence continues at coordinate 14,251,177 of CM064522.1, read as the reverse complement.
TAGCGAGGCTCTAATTTTAGAAGGAAATAGAAAATAAATTGATAGATACAAATATGAAATAAATAATATAGAAGCTTTAAGTTAACATTTTTAAGAGTGGAAACAAATAGGAACAGTCAAAAGGTGACTGGAAACAACTGGGGACTGTTAATATATAGGTGACTGGAAACAACTGAGGACTGTTAATATAGTGGCTGTAAACAACTGAGGACTGTCAATATAAAGTGACTGGAAACAACTGAGGACTGTCAATATAAAGTGACTGGAAACAACTGAGGACTGTCAATATAAAGTGACTGGAAACAACTGAGGACTGTCAATATAAAGTGACTGGAAACAACTGAGGACTGTTAATATAGTGGCTGTAAACAACTGAGGACTGTTAATATAAAGGTGACTGGAAACAACTGGGGACTGTTAATATAAAGGTGACTGGAAACAACTGGGGACTGTTAATATAAAGGTGACTGGAAACAACTGGGGACTGTTAATATAAAGGGCTTCTTAATCAAGCTAAAATCTCAATTATATCCAAACTCAGCATGATTGTACATGATTCCTGATGCCAATTGTACAAGACAATCAATTACCCACGCTATAATGAAGTTGGAGCCGTAGACATCAATATTTACAGTACAGGTAGCAGAATTACCAGTTAATATAGGTTGTTGTAGTGCATACATGAATACAGATTCAGCATATTTTCTATCTATCACAAATTCATATTTGTTAGTGTATTTCTGATAAATATCGATGTTTACGGCTTTAACTTCTTTGTAAACCGAAACTCGCAAATGGTCAATATTTCCCAGAGAGTTGTGACAATATTATAGGTTTGATTCCCGGAGGGAAGTAGAGAAAACCTAATATTTAGTAGGGCTCCGTAATCATTGATGATATCGCCTATTAGTATAATAGGCTCCATTCAACATCCCGCGTCAGCATTTTGAATCCACCGCGCGGAAGGATCATGGAGTACTCTTCATAAGTGCACGATTAATTCCCTTATGGGATCGTCAATATGATTGGGTACCCTACAGAAAAAAATCTGTAAAAAATAAAAAATAGAAATTAACTTAATATTTGTTATCATAATGACTTTCCATATGTGGATTTCTTGCGTTTTGTTACCCCGACTCCAGGCCCTCTAGCGGCCATCTTCGTCCTTCATTGACATACCAAGATAAAACTATAGAAATCAACGAATGGAAAGTGGGATGGCTGGGAGGGTTATGTATCGTCAATGGTTACGGGGCCCTACTAAATATTAGGTTTTCTCTACTTCCCTCCGGGAATCAAACCTATAATTTAATAGTGGCCCCTCCATCATTGACGATATCGCCTGAATACCAAGACTGGAGGAGGGACATTCGTGACAATATCCTTAACCTCAGGGGACAAATAATCCATATAATTTGTTTTAAGTTTTATTGTTTGCAAACAATATACAAAATACAAAAGATTGCAAGCAGTGCGTGACATCAAGAAAGTCTGCTTACTCATGACCAGATCTTACTTCAAAATCTATGCATGATACTTTGTGGGGACACGCATGTGTTCCCTTAAATAGAACTATAATCCTGCAGAATTTTCGTTCTCACCTTAACACCTTAAGAGCGGGTGGTGGAGTAAATTTCACTGTGCTGCCCAGCAGTTTTTTTTTAACCATAAATGGGGTTGTTTCCGTGCTCTTTTTCATGCATAAACAAGACCCAGAGCGTAATACAAGTATGTATCCATGACAGGGCGTAAATTGAGCTTTCCAATGACACCCGAACCATCCTTCAACGATCACTGGTTGTCTTGCAACGATCGTGCAACCGAAGGGCACAATCGCTAAAATACAGTAATTTCTTTATATAATTACGTATGTAGCGAGGGCGTGAGGGTGGATGTAAGTGGAGTACATCTCAGTTGGTCCACGGCGGCCGTGGCGAGCGGTCATGAGGTAACCCAGGCTCCTCCCGTCGCTTGTCTCTCTCTCAGAGCCAATATTGCGCCAAAATTGCACACAGACTTAAGTCGGGCCCCGCCACATAGTCCAAATATTTCGATACGGACTTAAGTCGGGCCCCGATAGACAAGGGTTAACACTGTTTGTGCAATAAAATCTGTTTGTACAATCTGATAATACTGCATAGTTGCAACTATGCTAGATTTCTTCTTAATCTTAACAAAAATAAAATATATTGAACTGTATAACCAGTTTGATCACAGCTAGTGATTTATCACAGTCTCCGGCGGACGGGAACCTAGTGAGGTATGGGCTATTCCGCCTCCCCCCCCCTTTAAAACAAAACTTATATAATAGAACATAACCTACTGGACCCGTTGTCGTAAAGCTACACAGGTACGCTTGGGTTTATCTAGAGCGACCGACAGGTAACGTGTTAGGAAGGTATGATTGGATGCCCAAAGTTGAGTATTAGCAATGTCTTCTATAGAACATTTTTGAAGGAATCTAAGAGAGACTGCCCATTTCCTAATGTCGTGAGACCTGCCCACTACGCCGGGGTTACTTTCTTTAATGACGTCTACTAGCAAGGAAGCTAACTTTCTTCTCGTAACACGATTACCTGCCTGATTCACCCACAGAGCACCTAGTTGGCGAGGATGCGCAGCCCTCATAAACTTAGTTAAGGCCTGCACAGGGCATAAAATATCAGAAAACACATGATCAGAATGCTCGTTTTTTGCAATAAATGTGGGAGACGGCGCGATTTGTACATGATCGTGTAGCCTCCCAAACCTAAGGCAATTAGGCTTGTTGCTTATCGCCGCCAGCTCAGACACACTATTTCCCGTGGCTAGAGCCATGAGGAATACAGCCTTCTTCAAGAGTGAATCAAAATCTGGCGCATTATTATATTTATGCGACTGAAGTAATGATAAGGCGTTGTCAAGTGACCAGGTGCGCATGAGCTGACGGGGTGGTGGGCGCAGCTTGAAACACGCCCTCATAAATCCTTTCTCCTCCGCCTGCGGTATGGAATGGCCCGTGAGATCAAAAAAGGGAGTTCTGATGGCAGACAAGTGATTTTTTAAAGTCAGAACTGACAAGTGTTTGTGCTCAAATAGATAATCTAGGTATTTGAAAATCAAGGCTCCCGAGGCATCTGTTTGCCCTGACTCTACAATCCAGGTCGTAAAAGTTTTCCAATGTGGTTGGTATTGTCTCCTGGTAGACATGGTATATTGGTTCAAAAGTTTATTTGTGACACTTTCCCCAAATTTAGCTAACCATTTTCCCTTGTAAATGTCCATAAGGCAAAACTGAGCGAGGTCTGAAGGTTGCCAATCATCTCTAAGTGGAAGGCGGAGACCGGGAGCGACACCGGGGTCTTGCACCATTCCTGCAATTGATGGTACCATGCCTGAGCCGGCCATAACGGTGCGATCATCGAGACTAAGCCCCGGTAACCCCTCAGTTTGTGAATCACCCTGCACATTAGTACAGAATCTGGTGGAGGAAAAAAAGTAAATTAAAGTCAACTTGTTCCAATCCTCCAGTAATGCATCTGGTCCCCCCGCCGGGGTCACCCCTCAGCGAGTTGGGAAGAGAGGGAGTCTGTGATTCTCCTTGGATGCGAACAGATCCACTTGTGGACAGTAAGGCCTTGCAATCATCTTGTCGAAGACAGTTTGTTTGATAGCCCATTCTACTAGGTTGCTCCGCCTCCAAGACAGAGCGTCTGCCCAGACGTTCGACACGCCGGGGAGATATGCTGCATGCAGATGAATGCCCAGCAAAAAGGCCAGGGCAAAAATCTGCTCTGATAATTTTAGCAACTCTCGAGATCTCACTCAGCCCTGCTTCTGAATACAATGGACTGCAGTTAGGTTGTCCATACGGAACGCTATTGATTTTTCTTACAAAGACATACCGTGATCTTGTAGGAAAAAGAGAGGAACTATAAGCTCTTGCTTGTTGATATGACAAAGAGTGTCGTGGGGCCAAGTGCCTTGCCCTTGATGGCCTAGATTCGACTGATAGCCCCAACCTAGAGCCCCTGAAGCGTCTGTGTCTACCCATACCATAGGTAGGGGAGAAACCCATGTCATTATTGAGTAAAGCATTTCCGGCTTGGCCCAGACCGATAGCAAGCTGTGGATTAATAGAGGAATTGGCCATAATTTCTTCTCCGGCGAGAGAGGAAAAACTTTGTTGCCTCTTGACTTTCAACTGGCCCAACTTCACAGTCAATTGGATCCAGTTGAGAGAGCCAATCAGAGAATCCCACGTTTTCCTGGTCATATTCAGACTGTGGAGAAAGAGGAACAGTTTCCTGCGAAATCTGTCCCGATTGTCCACACTCTGAGTAAGAGTTAGATTGGTGGAGTCCCAGACCAGCCCTATCCACTGAATATTCCTTGTGGGAACAAGAAGAGACTTCGCCAAGTTCACCTTGAACCCTAAGTTGTGCACATGATTTAATACTTGGTTTACATGGTTGTGACATAACTCCTCTGACTCTGCCACCACCAGCCAGTCATCTAGATACCAAAACACCTGTATGCCCTGGGTTAACAATGGCAAAAGGGCTTGCCAGACTAATTTTGAGAAAATTCTCAGTGCCAGGTTCAACCCAAAAGGCATTCTGTGAAAGACATAAGTCTCTTGTCTGATCCTCAGAGCTAGGAATTTTTGGAACCTTTTGTTTATAGGGACATGCCAATAGGCGTCCTTGAGGTCTACTGAGCACATCCAGCCTTGCGGCGGAAGAGAGACCCTGATCTGATTGACTGTAAGCATCCTGAAGGGTGAATTTATGATAAATGTGTTCAGACGCGAGAGATCTAACACTGGTCGCATTTGCACACTGTCCCTCTTTGGCACTAAGAAAAGTCTGGAGGTGATTACTTGGTAATTTGGTGTGACTGGGACAAGGACTTCTTTTGAGATCATTTCTAGGACCAGGGCCTCCACCTCCTGTGATACATTGTTGCATTCCAGCGCCTGACGCAGTCGAGGCCGCCGGAGCCACCACCAGGTGATTCCTTTGCTTACTACTTTCCTGGCCCAAGTTCTCCTGGGCCAGGCTGAGCGGAATAATTGGAACGACCCAGTTTGCAGACTGGGCCTGTTCGGTAAAGCAACTCTCGAATCCGGTACACCTAAGCACGGCACTGGGAGATTGAGGGTGGCTAATTGTTTGGAGGGGGAGGTGGGTTGGTATCAGACGGCTGGCTAGTCTTGGCTGACGTCTGCCCCTGATGAGGTTTCTGATGGGGCTTACCTTTATATCTTGAGTATTTACCTTGTCTGGGTTTGGGCAGATTACCTCCCGGCTGAGGAGGGATTCTGGGATCTCAAAGGGAATGTTTAGCATGCGGCTGGTTAGGCTTACCTCCGCTCTGTGGCTTGTGAAAAGGTTTCTTAACAAGGTCCTTCTTAGCTTGGGAGGTAACCTGCTTCCACCCATTTACCAAATTAAAAACTATACTCCAAGTTTCTGAGGTAAAAAGGGAGGCAGTGAGGACCGGTGAAAGAGTTACCCGGCGACCAATGTCATCCGGTAACTTCTTCACTAGATGCACTCTCAGATCCTGGCGGGCTCAAACCGCTTCCATGATTGCAATTCTGATGTCTCCTATGGTTTGAATAGAATTTTGCAATAAAAGTCTTCTAGATAAATCAGTGGCCTTCCTAATTTGAGGGTCAGCAATGGCCGAGATAGTTCTGGTAAGTGATACAGCAATCTGGCGACTAACTAGATACTGAGAGAACATCCGGTAGGCTTTATTTCTTAGTTTAAAATCCCTTTCAAGGTGAGCCGGCGGAGGAGTACAAAAAGGTTCATCTAGTGAGTTTAGGGCTAATTTGGGTGCCGCCAGGAAGGTAAACAAAGCTGGTGACACCCCATCAGCCTTTGTGACAGGCAACGAAAAATAATGATGCGTTTCCTGTGGAACCTGATGTGAGGAATTAGACGTGATTGTTGAAGCAAATACTTGAGCCTCTAACTCCCAATCTACCCAGGGGCCTACCCCTATCCGCCCCATCTGCAGGACTGGTGTATGCGTTTGGTCTAGTACCGGAAGTGTATCCATTTCCGGCGCAAGAGTATTTAAAGCCTTGACATCATTGACGCCATCAGCTTTTGACCAGTCTGCAAAGAGTCGTGCAGAAGCGGCGGAAGGGACTGCCGGGGCAGCAGTATACACAAAAAACTCTGGATTATATGAACTGGTGATAGCCTTAATCAATACATCCAGCAACCTACCTGCCTCATCTTTAGCTCTAAACTATCTGCTCTTGTTAAACTCAATTTTCCATTCACTAGGGACCGGAAGCTCTCCTGAAATGGTGGGTTGTGCTAATTGTGGGTTTAGAGGCGTCGCCTGGACCCAAGAACAGTCAGGGCCATAGAGGAGAGGCATGGGGCCTTTCTTCTGTGGTGCCTTATCCAAGGGGGGAGGAGTGATATCTGCAATTACCCTCACATTGGTGGTAGTAAGCGTGGCCGGCGCTGTGGTGCCTGGAACCGCGGATACCGCTGAGGTCATGGTAAGAGAAGGCGGAAAACCTGGAGGCTCTAGAGGTCTTATCATTGAATGACTGGGGGCAACTAACGGTTGACAAGCAGGAGGATCAGAAGAGAGAGGGAGGTTATACTGTTGCATAACTTTATGTAATATATCACTGATTTCATCCGAAGTAACACACTTACTGTGAGAGCTCCTCGAACATGGGAGCTTTCTTCAGACTCCTCACCTGTAATAGTCTGTTGAGCCGGGGCTAAAGGCACTTCCTCTGGCTCCCTACTTAACTCAGAACTATCCTGTTGTGCCTCTGGTCCCTGTTCCGCCGGTGGCCACATTAACACCTTACGAGCGGCCTATGCGGTTTATTTATGTGTACCGCCCAGCGGGGTGTTTTTAGCCAAAATACGGCTGTTTACGTGATCATTTTCATGCCTAAATAAGACCCAGAACGTAAAACAAGTATCTATCCCTGAAAGGGCATAAACAGAGCTTTCGAATGACACCATAACGATCTTTGTATGATGGATAGTTTTCTTGCAATAACCGTGCAACGCGAGTGCAAAAAGCAGGTAATTCGGTACTTTCGGTACATAATTGAGTATGTAGCGAGTGAGAGAGGGAGGAGGGAGCTGAGATTTGTGTCAGTAGGTTCGCCGCGGTGGTCTGGAGCAGTCATACGCTCGCTAGTCTCCTGCCACCACTTGTCTCTCTCTCTCAGCCACATTACGTGCTGAAATTGCCACTCGAGTTATGTCGAGCGCCGCCACATAGTCCAGCTTTATTTAACTCGACTTAAGTGGTGAGCCGCTTTTTAAGGGTTAAATCAGGGACTGATGAAGGTAACATGTCCATACTACCCTCATCCCCTAGTTCCTGGACTCCCCTTATGTCACTATGAGAAGGTTCTGACTGACGCCAGTACCCCCCTGCCGCGGGTGGCTGAGAGTCCTGAATAATTTGAGAGCTATCAACAGCTTGTGACCCTGACAGAAAACCCCCATATTGTTCAGCCAAGACCCGTCTTGGACCGGCGGAATGGATGCTACGTGGCACATAATTCAATTTTGGGATTGCAAAGGTAACATGAGATGGTACACTTAATGATTGTTCACGACTAGGAGTGGAACCCGTGGCCTCTATACCCACTTCCTACTCGCCAGGATCGACGGGAGGTGTGTCAAACGCAGGGGTAGATGGAGGCGGCTGCGGGGTCTCCTTCCGGCTCCCACTATGCGGCGTGCCAGCCGATGACTCAGAGTCCTCTTTCCGGCGCTTGAGGGACCGGGAAGATTCAGCTGAAGAGTGCCGAAACTGTCGCCGGGGGGGAGGATCTAGACCTGGACCTAGATTTCCGCTTAGGAGAGGGTGATCGTCTCCTCTGCTGACGGTCGGGGGGAGGGGGGGGGGGGGGGGAACCTCGGTAAGTTCGTTGTCAGTGCCACTACTGCTACTCACTACCTCTTTCACGAGGGCTTTCGACTTTACTTTAGGCTTAACAGATTTACAGGAGGCGGGTTTAACTAGAGGCGACTTGATAATTAACCGTTCCCAGATGGCATCGTCATCGCAATGAAGCGCCTTATGGACTGTGTCTTTGGCATAAGAATTAAAGGTAGCTTTTATCTCACGTAGTGCCGCCAAGCACAATAAGTCTTTCTTCGTGAATAAAGCGTTTTTCAGATCAGAGCATACAGAGCAACGCCACGACACCCACAAGACCCTAGAGCGGTCTAAACATTTGACACATTTCAAACATAATTTATGAGCGAAAATGGGCAACATTGAACAGGTAGGAGTAGCGCATAATTCAAACCGAGGCATGATGGATAAAGCCCCCCCCCCCCCCCCCCCCGAGCAGGAATCAGCCCCCCAACGCCGCCGGTTCTGCAGTCACTAAGGAGCCGGGGATTCTGGAAATAGAAAATTTCCAGTGCTCATTAGGATAACCTGTGAGGTGTTAATACATCCTACCTTGAGTCCGCCGGAAAATTAGCTATAGTTCCACAACTACTCTAACCTTCCGCTGGGCTCGCCGTGAAAAAACCTGAGGTTATTTCGTATAAGCTGATTGAAACTGCTTACCTATGGCAAGTGCCACAGGCCCATTGACCAGTAGTGTCTGATTATCTATTACTAAAGCACTAGAGAGATAATGAAACAAGTTTGCATAACGAATCTTAACACTTGTACACTCAACTGTGGCGCCGCAGGGCGAGGCAGTCTGTGCCGCGTAACTATTACTGTCAGGGCGAGTTCACTCGGCGGGCCGAGTTCTACGCTCCGTTAGGAATATGCACTTCCGCCGGAAGGGATGTGGTTCAGCCATACCACGCCAGGACATTTGGTTGTTCACTACCCGTTTTGAAGACGGGTAACCTGGGCCCTGCTGCAAGAAGCCTCCGGAGAAAACAACCAAAATTTTAGAGAGGGGAGACAAAAGCACAGCGTCCCTCTCCAAAACCCACCTTACAATTATATAAATATATATATATATTGGGACGTCTCCCAAACCCCCCAAAACATGCAAGCACACATGTCCATCACTAGGGGCACACATAGGCAAAAAGTAAATACAGAGAATTCAGAATCCTAAATTACCTATAGCCTAGACTGGAGACCCCTAATGAGGCTGACCATGAGGTACGAAGAAACATCACAGCAGACGCCGCTCCGATGACCCAGCCACAGCACACAGACGAGGTGAGGCCCACGATAGGGGCCTACAAGCAAAATACGAACCCTGGAAGGTGGAGCACCCATCATTAATCTCTTTACTTTCAACCGGCCCAACTTCAAAGTTAATTGGATCCAGTTGAGTGAGCTGACCAGGGACTCCCACATCTTCCTTGTCGTTTTCAGACTGTGGAGAAAACGAAACAGTTTCCTGCGAAATCTGTGGCGATTGTCCACCCTCTGAGTAAGAGTCAGATTGGCGGTATCCCAGACCAGCCCTATCCACTGAATTTCCCGTGTAAGAACAACAAGAGACTTTGCCAAGTTCACCTTGAACCGTAGGGTTTGTACATGATTGATTACTTGTTGGACATGACTGTGACATAACTCTCTTGACTCCGCCACCACTAGCCAGTCGTCTAGATACCACTACACCATTATGTCCTGGTCCAATAATGGCAGAAGTGCTTGCCGGACTAATTTTGTGAAGATTCTCGGTGCCAGGTTCAAAGCAAAAGGCAGTCTCTGAAAGACATAAGTCTCTTGCCTGACCCTCATCGTGAGGAACTTTTGGAACCGTTTGTTGATAGGGACATGCCAATAGGCGTCTTTGAGGTCTAAGGAGCACATCCAACCCAACGGCGGAAGTACCAGCCTGATTTGTTTTACTGTAAGCATTCTGAAGGATGGATTTATGATGTAAGTGTTCAGACGCGAGAGATCCACTACTGGTCGCATCTGCACACTGTCCCTCTTGGGCACTAAGAAAAGTCTGGAGGTGAACACTGGGCAAGTTGGTTCTACTAGGATAGTGGTCAGCAACCCTTAAAGGTTGAAGAGCCATTTTTTATAAGTTTCATAGCAAATTTGTACTGTCAGAGCCGCAATACAAACAAAATTGTCTCATCCTTCGAAATCTACAGTACTTCATAAATAAGAAAATATACCTTACTTTTGAATTAACAAATTATAGTGATATTGTTCAATATACTGGTATTATCAAGCTTAGGAAAGACATGTGTCACATTTCTAGAATCATAACGATTGATACCTATACATCTTTTCGAAGTTGAATACAAAAACTTAATGTTGCCTTGAATGTGTTATATGATTCCTTCATTCTGAAGGGAGAATTATTATTTCTGAAGCTTCTGGAGCCACACAAGTGTCCTGAAAGAGCCGCATGCGGCTCCTGAGCCACAGGTTGCCGACCCCTGTACTAGGACAATGACTTTCTTTGAGATCATTTCTTGGACCAGGACCTCCACCCCCGGCGAAATATGGTTGTGTTCGAGCGCCTGACGCAGTCGAGGTCGCCGGATCCACCGCCAGGTGATACCTTTGGTTACTACAGTTCTGGACCAGGTTCGCTTGGGCCAGGCTCTGTGGCATACTTGGAACGACCCCGTCTTCAGACAGGGTCCGTTTGGTGGAGCAACTCTTGAATCCGACACGCCTAAGCACGGCCCGGGAGACAGAGAGTTTGGTTGGCTAGTTTTTTTGGAAGGGGTGGTGGGTTGGTATCAGATGGTTGGCTAGTTTTGGCTGACGTCTGTCCCTGATATGGTTTGGGGCGTGACTTACCTCTATAACCTGAGTATTTACCTTGTTTGGGCATGTGCTGACTACCTACCTGCTGTGGAGAAGGCCTGGGATCCCGAAAGGACTGTTTAGCATGAGGGGGTTGCGACTTACCGCTGCTTTTGGGCTTATTGAAAGGTTTCTTAAACTGTTCCCTCTTAGCATGGGAGGTAGTCGGCTTCCACCCATCTACCATATTGAAAACTACACTCCACGTTTCTGAACTGAGGAGGGAGGCAGTTAAGACTGGGGAAAGAGTCACCCGGCAACCAATATCTTCCGGTAACTTTTTTACTATAAACACTCTGAGGTCCTAGCGGGACCTCACCGCTTCCATGATTGCTACCTGTTACGATCGGATCTAGTATAAATCAGTGGCTCTTATACATTGGACTAGACTGGCATAAATGCAACAACGGAAACGCTAGATCCAACCCCTGATATATAATCCCGTCGAACAAAGAACACATATACCCTCCAGAGTTATATCTGCGATAGCGGGGTATCTTAATTCTCAGTATCTATGTGCTTCTACTATAGGCTGATGTTCTCTGAAACAGCCTATTACCTATAACATATGGTTGCTTAGTTATGGTACACAAGGAAAAGATAGTTAACTTAATTAAATCACAAGAGTGATCTAATGCAAACAAGAAGAAGGTTTACTTAACGTTACTTTAATCAATAATATCTGTCACTCCTTTATGAAAGAAAGTGTTGTATAGTCCTCAAGCACCGAACAACGAATCTTCTGAATAATGTCGGATGCTACTAAGAAGAACGTATCGGAAATGGAACCACAAAATAGCAGGAGGCAGGACAATGCACGTGTAGGCTAAATACACAAAAAGGCTGGACCTATAATGTTATTGGACACAAGAATATTATAAGCGGTGCAACAGTAATAATGCTCGCCACGAAAAAGTAGTACTCCTATTAACAAAACCGGTCTATGCTGGTTGTGTCTCTCTACAGCAACCTAGACCTCAAAATGCTTGTGTAGAAATAATGGGTATGCATAAAAGAGTATATGATCTAATCCAGCTAATGTCTACCCGGGTTAATAAAGTCTAGCTGGGATGCGCAAAGGTACAGAATTCTGGTGGAGCAAGGCAGGTCCCAGCCTAGTGTGGACCTTGGGTCTGTGCGGCCTGATTACGTTAATATGAAGGGGTGCTCTTTTGAGGATTCTCGATCACAAGTATCGAGTATCCTCCTGGCGACCCTCAAAAGTAAAAGCAAATAGAGTTAGAACAGTGTTGGGTGGATTAGGGATGCAGCCCTCACGCACTACACAGTCTAAACTCCAAGGTACACAGACAAAAGATCCACCCAGGTAACCCACAGAATCCGTAGTGTCGTGTAGCTCAAAAGTAGCCTACACACAGTGAAAACACCAACAGCAAGGTACCTGATCCCTAGTCTAGCATTATTTAACCCTGTAGAAACATTAGTGATTGATGGAGACAGTCCGAGCAATACAATCTCCCAAAAAGACAACGACTCTCTTCAACCTTAGCCTAGTACACACCCCTCGCTACCGCCAGACGCTGCAGACGCTCTGTCAACGCTCTCACGATATCGATCATAATTTGAGTATTAACTACTCATCCTCTTCATTCTTGTGCATGAAAGGTGGTTAAGAGCACGTTTAACCATCCTGTAGTTTAGTAAGTAACACTGCACGATATTTCGCTGTGTATTGACTGATAAACTTTGTGTTTATCACAAGACTCCTGCTCAGACAGGGCGCCACTAGCGCCATCTGTTGTTTTGTTTTGTTTGTAAACAAACGTTCTCTTCTTAGTTGATATAAAATCGTAGCCCCTAATTTTACCCATTACCTACTGTAGTAAGTATCAATTTAACTGCCTTGTATGTAAGTAAAGCTTTGCATATTAATTTGCTAATAAACAATATTATGTACTAACTAACCTGCCTACAGGAACGAACGCCGACGCCATTTTGTAAACAAACTTTTTTTTGGGGATTATACATATTAAATTCCAGCCAATTTTGTAGTAAATTTAAGTGCATTCATTTATCTTTTCCCCCTAGATATATTCTTGACTTTTTCTCCTCAGAGTTATTTTACTTTAAGCTAAGGGTGGTATTTGTACAAACTAACCTAGCCTAACCCAACCTGCCAAGCTTTTAACCTAATCCAAACCTAGCCTAGCCTATAGCCAGCCAATCTGTTGTTCTTATTAACTCTAGTAGATATTGTATTTAGTATCCTACTGTAGCTATATATATCTGTAATTTTAGTTGTTGCTTGCACGATCTTGTAGTAACCTTTGACTGATACATTTTGTTTTGTTTTATCTAAAAAGAGTAGGCTACTGCTTTACTAGGCTACAGTGACACCAGGGCCATCTGTTGATACAGTATATTAACCCCTTGTGTGCGGTCACTTTATTTTGATATAATCTCTATTTGGTGAATTGTATATTTAGTTACATATTCTGTTATATATATATATTTGTTTAAGGTTAGGTTATCACACCTGGTAGCCTATTTCTGCGTATTTCAATTTTATTATTTTCGGTTAGGCTATTCAATGCTGGTAGCCTATTGCTGCGTATTTAAATTTTTTAAAAACTTTTGGTTAGGCTATCGCCCCTGGAAGCCTAATTCTGCGTATCTCAATGTTTTTGTTTTCGGTTAGGCTATCACCCCCGATAACCTATTGTTGTGTATTTCAACATTGTTTTCGGTTGAAGTGATTGAAGTGTTTCTAAAGTGAGTGAAGTGTTTTAAAGTGAGTTAAGTGTTTTAAAGTGAGTTAAGTGTTTTAAAGTGAGTGAAGTGATCTGAAGAAACTGACTGTTACCATGCCTCGCACTTGTACGAACTGCGCCAGTAGGTTTGGTGAGTCCAAGTTTGTTACTGTCGATCTTCAAGTCTGCCGTCTCTGCCAGCAACAAGAGAATTTGACAGTGAAATTAGATGAAGCCTACAACAAGATCAACGTCCTCACCATGAAGCTGGAATCACTCCAAGAGTTTGTAACACTCAACGTTGGAGTACCACAAACTTCAATTGTCACCGCAACTCCAGCAGCCACCAACGCCCCAACGTCAACTGCCAACAATTCAACGCCTGCAGTAGCCATTTCATCTGATGGTTCCGATACTCAAGAAACAAATAGTAACTCTCTTCCCCCTCAAGACAACTTCCGTGTTGTGAGGAACAACGTTTGCCCCAAGACCAGGAAACCCATACCGATTACCGAGTGTCAAAACTGCTTCCAGATACTCGCAGACTCAGATGAAGAAGCGGAAATAGAAGAAGTCCGGCTCGTGGGAGACTCGATGATACGTGGTCAGCTCACAGAGTTTTGTGTCAGAACACCTAAGACCAGGAAGCGTTTTTGTATCCCTGGTGGTGGTGTGGACGACGTAGTTGCTGCAGTTGACGAAGTATCTAAGCTGGCCCCTGCTAATACAATGTACATCATCCACGTTGGATCCAACGATGTACAGCGAACCCGGTCGGAAGATTTGCTTTTAAAGTACCAGCAGCTGATCAAGTCGTTTAAGGAGAAGTCATCAAGGATCATCGTCTCAGGAATCGTCCCCCGGCTTGGTGTAGAGAGCCGATTTTACAACATAGCCACCAGCACAAATCGTTGTCTAGCAAACCTCTGCAGGAAGGAAAACGTGGGATTCGTCGACACCTGGGACAATTTCTACTACGATGACTATTTGTTTTCGGACGATGGAGTTCATCTGAACCAGGTGGGAGCAGCACGTTTTGGGCGTCTTCTCAACGATGCGGTGAAGGATTTTCGGAGAAGAAATCGACTCAGCACAGGACAATCAGGAAGGAGGACCGAAGACAGCGAGGGCGGCAACCTGCGAAGGAATTAAATGCTAATCTGTCAAGAACCGCGAATTGGTATAAAGCTCCACCAACACGACCCAAATTCAAAACCGCCAGGGATAACGACCGAGGACCGATGTCAGCCATGAATGTAAATGTAGATCCGATCAGAACCAAAAATTTGATTAAAGAACATTCTGTGAGTTCTAAAACCGCAACTTTAAAGGTTTTCTATGCAAACGCTCGTAGCATACGCAATAAATTTTCAGATTTAGAGGAACTAGTGTTTACTGAAAATTATGATGTGATTGGTATAACAGAATCTTGGCTCAATACAGTAGATAGAGACTTTTTAGCAGAGTATTCACTTCCCGGTTATGTAATGTTTGAGAAAAGCCGAATAAATAAAAATGGAGGTGGCGTTTTATTTAATATCAAAGAAAGTCTTAACCCGACCCTCTTGTCAAAACCTCAAATTGTGAACGTCGACACATCTTTTGTGCTAATAAAGAATAATAAAGGTACAAAAATAATACTTGCATTAATATACAGACCTCCAGCTCAATCAGTGCAAACTGACCCGAGAAATTTATGAACAAATTGCAGATGTAAGTAACTCACAAGATACCGTATTGTTTGGCGACTTTAATTTACCTGTGACCAAGTGGGGGCGATACTCTTACTTCACACTCCGGACATGACTTGTATACGAACTTGCAAGAGAGTTCGCTTTATCAATTTGTTCGAACACCGACCCGTGGTAATAACGTTCTTGACATTGTACTTGCAACAAAAGAAGAATTAATAGAGAATTTGAATGTTGGTGATGAATTCAGTAACAGCGACCATCGTACGATAACTTTCACTTTAAACTTTACTAGTAACGAACCAAATAGTAGCATCGAAAAAGTCCCTATAATTTCAAGAAAGCAAACTTTCATAAACTTAGAGCTATGTTTAAAGAAACTGACTGGAGCTTTTTAATTAACAATAACGACATAAATACATCTTGGAAGTTATTCGAAACCACTTACCTAAAAGCAGTGCAAGACTGCATACCATCGAAAATACGGCGTCCAGGCCATAATAATAAGCCCAAATAGTGGAATAAAGATATTTCAAACTGCCTGCTTGCTAAAAAATTTGCTAATGATAGATTAAAATCCTCACAAAATGACGAAGAACGGGTGAAATTTGTAGAGCTACGACGCAAAGCCAAAAAGTTAATTAAGCAAAGTAAAAAGACCCTAGAGTTACATATTGCGAATCAAAGTAAAACAAACCCGAAAGAATTCTATAGTTATATCAGAAAGAAAAAAGTAGTTACTTCAACTGTTGGACCGTTAGTCGATGAAAATGGAGAATACACCAAAGACGTAGTACAAATGAGTAATGCCCTCAATACCTTCTTTGCATCAGTTTTTACAACAGAAGACCTCAGTGATATCCCTACACCATCGCCGATTCAGATTGATAATTCAGATGTTCTAAGCAATATCACCGTTACAGAGAGAGAAGTATTGAATTGTTTAGATTCAATCTCGCCTAGAGTTATAAAGGAAGCTAAGGATGAGCTCTCCAAACCACTGACATTACTATTCAATAAATCCTTGCAGTCTGGAACTATGCCTGATCAGTGGAAGATAGCCAACGTAACACCGATATTAAAAAAAGGCAGCAAATCCCTACCCAGTAACTATCGTCCAATTAGCTTAACCTCAGTTGTATGTAAAATGCTAGAAACGGTCATAAGAGACAGACTCGTACATTACTTAGAGGAAAATAACATACTTAAAGATACTCAACACGGCTTTCGTAAAAAACGTTCCTGTTTAACAAACCTCTTAGACTTCTTCCACGATATCCTCAACCTCTACGATGAGAGTAAAGCTGTAGATATTATATACCTTGATTTTCAAAAGGCCTTTGACAAAGTTCCCCTAAAACGTTTACTGCTAAAACTAAAAGCGCATGGAATACAAGACGGTGTGTTGAAATGGATAGAAAATAGGCTCAGCGACAGAAAGCAAAAAGTAGTCATAAACGGTAAGGCATCTAAATGGACCAATGTAAGTAGCGGGGTACCCCAGGGATCGGTACTAGGACCAATTCTCTTTCTAATTTACATCAACGACATAGATGAAGGTCTCACCTGTACAATCTCAAAATTTGCTGACGATACAAAAATTGCAAATAGCGTACTCTCAAAAGATCAAGTTGACGAAATGCAACACAATCTAGATAAATTGTCACATTGGGCCCAAATTTGGCAAATGAGTTTCAATGCGGATAAATGTAAAGTACTACATATCGGATACCTAAATGAGAAAGCAAACTATTCGATGAATGGCACTCAGCTTAAGAATGTAAACAGAGAAACCGATCTGGGAGTAACAATATCGAGTAACCTAAAACCGAGTCAACAATGTTCAGAAGTTGTTAAGAAGGCAAACAAAATAATTGGCTTTATAGGCAGATCATTTGAGCATAAATCCAAAGACGTAATCCTAACCCTTTACAATTCCTTAGTCCGCCCTCTTCTGGAATACTGCGTTCAATGCTGGTGCCCTTATTACCAAAAAGACATAAACAAGCTAGAACGAGTTCAACGTAGAGTTACCAAAATGATACCTAGCCTAAAGAACAAACCATACGAAGAGCGTCTTAGAGAATTAAATCTATTTCCTTTAACCCAGCGCAGACTAAGAGGTGACTTAATTCAAGTGTTCAAAATCATCAAAGGCATCGACAATATGAACTGTAGTAAGTACTTCACTATCGACCAATCTAATTACACGCGGGGAAACGGTTGCAAAATTATTGGTAAATCTTTTAACTCACACGAATCTAAGAATTTCTTCTTCAATCGAGTTGTCAACTTGTGGAATGGGCTTCCCCGAGACGTTATAGACTGCAGCACCGTTGATTCATTTAAATTCCGCCTAGACAAATATCTTGCATCAAACCCGCGACTGACTGCGTTTGTAAATGAATAACTTTATTTTATCCTCCCCTCAGTTACTAACCCATATGTCCCCTACTAACTTCCTAGTCCTGCCACGTTAGTGGCAGGGCAGTAGTTCCCTTTCCAATGTTCCCTTACCCCCTCTAAACCACTGTTTGGACACTTGATCCTCAGTGTTTTGGAGGACAAGCAGCCTAGAAGGGTCACTAGAACTGTTGTTGCTTGATTTCCTTTGTACTCCTTTGTACTTTGTACTCCTTTGTAGTACATAAGAAATGTGAGATGCAGCATATAATACAGTCTGGACACCAATTCAAGGTGTGGATGCAGGGAACCAGAGGGGGATTGATATTAATAAAAGGTGAGGAAGTAGTGGAAATGATAGAGGCAGTAGGAGAGAAAGATTCTAAGACAAGAGTGTGGAACAGTTCATGGGAGATGCTTAGAGTATGCTGTCTGGGACGGATCTGACCAGGATATTCCCAGGGACCGCATGGGTGGAGTCCCAGTTCGCAGGAATGGTTCGAGGGCGCGCGACAGTCGCCCAGTAAGCAGCCGCCTAGTAGGCCGTGTTAGGCAGGAGGCAACGAATCCCGCGAGGCCTATGTAAGGGGGCCAGCCATGCGCCACACTCACCACCAAGTCACACCACCGGGTCTCTCTCTCTCTCTCTCTCCCGCTCGCCTTCCCATTATTCAACTACTTAACACAATACTTTCAATTGACTAAATAAAATAGAAAGGATTGTGACAGACGAAAACAAAGAACAGTTCTGAACTGTCTGCAACACAAGCTTTCTCGAGAAGGAAAGTACACAATGATAGGTAGACTGTAGCTACATTCTCTGCCCTGGCGAGTCCTAGCGAGTAAGCCATGCGGTTCTGGGGGAAGCGGTGAGCGTCACACCCCACCCAAGATTTTTAAGAGGCTCCAACTATGAGCTCTAAATCTGACACGCAGAACCCATACAAAATTCGCCATTCCTAGTCACCCAGCGACAATGAAATGTAAAGCACAGTTCTCTTCAAAATAACACATTATAAAAATGAACAACCCCTCTCAACACAATAGATTAAATTACATAGTTATGCTCATAAGAGCGAGCTTCACTAGCCCAGCCTTCTGAGAGGAGTACAACTCAGAATTTCTGCTATAACATACTTAACAAAAATTTAACTATCAAAGAAATAGATTTTATAGGATTTATATATTTTTAACATGTTTATGGCGGCTGCACTACAGGGGCAGCCTAGTTTTTTCTTCTATACCAACACAGCAACTCCTACTTTACGACCCAATACGCTGGGCTACCCACGCGAGCCAACAAGCACCAGACGTAAACATACTAATCAAACCAAAGTAGGAGGCTACCCTTGTGATGATCTACCCCGGGTCTTCCACCCTCGATAAGCAATCTGCAATCACATTCTCAGAACCGGCAATATGGCGTATGTCTAGATTGTATTCCTGCAAAATTAATGACCACCTGGTCAGCCTCATATTCCGGTTATGGAATTGATTCAGGAACTTGAGGGGGTGATGGTCGGTGTAGATCACCACAACTGGTCCATAGGCTGGAACATACACCAAAAAGTGCCTGAGCGCTGGCACAATCGCCAGCAGTTCCTTCTCAACTACTGAATAGTTCTTCTGCGCCGAGTTGAACTTTTTTGAGAAGAAACTGACTGGGTGCTCCAGCCCATCTTCATCTGATTGCATCTGAACGGCACCAGCCCCCACACCACTGGCATCAGTTGCCAGCTGGAATGGTCGGCTAAAGTCCGGGGCCCTGAGGATTGGGTGAGTACACAACAGGTGTTTTACTAGCAAAAAAGCCCTCTCACACTCAGGCGCCCACTTAAACTTTCTATCTTTGGCCAATAGGTCCGTCAGAGGAGCCAGCACAGTAGAATAGCCCTTTATAAAGCGGCGGTAGTAACCAATCATGCCCAAAAACCTCATGATCTGCTTCTTGGTGGACGGCCTGGGGAAGTGGTTAATAGCCAATATCTTGTTCTGTGGGGGGCACACCTGGCCCAAACCCACCATGAACCCCAGATATTGTACGGTAGCCCGCACAAAATCACACTTTCCCAGGTTGACCACCAAGTTTGCCTCGCTTAATTTCTTAAATAGGGATTCTACATGTTCACAGTGGCTCTTGAAATCGTCATCGTAGATAATGACGTCGTCCAGGTACACGGTACAGTTCGGAATGTCTGCCACTAAGTCATTCATCAAGCTTTGGAAGGTCGCTGGTGCGTTCTTTAGACCGTACGGCATGATATTACAACGATATGTAGCACCATCCACCACAAAACCACACACCTCTTTCGCCCGTTCAGACAAAGGCACCTGCCAGTAACCTTTTACCAGGTCCACCTTGGTCAAGAACTTGGCCCTGCCAATCTTGTCTACACAGTCATCGACCCGGGGAAGAGGATAGGGGTTGGTGGGAGTCAAGCCGTTTAGCCTGCGGTAATCAACACAGAAGCGCACCTTGCCATCCGGCTTAGGTTGCAGCTTTACGGGAGATGTCCACTTTACCGCCCCCTTCTCGATCAGTCCCTGTTGCAACATATACTCCAACTCCGCCCGGAGGGCCGGGAGTTTAATAGGGGGCACCCTATAGGGCACTGATTTGAAGGGTGGGTGGACTCCGACGTCAACGTCGTGCACCTCATGAGTAGTGAGGCCTGGGTGTTCCGCAAATACAGTAGGGTATAAACAGAATAGGCGCTCGACAGCCACACGCTGTTGCTCAGGTAGGTGTTGCAAAGCCTCATGAGCCGCCTGTCTCGTGTTTCCCGCCCACTGATCTGCAGAAACATGATAATCCCAGTTGTCATCCACCTGCGCATGACTGTCCCGTTCTCCTTCTCCACCTTGACTGCTGAAAGTCATCACGGGGACAGTGAGAGGCTCAGGTGGGCGCCTCACATACTCCTTCATCAGGTTGACATGACATAACTGATTCCTCTTACGCCTGTCTGGAGTGGCCACCAGGTAATCTAAGTCCGAGAGCTTCTCTGCTACCCTATAAGGACCAGCGTACTTTGCAGATAAGGGGTGACCTACAAGAGGGAGTAGTATCAACACCTCCTGACCCACGTGAAACTCCCTGAGTTTCACCTTGTGGTCGTACCTGTCCTTCATGAGGGCCTGAGAGCCTACCAGATTGCGGCCAGCCAACTCCAGACTACGCAACATTCGTTCTCTACTCTCAAGTTCGACAGTACCGTCACTACACTTTAGAACCTCCGGGTCTTCTAGCTGCAATTTGCGAATATCTGAGGGAGCTAGCCTGTCTAAGTGTTTGCGAAACAACTCATGCCCTCCCCCAACCTCGAACTTTGCATCCCGTTGCTCTCTCCGTGTATACCGTTGCTGCCTCTGAGTCTCTTTAAGCCCTGCCTCTACACTCTCAGTGACAGGTGGTGGTGCTTCTCCAGACTCTAATAACGGTGCTAATACTGAGTCCCCGAGAAGCGCTGCTGGTACTAGACTCTCCACCGTATCAGCTTTCAGCACCTTCTCGTGACCGTTCCTCCGCTTATTTGAAGACTGTTGGTTAGGCTGTGACTCCCTGGATGCGAGAGATCTGGTTACAACACACGCCATTGGTTGCACCTGACACTTCTCAACCCACTCCTGTTCCTCCCTACTCACGTCGGCCGGCTCCTCGGCAACGACTAAGGGTGAAACCTTAGAAGCAGGCACCGCAAAGTCATTGCCGAGAAGGAGGTCGACTCCCCCAACAGGCAATTTCTCCACGATTCCCACATCCAGTTCGCGAGTCACACCGTCAACTTCAAGCTCCATTCTAACAAGCGGGTATGACCTAGTTGCATTAACTCCCTGCACCACAACTACCTGCGCCGCCTTTATGGGTCTACCAGTGAAATTCTTCAAGAGTGTCTGAGAGGCACCTGTGTCACGCAAAAGCTGTACCCCGTGCTTCTTGCCCCCCCACTTCACGCAGCCATGCCCTCTATGGTCGCAAAAGGCATCGCGGACAGGGTTCGAGCCTTCCGGATCCTTCTTCACAGGTGGTGCTCCATCCTCTGATCTTATGCCTCCAGCAAACACAGAAGACTTCTGGAACACCCCAATGCTGCGAGCCAATGACACAGCCGCCGTGGGAGGTCTGCTCGGACAAGCTTTTGCCATGTGCCCCTCTTTGTGACAGTGATAACACTCAAATTTCCCCTTGGACTTATACTGAGGTGTAAAAGTCCCCTGACCCATCTTAAACGGGGCAGTGCTAGGTTTGTGATCAGTCTTGGTGTCATTGCTTTTAAATTTATGTGTGTCCATATTCCGGGGAGGGGGAGGGTAACGCTCCTTAACCCTCCTCTAGCGGGTGCTCTGTGGCCGTTTTGGGCCTTTCCGGGCCGTTCTGACTGTTATATCAACCATCAGTATGAAAGGAACTGTATTGCGCCGAAAACTAGGTGGAAATCGCTACACAATGACGCCACATACAGCTACGTAGCACTCGTGGAGCACTGACAGTGTTACCTCGAAGATGGAATTTTAGCTGATTTTGCTACCTTGCTCACTTTTAGCGAACTATTGGTTACACTGTCATCCTCACGCGCGGTGGGGGAACTGGAGTTAGTGTGGGCCGGGAGGCCACAGATGTCGGACGTATGGATCATTACTATCCCACCCATTTTCACTCGATTTCAACCCTTTTTTCACCCGTTTTTTGCCAGTTTTTTCAACTCGACTTATGTTGCGAGCCGCTCTTTAAGGGTTAACGCCTACATCGTTTCTCTGTGCAGAGCCGCACCCTCGAATTAGTGACAACTGACGATCAGCCATCTCTGCTGCTTCTACGAGAGTTCTTGGGTTCTTCTCTTTAAGGTTTAAAGTCAAGTCGCCGCCCGTACACTTACAAAACTGCTCTAGAAGCATCAACTGTTTCATCTCATCAAACGTAGTTGTCTTCTCTGATCTGAGCCAGTTTCCCATAGCGTCGGACAGGTCCCAGGCGTGCTCCAAGAAGGTACTGTCTCGCCCCTTAGTCACACCCCGGAACTTTAACCTATATGTCTCGGGTTGTAGCTCATATGCCCGCAGGACAGCCTCCTTGAGCTCCTCATAAACAACGCAGGACTCCAAAGGCAGTGCATCGTAAGCCTTGAGCCCCTTACCTACGAGTCTAGAGGACACAAGGGCCGCCCACTTAACTTCAGGCCACTGATGCTCCCGGCACTTCTTCTCAAATCTATTGAAAAACTCTGACACCAGACTCGTCAAATACAGGGACCAGTTTGAGAAGGTGCGACAGAGACTGATCATGCGCACGGTTCCCAGTACCGAGTCGCTGTCCCGTCATCTCAACACGAGATTTCTCTAAATCCATGTCGGCACAGTATCTTGTAGATTCTAGTTTAGTCCTAAGCTCAGCTTCCCTCGTCTGTTGCTGCATCCTAGCCAGCTCTTTTCTCTCTTCTATCTTAGCTAGCTCTGTCTGCTGTTGACTCTGATGTTGCCTCTTTGCCATCTCGAGCTGAAAGAGCATCTCCTGGGTCAAACCTTGAGGAGGAGGAGGAGATGCAATGATGTTAGAAATACCCGGTGATCCCCCAAGGGGCAAACCACCCTGCCAGTCACTACCCTCCTGCGGAAGCGTGCTCAGGGTCGGTAATCCAATAGGAGGATTGGGAGTCGAGTGAAGGGGAGGCTCGGCCAAAGGGCTCTGAGCACTCACCCTACCTTGTACGCCAGTCACCCCACCCAGCACACACGTCATCAGGTCATCCTTGGTCATGCCACTAGTACATACATGACCGATAGCTGCGGCTAAGCACTGGAGACCGTACCGATTCACACCCACCAACCGGTCGGAAGTAACAGGCCATTGTAAAAAATTCCTTGCATCCTCCTCACTGTTCACCAAGTTAACAACCTGCCCATGCTGCTGCTCCTCAGCTTCTACATCACGTACTGTGTCTTCATCCTGCACTGATCCGCTATAAGACATGATGCTCACTGAAGATTTTTCACTTTGAAACACAAAAAAGAAGTACCCCAAACTCTTATACCACAATATTCACAATCAAAAATTCTCGGAGACCGCTTAAGTGCTATATTACTTTGCTAAAAAAATAATTCTTGCATGTCCTCAAAAAGTATTCCACAAAATCAACAAATGTTCACTGCCTAAACTGTGAGAAAAATCTGCACAATAACCTGCAATTATATGTCAGTTCACCAAATCCTGAGCTAGGTCGCCATTTGTTACGATCGGGTCTCGTATAAATCAGTGGCTCTTATACATTGGACTAGACTGGCATAAATGCAACAACGGAAACGCTAGATCCAACCCCTGATATATAATCCTGTCGAACAAAGAACACATATACCCTCCAGAGTTATATCTGCGATAGTGGGGTATCTTAACTCTCAGTATCTATGTGCTTCTACTATAGGCTGATGTTCTCTGAAACAGCCTATTACCTATAACATATGGTTGCTTAGTTATGGTACACAAGTAAAAGATAGTTAACTTAATTAAATCACAAGAGTGATCTAATGCAAACAAGAAGAAGGTTTACTTAACGTTACTTTAATCAATAATATCTGTCACTCCTTTATGAAAGAAAGTGTTGTAAAGTCCTCAAGCACCGAACAAGGAATCTTCTAAATAATGTCGGATGCTACTAAGAAGAACGTATCGGAAATGGAACCACAAAATAGCAGGAGGCAGGACAATGCACGTGTAGGCTAAATACACAAAAAGGCTGGACCTATAATGTTATTGGACACAAGAATATTATAAGCGGTGCAACAGTAATAATGCTCGCCACGAAAAAGTAGTACTCCTATTAACAAAACCAGTCTATGCTGGTTGTGTCTCTCTACAGCAACCTAGACCTCAAAATGCTTGTGTAGAAATAATGGGTATGCATAAAAGAGTATATGATCTAATCCAGCTAATGTCTACCCGGGTTAATAAAGTCTAGCTGGGATGCGCAAAGGTACAGAATTCTGGTGGAGCAAGGCAGCTCCCAGCCTAGTGTGGACCTTGGGTCTGTGCGGCCTGATTACGTTAATATGAAGGGGTGCTCTCTTGAGGATTCTCGATCACAAGTATCGAGTATCCTCCTGGCGACCCTCAAAAGTAAAAGCAAATAGAGTTAGAACAGTGTTGGGTGGATTAGGCAAGCAGCCCTCATGCACTACACAGTCTAAACTCCAAGGTACACAGACAAAACATCCACCCAGGTAACCCACAGAATCCGTTGTGTCGTGTAGCTCAAAAGTAGCCTACACACAGTGAAAACACCAACAGCAAGGTACCTGATCCCTAGTCTAGCATTATTTAACCCTGTAGAAACATTAGTGATTGATGGAGACAGTCCGAGCAATACAATCTCCCAAAAAGACAACGACTCTCTTCAACCTTAGCCTAGTACATAAGAAATGTGAGATCCAGCATATAATACAGTCTGGCCACCAATTCAAGGTGTGGATGCAGGGAACCAGAGGGGGCTTGATATTAATAAAAGGTGAGGAAGTAGTGGAAATGATAGAGGAAGTAGGAGAGAAAGATTCTAAGACAAGAGTGTGGAACAGTTCATGGGAGATGCTTAGAGTATGCTGTCTGGGACGGATCTGACCAGGATATTCCCAGGGACCGCATGGGTGGAGTCCCAGTACGCAGGAATGGCACGAGGGCGCGCGACAGTCGCCCAGTAAGCAGCCGCCTAGTAGGCCGTGTTAGGCAGGAGGCAACGAATCCCGCGAGGCCTATGTAAGGGGGCCAGCAACGCGCCACACTCACCACCAAGTCACACCACCGGGTCTCTCTCTCTCTCTCTCTCCCGCTCGCCTTCCCATCATTCAACTACTTAACACAATACTTTCAATTGACTAAATAAAATAGAAAGGATTGTGACAGACGAAAACAAAGAACAGTTCTGAACTGTCTCCAACACAAGCTTTCTCGAGAAGGAAAGCACACAATGATAGGTAGACTGTAGCTACATTCTCTGCCCTGGCGAGTCCTAGCGAGTAAGCCATGCGGTTCTGGGAGAAGCGGTGAGCGTCACATACCCTAATGTCACCCAGGGATTGCATTGAATTCTGTAATAAAATCCTACATGACAGGTCTGTGGCTTTCCTCACATTTTGGTCTGCAATGGCCGAAATAGTCCTAGCTAGGGATACTGTAACCTGGCAACTGACAAGATATTGTGAGAACAATCTGAAGGCTTTGCTTCTTAACTTAAAGTCCCTATCCAGATGGGCTGCGGGGGGGGGGGGGGGGGGTACAAAAAGGGTCATCCAATTGGTGAAGAGCCAGTTTGGGGGCCGCCAAGAAAGCAAACAAGGCTGGCGGCACCCCCTCTGCCTTATGAACAGGTAATGAGAACCAAGAACTAGAATTGAGAATTGAGAATTGCACTAGACATATCAAAAGCCTTCGATAGAGTCTGGCACAAATCTTTAATTTCTAAACTACCCTCCTTCGGTTTCTATCCCTCTATCTGTGCCTTTGTCTCTAATTTCCTTTCCGGCCGTTCCATAGCCGCGGTTGTGGATGGCCATTGTTCACTTCCTCACCCTATAAACTCCGGTGTTCCTCAGGGCTCTGTCCTATCTCCTATTCTCTTTCTAATTTTTATAAATGATCTCCTCAACTGTACCTCAATTCCCATCCATTCATACGCAGACGACTCACCCTTACACTACTCCATTAGTTCTTCAGAACGCCCCAGCCAGCAATCCCTCAACGACAAACGTAATGAAGCCATAGAACTCTTAAATTCTGATCTAAATACTATCTCCAATTGGGGCAGAGAAAACCTTGTTACCTTTAATGCTTCCAAAATCCAATTTCTCCATCTATCTACCCGTAAGGAACTCACAGCGGACTATCCCTTATTCTTCAACAATACAAAAATCAATCCTTCATCTTCTCTCAATATTCTTGGGGTCTCCTTTTCTTCTGCTCTCAGTTGGAAGGACCAGATTACCAGTCTTGCTAAGGCAGCCTCCCAGAAGCTGGGTGTGCTCAACCGCCTTAGGGGGTTCTTTTCCCCTGCACAGCTTCTTGCTCTTTACAGGGGCATAGTGCGTCCTTGTATTGAGTATTGTTCACATGTGTGGGGAGGTTCCTCTCACATCGCTCTCCTAGACTAAGTTGAAAGGAAGGCCTTTCGTATCATTAACTCCCATCCACTCACCAACTCTCTGCAATCTCTCTCTCTCCGCCGCAATGTTGCATCTCTCTCGCTATTCTATCGCTACTATAATAATCAGTGTTCCTCAGAGCTTTCCCAGTGTATACCACCTCCTTTACGTAGGGCACGTGGTACCCGTCTTGCAAACTCAATCCCACCCCTACTCTGTACACCTCTCTAACCCAAGAGTGAAACATTACTCTCAAACTTTCTTCTACTCAACAGCTGAGCTCGGGAACTCTCTCCCAGAATCAGTCTTTCCCTCTTCCTATGACTTGGATTGCTTCAAACTCCGTGTGTCCAGGCATTTTGGCTCGAACGTCCCTTGATTTTGGCCATGTCACTCTTTCAACTATGGGGGAGGCACTCGCTATAGGCAGTTCTGCCATTTGCCTCCCTCAATCACATAAAAAAAAAAAAAAAAAAAAAAGCATGCAACTCCTGAGGGATCTGATGGGAAGTTTTAGATGTAATTTTGGTAGAAGCAAATACCTGCACCTCCGCTTCCCAGTTTACCCAAGGACCCAAACCTACCTGCCCCATCTGCAGGACTGGTGTATGTGACTGATCAAGTCCCGGAACTGTAGCCAGTTCCGGCGTGAGTGCATTCAAAGCTTTAATGTCATTAATGCCATCTGCTTTGGACCAGTCTGCAAAGAGTCGTGCAGTTAAGGCCGGCGGTACTGCCGGGGCAGCTGAGAACACAAAGAAATCAGCATTATATGTACTAGGTATGACCCTAATAGAAATGTCCAGTAATATCCCTACCTCATCCCTGGCTCTGAGTTTCCTATTCTTGTTGATTTCAATAGTCCATTCACTAGGAACCGGTAGATCTCCTGAAATAGGGGGTTGTGCTAGGAATGGTTTCAACGGGTGTACCTGAATCCAAGAGCAATCCGGCCCGTAGAGGAGAGGCATAGGGCCTTTCCTCTCTGGTGCCTTATCTAAGGGGGGAGGAGAGATGTCAGAAATTACTCGCACATTAGTGGTAGTCATAGGAGCTGGTACTGTAGTGCCGGCTGCCGTGGACGTTGTCGGGGGTAAAACCAAAGCAGGCAAAGAGGACTTAGGGGTTGGAAAACCTGAAGGCTCTAACGGTCTTATTGTGGAGCTACGTGGGGGAGCTACCGGTTGACTAGAGTGAGGATCAGGAGAGGGAGAGACATGGTACTGCTGCATGACCAAATGCATTATATCACTTATCTCCTCCATGGTCACGCACTTACTATGGGAACCCCTGAAAGATTGGGAACTAGCTTCTGATCCGTCAACCATTAAACTTTGAGCCGAGGGTACATTAACTTCCTCCGGCTCTTCATTAAACTCAAGCACTTCCGGAAGGTCCTACTCTGCGTCCGGGGGTTGTTCCTCCGGCGGCCAAACCAAATCAGGGACTGATAAGGGTAAAACTTCACTGTTAATACTCTCCCTATCTGTTCCGTGTCTAACTCTCCAGCACCCCCGTTCGCTCGCCGCGGGTGGCTGGAAGTCCTGAATCACCTGAGAGCTGTCAAAAGAATGAGAACCTGACGGTAAACCTCTATACTGATCTGCTAATACCCTACTTGGTCCAGCCGTAGGGGCTTTGTTAATGTTCGCAAAAAATCTTGCGTGGTACCTGAGTCAACTTTGGAATAGCAAAAATAAAGTCCTGTGGTACACTTAACCTGACAAGCGCGATATAGACGTAGGTGCTAGGGTAGTTATTTGTGCATTTCTAGCCCTTGATTCTGACAGAATTCGTTATATTTACAATATAAACCATTATTTGTTTTCGGTATGCTTTTATTTTACATATATGATGTATATATGAACCTTCAAGAGTGCTAAAACAAGTGGGAAAAGCATTTGGGTGGTGAAAAACGAAGATATTGGCCACCCGGTCATAATCTCAGGCGAGAGAGAGAGACAGGCAGCCCTCCCCTCTCGCTGTCTGGGAGTCAACTGAGACGAGCGAGGCGGTGTGTGCCGGTGTCTGGGTGTTGCATAACGATCTTTTATGCAACCCACTTGTGCTACATTATCGCGCGAGAGAAAAATAACCGATAAATGATGATAATAAGAGGAGAAATAGGTGATAATTGAGGAGGGGAGGGAGGGGGGAATAAGGTGGGGAAGGATGGGAGGGGGGTGGGTGAGATTTACATGGATGAGTACTGGAGGGGAATTATCTCACCTAGAGACAAATTCCTTTGTTTTGATAGGCCCTTTTTTTTTATGGAAGGCTTTTTTTATGGTCCTGCTTCCGTGAGGCCTATCGCGTTCCCTATAGGAAGCCTTCCGTGAGGCCTATCGCGCTTGCCGGGTTAATGACTGTTCATGATGAGGACTAGGTTCTATGTCCTCCACCCCCACCTCTGAGTTGCCGGATTAGACGGTTGGCGTGCCGGAGGTAGGGGTAGAGGGTGGAGGTGGCCTAGTAACCTTCCGGCTACTACTATGTTTCGTACTGGAAGGTGTCATCTTGTCCTCCCTACGGCGTTTGGGGGGAGGGGGGGGTAGCCTCGGTAATGTCACTCTCATTGCCACTAGAGCTACTCACTACCACTTTTGAAAGGGTTTTAGGTTTAGCTTTAGGTTTTGTAGATTTTATAGGAGCCGACTTAACCAGAGGTGACTTTATGACTAAATGTTCCCACAGGGTATCATCATTGCAATGAAAGGGCCTTATGGGCAATATCTTTAGCAGAAGAGTTGAAAATGTTCTTTATCTCTTGCAATGCCGCTAAGCACGACAGGTCTTTCTTAGTGAGAAGCGCCGCCTTTAACTCAGAACAGACAGAACAACGTTTAGACACCCACAAGCCTCGAGAACGATCGAGGCATTTCACGCATCTAATGCAAAGTTTGTGAGCAAATACAGGCAATAATGAGCAAGTAGGAGTAGTGCACAGCTCAAACAGAGGCAGGATGGAAAAAAGGGTTCCCCCCCCATCCCATTCCGCCGGAATCAGCCACCCACCTGCCGCCGGGTTTGTTATCACCGAGGCACTGGGTCTTACCTGGAAAATAACATTTCCAGGAATCAATGCTCATAAGGATAACCTGCGAGGTGTTAAGACATCCTACCTCAAGTCCGCCGGAAAATTAGCTATAGCCACAGCTACTCTAACCTTCCGCTGGACCCGACCATGGAAAAACTGGGGTTTCTCCATTTAAGCTGATTGGACTGCTTACCTGTGACAAAGTGTCACTGGCCCTAGTGACCTTAAGTGTTTAACTATCCGTGACTATTGAAATAGAAAGGTAGGTAACGTGCTTGCACGACATATCACAACACCTGCACACTAGACTGGAACGCCGGGCGAAGGAAGTCTTGCCGTATGACAAATCGGTCAGGGCGAGTCCCCTCGGTGGGCCGAGGTTGCTCCCGTAGGAATTTGCATTTTCCGCCAGAAGGATTGTGGTTCAGCGCACCACGCCGGGACATTTGGTTGCTCCCTTACTTGTCTGTGAGACGAGAAAACGGAGGCCCTGTCCAGAAGGCCGCCGGAGAAAGATCAACCAAATTTTTTAGAGGGGGGGACTTAAATGTAAAATATTTCCCCCTCCAAAACCCCACATATATACTGTATACAGTATATAGGGACGTCTCCCAAGGGCCCTCCAAAAACATTTAGAGCACACATGTAACACAATACCGGGGCACACATAGGCATAATCACAAATACATATAATTTATAATCCTAAATTACCTGTAGCCTACATTGGAGACCCCTAAAGAGGCTGGCCACGAGGCCCGACGAAACATCACAGGATTATCAGACGCTCCGACGGTCCAGCAGCAGCAGCAAGCAGAGGGGGAGGCCCGCGAGAGGGGCCCAGAAACAAATACGGACTCTAGAAGGCTCCGCACTACGTACAGCCACCCTTGAACTAGAGCATTTGCTAACAAAAACAAAATATATATGCAACTGCGTCAAAGAGATGGTCTGAAGCAAACTCTTGCATAATGGTAGCCTCCTAGCTATAATATGAAAAAGCTAAAGGCGCAAAACAACACAACAATAACACACGTGGCGCGCGGATCCCGGGATATGGAGGTGCCTTGTTACAAAAGTACCCTAATTTACACACTTCCTGCGGTCGTACCAATGGGGCAGCCCATGCTAGCTAATCTAAACCTTGTTCAATACAACGCAGATGTATACAAATGAGTAAGGACTCACGAGAAGCGCAGGAACGGCGAATGAAGCTGGAACACTGGGGGACACCCGCCCACCTGGTATGACCGCGGAAGGGAGAAGGAAGTATGGCCGCAAGGGAGCCTGCGCCTGGGTGCTGCGCACAAGAAATCCATGCATGAAAATCCATAATATAACAGATGTTAAGTAAAATTTTCTTTTTTATTTTCTACAATTTTGTTTTCTGTAGGGTACCCAATCATAATGACGATTCCATAAGAGAATTAAGCATGCACTTATGAGAGTACTCCCTGACCCTTCCGCGCGGGAGATTCAAAACTGCTGCCGCGGGTGTTGAAGGGAGACTATAGTATTAATAGGCAATATCTTCAATGATGAAGGGGCCACTATTAAATATAAGCGTACACATGTCACCAAAATACTGCAGAGTTAATTATCGGGACTTACGATTTGATTGCTAGCTCGAGTGTGACTGATGTCTTAGATTATATGGGGGGCTTCCTGTGCGAGTGTGCGTGCGTGTGTGTGCATGGTTATTGGAAGTGTTCATTGCCTCGGTATGAAATTGCATAAGTGTTATTCGTGTATTTTGGTTAAGAAGAGTCAGTACTCGATCTTGGCTTTTAACCTACCTTACACTATTTAACAATTTGTTTACATCAACCCAGCATGCAATCACTCCCAAACTCACGTGACAGAGCCATGGCACACCTATTTTCTGATCTATCAATTGTTTGTTACTGTGGCAGAGAAAATGTTGTTACTTTCAATGCCTCCAAGACTCAATTCCTCCCTCTATCTACCCGTGGCAATCCTCCGCAAGACTATCAATTACTCTTCAACAATACACAAATATAACCTTTATCTTTTCTCAATATTCTAGGTGTATCTTTTTCATCAGATCTTTCTTGGAAAGACCATATTAACAATCTTGCCAAAACGATTTCCCAAAAGATTGGTGTGCTCCACTAGCTCAGTTGGTTCTTCATCCCCGCACAGCTTCTTGCTCTGTATCGGAGCACAGTGCGCCCATGTATCGAGTATTGCTCGCATGTGTGAGGAGATTCCAACCATACCGCAATACTCGAAAGAGTAGTCTAAAGCATTTTGCCTCATCAACTCGCTTCCTCTTACTAGTTCCCTACAATCTCTTTCAATGTTGCATTTTTTTTCACTTTTCTTTCGTTATTACAACAGTCAGTGTTCCTCAGAGCTCTTTCAGTGCATATTCCCTCCCTTGCGGCAAGTGTGAGCCACCCGTCTGTCAACACAGTCCCATTCCTATTCTGTCCGACTCTCAAATCCAAGAATTGGCAAATATTCTGTCTTTCTTCTTCTCAACTACAAAGGAGTACAAAGGAATACACAGGAAATCAAGCAAGAACTGGTCCAGCGACCCCTCAAGGCTGCTTGCCCACAGTAGTTTAGAGAGGGTAAGGGAAAAATGGAAAGGAAAGACTGCCCTGGGACAAATATCCGTGGCAGGATTAGGAGATGTTAGTAAGGGACAATTGTTAGTAATATAATAGAGGGGAAAAAATAATAAACTTTATTAATTTACAAATGCAGTCACTCATGGATTTAAGGAAAGGTGTTTGTCTAGGCGAAGTTTAATAGAATCAACGGTGCTGCAGTCTATGACATCTTGAGGAAGTCCATTTCACAAGTTGACAACTCACTTGAAGAAGAAATTCTTGTACTGGTGTGAGTTAAAAGATTTACCAATAATTTTGCAACCGTTCCCCCACGTGGAATTTGATTGGTCGATAGTGAAATATTTATTACAGTTCATATTGTCGATGCCTTTGATGATTTTGAAAACTTGAATTAAGTCGCCTCTTAATCTGCGCTGGGTTAAAGGAAATACATTTAATTCTCTAAGACGCTCCTCTTATGGTTTGTTCTTTAGGCAAGGTATAATTTTGGTAACTCTACGTTAAACTCGTTCTAGCTTGTTTAGGCCTATATCTTTTTGGTAGTAAGGGCACCAGGATTGAACGCAATATTCCAGAAGAGAGTGGGCAAAGGAATTGTAAAGAGTTAGGATTGCATCTTTGATGTTTTGCTCAAATGACCTGCCTATAAAGCCAATTATTTTGTTTGCCTTCTTAACAACTTCTGAACATTGTTGACTCGGTTTTAGGTTACTCGATATTGTTACTACTCCCAAATCAGTTTCTCTGTCTACATTCTTAATCTGGGTGCCATACATTGAATAGTTTCCTTTCTCATTTCGGTTTCCGATATGGAGTACTTTACATTTATCCGCATTGAAACACATTTTCCAAATTTGAGAACAATGTGACAACTTATCTATATTATGTTGCAAATCTTCAACATGTTCATTTGAGAGTACGCTATTTGCAATTTTTGTATCGCCTGAGATTGTAGGGTACAGGTGAGACCCTCATATATGTTGTTAATGTAAATGTAAAGTATGGTGATGTACCAATATAATCCAAGGAGAGCTAGGTAAATCACCAACAACATACCCAATGATTTAAGAGACCCTTTTCATAGCCTTTTAATACCCTTTGCATATTTACAGTACACAAGGCAATGGTTATGTTGGACGGCAGTGTTTGTTTGTGCGCACCAGGAGCATGTGTCGAGCCAGAGAGAGAGAGAAAGAGCGAGAGAGAGAGAGAGAGAGAGGGTGAGGGGAGAGAAAGAGGAAGAGAGAGAGAGAGAGATATCTTCGCTAATGTGCGTGAAGAGAAATTGGTCATAAGTGGGAATGTGGGAATACAAAATTGATCGCATGTGGTATGGGTGGATACAGTGAATGATGTGGCCAGGTATAGTGATTGATTGCGGGTTGTTAAAGGGGGTAGTGCTTGTTTTTTGGTATATCTATCTACCCGTCCGGAACTCCCAGCGGACTATACCTTATTCTTCAACAATACAAAAATCAATCCTTCATCTTCTCTCAATATTCTTGGTATCTCTCTTTCTTCAGCTCTCACTTGGAAGGACCATATTACCAGTCTTGCTAAAGCAGCCTTCCAGAAGATATGTGTGCTCAACCGCCTCAAGGGGTTCTTTACCCCTGTACAGCTTCTTGCTCTGTACAGGGGCACAGTGCGTCCTTGTATTGAGTATTGTTCGCATGTGTGGGGAGGATCCTCTCACACCGCACTCCTAAACAAAAGTAGAAAGGAAGGCCTTTCGTATCACTAATTCCCGCCCACTCACCAACTCTCTGCAAACTCTCTCTCTTCATTGCAATGTTGCATCTCTCTCGCTATTCTATCGCTACTACAATAATCAATGCTCCTCAGAGCACTCCCAGTGTATACTACCTCCTCTACGTAAGGTACGTGGTACCCGTATTGCAACACAATCCCACCCCTACTCTGTGCAACTCTCCAACCCAAGAGTGAAACGTTACTCTCAGACTTTCTTCTATTCAACAGCTGAGCTCTGGAACTCTCTCCCAGAATCAGTCTTTCCCTCCTCCTATGACTTAAAATGCTTCAAACTCCGTGTGTCCAGGCATTTTAGCTCGAATGTCCCTTGATTTTGGCCCTGTCATTCTTTCAACTATGGGGGAGGCACTCGCTACAGGCAGTTATGCCTTTTGTCTCCCTCAATCACATAGAAAATATATATACTGTATATACAGTATATACAGTATATATATATATATATTTATTTATTTATTTTTTAGTTTCCTCGCTAGACCTCCATCAAGCTAAGAAAAACACCACCTAGACCCCCTTTCAAGATAAATTTGTACATTTTTCGGTAGAAAAATGTCCCGGCCGAAGGCCGATTCCTTCTAAAATGTACGGAACGCTATCGCTCGCCAGGAAAAAATCGACAACTAATTGGCACGAAAGGCCTTAATATTGACAACAAAATGAGGTGAAAGGTCTAAAAATCTTCAAACTAACGGAACGAAAGTCTTAAAACCTCAAAAACTAATATGCTAAACATGAGGGAGAAGGGGGTTCATAAAAAGCGAGTACTACCCCCTTAAATAACCTAGTTTATCCACTACCAATCCCTAATGCACAACAGACACTACTCTTAAAAGTAGTACAATCGCGCTAATAAGTGATGTCTCGGCACCAAGTATGTTTTGATCAATAATTGGTATCAGCACTATCTAAGCTTCATTTCTTCAAATCGAGTGAAATATACAAATATGTTCCTACACTTACCCACCCTATTCAACATCAGACAGACATTACTACAGCACAGAGCAAGCAAAACGTAATGACAGCCGGGACATGACTTTTAGCGCGACTGTACAAACATGCCAGGTTCTTTTGGACATTAGTATATGTGAAGAATGATTCCCTTTGATTAATTTCCAATAATGCACACTCTAGACCATTAATTGACCACTTGCGAGTTTTGGTCTATAAGAAAGTTGGAACTGTAAACATCAATATCTAGGAGAAATACATAAATTATACAAGTTGGTGATGGATAGAAATTGTTTTG
>CM064522.1:14114372-14215750 GCA_032716605.1 Paralithodes platypus | reverse complement strand
ATTGTTCAATGTTTCTTAATACATAGGCATCTGAAAAAACAGTTTCTACCTGCTACACAGGATCTTACCGATTATTTTGCAGTTCGAGAGTTCATGTTGGGCCCGGATTTATGTTGTTGAGTGTACAGTATACTTATTATGACTGCACAGTAACTAAGAAAAGATATACAGGTCTCCCTCACTATCCATGCCCCAATGTAAGATATTATTATAGATTTTTAGGTGCTTGGGTTTGGGGTTTGGCTGATCCCAGAATGCATCCCCATTTACCCCATAAATTTTAGGGTCCCCTATTCCCTACCTATAATAATAGGATAAGTTAGGTAAGGTTGTTAGGTTAGGCTAATGTCTCTCTGAAACATTGTAAAATCAGAATCACATCTAGATTGATAGACTTTAGTCAGAGGGGGCGGAATGCCCTTATAATCCATTTCCGCATATGCCACCTATACCACATCACTTACCTCGTCGTACCTTCCTGTTAAAATCTTTAAATCCTTGTTTAAATCTGTTAGTTACTTTATATTTTGCAATTATTGGTCTTTATATTATATGTATTCATTGTCGATAGTATCAATTGCTTGCTTTTGCGATTTCCTTAGTTTATTTGTGCGATAAATGTAGATTATTTGTAGAGTAGTTATTGATAGGGGTCACTTGAGGCATGCTATGCTTACAGGTACCTACCCGATAGCACTATCGTTAGTGAGTGCTGTACTGTATTTTATATATTATGGTGTTGTTGTTGTTGTTCCCCAAGCTGCCTGACCGAACAGCCCCAAGGCCACGAGCAAGGCCAAGGCCACAACCGTGCGCCCCCACAGAACCCTCACTGCCGACCACAATAAAGCCTGGGTGACCGAAGCCACTCCATGGCGGGGAGCTGAGGAGGGTGCAGAAACGCCCGGGAAACCAAAGCCCCACCCAGGGCCCTGTGCCCCTCAGCAATTATGAAGAGAAAGTTGAGGGGCAAAGGAAAAAAATGTGACGCTTTGGCTTCCAATCTAGGTAGACTGGGAGGGTCAATCCACGGAAGAGACGCCGTCACTTGAGATCTAGAAAATATAATAGTAAAAGGAACAGTCAGAGTAAGCTATGGGTATGGCAGAGATGCTCAGTTCTCACTCTGATAGACCAGCCCATTATTTTGTAATAATATAGATATCTTATCAATATTTGTATTTTGTACTATTGTTAATGTCTTGTCATGTTGCAAATTTGATTTTAAATGAATATTTTGACATTTAACATGTAGTTTCTTTATTCATGCAGAGTTTAGTAAAATTGACCAGAACGTCCCGGACTTCCCAAATTTGACTAATTCTTTGAACGTGACGATAGTGCATTGTTATGTGTGCGATTAGTTTGCTTGGGAAACAGATTAACTTGCTCATGTAGTAGTGTACACCCTATGTGGTGGATTGTGTTCTTTTATTTCATAGATTTCATTTTAGTAAGCATTGTTTCCACATAGTGATTTTCATAATTTAATTTGACTTTATATTGTCCTTGTCCCAATTTTGGTTTGTTTAGTTTGCAAGTTTTACATTTTAATTTAAAATACAATATTTTGTTTAGCTTGTATAGGTGCACTTATGTAAATTTACCAAAGATATAGCTTGATTATCCAGGATTGTAACAAAACAGTTGGTGGTATTCATGGATTACAAAACAGTTGGTGGTATTCATGGATTACAAAACAGTTGGTGGTATTCATGGATTACAAAACAGTTGGTGGTATTCATGGATTACAAAACAGTTGGTGGTATTCATGGATTACAAAACAGTTGGTGGTATTCATGGATTACAAAACAGTTGGTGGTATTCATGGATTACAAAACAGTTGGTGGTATTCATGGATTTATTATGCCCTAGCAATATGACGAAAGCCATATTAACACCTACATCTGCCCTTAACCCTTTCAAGATCCAAAACGCATTTCTGTTCTGTTTTCCGGTTATTATTAGACAATTTTATTCAGATTAGGAAGGGTATTTGGGAGTTAGAGGGTTAATTGCGATAGTCTGTAACCCTTTTAATTCCCACAAATCCCGCTTAAACTGTATACAAATTTTGTTTTCTGACATAACCGTCCTGGTGGTCTAATGGTTAGCCCTCCAGACTCGGAAGGGCTCTTGAACGCCCATAAAAAAAACACACCCCAAGCTACCCGAAAGGGCTCTTAAAGACCCATGAGCTCAAAGCCTGTAAGCTTGGTGTGCGAGGCGTCGTTCCGACGCATGTAAACAACAGCCCGCTGGACCGACGCCCCGCATCTCCGGCCACAAGAAGGAGTGCGTCGCTTGTTCGTGTGTGCCTGTATGTTATTGTTAAGTATCGAAAAGTAGTGTAAAGTGGCTGTTTTTGCCATAAAGTTATCTCCAATGAAATCATCATCACAACTGAACCAGTTGACTTAGAGAGCTCTACTTAACGCCATTCTACAGGTACGAAACACATCTACGCTTGGGGATGCGTGGGAATGCGGAAGCAGTCAGAATAACAAAGATACGGTAGCCTAGGCGTAGACGTTCCCCGGATTTCGGGGAATATTTATGTAATGCGTAGCCGGGGCTGGAGGGTTAAGGTGGCAAAAATCTGTGTGTGATAACCCGGGTTCGAATCCCGGCGGATCATATATACTTTAATTAATTTCATTGGGGGTGTTTGGTGTTGTGGTGAAATTAATAAAATATAGATTAGACTATTTTATTCAGATTAGGAAGGGTACATAGAAGTCAGAGGGTTAATAGAGATAGTCTTTACCCTTATAATTCCCACATTATCCACATATCCTTAAACTGGATAAAATCGTCTAATGATAGCCAGAATAAACCGTCAAAATGCGTCATTATCTTCAAGGGGTTAAGGGGGCCCACCTCCCTTATTTTCTCTTTCTCTCCCTCTCTGTTTGGCTTGTATCCATGCGGCCCCCTTCAGACTACTGTTTGAAGACGTTTACCTCCATCCAGGTGTCAATATTTTCCTGGCGAGCGGTAGCGAGCCAGCATATGTATATTTTTGCCTTAACATCAAGCTAAATTTGTACATTTTTCGATAGAAAAATGTCTCCGGCGATTTCTGCTGGCTCGCTATCGCTCGCCAGGAACAAAAATGGGGATAAACGTCTTAAAACAGTTAGCTGAATGGGGCCGAATGGATACAAACCAGAAAAATAGGAGAAAAGGAGAGAAAGATAAAAAAATCAGGTGACCCCCCTTAAAAGCATATTATCCTTCTACCACAAACTATTATATATTGTCCAAAAGAAAACGAGACCATAAACAACAAATAACCCCAACAATATAATGATAGTTAATTAAGGGGAGGCTTAGGGTTTGTCTGTACCCCCTTCTCCCTCATCTTTAGCCCCATTAGTTATGAAATTTTAAGACCCTTCGCCCCATTAGTTTGGTGATTTTAAGACCTTATGCCCCATTTCCAAGTCAATATAAGACCTTTCATGCCATTTAGGTGTAAAAAATTCCTGGCGAGCCTGTAAGTTAGTAGGAACCGGCCTTTGGCCAGAGCATTTTTCTACCGAAAAATGTACACATTTTATCTTTTAGAGGGGTCTTGAGGGTGTTCTATTTCTAAACTTGATTGAGGTTTTGGGGAGGAAACTAAAATATAAATCAAATAAACCCAACCCCCCCCTTCAGAATATAGTTTTGAGTGCTGCATTCCTTTATAAGTGCTGATAATACTGAAGTGTAATTCATATTATAACAATGGTAGACTAACTATACCTGGTTCCAAATAAGTAGGCAAAAACTCGTCAACATTAACCTCTATAACTCACAAACGACTAGAGTAATTGATCAAATAGTTGTACCATTTGGGAAGGGTCAGCCAGGGTATGTATGTACAGTACTGTATATACTCAGGCACATATCCCATGGCTGGGGGTGGCCAACTCGAGACAGAGCTAGAACAGAAACAACATTTAAAGTTCCAATTCTTAGGGTCCGGGACCACTTTCGCGTTCCCTCGCCCCTTTCTCAGTCTCGTCTAGTAGGTAGTAGCCAGGGAATAGGTGTGCACATTTACA
Source organism: Paralithodes platypus (assembly GCA_032716605.1). Lineage (NCBI taxonomy): Eukaryota > Metazoa > Arthropoda > Malacostraca > Decapoda > Lithodidae > Paralithodes > Paralithodes platypus. The sequence goes on along the minus strand of CM064522.1, from coordinate 14,211,698 downwards.
GCCCATTTGCTCTAGCTCTTTTGTAGTTATCGAGGTTAGAGTTCACAATTTCTGGACTGCCTATTTGGAACAGGGTATAAACATTTATAAGAAACTCCAAACTATAATCAGTGTTCGGCAAACAGTTCTATGTAACAAAACTACTGACGAGTACAATATGAAAAACTATAGCACTCGGTGGAACTTACTGGTACACTCGGATGTCAGTCTCCAGCTCACTAGAAAGAATTTGTGGACCCTGTATGTTTTTCTTTATGCAATTTGTGGACCCTGTATGTTTTTCTTTGTGCAATTATAACTATTTGGATTGATTATTGGATAGAGCTTGCTTTTCAATTAATAGTATAAAATTATACAATATAACTTTGTAGTTGATATAAAGAAAATTATATTCATAAATTCTTTTCCAGAGTTATTTAACATTAATCATCAATTACAAATCCCAATGTACTTGAATAAACAGTACAGTACAGTACTGTACTTCCATATTTAGAAATAGGTGAAGTCCACAAATATTTATGGGTGGGCTAGAGACTATGGCACCCAAGTGTACTGTACTATTTTGGCCAACATTAGATGATTTTACTTAGCTTAGTGTGGAGTAACTCATAGAGACAGATTGAGGAATGAAGAGATACGTAGGAGAGTGGGCCAGCAGGAACATTTGTCGGCCAGAGTGGACAGAAGGGTGCTGAGCTGGTATGGTCATGTAAGGCTTACAAAGAGAATATGTGAGTCAGATACAAGGAGAGATAGAAGAGTAGGAAGACCCACATTGAGATGGAGAGACTGTGTAGGAGAAGCATTGGGAGATAGAGGCATGACTATAGATCAGGCAAGAGAAGTGGTAATAAAGAGGAATGAATGGAGAATGCTAGTGAATAGACGAGTGAAACATGGTCGTTTGGGAGAGGGGTCAGGCGCCAGTTGGATCAGATAATAGTCCGTCAGGTGCCTGGCCCTGGGAGCCGGTATATATGAAGGGTCATGCCTGGATGTGAAGTGGGTGGGTTTGTGGTGGTACAGCTTCGCTGCATGTTTACCTGCTGAGACCGGAGCCTCTGTGGAGGTCTGGAACCTGGGAATCTTTTGCTGGGCTCATACTGAAGTGTGAGAGAGAGTCCCCTCGCACCTCTGCAGTGCTACATATAGCGAAAACAGCTCAAAATCGTTAATTTTTAACGATTTTGGCTTACATGTGCAATATCGTTGCAAGACAACCAGACGTCATACAGAGATGATTCAGGTGTCGTTAGAAAGCTCTATTAATGTACTTTCACAGATATATTATTGTATTACGCTCTGGCTTTTGCTTATGCGTGAAAATTAGCAAGGAATGAAGGTAATTTCAGGCCAATATGCCCGCAGGTGGAGTGTTAAATTACAGGCTCGCTATCGCTCTCCAGGAAAAATATTACACCTAAATGACACGGAAATCTCAATGTTGACAAAGAAATGAAAAACGTCTTAAATCAGCCAACTAATGGGTCAAACTTTGTATAAATCTGAACACTAATAGGGCTAGACATGAGGAAGAAGGGGGGCCAGAAACAACCCATCTCCCCTTAAGTATCGAGAAATCAGCAGCTAAAGGATTGAATTTACTATCGCCTGAAAACAAACGGACTATAACTAGTAGTATTACCAAATTGTCTTTTCTATTTCTACAAGAAGCTAACCACTATTTACTAACTTCAAAAATGCCACAGGCCGTAGCGCGGTGGATAGAGCACTCGCCTGCAAACTGTGAGGTTGATGGTTCGAGTCTCGGGCCAGCCAGTGTGTTATCGGCAGACGCCAGTGTTGTTGGTGAACTGCACGGTCTAGCAAGTGCGCGGAATTTGGGTGTGAGTGTCCTACGTTCGAGTCTTTAGAGTGCCACATGTATTTGTTGATTTCATTAATTGAGTTTAGAAATGAAGTTGGTTGGTGGAAAAATATAATAATTATGATGGCACCCACCCTAGCCCAGCTCTTGAGCAGGGAGTGCATGGTGGTACAAACCGCATCATTATGCTATAACTGTACTTGGATTGATGCTCAAATATATATTAATAGGTCAATATGTCTCCAACCAATATTGCCAACACTACTAATAAAATATATGAAACTTGACAACTTAACTGAAATGCTTGCTGAACAAAAACACTAACTTAAGTCTCAAAAAATTAAAAATTAAAACAGCAAAACAGAATTGCAATTCATGAAAAAATTCTGTTTTTGTTTGTTTGCAAGTTTTACATTTTATTTATCAATTGTTTGCAGCAAAGAACAAAGATCTCGGTAAATTTGTACTGTGTGACAGCCAAGAGTTTTAGCATTTACTTTTATATAAAAAAAAAAAAAAAAAAAAAAAAATATATATATATATATATATATATATATATATATATATAGTGTTTTTACAGCAAGGACTGCAGGAAATGGGTATTTACCCATTAATCAAAAATCTATAGTCTAAACACACTCCCCCACCCCCCTCCAGTGGGGAGGGCTATGAAGATCAGGGAAAATGGAGGGTAAAGCGGATCAAAAGGGAGAAATATGCTCAATTTGGCAATAACCGTTTGCCGTGGGATACATAATTAGCAAGCCTCCCCCCCTCCAGGACTTATTGACATTCTCATATATTTTAACAGTAGGGGTCAAAACTCCCTTATAATATATTTCCAACAGTTCAGACATTTATACCAATGTATTATGTGATATGACAATTCTGTAGGCCACACAAAAATTGATTGGTCTCGTGGCTGTCACACCGTAAAATCTTACCGAAATCTCTTGTGCTCCTCTGTTCTAAAGAACTCCTATGTTACTTGACCTAATAGATAATCTAGATGGGTAGATAGATAGATTCCCTTTATCACTCTACTCCACAACAGCTCCACCAATAGACCATTTCAACCAGTAGCTCTCAACCAATGCCGATCCAAGTTCTCAACCAGTAATTAGCTTAGGTTAGGCGAGTACTTAATGTTGGCACTAGCGGAGATCTACTTTGAATGAGGACCATAAATTTTAGGATCTCTGAAAAATTATGTAATGTGAGCAACTGAGCATAATTGAATCCTTTGAGTGCTTATGACAAGTTATTATTAAATCAAGGGCTGAATAGTAGAACGGCCAATGTCATACTTCAATGCAGGAGATCTTACTACAGTACATACAAGTTTAAAGACGGTTTTGTCTCCACAGTATCACGTCCTATGGCGGCACTGTCAAGGGCTGCCTCTGTTGTCAAGTTCTTTATTTTGAGATTGGACCGGAGTACCTGATCCCACGTCATTCTAGGTCTACCCATACGTGCAGCTCCCCCCACGTTCAATGCGTTATTTCCAGGTGATTTTGATAAAAAAAAAATCTTTTGTATTGTACAGTTCCTCTTCTGGTTTGTTTGTTTTGCTAGTTTTACATTTATTTTTTTATATTTATGTCGTTCCTTCAGGTTATTCGCTTCATTTGCAGACATACTGAATTAACAATATTGGCCTTTAAAGCAATAAAAGAACAGGCTACCTATGGTATATTAATTCACTATCTCGGCACTGTGAAACAGGCCATTTTCAGTACACTGATTTAGTACCTCAATATGGCCATTTTAACTCCTTCATTACCATTACGGAACTTTCATCAAATTCTGGTTACCATTAGATAATTTTCTATAGTAGTTTGTAATCTACCTATCCGACTCAAATGGGTAAATACGACTTAAATAAATCCTCTTAGTAATATAGGTCCTTCTTAAACTGCATAAAATCATTAAATTTTTAGCCAGAAGAGTGTCATGGTGCTGAAGGGGTTAAGACATTAGCCCTCCTGGTTTTCAACCCTAGGAATGGTCTGGTTAAAGTGGTCTAGTGGTTGAGTGCCCCCGGACCTCCCCGCGTCGTGGTCATCAACAGCCCGCATGTCCGCCCCCACACTGACTGACGGTCTTGATTATCCTGCCGGTGATGTCCCTGGCGTGGATTGGGACCTGGGCGAGGGAGGAGCGGCGGTGGGGTTCCTCCTCTGAGTCGCTGTCCGTGTCTCCGTTGTTCTCAGAGTCGCTGGAGTCCGTGTACACCCCCAGACCGGGCAGCACCGCGATACACTGGAACCCGGACTTTGGGGGTTGGGTACTGCTGGTGGTCACTTGTTGTGGGGGGGACGGGCGGGGTTCAGCTGATGACGGTGGACTGCTGGTGGTGGAGGACCCGGTTGGTTCTTGATTATCCTCTTTGGTTGATTCTGCTGGGGGGAAAAAACAAAAAATTACATTACTGGAGTGTAGTTACCGGTAACTCCTTCATTACCGGTGACGTCCTTTTATTATATTCTGGCACCTATTAGACAATTTTATTCACAGTAGGAAGGATGTCTACCCATTAAAAGGCTACAGACTATCTCCATTAATCCTTTAAGCTATCATATATCCATTCTAAGCTTCATAAAATCGTCTAAATGTACCGGTAGATAAAATCAAATATGAAAGACGTCGCCGATAGAGAAGGGGTTAAACTATCTTGGCAGATATTGGTAACGCTGCCTTTCTATACTTCATATGGATGAAAGTGAAAAGCCTTAGAAGTATGGACATGGTGTTTATGAAAGAATACAGTACAGGTCTCCCTCTATTTATGATTGGGTTACATTTCTGAAAACCCTATCTTAAATAGAAAAATCGTATAGCGAACCCTAAAATTAATGGGATTAATGGGGATACGTTCTGGGACCAGCCAAAACCCAAACACCTAAAAACCTATAATAATATCGTAAATCGGAGTATCTGATAGTGAGGGTGAACTGTACTAAAGTGTATTCAAGCTAACCTGGCAGATATTGTGTGTGGGGTTAATCTTAGTGACAGGATATCGAGCGAGGAATTGAGAAGGCGTCTGGGCATTAGGAGTGTCAGTGAAGTGATGCACACGAGCTGACTTGGTTGGTTTGGACACGTGGAGAGAATGGATGATCAGAACTGGGTGAAGAAATGCCGGACTGTGAACGTGGGGGAGGCTGCGCACAGGGGTGGACCTAGAAAGCTGCCATTTAGGACGTGAGACTGTAACCACATTCTTTGTGGACAATACGGTCTTTAAACTTGCATGTTGTATGTATTGGTAACGCTGCCTTTCTATACTTCATAAGGATGAAAGTGAAAAGCCTCAGAAGTATGGAAGCGGTGTGTGTGAAAGAGAGTACAGTACTGTAAACTCTCTTTACTGACCTGATTGATTTTTGCTGTGTTGAGTCTTCATCTTTATGGATTTTCTTTTGATGGCTGAGAGAGAAAGAAAGCATAAAAGCAGTGTATAAATACACGTATTATGAAAAAATCTGTTAAATTAGACGAACATAACTGCGAGTGTAATGTAAACAAAGGTACGCCCGCTAACACAACCCTTACCCGACTGTGGCCTTCCTTAGAAGCTCGGGGTCTGTTCGGCCAGGAAGCCTAGGGAACGACTACTACTGTACTTCTACTACTACTAATACTACTACTACTACTACTACTATTACCCTTACCCCATTTTTTCACCCACCTGATTTTGATTTCTTGCTCTGCGTGGCATCGTCATCATCGCTGGACTTTCTCTTGATGGCCCCAGCAAGGAGGGAGAGGTGCGAGGGCTTCCGACTACCACTGGCCTTCCTACTCTCACCGGCCTTCACCTCCGCCCGCAGTTCCTCTTCCACTTGGTTCTTCTTCTGCATGGCCGCCACTTTCTTTCTGAAGGTGGAGAAGAGGGTTTAGTAATAGCAGGAAAATGTTGAAATAGGTCCAGTCAAAATTCAATACAGAAGTTAGCCATAAACCTTGATGATGTATGTACAGTATATACTCAGATACATACATACCCCAAAGCTGGGGGTGGCCGACTCGAGACAGAGATGCGTAACTCGTGACTGCGGGCGAAAGTCTCCTTCAATATTTTAGATAATTTTTGTAAAATCTAGCTCAACACTGCACTGGGCGGGTGCCCAACCCCGGAAGGGGTTGAAATAGGGGAGCTATCCCCCCGCCAAAGGCGGCTTTCTAGGGCCTTTCCTAGCTGATGCTGAGAGGATTGGGTTCTAGTCATGTGGTGATGGGCTGGTCTATCAGAGTGAGAGCTGAGCAATCTCTGCCATACCCATAGCATACTCTGACTGTTCCTTTAACTATATATTTTCTAGATCTCAAGTGACGGCGTCTCTTCCGTGGATTGACCTCCCAATCTACCAAGATTGGAAGCCAAAGCGTCACATTTTTCCCTTGCCCCTCAACTTTCTCTTCATAATTGCTGAGGGGCACAGGGCCCTGGGTGGGGCTTTGGTTTCCCGGGCGTTTCCGCACCCTCCTTAGCTCCCCGCCATGGAGTGGCTTCGGTCACCCAGGCTTTATTGTGGTCGGCGGGGAGGGTTCTGTGGGGGCACTCGGTTATGGCCTTGGAATTGCTCGGGGCCTTGGGGCTGTTCGGCCAGGCAGCTTGGGGAACAACAACAACAACACTGCTACGTCATGACACAAATAGTACCATCAAGAATTCATAGTATATCACTATCAAGGAGAACTGAACGTAATGCAAAAATACAGTTATGAGCAAGCCTGTCGGTGAACTATATATTTGGACTGTACCAGGCGAGTTCTTATAGCAAAAAATATTGGCAATCTTTTACCTTGGACGCAATTTTGGTGCCATAATTATCAAAAGAACAGGGTGATTTGTTATTTTTTATCATAAACAAATTAGATCTGAAGATTAAACTATATATTCTGCACCAGTCGGCCTGGTGCCAAATGTTTACTATGTATTACTGTGGTTGTAGATGCTGTAGGGGGGACTTTTGATGAGTCTTGCCGAGATACGTTTAGCAGGGTGTCAAATGAAAGCTGAGTCCATTATTTTTAGTCTTTGTTATTGTACAGTATATGTAAAAATCTATTCTATTCTATATACTCAGGCCCAATCCCCACTTTTCCTTTTTTTTTTTTTTTGGTGGGGGCCAAGGATGGGAGGAGGGGAGGGGGGGTGACCAACTCAAGACAGAGCCAGAATAGGAACAACACAATAGAAAACAATGAACACACAAAAACAAAATACAAATTCACACATATCTAGGTCATCCAGGAGACGACCCAGAGACCAGGGTCACCAGGGTCACCAAGGTCCCTCCAGCACTTCCCCGGCCCCCGACGACCCGGAGAGGTTCCGATCTCGGCAGGCAAACATGCAGCAGAGCGAACAACAAGCCCGCCCACCACACTTCCCGGGCCAGGCGCTTGATGGACTATTATCTAGTCCAACTTGCACCCGACCCCTTCTCCCAAATGACCACGTGTTCACTAATCTATTCACAAGCATTCTCCGTTCATTCCTGTTTATTACCATTTCCCTTGCCTGATCTATAGTCATGCCTTTATCATCCAAAGCTTGTCTTACACAGTCTCTCCATCTCAATGGGGTTCTTCCTGCCCTTCTATCTCCCCTTGTATCTGACTCACATAATCTCTTTGTAAGCCTTTCATCTTCCATTTGTTCAACGTGACCATACCAGCTCAGCACCCTTCTGTCCACTCTGGCCGACAAATGTTCCTGCTGCCCCACTCTCCTACGTATCACTTCATTCCTCAATCTGTCTCTACGAGTAACTCCACACATACTCCTCAAGCAGCTCATCTCTATCACATCCAGCTTTTTTTCTCTCCTTTTCCTTCAGCCCCATACATCACTGTTGGCACAAGAATTCCTTGATACATTGCGCTCTTTACTTTACTTGTCATTAGTGAGACCCCATATGGATTATGCTGTCCAATTTTGGTGTCCTTATTACAGAATGGACATAGATTCATTGGAGAGAGTACAGCGTAGAATGACAAAAATGATCCATAATATTAGAAATCTTTCGTATGAAGAAAGGTTGAAGAAATTAGGTTTACATTCGTTAGAGAGACGCAGAGTTAGAGGGGATATGATAGAGGTGTTCAAGTGGGTTAGTGGGATTAACAAAGGGGACATGACAAATGTACTAAAGCTCAGTGATAGCGAAAGAACTCGTACCAATGGTTTCAAATTAGATAAATTTCGTTTCAGAAAAGATATAGGCAAATATTGGTTTGGTAACAGAGTTGTAGATGGGTGGAATGGACTACCAAGTGCTATAGTGGGATCTAAAACTGTAGGGAGCTTTAAGATAAAATTGGATAAGCATATGGACGAGAAGGGTTGGGTGTGAAGGGGGATCAGCCGGGTTAAGCCAATCAGCGCTCTGCAGACCCCCATAATCCTGCGTTAATCTCTAACCGTTTTGGTAAGATGATCCTCAGGGTATTAGAGTGTGAAGCTTATAATTGGGCTTTGTAATTGAATTGGGGTTGTGTGGGACAGGGATCTGCCTTGCTTAGGCCAATCGGCTTTCTGCAGACTCCCATTTTCTTATGTTCTTATGTTCTTTCATTCCGAGATTTCTCACCTTCCACATACTTCCCATTGCTCCGAAAGCCTTCCTTCCTTCACACACTCTCCATTTACCTCCATTTCCATACCTCCACTCCTGCTTATCGTTCCTCCTAGATATTTAAAACACTTTACTTGTTCCAATATTTCCCCATCCAGCCTCACATCTAGATTCACCCTACGATCACCCCTATTACACACCTTTACTTTACTTTTATTGACATTCACCTTCAGTTTCCTCCTCCCACAAACCATACCAAACTCTTTGACTACCCGCTGCAGTTTCTTCTCAGAATCCGCCACCAACGCTGTGTCATCAGCGAACAGCAACTGATTCAACTCCCAATCTCTACCATTCTTTCCAGTCCTGATGTGGCGGCGTCTACGCCGTGGGGCCACCTCCCGAGGCTGCCAACCGCGGATGACTGCCGACCCTCCACGGCTGAAGACAAAATCAACGACCAGTGGAGGAAAACCGGATGCCGGCCGCGGGGAGCAGTTTCGGGAGCCAAACCGTCACAACCATCCCCTGCCCCCTCCCTGGGGGCACGGGTCCTTGGAGCGGCTTCGGTCGCGCCGGGAATTTCCACACCTCTCACACCACACACACACATCACACAGTTTTTCCTACACCGAGAAATGACTCTCCGGCTGTCATTTCTCGAAGACTTCTTCTAGCCGGAGACATTGAGAGCAACCCCGGACCCACGTACACATACATATGTCCAACTTGCTCAAAACCCATCACTTCGAGTCGCCACACTAAGGGTTCAGTTCTCTGCAATGCATGCAGGAACTGGACCCACTTCACCTGTACAACACTTGCCTCCAAGAAACACTACACGAACACCTGGACCTGTTCCTCATGCCCCTCCCTCTCCCAGTCAAATCCCTCGCCTAAAACCCGTCCACCTCTCCTCCCCAACCCACCTAGCCTTTCCATATCATCCACTCCCCACCCTAAAACCCGTCCACCTCTCCTCCCTAACCCACCTAACCTCCCCATACCATCCACATCCTCAACTCAACATACCACACCCCATCCTAATCCATTCCAACCCCCATCTCCTGCTCCCCAATCCCCACACCTACCTCACCCATCCCAACCTCCAGCCCCTCCCTCACCCCCACCCTCACCCCCACCCCATCCTCGTGCAGCAGCACCCAACATACATTGTGCACATAACATTAACATTCTCCAATTGAACATAGATGGCATTACCACAAAGAAACACGAACTCTCACACTTCATCAAACAACACAACATACACATTGCCATCTTACAAGAAACAAAACTCCGCACATCACAAAAAACACCCACATTTCATAATTTCACCACCATCAGACAAGACCGGGCTGTCGGCGGGGGCGGTGGACTCATCACCCTGGTACACAATGAAATATCATACATAGTAACCAGTGTACAAACCAAATCCCTCCTCCCCCCAAATGATAACACAACAGAAATACAATCAATTAAAATACGCACTGGCAACAAATCCAACACAACCATCATAAACACATACATCCCTCCCCAAACATCCCCTACAGTACCAAATGAATACAGACCACACTTACAACACATCACAAACACCCCACACATCATCCTGGGTGGTGACTTCAACGCCAAGACGTCGGCCTGGTTTGTCGACAACCCCGACACAAACAGAGGGCTGGTACTACAAAACCAAACAGATAACCTCATCATCCTTAACGACATCCATCAACATACCCATATTCCTCACCAAGCCCTCTATAACCCATCATCTCCAGACATCACCTTTTGCTCCCCAGAACTCGCCCCCACAACATCCTGGAGGGTGGTCAGAACCTTAGGCTCTGACCACCTCCCGATCATTATCACCACCAAAACCAGACTCACCCCAGCTAGCCACAAACACACATACACCAATTATAAAAGAGCTAACTGGGAAGCATTTACAAATGAGACAGAACAACACTTCACAACTCTAAACAGTACACCCATCACTAACATCAACAATGCTGTACACATACTCAATAAAACTATCCAAAACGCTGACAAGAAACACATTCCAAGAGGTAACAGAAAAAGACACAACCCCAACTTCACACCAGAAATTCAAAACCTCATCAGACAACGCGACACACTGAAACACTCCCCAGCACCCCACACACAAGACATCACACAACAAATTCAAGCACTCAACACCCAAACTAACAACAAAAATACAAGAACAACAAAAACTAAATTGGAATAACTTCCTACAAACACTTGATCACAAAACAAACCCCAAAAACTCTACAAAAACACTAAACAGCATAACACTTTCCAACAGCAACACAACACAATCACATGCTGCAATCACAACAACAGACTCTACTCCTTCATGTAAACAACAAGCAAACACTCTCATCAATCACTTCTCACATGTCAGCCACCTAAAACCTCACAAAGACGACCGACGTGTCATCCGACGTAAGAGACAATTCCCCACAGACCCTGACTATACACCCTTCACCAATCACCAGACAAAGCATATCATCAACAATCTCAAGCACTCACCCGCCTGTGGCCTAGACAACATAAGCAACATACACCTCAGACACCTGGGACCACAAGGCATACAAGCACTCACTAACATATCAAACTACAGCTATTCACACAACACAATACCAGACATTTGGAAGCATGGTATCATCATCACATTCCCCAAACCCAACAAAGACCCCACGCTACCCTCCTCGCACCGCCCCATCACACTCCTTTGCTCCCCCTCCAAAGTCATGGAACGCCTAGTATTACAACTAATTACACCCGACCTACCCCTAGCTCCAACACAACATGGCTTTAGGCCACTGCACTCCACAAACACTCTTCTCACAGACCTTACACAAAGAGCTTTTGACGGCATCAACTCAGCTAGACCACCACACAGATCACTATTAGCCACACTCGACATTAGTAAAGCCTTCGATGCCATCCCCCGCCACAACCTAACAAACAAAATCTACAACACAAACATGCACAACAACACAAAAAGGTGGCTGGCCAACTTCCTAGCAGACAGATGTGCACACGTATCTTTTGCCGGTCAGTCATCTAAAATCAGAAACTTTCCAAACGGAGTCCCACAAGGATCCGTCCTATCGCCCGCACTCTTCAATCTGTACATGCACGATATAACTACACCCAATACGCCCCAAATAAACTTAGCCTCCTATGCAGATGACATAACACTCACATGCACACACCATGACCCAAGAAAAGCAACAGATCTCCTTCAACCCTATCTCAACACACTACATGGCTGGTGCACTACAAACAGACTTAATCTAGCCCCAGCCAAATCCACCGCAACCCTGCTCACAAGCTGGACAGGTGAACACGAATACATCCCTCAACTCACCATAAACAACACACCCCTAACACATACACACACACCCAAAATCCTAGGAGTAACATATGATACTCATATGACATTCAAACAGCACACCACAAACATTAAAAAGAAACTGACACCCAGACTTAACGCCCTCAGGTCACTTGCTCACACAACATTTGGACACAACAAAGAAACTACCACCACAGTATATAAACAATACATAAGATCAGTGATGGAATACGCAAGCCCAGCCTGGGCTTCTAACCTAGCTGAAACACATCATAAGACCTTACAGACTATTCAAAACAAAGCCCTGAAGATCATTACAGGCTGCACAGCTACTGCACCCACAGATCACCTACATCAAGAAACCAAAATCCTCAAAGTCAAAGACCATCTGGACATGAGAGGCACTCAATTCCTGGCAGCAGCCTCCACGAACCAAGACCACCCACTAAACTACATGGCAACACACCCACAGACACCAAGAAATATCAAAACAACACCCAGCACACGGTATCACACACAATTATTGTCCTCTCTCCCTCCTTGCCCACCCCGAACCAACTTCCAGAAGCACATCCATACTCATATCTCTCGCCAATCCATCCACTCACTCACAGACAACACGCAGCTGCATGCACGACCTCCCGAAATCCATCCTTCCGAATCCTCCCTCCCTCGCGAGGACAGAGTCCACCTGGCCAGGCTGAGATGCGGATACCATCCAGCTCTCCTGAGCTATCAGAAGAGACTGGATGACTCCGTTGTCGATGCCTGCCCGGGATGTAACACAGCACCCCATACCATTAAGCACATCATAGAAGACTGCATTTCACACAACCACTTACGCCAACAACATTATCTACACTCAATGAGAGCTCTGTGGGAAAGCCCGATCGTGGCCATGGCCTTCCTCAGGGACTCGGGGCTGTTCGGCCAGGCAGCTTAGGGAACAACAACAACAACAACAACCATTACATCTAAAACCTCCCATCAGATCCCTTTTCTATGTGAATGAGGGAGGCAAAAGACAGAACTGCCTATAGCGAGTGCCTCCCCCATAGTTGAAAGAGTGACATGGCCAAAATCAAGGGACGTTCGAGCCAAAATGCCTGGACACACAAAGTTTGAAGCAATTCAAGTCATAGGAAGAGGGAAAGACTGATTCTGGGAGAGAGTTTCAGAGCTCAGCTGTTGAGTAGAAGAAAATTTGAGAGTAATGTTTCACTCTTGGGTTAGAGAGTTGCACAGAGTAGGGGTGGGATTGAGTTGCAAGACGGGTACCACGTGCCCTACGTAAAGGAGGTGGTATACACTGGGAAAGCTCTGAGGAACACTGATTATTATAGTAGCGATAGAATAGCGAGAGAGATGCAACATTGCGGCGGAGAGAGAGAGATTGCAGAGAGTTGGTGAGTGGACGGGAGTTAATGATACGAAAGGCCTTCCTTTCAACTTTGTCTGGGAGAGCGGTGTGAGAGGAACCTCCCCACACATGTGAACAATACTCAATACAAGGACGCACTATGCCCCTGTAAAGAGCAAGAAGCTGTGCACGGGAAAAGAACCCCCTAAGGCGGTTGAGCACACCCAGCTTCTGGGAGGCTGCCTTAGCAAGACTGGTAATATGGTCCTTCCAACTGAGAGCAGAAGAAAATGAGACACCAAGAATATTGAGAGAAGATGAAGGATTGATTTTTGTATTGTTGAAGAATAAGGGATAGTCCGCTGGGAGTTCCTTACGGGTAGATAGATGGAGAAATTGGGTTTTGGAAGCATTAAAGGTAACAAGGTTTTCTCTGCCCCTATTGGAGATAGTATTTAGATCAGAATTTAAGAGTTCTATGGCTTCATTACGTTTGTCGTTGAGGGATTGCTGGCTGGGGCGTTCTGAAAAACTAATGGAGTAGTGTAAGGTTGAGTCATCTGCGTATGAATGGATGGGAATTGAGGTACAGTTGAGGAGATCATTTATAAAAATTAGAAAGAGAATAGGAGATAGGACAGAGCCCTGAGGAACACCGGATATTATAGGGTGCAAAAGTGAACAATGGCCATCCACAACCGCGGCTATGGAACGGCCGGAAAGGAAATTAGAGACAAAGGCACAGATAGAGGGATAGAAACCGAAGGAGGGTAGTTTAGAAATTAAAGATTTGTGCCAGACTCTATCGAAGGCTTTCGATATGTCTAGTGCAATTCTCAATTCTCAATTCTAGTGCTTGGTTATCATTACCTGTTCATAAGGCAGAGGGGGTGCCACCAGCCTTGTTTGCTTTCTTGGCGGCCCCCAAACTGGCTCTTCACCAATTGGATGACCCTTTTTGTACCCCCCCCCCCCCCCCCCCCACCCCCCCAGCCCATGTGGATAGGGACTTTAAGTTAAGAAGCAAAGCCTTCAGATTGTTCTCACAATATCTTGTCAGTTGCCAGGTTACAGTATCCCTAGCTAGGACTATTTCGGCCATTGCAGACCAAAATGTGAGGAAAGCCACAGACCTGTCATGTAGGATTTTATTACAGAATTCAATGCAATCCCTGGGTGACATTAGGGTAGCAATCATGGAAGCGGTGAGGTCCCGCCAGGACCTCAGAGTGTTTATAGTAAAAAAGTTACCGGAAGATATTGGTCGCCGGGTGACTCTTTCCCTAGTCTTAACAGCCTCCCTCCTCAGTTCAGAAACGTGGAGTGTAGTTTTCAATCTGGTAGATGGGTGGAAGCCAACTACCTCCCATGCTAAGAGGGAACAGTTTAACCCTCCTGGCCCGGGCTAGCTCTCCTAATGACAGTGCGGCGTATCCGGGCGATCTGGCCGAAAAACGTCTAGGCCTAGGCTACCGTATTTTGGTTAATTTTAACTGCTAGAAATTTCCCACGCATCTATAAATGTAGTGCGGTTTCCAATTTGTAGACTGGCGTTGAGTAGAGCTCTCTAAGTCAACTGGTTCATTTGTGATGACGATTTTAGTGGAGAGCATTTTCAGGCGATGTTAGCAATATGACGATCTTTTCACTACTGAAACAACGATATGCAGACATACAATAACAAAAGAGTATTCTCCTTCTTGTTTTCGGAAGTGCGGTGACGCAATGATCGGCTTTGTTTACATGCGTCGGACGCACGGCGTTCAGACCAAGCTGAATAGGCTTTCAAGCTTACTATTTCCTGAAAGGACACCCGGGTACCAGCCCTTATATCGTGGTGTCATATTAAAATGACACCCGGGGAGGAACGGTTAAGAAACCTTTCAATAAACCCAAAAGCGGCGGTAAGTCACAACCCCCTCATGCTAAACAGTCCTTTCGGGATCCCAGGCCTCCTTCACAGCAGGGAGGTAGTCAGCACAAGCCCAAACAAGGTAAATACTCAGGTTGTAGAGGTAAGTCACACCCCAAACCAAATCAGGGACAGACGTCAGCCAAAACTAGCCAACCATCTGATACCAACCCACCACCCCTTCCAAAAAAACTAGCCAACCAAATTCTCTGTCTCCCGGGCCATGCTTAGGCGTGTCGGATTCAAGAGTTGCTCCACCAATCGGACCCAGTCTGAAGACGGGGTCGTTCCAAGTATGCCACAGAGCCTGGCCCAAGCGAACCTGGGCCAGAACTGTAGTAACCAAAGGTATCACCTGGCGGTGGATCTGGCGACCTCGACTGCGTCAGGCGCTCGAACACAACCATGTTTCGCCGGGGGTGGAGGTCCCGGTCCAAGAAATTATCTCAAAGAAAGTCATTGTCCTAGTACAGGGGTCGGCAACCTGCGGCTCAGGAGCCACATGCGGCTCTTTCAGGACACTTGTGTGGCTCCAGAAGCTTCAGAAATAATAATTCTCCCTTCAGAATGAAGGAATCATATAACACATTCAAGGCAACATTAAGTTTTTGTATTCAACTTCGAAAAGATGTATAGGTATCAATCGTTATGATTCTAGAAATGTGACACATGTCTTTCCTAAGCTTGATAATACCAGTATATTGAACAATATCATTATAATTTGTTAATTCAAAAGTAAGGTATATTTTCTTATTTATGAAGTACTGTAGATTTCGAAGGATGAGACAATTTTGTTTTGTATTGCAGCTACGACAGTACAAATTTGCTATGAAACTTATAAAAAATTTCTCTTCAACCTTTAAGGGTTGCTGACCACTGTCCTAGTAGAACCAACTTGCCCAGTGTTCACCTCCAGACTTTTCTTAGTGCCAAAGAGGGACAGTGTGCAGATGCGACCAGTAGCTGATCTCTCGCGTCTGAACACTTACATCATAAATCCATCCTTCAGAATGCTTACAGTAAAACAAATCAGGCTGGTACTTCCGCCGTTGGGTTGGATGTGCTCCTTAGACCTCAAAGATGCCTATTGACATGTCCCTATCAACAAACGGTTCCAAAAGTTCCTCGCCATGTGGGTCAGGCAAGAGACTTATGTTTTTCAGAGACTGCCTTTTGCTTTGAACCTGGCATCAAGAATCTTCACAAAATTAGTCCGGCAAGCACTTCTGCCATTATTGGACCAGGACATAATGGTGTTTTGGTATCTAGATGACTGGCTAGTGGTGGCAGAGTCAAGAGAGTTATGTCACAGTCATGCCCAACAAGTAATCAATCATGTACAAACCCTAGGGTTCAAGGTGAACTTGGCAAAGTCTCTTGTTGTTCCTACACGGGAAATTCAGTGGATAGGGCTGGTCTTGGATACCGCCAATCTGACTCTTACTCAGAGTGTGGACACTTGCCACAGATTTCGCAGGAAACTGTTTCGTTTTCTCCACAGTCTGAAAACGACTAGGAAGATGTGGGAGTCCCTGGTCGGCTCACTCAACTGGATCCAATTAACTTTGAAGTTGGGCCGGTTGAAAGTAAAGAGATTAATGATGGAAGGCAACAAATTTTTCCCACTACTGCCGGCGGGAAAACTATGGCTGATTCCTCGATTAATTCACAACTTACTGTCGGTCTGGGCGAAGACCGAAACACTGTAATCTGTGACAACATGGGTTTCTCCTCCTCCTTCGGTATGGGTAGACACAGACGCTTCTGGAACACTAGGGTGGGGGTATCAGTCCAATCTAGGCCATCAAAGGTAGTGTACTTGGGCCCAGAATAAGTTATGGCACATCAACAAACAAGAGCTTCTAGTTCCTCTATATTTTCTCCAAGCCCACGGCTCGTCATTGCAAGGGAAATCAATAGCGTTTCGGATGGACAACTTAATTGCAGTCCATTGCATTCAGAAACAAGGTTCAGTGAGGTCTCGAGAGTTGCTGGTAGTGTCAGAACAGATTTTTGCTCTAGCCGAATCGCTGAGCATTCATCTGCATACTTCATACCTCCCAGGCGTGTCGAACGTCTGGGACTGGAACAAGTGGAACTCAATCTATCTATTTCCTCCACCAGATTCTGCTCTAATGTGCAGGGTAATTCACAAACTAAGAGGTTACCGGGGCTTAGTCTCGATGATCGCGCCATTATGGCCGGCTCAGGTGTGGTACCACCAGTTGAACGAATGGTGCAAGGACCCGGTGTCACTCCCGGTTTCTGCATTCCACTTAGAAATGATTGGCAACCTTCAGACCTCGCTCAATTTTGCCTTCTGGACATTTACAATGCCAAATGGCTAGCTCAGTATGGGGAAAGTGTCACTAATAAACTTATGAACCAATATACTTTATCTACCAGGAGGCAATATCAATCACATTGGAAAGCTTTTACGAACTGGATTGTAGAGTCAGGGCAAACCGATGCCTCAGGTGCCCTGGTCTTCAAATACTTAGATTATTTATTTGAGCAGAAGCGTTTGTCCGTTGTTACATTAAAAAATCACTTATCTGCTATCAGAGCCCCCTTCTTTGATCTCACTGGTCTCTTGATACCGTAGGCGGAGGAGAAAGGGTTAATGAGGGCGTGTTTCAGGCTCCGCCCACCACCACATCAGCTCATGCCCACCTGGTTGCTTGATAAGGCCTTATCTTTGCTTCAATCGCGCAAATATAATAATGCGCCGGATTTTGATTCATCACTTAAAAAGGCTGTGTTCCTGATGGCTCTAGTTACAGGAAATAGGGTCTCTGAGCTGGCGGCGATGAGCAACGAACCTAATTGCCTTAGGTTTGGGAGACTGCACGACAAGGTCCAGATCGCGCCATCCCCCACTTTTATTGCTAAGAATGAGCACTCTGATCATGTATTCTCAGAATGTTCTTTTCCGGCGTTAAAGCGCGGACTGACTCATCATATTTTATGTCCAGTGGAGACCTTAGTTAAGTTTATGAGGGCAGCTCACCCTCGACAACCAGGCTTTCTGTGGGTGAACCAGGCAGGCTATCGTGTTACTAGGAGACAATTGGCTTCTCTGTTAGGAGACATTATTAAAGAAAGTAATCCCGGCGTAGTGGGCAGGGCCCACGACATCAGGAAGTGGGCCGTCTCTCTTAGATTTTTACAAAATTTCTCTATAGATGACATTGCCAACACTCAATTGTGGGCATCAAACCATACTTTCCTAAAACGATACCTGTCGGTCGCTCTGGACAAGCCAAAACGTACCTGTGTAGCTTTACGACAGAAGGCCTCGTAGGCTCTGTGCTATTATTATTAAGATTAAGGCGTGAAAAAGGGGGGTGGAGGCGTGCTGAATACCCCAAAGCCCCAAGGATTCCTTCCGCCGGAGATTGTGATAAATCTCGAGCTGTGAACGAACTGATATGAGGGTTCAAAATTGTAATGTTTTGTTTTAAGAAATCTATCATAGTTGCAACTATATAGGATTACTAGAATGTACAAACATATATACGCTGTTAAGGTTAGAACAATATTCCAAAGAGTTTATAGTTCTAGTTAGGGACACAAGGTTGTTCCCAGTTTATCATGTATAGATCTTAACCCGTTGAGCCCCGGCTAGTTATAATATTTTGTTCACCCCAGTCCCAAGCCATTTTCACTTATTTTTTTTGTTTGCTAAAATGGAAGACAAGGATGAGAAATGAAAAAACAAAAAAAATCACCTCTGACATTTTTTTTTGGGAGGGGGGCCGGTGGGGGGTTGGGGGACGGGAGGTTCAAAAAAATATGTTGAGCCAAAATGGAAGAGAATGGTGAGAAATGAACACACAAATAAAAAAATCATTTCGGTCATTGGGGGCGGGGGGGGGGGTTTCAATAGTTCGTCTCCCCCGCATGACCACCTCCCGGGAGCACTAGGGTAAAAACTGAGTATGGCATTGTACGGCATACATCCTAAGGAGTATCTCACATAAATCTCAAGCCTCTAGCTCCCATACGACCGGAGTAATGAAGGTTCAAAGTGGCGGTAAACTAGGGGTGTAAACTATCCCCACTAAGCCCACCACCACCAGCCGCGCGGCTGTCTCGGCCCGCTCACACCTACTGGCCCGGCTCCCCCACACACTACGGTACCTCCCCCTCCTATTCTCCCGCCATTTCCTACCTTACGAGCCACGTAAGTGTTTTTTATATGTCGGACGCACGTGATGCGTCGCTGGGAGTTGGTGATCAAAGACTGCCGACGCAACACGTGCGACGCTGGGTCTCAACGGGTTAAGGTAAAGATCTGGTCTTCAGCAAGCAGACTTGCTTTGAAGTCACGCCCTGCTTGCAATCTTTCATATTTTGTATACTATTTATTGTCTGTATACAATAAAAAACTTTAAAATGTTATACGGCTTATTTTTGTCCCGAGGCTAGGGTATTGTCACGAATGTCCCTCTCCAGTCTTGGTACTCAGGCAATATCGTCAATGATGAAGGGGCCACTATTAAATTATAGGTTTGATTCCCGGAGGGAAGTAATGAAAACCTAATATTTAGTAGGGCCCCGTAATCATTGACGATGCATGGCCCTCCCATCCATCCCCTTCCCATTCGTTGATCTCTATTAAGTCTTGATATATCAGTGAAGGAAGTATGGCCGCAAGGGAGCCTGCGCCTGGGTGCTGCGCCCAAGAAATCCACGCATGGAAAGCCATAATATAACAGATATTAAGTTATATTTTATTTTCTATTTTCTACAAAGTTTTTTTCTGTAGGGTACCCAATCATAAGGATGATTCCATAAGAGAATTAAGCGCGCACTTATGAGAGTACTCCCTGACCCTTCCGCGCAGGAGATTCAAAACTGCTGCCGCGGGTGTTGAAGGGAGACTATTATAATTATAGGCAATATCGTCAATGATTACGGGGCCCTACTAAATATTAGGTTTTCATTACTTCCCTCTGGGAATCAAACCTATAATTTTAACTCCGACCCAGTGTAATACCGCTAGTGTGTTTTAGATTTAATTAATGTTGCGTAATTCGATATATAAAAGTGATATTTACATATTTCTTTTAATGCGTGAGAACACTCACTTGTTCTTTTAAACAAATTTAACTATTGTATTTCATATTTGGAAGAAACATATACTATTTTTATTATTATTAACCTATTACAGATTCAATTCTACTGAATATGTACACAGGAGCACATCAAATAATATGACAAATAATATGAAAGTTGAAATATTATTTAACACCTAATTGAAATATATAATCATGAACTTTGGAAACCTAATATATCATTTGAGTGATGAAATCAAACAGTGAAAACTATTGAAAAAGCAAGTAAAAAGTTAGTGAAAAATAAATATGCCTTTGTCTTTAAATTGTTTTGCCTCAATATACATATACTTGTTTTATGTGAGTGAGGGAGACAGAACTGCCTGTAGCAAGTGCCTCCCCCTGAGTTGAAAGAGTGACAGTGCCAAAATCAAAGGACGTTCGAGCCAAAATGCCTGGACAAACAGAGTTTGAAGAAATTTAAGTCATGGTAAGAGGGAAAGACTGATTCTGGGAGAGAGTTCCAGAGCTCAACTGTTGAATAGAAGAAAGATTGAGAATAACGTTTCACTCTTGGGTTGGAGAACTGAACAGAGTAGGAGTGGGATAGTGTTTGAAAGACGGGTGCTACGTGAATATATTAGGCCTACAAAGACATTTGGCAAAGGATCCAAAAAATATCGGATCCTTGCCAAATGTCTCTGTAGGCCTAATATATTATGTTTTATTCATCATATACACTTTGTATATTGAGCAATGTACTGAATAGAATTTGAGAGTAATATATATGTCTGTAACATTAATGAATATAGAAATGAGTTATATTTTGATGACTTTGATTTAAATATTTCGCCTCACTGGATGGAAACTGATTACTATTAGGTGTAAGTGAAAGAGCAGCAGACAACGTTTTCCTGTCCCCCATTGGTGACTGGACGTGAGTTAATGAGACGGAAGGCTTTCTTTTCTAATTTGTCTAGAAGTGCTGTGAGAGAGGATCCTCCCCATACGTGTGAACAATACTCAATACATGGACGCACCGTGCCCCTGTACAAAGCAAAAAGCTTCGCAGGGGTAAAGAACCCCTGGAGGCGGTTGAGTACACCCAGCTTAAGGGAAGCTGTTATATATATATATATATATATATATATATATAATATATTGTGATGTGCAGAGGAGGAGAGCAGAGAGAGACTCAGCGCTAATCTACACACACATATGGTATCTGGCGGTGGTCAACACCGAGGGGTCCCGTGGGAAAGGGAAAGTTTATGGGTATATTGACATATTGGAGCCGTGAGAAGATATATTTCCCACGGCATGAGAGACATTATAAGGAGTCCGTGTGACTCTGTTAAAAGACTAGTGTGACTTCATTTGCTTGCCGAAAGTTAGAGGTTAGGAAGGAGATGTCTGTTAGGAAATAAGAGTACCGAGTCAGTGTTGCCCTGAGCCAGGCAGAGGACGGAGGTAAAGGAATCTCCCTCGCTCTGGTCTGCGTCCACCCCTGTCTGTTTGTGTTTGCTGTCTCCTAGTTTCGTGAGTTAAGACACTTAGGTGAGTGTAATGTTTGGTATCCTTGAAAGGGAGATGAGACAGCATTTATACATTATGCATGTGTAACGAGCCCTAGTGTGTGTGTGGTGCTCTATATTATATGATGTGTGTTTATGTGGTGTGTGTTTATGTGTTTGTTTAGTGGTCACTGATTCGTGTCCTTGAGTACGTACGTCGTCCAGCGTTATGGCGATAATTATCTAAACACGGTAGCCTGTCAATCAATGTTGATTAAATATCCGTGAGTGGTGTTTGTGTATTTTACGCCGTGGTGGTATATTATGGTGTCGTGTGTTGATTTGTGATTGAGTTGTGATTCACAGTTTATATTCAGTGTACTAAGGGTTGATTAACCGTTTGTCTTCAGTGTTCTATCAGTGTGTTTATTCCTTGTAACGTGTGCATTTACATAAAGCTTTCATCCAGTGTGTTTAGTCAAATCTTATTCACTGTTACTCAGGTGTTTCTTCTGGTGTATTTTGTATCAAAGATCATTGCTTTAATTAACTGAATTATTGTGTTTGTCAACCTGTTCGTTTACCCTAGTTAATTATAATTTAATTACTACGAAAATTAGTGGTGTTTGATATCATCCTTTTCTTCATTGTTGTGTTCAGTTAACAATCATTTTAGAGTTATATGCAGAGTCATATTGTGTGTTGCCGGTGTTTGAATTTTAATTTATTGGGTTCAACACTGTAGGGCCGTGACAATATATATATATATATATATATATATATATATATATATATATATATATATATATATATATACAATATATGTGTGTGTGTGTGTGTGTGTGTGTGTGTGTGTGTGTGTGTGTGTGTGTGTAAAAGCAATTGCATTATAATGTACAGTACGTATGTATTGGTATGATGAACGAGTTTAGCTGTGTGAATGGTGACAACACCCCATTGGTCCCTCTCATAACTGTGTTAACCTTGACTTAGGCTTGGGAGGGGGTTGAGGGTTCGTTACTCAAATATTTACTTTGCCTTCCCTCCCTCCTACGCTGTCTCCTTCCTTGTGTCTCTCTCTTGCTATGTCTCTCTCTCTCTCTCTCTCTCTCTCTCTCTCTCTCTCTCTCTCTCTCTCTCTCTCTCTCTCTCTCTGCGGCAGAAAAAGCTAACAAAGCCTTGGGATTTATCAAGCGAAAGTTTACCTATAAAAACGAAAACAATATTTTGCCGTTATTCAAAAGCATTGTTAGACCCCATCTTGAATATGGCGTTCAGTTCTGGTCCCCGTATCTCAAGAAAGACATTTAAAAACTCGAATCTGTGGAGCGTAGAACAACCAAACTAATTCCCTCTCTGAAAAACAAGCCATATTATGAAAGATTAAATAAATTAAATTTGTTCTCGCTAAAGAAAAGAAGGTTGCAAGGCCAACTTATCAAGTGTTTAAGATACTTAAAGGATTTGGCAGAGTAGATATCAGAGGACTGTTCACGATTAATAACAGTGCTGCAACACGATGTAATGGAATTAAATTAATTATGAAAAGGCATCCTTAGATGTGACACACAAAATATCACATACAATGTGGTTAAAAAGTGGAATAGTTTACTAAGGGAGGTGGTCGACAGTAATTCAATTGATACGTTTAAGAAAAGACTGGATGATTATCTGATGAAGATGGGATTAATATGAATTAATCAGTACCGGTAGTCATGTGTAATTTCTCTTTCAAACTAATTTCTTCCTATACTATATAAAAACTTTCCTTGTACAATAAGCATTTCCTAACCCAGAAGGTTACACTTCATCCTATTTTCCGGTATGGCTTTTTAGCTGGAGGGAGTGGAGTGTGGGGAGAGAGCCTTCTACTTTTTGTCCTATTCCACTTTAAACTTTCCGTCTATTAGTATTAAGACCGGACCACCTAGTTGGGACCGCAAGGTCTGTGTGGTCTGAGTATCTGTGTAGCTCTCTCTCTCTCTCTCTCTCTCTCTCTCTCTCTCTCTCTCTCTCTCTCTCTCTGCACCATAAAACAATATGGGCACGAAAAGTGTATACCATGTGTTCTTAACCCTCGTCTAGCGGGGGGGTTTTGGGTTATTTTGGGCATATTCAGGCCCTCCTTAATGATCAACCAAGTATCTGCATGAAAAGAAATGTATTCAGCAAAAAACTAGGCGCTACAAGCTTCAAAATGAGACCAGAACGAGCTACGTAGCACTCGTCGTTTTCATGCAGTGCTACCACTAACATTGGAGTTTAGCATATAGCGGCATATTTTTTCCAGCTACGCTCACTACTGGCTACACTGCCGGCCTCTCGAAAACAGAGGGAGCGTGAGTCAGTGGGCGGCGGTAAGCCCTGGGTGTCGGCCGTGTGGCCTGCTGCGCTCCCGGCCATTTGCACTCGATTTTAACCCTTTAAAAGCCTTAACCTGACAAGCGCGAAATAGACCTAGGGGCTAGGGTAGTTATTTGTGCATTTCTAGCCTTGGATTCTGACAGAATTCGTTATATTTACAATATAGAGCATTATTTGTTTTCGGTATGCTTTTATTTACATATATGATGTATATATGAACCTTCAAGAGTGCTAAAATAAGTGGGAAAAGCATTTGGGTGGTGAAAAACGAAGATATTGGCCACCCGGTCATAATCTCAGGCGAGAGAGAGCCACAGGCAACCCTCCTCTCTCGCTGTCTGTGAGGTAACTGAGACGAGCGGGGCGGTGTGGGCCGGTGTCTGGGTGTTACATAACGATCTTTTCTGCAACCCACTTGTGCTACATTATCGCGGGAGAGAAAAAAAACCGATAAATGATGATAATAAGAGGAAAAATAGGTGATAATTGAGGAGGGGAGGGAGGGGGGAATAAGGTGGGGAAGGAGGGGAGGGGGGTGGGTGAGATTTACATGGATGAGTACTGGAGGGGAATTATCTCACCTAGAGACAAATTCCTTTCTTTTAATAGGCCCTTCTTTTTTTTTGGAAGGCTTTTTTTATGGTCTTGCTTCCGTGAGGCCTATCGCGTTCCCTATAGGAAGCCTTCCGTGAGGCCTATTGCGCTTGCCGGGTTAATAATGCATCTAACTTGCTGCTTTTTAGATACAGAATTAAGCCGGGCCCCGCTCTTTAAGTGGTAAGGGTAGACTGGCCGTTTGTTTGGTCCATTAATTCATTTATTCATAATTTTTTTTAGTTTCCTCCCTAGACCTCCATCAAGCTTAGAAAAAAAAACCTAGACCCCCCTTCAAGATAAATTTGTACATTTTTCGATAGAAAAATGTCCTGGCCGAAGGCCGGTTTCTTTTAAAATTGCAGGCTCGCTTTCGCTCGCCAGGAAATAATCGACACATAAATGGCATGAAAGGTCTTAAAATTGACAACGAAATGGGGCGAAAGGTGTTAAAATCGCCAAACTAATGGGCCGAACGTCTTATAACCTCAAAACTAGTGGGACTAAACATTAGGGAGAAGGGGGTCCAGAAAAACGGTCTGCCTCCCCTTAATATTGAATCCTTATCAATTATATGTATTGTCAGTAATATACGGCACCCGTTTAATATAAGGATAGAAAAGTATATTACAATCAACATACCCAATAATCTGATATACCTTTATTATGCATATCGATTTTTTACAGTGTGAGATGGTTAACCCTATATGTACCGGTGACGTCTTTTTATTGTATTTCAGCTACATTTAGCGATTTTATGATGTTTAGGAAGGATATATGGTAGATAAAAGGATTAACTGAGATAGTCTGTAGCCTTTTAATGGGTAGACATCCTTCCCATACTAAATGGGTGAAATGAAGCAAATGGTTGAAATGTGAATTAAACAAAAATGGCGAAGTATATTTTATCCGGGAAACATAATCGTGTAACTACGCATTGGAGGGATAGTAAGGTGGTGGTGGTGTGTGTGTGTGTGTAAAGTAATTATTACGTAATTGTCGGTTTATTGTTCATTGCAGCCGTAAGGCTGAAAATCTGCAGATTTTTTCTTATAGATTATCACTTTCAATAGTGCTTCTAATATTCACAATTTGACCACTAGAAATCAAAATCATTTAAGAAAGTTAATTAATTAAAAATTCATTTCCTACTCTGGATGTAAAGAATGGAATAGTTTGCCCCAAAACTTGAAAGAAATAGTTGATAAGACAACTTTTAAGATTAATACAAAAACAAATATATTCTAAGTACTTACCTGTACTATCATTTAATGCAATGCTAAAATATTTAACCACACTATATTATATGACCCCGAACGTTCACGTAATATGAAAACATGATTTTGGTTGAATTACTAACTTGAACATCATATATATAATGTATTATTAATAAAGTGTATATATAAATACGTTTATATATTATGGATGTGGACGGTTTGTATTTTTTACTCTAAGTAGACAAGAATTAATTATTATGTACGTAAAGCCAAACAATCACAATGTAAGGTATTTTAACAGTGTCATGTACTCATCAAGGAAATACCAAGAATTATCAGGCAAAAGTAGATTTGTGTATTCTGTATTAGTAAAATGTTAAACATATTACTATGAAAATAGACTTTATGGCGAAGTCCGATCAGTTACACGTCTGTAAAACATTGAATTATATATTTTAGGAGCCTTTATTAAATATTACTGTCTAAAAGGCTCAGTCTTAGTTATATCAAATAAGATTAATATATAAATCGCCCATGATCAAATTGTACAAAAAAAAGGCTAATAAACTATTTTTGTTTGTTTGTTTGTTTAAACCTAGGTACAGTATAACAAATATTCTTCCTTAACAACAAGGTCACATGCGACCTTTGGTGACAGTGAGGTACTTGGCTTCCCACCAATTTACATATGCAGAAGCACATTGTATTGGTGAGAAGTATGTGTAGGCTAATACAGGCTGATAGCAGCTTGGTTAGGGAAGAACCATGATACAATGCTATCCGTCGCTTTGGTAAAAAAAAAAAAAAATAAGCTTCTGATGGGGACTCGAACCCTCACCCTCGCGGTCAGCGCAAGACCACAGTACAGCACCTTAGACCACGGGACCCCAGTGTGTGTGTGGGTGTGTGTGTGTAAATTTATAAGAAAGTATATTTGTGAGGTGTGTACATGTTTGCTTATGTGTCTGTGCATGTGTATTATACTAGTAAGAAAGATTGACCCCAATCATGCTAGCCAGTACAGGTATATACAAGTGCTAGACAAGTTTGTGGGGTTTTTCTTTTTCTTTTATTGATATTGGACAGTTCACTAAACAGCCTAAAAAGGGGTCAGCGAGGCACATGCTTCCTGACCTCATGCATCCCCAAAATCCCCACAGTCACCTCCCCCCTGAAAGAGTAGCACATTCCCCTTTCGACAAAACCCCTCCACATCCTTCAGTATGTTAATGACCAAGATTCCGCTTCTTCACCTGGAGCCGCCTTGAATTGAGCGGAGCATCAACACTTCCCCTGGCTTCCCATTTGTCGAGCCAAGGTACTGCAGAAAATGCTGGAGAAACATTCCATCCCTACCATTGGCCGCAACACTCCCTCGGCCTCCCCCCTAATTGGCCGAACCGGACAGATGAAGGAACATCAGAGCTTCTCCCTAAGACAAAGATCAAGAACCCGGCTGGAAGATCATGGAAGCCCTCTGATTGACTGGCAGAAAATTTCCACAATCCTCCAGCAGGGTATATAAGGCCCCAGAACCAGTACAAAATTAAGGAGTCACCTCACAACCACTGAGCAGGCAGAATCTACTCTCTCTCACCAAGGACTCCGCAAACTCCATCACCCTTGCTGGGTTTGTTAAATGGTATAACATCAAAAAGAGGCTTTGGATTCATCACCTGTGAAAACACTCTACAGGACTACTTCATTCATAGGAGTAATATCTTTAGCCCAAATCCCCATCATGGAGTGCCCTCTCTTGACACAAATGAGATGGTAATCATTAATATCCAAAGGGGTAACAAGGGAGAGGAGGCAACCAACGTGTCTGGGCCTGAAGGACTCCGGGCATGCTTGGCCAGGGAGGAAAGAGGTGTTTATGAAAAAATATGAAGATTATCACCCAGCAGAGTATAGCCAAGCAACAAGTGGCATTGCTAAAGTGCTTGTCACAACGGCTATTACTCTCGCAGGGGGGGATCAGGAGCTCCTCAGGGAGCTCCCACCACGCCTCTTCCTCACCAACAACCTACCCGCTATCGTAATACCACCACTGCACAACAAAAGGCAGACATGGCCCCAACACAAGCTCTGAGGGCCAGACTATCGCCAAAAAAAACGACTAAACCTGCTTAGACCACTTAACCTAAAAATCGCGATAAGCCTGACGGAATGGTCACCATAGCAAACGCGATGGGCCTCACAGAAACAAGACCATAAAAAACCCTTCCAAAACACCCCAGGGGCTCTCAAAACAAAGGAATATGTGATTAAGTCAGATAATTCCCCTCTAGTACCTCCTAACACTCATTCTCATGTGTCTCAACCCCTACCTTTCCCTCGTTCTCCACCCTTTTTCCCCCCTCCTCAATTATCACCTATTTTTCCTCTTATTTTTATCAATTTTAGGTAATTTTCCGCGCAAATTATTGTCAAGCAAGCCGAGAGAGAGTATTACATCATCTAGAGACCCTTTAGTACTGTGAGAATCACTGTCGTGCCACTCAGTGTGTTGATAGGCTTTGCAAGTGGAGGATGTATCTCTCTCAGCCTGCTGCACCAACATACGACCGGATGGCGAAAATATAAGTTTTTCACCACCCAAATGCTTTTCCCACTGGTTTTATCGCTTTTCAAGGTTCATATGTTCATCATAATAAGTAAAATATATGCACATGGAGAGAAAATAATGCTTTATATTGTAAATATAACAAATTCTCTCAGAATCAAAGGTTAGAAATTCACACATAACTACCCTAGCCCCTAGGGCATTTTCACGTCCCATGGATTAACAGAAACAGCCAACAAGTTAATTCTCCCGCACCACCCGAAGGACCCCTCAGCCCTCCTTCCTTCAACAACGAAGAAGAAGAAACACCTACAAGAGAGGAGGAAATAGAACAGCCAGCAGTACCAGAGGAAGACCCTGCCCCCAGCACTCCACCTAGTCTAAAAGCCGCCCCTTTGCTCCAAGGCACCTGCCAAGAAGAAGCCACCAAGTCTGAAGAAAATGCAGGTCCTAAAAGAGAGCCAACCAGACTCATCGAAGAATATTGCGACTTTTTCAGATGGAAATTGCCCTCAAAGGATTCTGCGCTTTAGAGAAAAAAATAACAATCTCTGCAAAATATGAGTACCTCGTCCCAACTTTCTGGAGACCCACATTCATCACCAGAAGCAAGGGGTATAACAGGAACGCCTGCCGGTGCATTTTACATTTTAAGAAGAACGGCAGCTGGGTTTGTCAGACCACAGCAACTGAGGCCAAAAAGAAGAATGGCATAATGACCAAACTTGGACTAGCCTACCAGGCTTTCGAAGACAAGTACAACAAAACCCAAGACTAGCTACTGCAAATGCTGCTAGACCCTCTGCCCACTTCAAGGGCAGAACCACTACATCACAGAAATCTCCACTGTCGGCCTACCCTGAGCCCGTGATGAGCTGAAACATTCTCATCTAATCATACAATAAACAAAGTTCAAAATTAAACAGTCGCAGTTCCCTTGTACCCAACTTCCCCTCCCCTGCAGTTCCCACAGCCAACCCCTTTCTGCTCCTGCATCACTTGTAGTTTACTGTGGTGAACCCAGTTTAGTGGATTGGAGCACAGATAGAGGTTACATGAAAAAGGAGTATTTGGCAGACATAGAAGAAATAAATGATAGACAAACCTTGTGCCTCCTGCAGCTACCAGTGGGTTTACTCCATGTAGCAGAGTGTGTGGAGCTGCTAGAGCTTCGAGCCCTAATCAAGAGCTACAGATTGGGCAGCCCTGACCCTTCCTTTGAGGAGTTGACCATGCACTGGGAGGTGGAATTCCCAAAGCTGCTAGAGCCTGAGACAGAGACAGCCACCGAAGCGCGCCCGTGCCTCACTATTGATCCAGCCACCCCTGACGACCCCCCGAGAGGTCCTGCTACCCGAGAGTTTCTGCGGTCGATGCCCTGTATTTGGCCCTGCAGCCAATGCCCTTGTGTGTGGCCCAGTTGATGATGAGCCATGAGACCCTGCTGCTACCCCTCCAGGAGGTGCACTGCTGAAAAGGTGATGAGCCTGCCGACGAAGCCCTGGTCCATCTTTGAACTAGCTGTTATTAGCACGGTTAACAGAATCCGTAGAAGATTAATAGAACACTAACAGAAGTGTTTCTAGGGCCTCTATAAAGAACCATCTGCTGTTCCCTGAACCTAGATAAGTTACATCTTGATCACG
Source organism: Paralithodes platypus (assembly GCA_032716605.1). Taxonomy (NCBI): domain Eukaryota; kingdom Metazoa; phylum Arthropoda; class Malacostraca; order Decapoda; family Lithodidae; genus Paralithodes; species Paralithodes platypus. The sequence goes on along the minus strand of CM064522.1, from coordinate 14,181,671 downwards.
AAACCTGTAACTTGCTTCATCTGTAAATTCCAGCATAGCTTAGAGCCAAACTAAGTAATTCATTAGCTAGTTAAATTGCATACTGTTCCCTGAAACGAAGTTGCCGACCTAGGAAATATAGTTGATCAGACAGATAGATGCTTGCTGTTCCCTGAATGCAAGTAGTAAAAGCTAGCTAACTCTATATTTAAATAGCTCAGTGCATGTTAAGTTTAGTTGTTGCAAAATCCAGGTATTAAAGCTAGTGTCTGGTGTTCCCGGAGCACAGGCAAGACAGGAATCTAAGACATTACCATACTGTCATTTTCCGGAATCCAAAACCAATATTAACTTTTACTATTTAATATTCACGAGAGGGCTCGCGGCCACGTTTGGTCCAGGTATAGCAAGAGATTGCATTTAGGTAGTGTTGTTATTGTCTGAGGTCGCAAGAGGCCCCTGATTATGATATGGCTTGATGTAATATTGTATATTGTTGCAGTGTATATATAATTTGTATTTCATGTCCACCTTACCCTCATAGTTACGAAACTAGTGTTATGTACCTGTATATGTTTGTTTTGTTTTTGTTTTTTGTTTTTTTGGTTTTTTCTACGTGATTGAGGGAGGCAAAAGGCAGAACTGCCTATAACGAGTGCCTCTCCCATAGTTGGAAAGAGTGACAGGGCCAAAATCAAGGGATGTTCGAGCCAAAATGCCTGGACACACGGAGTTTGAAGCAATTTAAGTCATAGGAATAGGGAAAGACTGATTCTGGGAGAGAGTTCCAGAGCTCAGCTGTTGAGTAGAAGAAAGTTTGAGAGTAACGTTTCACTCTTGGGTTGGACAGTTCCACAGAGTAGGGGTGGGATTGAGTTGCAAGACGGGTACCATGTTCCCTACGTAAAGGAGGTGGTATACACTGGGAAAGCTCTGAGGAACACTGATTATTATAGTAGCGATAGAATAGCGAGAGAGATGCAACATTGCGGCGGACAGAAAGAGATTGCAAAGAGTTAGTGATTGGACGGGAGTTAATGATACGAAAGGCCTTCCTTTGAACTTTGTCTAGGAGAGCGGTGTGAGAGGAACCTCCCCACACATGTGAACAATACTCAATACAAGGATGCACTATGCCCCTGTACAGAGCAAGAAGCTGTACAGGGGAAAAGAACCCCCTAAGGCGGTTGAGCACACCCAGCTTCTGGGAGGCTGCCTTAGCAAGACTGGTAACATGGTCCTTCCAACTGAGAGCAGAAGAAAAAGAGACACCAACAATATTGAGAGAAGATGAAAGATTGATTTTTGTATTGTTGAAGAATAAGGGATAGTCCGCTGGGAGATCCTGACGGGTAGATAGATGGAGAAATTGGGTTTTGGAAGCATTAAAGGTAACAAGGTTTTCTCTGCCCCAATTGGAGATAGTATTTAGATATTAGATTTAGATATATTAGATATTTGAAATCCTCTTTATTTGGAATAGATTCTTCCATGCCTCCTCTTTGTGATTCTGATGGCTCCATCTCTTTTTATCCATTATCGAAGGCCAATATTCTATCTAATATATTTATTAATAAGCAGAGTAATCAGGAATTGTCTTTGCTATTGACATGTTTCCCTAGACCCAACCTCAATTCAATGGCATTCAAATCAGCTGAACTGAAAAGGTACTTGCTGGATCTTGATACCTATGGTGGCACAGACCCGGATGGGTTTTTCCCTCTCTTTTTTAAAAAGGTTGCAGTGGTCTTGGCACCTAAATTGGCAGTGGTGTTTAGGTTGCTTTTGAAATCAGGTAATTTTCCTCTTTGCTGGCGTAAGGCTATTATCACTCCTATTCCAAAGGGAAATACTGCCTCATCATCTCCTAATGACTATCGCCCTATCTCCATTACACCTATCCTATCTAAGCTCTATGAGAGGCTTTTGTCCAGACGCCTTTCCTCTTATTGTAATAGTCATAATTTGATACCAAACTCACAGTTTGGTTTTCGTAAGGGACTGGGTACATGTGATGCACTTCTGACACTCACCCATGACTTGCAATCTTCATTGGACCAGGGACATGAGTCTCGTGTCGTGGCTATTGACTTTAGTTCTGCTTTTGATTTAGTCAACCATAAAGCACTTCTGTTTAAGTTACAGCTCATTGGTATTGGTGGCAATTTTTTAAGGATCTTTGAAGATTTTTTGACGAAAAGATCTCAGTCTGTGGTCATTGATGGGTGTCATTCCTCTTCTGTTACTGTTGTTTCTGGTGTTCCACAAGGCAGTGTCCTTGGGCCTTTGCTTTTTATTATTTTTACTGCTGACCTGTGTTCCGAGCTTGAAAATAAACTAATCTCCTATGCTGATGATACAACTTTATATGCGTCAATTGCATCACCAATAGATCAACACGTAATTGCTACTGCTCTGAATAGGGATTTAGCCAAAATTACATCATGGTGTGAACTTTGGGGCATGAAACTTAATGCTAGTAAAACACACTCCATTATCATCAGCAGATCTCGTACCTTGGATCCTCCCCATCGTTATCTACAAGTTTCTGGCGAGCAAATTGAGAATGTGGATACTCTGCGTTTGTTAGGAGTTACTCTTGATTCCAAACTTACTTTTGAAAAGCATATTCGTTCTTTCTCCTCTTCCATTTCCCAAAACAAATTTCTGCTTCGCAAGGTTTATAAAACATTTGCTTGTGACGCCACAGTTATCAAGTCTTTTTATGCTTTTATTTTGCCACATTTCGAGTACTGCTCACCTGTCTGGTTGTCAGCAGCTGACTGCCATCTCAAGTTGCTTGACAGGTCGCTAAATTCCATCAGTTTTATTCTACCTAATTTGTCTCTTGATCTGTGTCATCGACGTAAAGTTGGTGCCCTTAGTCTTTTATTTAAAGTTTTTAACAACCCTCAGCATCCCTTACATGGGGTTCTGCCTGGGCCCTATGTCCGGGCTCGTGCAACTAGATTCACAAGCAATCTTAATTATCTTGCCATGAGCCGTGTTAATTTTTCTACTACACAGTTTTCACGGTGTTTTGTGCCGGCCATGGTTGACTTGTGGAATAAGTTGCCAAATGAGCTAGTCAATTCAGCTAATATCTCCATTTTTAAGTCTAGAGTTAATGCTTTTTTGCAGCATTAATTCTAATTTGTAAACTTATTTTATTCTATTTTATTGTATTATATTTAAGCTTGATATCCTCCACTGCATAATATGTTGTCTGTTTAATATGTGTATATGTACAGTACAGTATACAGTGTATGTTTTTATTTTTTCCTAAGTTGCCATAGTCTTTCTCCAGTGCCTCCGGGTGTTTTGTGTGGATTGATCTTGATGGTGTTTCTGCACCCTGGTTGGAGACTTCGGCATCTCATATAATAATAATAATAATAATCAGAATTTAAGAGTTCTATGGCTTCATTACGTTTGTCGTTGAGGGATTGCTGGTTAGGGCATTCTTAAAAACTAATGGAGTAGTGTAAGGTTGAGTCGTCTGCGTATGAATGGATGGGAATTGAGGTACAGTTGAGAAGATCATTTATAAATATTAGAAAGAGAATAGGAGATAGGACAGAGCCCTGAGGAACACCGGAGTTTATAGGGTGAAGAGGTGAACAATGGCCGTCCACAATTGCGGCTATGGAACGGCCGGAAAGGAAATTAGACACAAAGGCACAGATGGAGGGATAGAAACCGAAGGAGGGTAGTTTAGAAATTAAAGATTTGTGCCAGACTCTTGTGATGTTAACCACTCCGTTAGAACCGCATGGCTTGTCCTACAGTGACTCGCTAGGATCGCCAGGGCAGTGGATGGGGCTACAGCTTATGTATTAGAGTGTGCTTTATTTCATATGAAAGCTTGTGTCATGGGCAGTCCAGAAAGGCTCTTTGTTTTCACCCATGTCAAGGCTTTATATATTTAATTGTAAAGTATATCTTTATCATTAACTAGTAATGATGGGATCTTGGAGAGAGAGAGAGAGTAGAACAGAGTGAGAGGGAGCGCGCAGTGTTTTCGTCCCGCTCGATGACGTCACGGCTGGCTGCCTCGTGGGGGTTGGTGGAGAGAGGTCCTTACCATGCTGCTAGCTCCCTTGCTAGTGGCTAGAGGACTTGTAACCTCTTTTTTCCCACGCGCCTCGAGCTAGTGCGAGTATATATACAGTTCCTCGCCACTCTCTCCCTCAGATCTGGTTTCTAGAACGCATCCATCTTTTTTCCCTTGCTATCTGTCTCCCGCTCCACACCTGAGCATCTTTTCCTCTGCCTACCTCTCTCTTTTTCATATCTTTCACCACCTTTTTATTAATATTATACCCCCTCTGGTTAACTCTGCAAAATCAGCTTCATGCTGGCCAGTTGTATTGTGCGTTAAGGTCTGATATAACCCATGTATGTTAGTTGTTAAGATAAGTGGATCACGAAGCATTGGTTGGCTTTCATATTGCCGCTTCCTTTAATTATTAGTGTTCTGCTGGATTAGATAATGCTAGACTAGGAGTCTGATATTATAAGGTATTGTTTCCTATGAGTGCTGGCTTTAGTTAAAAGCTGCACGACATACCTGAGAACTGGAGTTGATTGAGTAAATTCTAGTCTGTGTGCCATTGAGAGTAGAGCATGCACGAATGAGGGCTTTTTGCCTATACCATTCTGCACTGTTCTAAGCTCGTTGTTTGTCTTTGAGGTACGCCAGGAGAACGCTTAATACTTCGGTATTAAGGTTTCTCAAGAGAGCTACCCTTCATTATAACGTAATATTTGACGCACAGACTTGAGATTTGCACTAGGCTATGCGGCATGCCATGCGCACCAGTATCTCGTATCATTGACTCTAGCTAGACTTTATCAGTCACAGTAGACATTAAGTATATTAAACCAATTACTCTTTTTATGCATACCCATTTATGATTACACAAGCATTTCGCAGCCTAGTTTGATGTATTGAGACACAAACGACTTAGGCTCTTTTTGTTGATAGGAATACTGCATTGTCGGGGCGATTATTATTATTGTTGTAGTGTTTAGGATATTCTTGGCCCCGACTGCATTATATATTCTGCCTTTTTGTGTGCATAGCCTGCACGAGCCTTGTTCCGCTGCCTGCCTTTTTGGGTTCCATTTCCGATACGAGCATCTTTATAGCATCTAACATTTAAAGAAGATTCCTTGTTAGTGTTGAAGGACTTTAGTGCACTTTCTTTCATGCAGGAGTGCCTGACATTTATTGATTAAAGTAACGTAAGCTGGAACTTCTCTTACCACCTTACTTTTCATACCATAACCAAGCACCTTCGGTTATAGGTAGTAATAGGCTGTTTTCACATAAAATTAAGCCTAGAGTAGACGCACATTTATTGAGAGTTTGATAGCCTATTATTGCATATAGGTTTCGGGAGACTCAGGGAATAGCCTGAATTCCATTTTCTCTCCCAGGCCTTGGTAGCTGGATACATATCTTTCTGCCTCACACATCAGGGGTATCAGGAAAACCCTCTTTATAAAACATACACATCCAACTTCACGACATTGCCGTACATCGCTATCCTCTATCCATAAAATACTACTCTTCCCACTACATATCATACATGAAACACCATACACTTACCTTATAAATATGGCAGTACAATTGTTAAGAGCAAACCTGGTGGTCCCTCGGATATCCACCCCCGGCAGGGTTGGGTTATTGACACAGGGCCCTCCCGGTCGTCATCATGCGACTGTGTCAAGACCATTGCAACGTCCCAAAGCTGCTTGTCAGTACAGCTATTTCTTTAGTAATATAAGGGGACTTCACTCTAACATCAATTCTGTACACCAATTTCTTCAAGCAGAATCCCCTACTCTCCTTTTTTTGACAGAGACTCAAGTAACATCCACATCTGACACTTCTAGATTTAATTTTCCAGGTTATCAACTGCTCCAAAATTTCAGACCTAAAGGTGGTGTATGTTGCTTCGCAAAATCTGAAATTGCCCTGGAGGAGGTTACTAGTTTCAATTGTCCCTATTTTGATTATTCTATATACAAATTAATTTCTGCTGGTAAATTTAAATACATATGTTGCATCTACCGTTCCCCAAATACTCCTCCAGAGCAAAGTCTTTTTGATTCTCTGTCCTCACAACTCAGTGTCCTCAACTTAAATGCTTCTTCTGAAATCACTGTGTTGGGTGATTTTAATGTCCATAATGTTGAATGGCTCACTCATTCAGCCAGGACTGATGATGCTGGTCTTGAATGTGAGCTATTTGCAGACTCATTTAATCTCATTCAACTAGTCAACCAACCCACCTGTGTACCAGATAATCCTAATCATAATTCCCACCTACTGGACTTATTTTTAACAACCAATTCAGAAAATTATGATGTTACAGTGAGGTCCCCACTTGGATCTTCTGATCACTGTCTGATACAGGCCACCTGTCTATCACCTACCACACCTTCCCACTCTGAACCTGTTTTGGTGACTAAATGGCATTACGATAGGGCAGACTGGGGGTCTTCAAGGTTTCTTTATTGATATTCCCTGGACCTCTTTCTTTTCTAATGATGCACACTCCACCTTGAGCCACATACAAGATTTTATAAAAATTGGAATGGAAACTTTTATTCCTCATCAAAAGTACAGTAAAAGATCTAATTCACCTAAATGGTTTGACCATAATTGTGCTAGAGTAACTGAACAAAAAGCAATAGCCTACAATGCATACACAAGATCAAAAACACATGAAGCCTTTAATTACTTTAGAAACATCAGAAATCATGCCAAAACTGTATTAAACCTAACTAAATCAAACTTTCTCCATAAGCAGGCAAATAAACTTCTAAATAATCCAAATGATAACAAAATATTTTGGTCTACTCTTAACTCATTCAAATCCAACTTCACTACTGCTTCATCCATTCCACCATTAAAATCTCCGACTGGCAATCTTGTAAGTGACCCACGAGGTAAAGCTAACCTTCTTGCAGATATTTTCTCCACCAACTCAACCTTAGATGAAATAAATCAAGATGTCCCTGTACTTAATTTTAATTCACCTGAAATTCCCTCACTTAAGATCCACACCAGACATGTCAAAACTATTTTGCAGAATCTCTCAGTAGATAAGGCTCCTGGTCCAGATGAAATTCCTCCAATAGTACTTAAGAATTGCTCCTTGGTGCTCGCTCCTGTATTGGCAAAATTTTCCGTCTGTGTACTCATACCTCATGCTTCCCAGTACCCTGGAAAGAAGCAAACATCCATCCAGTTCCTAAAAAAGGTGCCTCTTCAGATCCATCAAACTACAGACCAATAGCTATAACTTCCACTCTTGGCAAAGTTTTTGAAATTATATTAAATAATCACATAATTAAGCATCTGGAGAATAATAAATTAATCAGTGATAGGCAATATGGTTTTAGACGATGTCGATCAACTGCAGACATTCTTTGCCTTCTTACGCATCAAATCAACCAAGCTACAGACCAACATGGTGAAACACATACAATAGCACTGGATATATCAAAGGCATTTGATAGAGTCTGGCATCAATCCTTATTGTCGAAGATGTCACACTACGGCCTTGCATCATTAGTTCCACTAATTTCTTCTTATCTTCATAACAGAAAAATATGTGTAATGGTAGATGGCCTTTATTCTCAATTTCACTCAATAAATGCTGGTGTTCCCCAGGGATCAGTTTTGGCCCCAACTCTGTTCCTCATTCATATCAATGATCTCATATCTACCACTCATAATCCAATACATTCCTACGCAGATGACTCAACACTCCACAGTTCCTTCACATTTACCAATTCTTTCACCCAACCCGATCTTATAAATTCAAAAATAAACACTGCAATTTCTCTGAACCGGGACCTTTCTAGAATTAATGAATGGGGACAAGAGAATCTAGTTTCCTTTAATGCACAGAAAACCAAGTACATTCAATTTTCTAACCGACAGAATCTCACTGACTCCCATATATTTTTTAATGATGTAAATATTCCCACTTCCCCTAGTATTGACATTCTCGGTGTAACATTAACTACTAACTTGAGCTGGACACATTATGTTAGAAGCATTGCTAAGAATGCCTCTAAAAAACTGGGACTCCTGTACAGAGTTCGAGAATTCTTCACTGACGAGCAGTTGGCCGTAATATATAAAAGTCATGTGCGCTCTCAGATGGATTACTGTTCACCTCTGTGGGGTGGAAGTGGAGTGGTTGCATTGAGGCAGTTGGACAAAATTCAAAATAAAGCTATTAGATTAATCAATAACCCTGCAATCACACAGGACCTTCCTACATTAGCCATACGAAGAAACGTTGCATCCCTTGCATTATTCTACAGATATTTTCACAGCAATTGTTCCGAGGAACTTGCTTCAATTGTGCCGCCTCTCCACATCTTTCCCCGTAGAACTAGGGCAGCTGAGAGCGCCCATGAATTTACACTTTCTCCTCCACAATGCAGAACTTCTGCTTATCAGAATTCATTTATCCCCAGAGCTATTACTCTTTGGAATTCACTTCCCTCGAATTGCTTTCCACAAACTTACAATCAACAAATGTTTAAATCCAGTTGTTACAAACATTTTATGAATGGAGGATGCCTTTAGGCACATGGACCTTTTTGTTTTATCTGTGTTTTTCCTTCCTCCGTTCATTGTCTCTTAAAAAAAAAAAAAAAAAAAAATATAGAACTCTGTAGAGTATTTGTGTTCTTTGTTCACTGGGAATATACATCAGAGGTTGGATCTTGCGCTTTCCGTTGTAGCATTTATGCCATTACTAGTCCAATGAATAAGAGCCCTGATATATTTGAACCCCAGTCGTAACAAATGGCGACCTTACCTAGGATTTGGTGAACCTACATTTATTAGCAGGGAACATTTGTTGTTTTGGAGAATATTTTGCGGGGATCAGCAAGAATAAAAAAAAATTGCAACATAGTATAGCCCTTGAGTATTTCCGAGAATTTTTGTGTGTATATTGAGGTATAAGAGTTTGGGGTGCTTCTTTTCTGAATATTGTGGTGAGAAATTTTTGTGAGCATCGTGTCTTATACCGGATCAGAGGAGAATGGAGACACAGTACGTCATGTCGAAACGGAGTAACAGCAGTATGATGAAAGGGTTAATCGAGTGAACTGTGAGGAGGATGCTAGGATATTTTTGCAATGGCCTGTTACTGCCGAGCGGTTGGAGGGTATGGATCGGTACGGACTTCAATGCCTGGCCACAGCTATCGGTCATGCGGTTACTAGCAGCATGACCAAGGATAACTTGATAACGTGTGTACTGGGCAGGGTGACTGGTGAGCGAGATGGGTTGAGTGCTCAGAGCCCTTCGGCCATGCTTCCCCTACACTCGACTCCCAGCCATCCCAGTAGTTTGCCGACCCCGGGTACGCTTCCACAGTTGGGTGGTGACTGGTAGGGTGGGTTGCCCCTGGGGGGACCACCGGTAATTTCAAACATTGTAGCACCTTCACCACCTCAAGGGTTTTCTCCAGAATTATTGTTTAAGCTCGAATTAGCTAAGCTTCAGCATCAGCAGCAAATAGAATCAGCTAAGATCGAAGAGAGAAAATGTCAGATTCAGCAGCAACAAAGGGCATGTGAGCTTCAGCAGCAATTAGAATTAGCCAAGATAGAAGAGAGAGCCAAGATAGAAGAGAGAAAAAGTCACCAGCACATAGAGCTAGCAAAAATCCAAGCTGATTTAGAGTCGACTAGGTACTGTGCCGACATGGATGTAGAGAAGTCGCGAGTAGAGGCAACGGGACAGCGACTTGGGGCTGGTAACCGTGTTCATGAGCAGTCTCTCTCGCACTTATTGAAACTGGTTCCGGTGTTTGATGAGAGTGGTGTAACAGAATTTTTCACACGCTTTGAGAAGAAGTGCCAGGAACACCAGTGGCCAGAGAATAAATGAACAGCACTTGTATCCTCTAGATTAATAGGCAAGGGTCTTAAAGCCTACGATGCATTACCTTTGGAGTCATGTATTGTGTATGAGGATCTCAAGGAGGCTGTCCTGAGGGCTTACGAACTGCAACCAGAAACGTACCGTTTGAAGTTCCGGGGTGTAACTAAGGGAAGAGATAGCACCTTTTTGGAACACGCCCAGGACTTGTCCGATGCTATGGGGAACTGGCTCCGATCTGAGAAGGTCACAACATTTGATGAAATTAAGCAGTTAATGATGTTGGAGCAGTTCTTTAAGAGCACGGGCGGTGATCTAACTTTGAACTTAAAGGAGAAAAACCCAAGAACTCTAGTAGAAGCAGCAGAAATGGCTGATCTACGGTTGTCGTTGATTCGGGGTTGCGGGTCCTCACAGAAGTACGATGCAAGTGCTAGGGACCGTTATCCTCCCCCTCCCCGTAGCAATGACACATTTAAACCAAAGAGCAATGAAACTAAAACTGAAGCCAAACCTACCACCACACCATATGTGAAAAGTCAGGGGCCTTTTACATCACAGTATAAGCCGAAACCGAAATTTATGTGTTTTAGGTGCCACCAGGAGGGTCATAAGGCAAATGAGTGCCCTAGTCGCCCTCCTCCGGCAGCCGTGTCTTTTGCTCACGGCATTGGAGTGTTCAAGAGGACATCGGAGTTTGTTAGAGGCATTTCTTCCGAGGTAAATACACTGCCAGTGCAGAAGGATCCGGAAGGCTTATTCCCTGTCCGTGATGCCTTTAGTGACCACAGGGGACTCGGTTGTGTGGAGTGGGGGGGTAGAAGACATGAGGTGAGAATTTTGCGTGACACTGGGGCATCGCAAACACTGTTGAGAAATTTCACTGGTAAACCTGTCAATACGGCGCGGGTGGTTGTGGTTCAGGGAGTTAATGCGACGAGGTCATACCCGCTTGTAAAAATGAAGGTGGAAGTTGATGGTGTGACTCGTGACCTGGATGTGGGAATTGTGGAGAAGTTACCTGTTGGGGGCGTCGACCTCCTTCTTGGCAACGACTTTGCGGGGCCTACTTCTGAGGCTCCACCCTTAGTCGTTGTCGAGAAGCCGGCCGACGTGAGTAGGGAGGAGCAGGAGTGGGTTGAGAAGTGTCCGGGGCAGCCTATGGCGTGTGTTGTCACCGGAGATTCTGCATCCAGGGAGTCACATTCTGGTCAACAATCTTTAGATCAGCGGAGGAAGGGTACCGAGAAGGGGTTGAAAGTTGATGCGGTTGAGAGTTTAGTGTCAACGGACCTTCTCGGGGACTCATTATTAGGACCACATTTCGAGTCTGGAGATGACCCAGTAACTGTTCCTGAAGGGGCAGAGGATGGGCTTAAAAAGACGAAAGAGTTGAAGGAGGACAGTGAGGCACAGTCGGGAGATGTAGCGACAAGGTACCCTGACGCGTACCCTATGAGAAATGGGTCGGCGAAGACGGTGGTCCGAAGCTTGCTAGTGTATTTTTCCCGGTATGGTTACCCGCAGGGGATTCAGTCAGTCCGGGGACCCAACTTCACTTCTAGCCTCTTTGTTCAAGCAATGCTGCAGCATGGGATTGTTGGGGTTGTGTCATCTGCGTATCATCCGGAGAGCCAGGGTGTGTTAGAGCGATGGCACTCAGCCTTGAAATCTGTGCTTCGTTGTTGTTGCTTTGAGAGTGGGAGGGATTGGGATCTTGGCCTGCCATGTGTTTTGTTTGCTGTGCGGGAGGTACCTGGGGAGAGTTTGGGATTCAGCCCTAATGAGCTCGTCTTTGGACACCGTGTCAGAGGGCCTCTCCATATGGTTGAAGAAGTATGGGAGGGCGCAGAAAAACCTTGTTCTATGCTCAAGTGTGTCCTCAACAGTCGAGAACGGATGTTGCGCAGTCTGGAGTTGGCTGGCCGTAATTTGACTAGCTCTCAGGCCCTCAGGAAGGACAGGTACGACCTCAAGGTTGAACTCAGGGAGTTTCACGTGGGTCAGGAGGTGTTGATTCTACTGCCCCTTGTAGGTCACCCTTTATCCGCGAAGTACGCTGGTCCTTATAGGGTGGTTGAGGAGCTATCAGACCTAGATTACTTGGTAGCCACTCCAGACAGATGGAAGCGCAATCAGTTATGTCATGTTAATCCCATGAAGGAGTATGGGAGGCACCCCCCTGAGCCTCTCACTGTGCCTGTGATGACGTTTAGCAGTCAAGGTGGAGAAGGAGAATGGGACAGTCAAGCTCAGGTGGAGGATAACTGGAAGGATAAGAAGTTCAAATGGGCGCCTGAGTGTGAGAAGGTGTTTAGAGAAGTAAAACACCTGTTGTGCACTCACCCGATCCTCACGGCCCCTGACTTTAGCCTACCTTTCCAACTAGCAACGGAGGCTAGTGGTGTGGGGGCTGGTGCCGTCCTTGTGGAAAAGGACGATGATGGGCTGGAGCATCCTGTTAGTTTCTGCTCGGAGAAGTACAATTCGGCCCAGGGGAGCTGCTCTGTTGTCGAGGAGGAGCTGCTAGCGGTTGTGCTTGCGCTGGGGCATTTCGAGGTCTATGTTCCAGCCTATGGTCCGGTCATTGTAGTTTACCCAGATCATCACCCTCTCAAGTTCTTGGACCAGTTTCACAATCGGAATATGAGGCTGACCAGGTGGTCACTAAGGTTATTGGTATATAACCTGGACATACGCCATATTGCCGGTTGTGACAACGTGGTTGCAGATGGTCGTTCAAGGGTATATGATCCTGGGTAGATTGACACACGGGTAGCCTCCTGCTTTAGTTTGAATAGTATTTTGCGCTTGGTGCTTGTTGGCTCGCGGTTGTAGCCCAGCGTATTGGGTCGTAAAGCAGGAGTTGAGCGTTTGGTATAGAAGAACAAACTAGGCTTGCCCCTATAGTGCAGCCGAAATAAACAAATTATAAACATAAAAATCAAATAAAAACTCTTTCTTTGATAGTTGAATTTTTTTAGTATGTTATAGCAGTAATTCTGAGTTGCACTCCTCTCAGAATGCTGGGCTAGAGAAGCTCGCTCTTGAGGAGCATAACTACATATAATTTAACCTATGGTGTTGGGGAGGGTTATAATTTTGAAAAATGTTTTGTTGAAGAACTGTGCCAGATATTTTACTGCCGCTGGGTGATGGGAAGTGGAGATATAGCATGGGTTCTAACCATCAGATTTTTGTGAGCCTTGGGGCCTCTGAGAAAAATCTTGGGGGGGGTGTGACGTTAACCACTCCGTTAGAACCGCATGGCTTGTCCTACAGTGACTCGCTAGGATCGCCAGGGCAGTGGATGGGGCTACAGTTTATGTATTAGAGTGTGCTTTATTTCATATGAAAGCTTGTGTCATGGGCAGTCCAGAAAGGCTCTTTGTATTCACCCATGTCAAGGCTTTATATATTTAATTGTAAAGTATATGTTTTATCATTAACTAGTAATGATGGGATCTGGGAGAGAGAGAGAGAGTAGAACAGAGTGAGAGGGAGCGCACAGTGTTTTCGTCCCACTCGATGACGTCACGGCTGGCTGCCTAGTGGGGGTTGGTGGAGAGAGGTCCTTACCATGCTGCTAGCTCCCTTGCTAGTGGCTAGAGGACTTGTAATCGCTTTTTTCCCATGCGCCTCGAGCTAGTGCGAGTATATATACAGTTCCTCGCCACTCTCTCCCTCAGATCTGGTTTCTAGAACGCATCCATCTTTTTTCCCTTGCTATCTGTCCCCCGCTCCGCACCTGAGAATCTTTTCCTCTGCCTACCTCTCTCTTTTTCATATCTTTCACCACCTTTTTATTAACATTATACCCCCTCTGGTTAACTCTGCAAAATCAGCTTCATGCTGGCCAGTTGTATTGTGCGTTAAGGTCTGATATAACCCATGTATGTTAGTTGTTAAGATAAGTGGATCACGAAGCATTGGTTGGCTTTCATATTGCCGCTTCCTTTAATTATTAGTGTTCTGCTGGATTAGATAATGCTAGACTAGGAGTCTGATATTATAAGGTATTGTTTCCTATGAGTGCTGGCTTTAGTTAAAAGCTGCACGACATACCTGAGAACTGGAGTTGATTGAGTAAATTCTAGTCTGTGTGCCATTGAGAGTAGAGCATGCACGAATGAGGGCTTTTTGCCTATACCATTCTGCACTGTTCTAAGCTCGTTGTTTGTCTTTGAGGTACGCCAGGAGAACGCTTAATACTTCGGTATTAAGGTTTCTCAAGAGAGCTACCCTTCATTATAACGTAATATTTGACGCACAGACTTGAGATTTGCACTAGGCTATGCGGCATGCCATGCGCACCAGTATCTCGTATCATTGACTCTAGCTAGACTTTATCAGTCACAGTAGACATTAAGTATATTAAACCAATTACTCTTTTTATGCATACCCATTTATGATTACACAAGCATTTCGCAGCCTAGTTTGATGTATTGAGACACAAACGACTTAGGCTCTTTTTGTTGATAGGAATACTGCATTGTCGGGGCGATTATTATTATTGTTGTAGTGTTTAGGATATTCTTGGCCCCGACTGCATTATATATTCTGCCTTTTTGTGTGCATAGCCTGCACGAGCCTTGTTCCGCTGCCTGCCTTTTTGGGTTCCATTTCCGATACGAGCATCTTTATAGCATCTAACATTTAACACCTTACGAGCGGCCTATGCGGTTTATTTATGTGTACCGCCCAGCGGGGTGTTTTTAGCCAAAATAGGGCTGTTTACGTGATCATTTTCATGCCTAAATAAGACCCAGAACGTAAAACAAGTATCTATCCCTGAAAGGGCATAAACAGAGCTTTCGAATGACACCATAATGATCCTTGTATGATGGATAGTTTTCTTGCAATAACCGTGCAACGCGAGTGCAAAAAGCAGGTAATTCGGTACTTTCGGTACATAATTGAGTATGTAGCGAGTGAGAGAGGGAGGAGGGAGCTGAGATTTGTGTCAGTAGGTTCGCCGCGGTGGTCTGGAGCAGTCATACGCTCGCTAGTCTCCTGCCACCACTTGTCTCTCTCTCTCAGCCACATTACGTGCTGAAATTGCCACTCGAGTTATGTCGAGCGCCGCCACATAGTCCAGCTTTATTTAACTCGACTTAAGTGGTGGGCCGCTTTTTAAGGGTTAAAGAAGATTCCTTGTTAGTGTTGAAGGACTTTAGTGCACTTTCTTTCATGCAGGAGTGCCTGACATTTATTGATTAAAGTAACGTAAGCTGGAACTTCTCTTACCACCTTACTTTGCATACCATAACCAAGCACCTTCGGTTATAGGTAGTAATAGGCTGTTTTCACATAACATTAAGCCTAGAGTAGACGCACATTTATTGAGAGTTTGATAGCCTATTATTGCATATAGAACTCTGAAGAGTATTTGTGTTCTTTGTTCACTGGGAATATACATCAGAGGTTGGATCTAGCGCTTTCCGTTGTAGCATTTATGCCATTACTAGTCCAATGAATAAGAGCCCTGATATATTTGAACCCCAGTCGTAACACTCTATCGAAGGCTTTCGATATGTCTAGTGCAATAGAAAAAGTCTCACCGAATTCCCGAAAGGAGGATGACCAAGAGTTAGTAAGATATGAAAGAAGATCACCAGTAGAGCGACCCTTTAAGGAAGCCATACTGGCGATCTGAGAGCAGATTATGAGAAGAGAAATGCTTAAGAAACTTGGAAGCAAGAATAGTTTCAAAAACTTTAGAAAGACAAGAGATGAGAGCAATTGGACGATAGTTGGAGGGTTGAGAGCGGTCACCCTTCTTTGGGACAGGTTGAATGTGAGCAAATTTCCAGCATGAAGGGAAGACGTTAGAGGATAGACAGAGACGAAAGAGTTTGCCTAGGCAGGGAGTCAGCACGGAAGCACAGTTTTTTAGAACAACAGGAGGAACACCATCCGGACCATACGCCTTATTAGTATTAAGCCCAGAGAGGGTAGAAAGTACATCTTTAGAAGAGATTAGGATATTAGGCATATGTAAGAGAGAGGAGGGTGGAGAGGGAGGAATAGCACCGGAATCATCCAAGGTGGAGTTTCTAGCAAAAGTTTGAGCGAAGAGTTTAGCTTTGTCAGAGGAAGAAGTGATAGTTGTGCCATCAGAGTGCATTATCCAGTCTAGTGCTATAGAACCCCTGCATTAAATCAATTGCATAACAATTGGACACACTATTTGGAGGGCCTAGGAATATTGCTTACATGTATCTAATATGATATTAGTATGATTATCTATATTATTCTATACATGTTTATTTATGTATCTATTTATATATATATATATATATTTATTTTTATCATTAGTATTATTACTCTGCGCGCGTCTCCGTAGCTATGTGTGAAGCGTAAGGTATTGTTTCCATCCCTGTCTATGTGGCTGTGCAATATAGTTGCAATATATCTTGAGGACTAATACATGGATTTCGAGGAAATTTGGTCAGTCCCTAAATGTGGTACCTGAAAGGTTCCCATTAGCGTTTAGTTAAGAAAAGTGATGAAGGTATGTTAGTGTTTGGACAGAGACAAAGTACAGAAGATGAAACAGAAGATAGTGGGAGATGACAGTATTGTAATTTAGTTTGTTTATTTATAGATGTGGGCTAGGTTAAATATGTGAAAACCTCCCCTCGCAGTCCCTGGCGGCGCGTAGGATGGAACCCGGTCCACACTGTAACCCCATCTATCATCCAGGTCAATGTACAGAGCTCTATACCACTATACCCCCGGGTTGCCCTAGCTTTAAGGGGTGGCAGACCGTTTTTCTGGACCCCCTTCTCCCTAATGTTTAGCCCCAATAGTTTTGAGACTATAAGACCATTAGTTTGGCGATTGTAACACCTTACGCCGCATTTTGTTGTCAATTTTAGAACCGTTCGTGCCATTTAGGTTTCAATTATTTCCTGGCGAGCGATAGCGAGCCTGCAATTTTAAGAGGAATCGGCCTTCGGCCGGAACATTTTTCTACCGAAAAATGTACAAATTTATCTTGAGGGGGGGTCTAGGGGGTGTTTTTCTAAGCTTGATGGAGGTCTAGGGAGGAAACTAAAATAACATATGAATACATTAATTAATAGACCAAACAAACGGCCAGTCTCCCCTTAAGATAACTAGGAATTATTCCCACGCCACTTATTTCCCTCTTCTTGGATATCCCCAAACAAAAACAGCACGTACGCTGTATTGTATATATATATGAGGGAGTGTGGCACCGTGGAAAGTTTAAAACAGCATGTACGCTGTATTGTATATATAAGGGATTGTGGCGCCGTGGAAAGTTTAAAACAGCACGTACGCTGTATTGTATATATAAGGGAGTGTGGTGCCGTGGAAAGTTTAAAACAGCACGTACGCTGTATTGTATATATAAGGGAGTGTGGTGCCGTGGAAAGTTTAAAACAGCACGTACGCTGTATTGTATATATAAGGGAGTGTGGTGCCGTGGAAAGTTTAAAACAGCACGTACGCTGTATTGTATATATGAGGGAGTGTGGCACCGTGGAAAGTTTAAAACAGCATGTACGCTGTATTGTATATATAAGGGAGTGTGGCGCCGTGGAAAGTTTAAAACAGCACGTACGCTGTATTGTATATATGAGGGAGTGTGGCACCGTGGAAAGTTTAAAACAGCATGTACGTTGTATTGTATATATGAGGGAGTGTGGCGCCGTGGAAAGTTAAAAACAGCACGTACGCTGTATTGTATATATGAGGGAGTGTGGCACCGTGGAGAGTTTAAAACAGCACGTACGCTGTATTGTATATATGAGGGAGTGTGGCGCCGTGGAAAGTTTAAAACCGCACGTACGCTGTATTGTATATATAAGGGAGTGTGGCGCCGTGGAGAGTTTAAAACAGCACGTACGCTGTATTGTATATATGAGGGACTGTGGCGCCGTGGAGAATTTAAAACAGCACGTACGTTGTATTGCATATATGAGGGACTGTGGCGCCGTGGAGAGTTTAAAACAGCACGTACGCTGTATTGTATATATGAGGGAGTGTGGCGCCGTGGAGAGTTTAAAACAGCACGTACGCTGTATTGTATATATGAGGGAGTGTGGCGCCGTGGAGAGTTTAAAACAGCACATACGCTGTATTGTATATATGAGGGAGTGTGGCGCCGTGGAGAGTTTAAAACAGCACGTACGCTGTATTGCATATATGAGGGAGTGTGGCGCCGTGGAGAGTTTAAAACAGCACGTACGCTGTATTGTATATATGAGGGAGTGTGGCGCCGTGGAGAGTTTAAAACAGCACGTATGCTGTATTGTATATATGAGGGAGTGTGGCGCCGTGGAGAGTTTAAAACAGCACGTACGCTGTATTGTATATATGAGGGACTGTGGCACCGTGGAGAGTTTAAAACCACGTACGCTGTATTGTATATAATTATGAGGGAGTGTGACGCCGTGGAGAGTTTAAAACAGCACATACGCTGTATTGTATATATGAGGGACTGTGGCACTGTGGAGAGTTAAAAACAGCACGTACGCTGTATTGTATATATGAGGGAGTGTGGCGCCATGGAGAGTTAAAAAAAGCAGGTACGCTGTATTGTATAATTATATGAGGGAGTGTGGCGCCGTGGAAAGTTTAAAACAGCACATACGCTGTATTGTATATATGAGGGAGTGTGGCGCCGTGGAGAGTTTAAAACAGCACGTACGCTGTATTGTATATATGAGGGAGTGTGGCGCCGTGGAGAGTTTAAAAAAGCACGTACGCTGTATTGTATAATTATATGAGGGAGTGTGGCGCCGTGGAAAGTTTAAAACAGCACGTACGCTGTATTGTATATATGAAGGAGTGTGGCGCCGTGGAGAGTTTAAAACAGCACGTACGCTGTATTGTATATATGAGGGACTGTGGCGCCGTGGAGAGTTTGCATCTCTTTGTATTTGATTTGATTATTTAATTAATGTTAGTTATTTAATTTTGATATATTTACTTATATACCGGTACTGTATATATATTCTATAATTTATTTATTGATGTATTTCTGATTGTAGTTCTTTTTATTTATTTATTTATTTATTTATTTTCCATATATTGTTATGGGGGGATCTAGTATGGGCTATAGATTATCTGTGCACTTACAATGTGTGTGTGTGTGTGTGTGTGTGTGTCTGTCTGTGTGTGTGTGTGTGTGTGTGTGTCTGTCTGTGTGTGTGTGTGTGTGTGTGTGTGTCTGTGTGTGTGTGTGAGAGAGAGAGAGAGAAAGAGATTGACGTAAGCAGCAGGAAGAAGGGAAGGATATGGCAGGTGCTAGCAAGAATAACCGGATGTCGTTTGTGTATGCTGGTGTTTTTTATGATTCAACATATTCTTACGAACACATACACACACAGAGTATATATTAGCACACATACACATACAGTTTATACAGTATATATCACCACACAAATATACACGCACATATAGGCACACGCACACATGCAACACTCACATTCACACACAACACACACGCACGCACACACATAACACACGCACACACACACACATAATATTGTTTTCTAAAGCTGCATGCATTAAATTATATACATGCACTCTTAGCAATACACATTAAAACATGCACATTCTGTATGCACACACAATACAACAAACACACTCACACACATAAAAGACAAACACAAAAAAAAATGCACACACAATTAACAGACACACACACACACACACACATGAACACAGCCATACACATGCCCCATCTGTTTTCAATGGCGTTATTTAAATTATAATCTTGCTAACATTAGGAGATTGAATTAAGCTTAGGAAGGATCTCTGGCTTCTGAGATCTGAAGGAGTACAAACTCTTTATAGCTCCCACAGATCCTTCCTAAGACCAGGACAATCGGATTATGTTTGCCAAAATAATATGAAGAAAGGCAACAATTATACCGAGAGGATTTGAACACACCTCTCATGACGCACGCACTAACACAAGTACGGTCATACGAACTAATTGATATACACCCATTTCATAACGAACCCTGGCGAGATAATACAATGCTTAGTTATATCCTAGACGCTTCAGAACTTGGCTTTATTAGTTCAATTATTCAAAATGGGTGTAACCATATTAATGCTTACGCATAGGGCAGAAAGCATAGTCACAGTTTTGTTAGAATGAGTGAACAACGTAGCTGGTGAGTCAGTGTGTAGTTATTGTGATGTGGGAACAGGGAGAGTGTTATGTTCTCAGTCAGTCTAGTGTATCTTCATGTATTGTACATATAGTATAGCATTATGTAACTGTACAGTACATAGGCACACACACACACACACATATATATATATATATATATATATATATATATATATATATATATATATATATATATATATATATATAGAGAGAGAGAGAGAGAGAGAGAAAGAGAAAAAAAAAACATACACACATATACAGTATATTCCTAGTAAACAAAATATCGAGTCACTCTGAGATTCATATATGAAAGTATGCGTATTTCTGCGACGCTGACTCAGCAGTCTGGTTATTTACGCAAGACATATATATCGTATTACAAGATAAATAGATATGACACAAATCACATACACACAGATGTTCACCAAACTTACTCATATACACTTAGTACATGCAGACACACACATCTATCTATCTATCTTCCTATATACTCAGGCCCAATCCCCATTTGTCCTTGTTTTTCTTCTTTTTGTTTTCTTTTCTTTTTTTGGGGGTGGCCGACTCTAGACAGAGCAAGGTAGGGACAACACAAAACACAACAGAAAACAAACACACACATAAGTTCACAAAATATTCAAACACACACACATACACACATACATACAGGTTGTCCTAATCAACACACACACATATAATATACACATTCATAAAATAAAATAAATAAAGCTGGCAAGAGGAAACTGGGGCTTATACTTAATCCTTAGTACGAGTATATGACTATATAGTATCATACTATAGTTAGCCTAGAACCCTAACTTATTATATGTTAGAGCTGCTATAACTTGCCTGATACTGTGGCTGACCTATAGTCTATTCGTTGTAGGTAGGCGAGAAATAATTACCTCTAACCTCTGTAACTCAAAAACGACTAGCCTAATCGAGCTAATATTTCTGCCGTTTGGGAAAAGTCAGTCAATGAATAGATGTGAAAATGTACAGCCAATTTGCTCTAGCCCTTTTTGAGTAACATAGGATAGAGGTCATGATTTCTCGCCTACTTAAAGCGAATAGACTATAGTAGCTTACCGATCATATGTTGTAGCTACAATATAACTCACCTGATACTACAGTTAACCTAGAACATTTGTATAGCATGAGTTAGAACTGCTATAGCTCACCAGAAACTATAGTTAACACCTTGAGGATCATGACGCGTTGTGACGGGTTATTCTGGCTGTCATTAGGCGATTATATACAGCTTAGGAAGGATCTATGGTAATAATAAATGGTAATGTTTATCTCGACTATCCCCCTAACTTCCATACACCCTTCCTAATCTGAATTAAATCGTTTAATAATAGCCGGAAAAAAAGATGCCAAAAATCTTCGTAATCCTGAATGGATTAACCATGTACCTTACCTGTCAGGGGTAAGACCTGTTATGGGCCGTATTCTGAGTCACCACACTACACTCTTCTCGATGGTGATTACAATCCATCATATTTATAAGGCCTAGGAGATAATGGCATAACACAGGAGGCATGTCATTCTTATTGGTCGGTCATCAACATATATACTTGGGAAGACTGGCAAAACTGATCTATTTTATCTATTATATAGGACAAGTGGAATGAGAGCAAACTTCCAACAAGAAGGTGAGGTGTTTGATGAAAGACAGAGGCGGAAGAGTTTAACCTAGATAAGGAGTCGGCACAGAATCACAGATTTTGAGTACGAGTACAACAGGAGGGACACCATCTGGTCCGTACACCTTCTTAGTATTAAGCCCAGAGAGGGCAGAAATTACGTCTTTGGAAGAGATTGAAATATTAGGTGTAAGTAAGTGAGAGGGCGGAGCAGCACCGGAATCATACAAGGTTGAGTTTTTAGCGAAAGTTTGAGCAAAGAGTCAAGTTTTTGTCAGAGGAAGAAGAGACGCCTCAGTGGCACAGTCAGAGTGAAAAAGAGGAGGGAAAGACGAGGAAGTAAAATTATTGGAGAGGTTTTTAGCCAGATGCCAGAAAGCTTGGGAAGAGCTAGAGTTTGAAAGTGCAGATAATTTTATATTAATGAAAGAGTTTTTGGCTAGTCAAAGAACAGATTTGGCTTGATTCCGGGCAGAAACATAAAGAGCACAATATTCTTCAGTTTGAAGGCGACGGTACTGTTTGAATGCTTCCTCCTTGTTGCGGACAGCAGTAGAAGAAGCGTGAGTAAACCAAGATTTCTTTTGCATTGACTGAGAGAAAGAAAATGGAATGTATGCCTCCATGCCCGAGACTGGATTAACATGGTAATGCGAGGGTCCCCGGCCACAGAAGCAGTAGTCATTCTATGGGAAATCAAAGAAGTAATGCCGAAAAGACCCCCAGTCGGCAGGGCCAAAATGTCACAAGCGCCGCCGGTCGGGGGAGTCAGAAGGCCAGAAGGAGAGATAGAACAGGGAACAGAGATAAGGTTGTGATCAGAGGAGCTCAAAGGGGAGAGATGATTTACAGTATAAGTGGAAGGATTAGAGGTTAGAAATAGGTCAAGAATGTTGGGCCGATCTCCATGGAAGTCCGGGATATGGGTGGGATGCTGAACTAACTGCTCTAGGTCATTTAGGATAGAAAATATGTAGGCTTGTTCACCAGGTTGGTCAGTAAAATGAGAGGAGAACGATTGGAGGTGGTGAACATTGAAATCTCCTAAGATGGAGATTTCAGAGAAGGGAGAGATGGATAGTGTTCCACTTTATAAGTAAGATAGTCAAAGAATTTTGGATAGTCAGTAGAATTTGGGGAAAGATAAACAGCACATATATATTTAGTGAGAGAGTGACAAGATAGCTTAAAGACCGAGAGTTGAGAATTCAGAAGAGTCATAGTTGGGAACACTAGAGCAAGAAAGATTGTTGTGTATATACACATAACATCCACCATTGGCTTTGAATTGAGGATAGATATAGTAGGAGGATACAGAGAAGGGATGTTTGCTGTCAGTAGTCCCAGACAACTGAGTTTCGGTGAGAAAAAGAAGATCAGGGTTGGCAGAGGAGAGGTGGTGTTCAACAGAGTGGAAGTTAGAGGAAAGACCATGGATGTTGCAGACATTTATAGTAAGAGTAGAAGGTAGTGGTCCAGAGCATTTTGATGGCTCATCACAAGGGGCCAAACCGATGGGGGCATTTCTGGTCCAGGCATTTTGACCCCAACGTCCTTTGAATTTGGCTCTGTCACTCTTTTGGCTTTGGGCCAGACACTAGTTACAGGTAACCTGCCTTTTGTCTCCTTCATACACATTGAAAAAACAAAAAATATATTATTTTCGTCCAGCTTAGGAAGAGCCTCTTGGAATCAAATAGAGGTACATACTTAATATTAACAGTCCGATTCCTACAGCGTCATACTAAATTATCACTAGACGATAATATTCAGAAGCACAGTACCTCTGAGAGTCGAATATACGAATAGATTACTTCAACCAACCTTCCGAAATCCACCGCGTCTTGCTAAATTGTCAGTAGACGATTGTATTCAGCTTAGGAAGTACGTCAGGGAGTCGGATGTACTACAGGTGTAGTCACTGTAGACTCTCTAAACAACCCTCGGATGCCCACAACGTCTTACCAAATGAAATACAATCGTTTAATGATAGCTAAATAAACGGAAAAATTTCGTCATCGTACAGAAAAGGCTAGAAACAAGTCAGCCTGAGGGAGATATTAAGGGGAGATGGGCCGCTTTTCTAGTCCCCTTTCTTCCTCGTGCTTTGCCCCATTAGTTTTCAGATTTTTAGACGTTTGGCCCATTAGTTTGGCCATTTTAAGACCTTTCGCTCCATGTCTTTGTCAATATTAAGACTTTTCGTGTCATTTATCTGTCGATGTTTTCCTGGCAAGCCTGTAATTCTGAAAGGAATCGGCCTTCGGCCGTGACATTTTTCTATCGAAAATTTAAAAAATGTATCTTGAACATTGGGGGGTCTTCGGGGTGTTTTTTTAAAGTTTGATGGAGGTGTAGGGAAGAAACTAAAATAAATATAGAAATATTAATAAACAAGCAAATAAATGAGTCAATCTCCCCTTAAATTCTGCAGTCACTTACAAACATTGGTATAACATTGAGTTTTAGGCAAATATAGCGAGCAGGATTTGTTTGTGTGTGTGTGATCTGTTTATTTGTTTGTTTGTGTGTGTGTGATCTGTTTATTTGTTTGTTTGTGTGTGTGTGATCTGTTTATTTCATTCTTAAAATATAAAAATGGTTTTATCATGAATTTAATGCTTATACAATTACATTCATTAAACAGATTCCCAAAATATATTGCACAGTGGTAAGTAAGAGGGATCCACAAATGTTATGAGCAACTGAACATGGCTGAAACAATATCAACAGTATCAACCAGTTGATAGCAACCAGTACCAGCTAAGGGGGAGGTAGTCGCTTTTTATGGACCCCCTTCTCCCTCATGTTTAGCATATTAGTTTTGAGATTTTAAGAATTTTGTTCCAGTAGTTTGTCAATTATAAGACCTTTCGCTCCATTAATTTTGTTGTCATTATTAAGACCTTTCATGCCATTTATGTGTATTTTATTTCCTGGCAAGCGATAGCGAGCCTATTATTTTAGAAGGAACCGGCCTTCGGTCGGGACAATGTTCTACCTAAAAATGTACAAGGGGTCTAGGGGGTATTATTTTAAGCTTGATAGAGTTCCAGCGAGGTAACAAAACATTTATAAATACATAAATACATGGACCAAAAAACAATTACCACCCCCTTAACCAATACTGTTAGCTCAAGTTAGATGTTAGGTTTGTTTAGGTTAGGGGTTACATTATGTTATGTTATGTTACTTTAGGTTTGGTTATATTTGTGTTACGGTTTGTTATATTAGTTTAGGTTTGGTTATATTTGTGTTACGGTTTGTTATATTAGTTTAGGTTAGGTTATATTTGTGTTACGGTTTGTTATATTAGTTTAGGTTTGGTTATATTTGTGTTACAGTTTGTTATATTAGTTTAGGTTTGGTTATATTTGTGTTACGGTTTGTTATATTAGTTTAGGTTAGGTTATATGTGTGTTACGGTTTGTTATATTAGTTTAGGTTAGGTTATATTTGTGTTACGGTTTGTTATATTAGTTTAGGTTAGGTTATATTTGTGTTACGGTTTGCTATATTAGTTTAGGTTAGGTTATATTTGTGTTACGGTTTGTTATATTAGTTTAGGTTAGGTTATATTTGTGTTACGGTTTGTTATATTAGTTTAGGTTAGGTTATATTTGTGTTACGGTTTGTTATATTAGTTTAGGTTAGGTTATATTTGTGTTACGGTTTGTTATATTAGTTTAGGTTAGGTTATATTTGTGTTACGGTTTGTTATATTAGTTTAGGTTTGGTTATATTTGTGTTACGGTTTGTTATATTAGTTTAGGTTAGGTTATATTTGTGTTACGGTTTGTTATATTAGTTTAGGTTAGGTTATATTTGTGTTACGGTTTGTTATATTAGTTTAGGTTTGGTTATATTTGTGTTACGGTGTGTTATATTAGTTTAGGTTAGGTTATATTTGTGTTACGGTTTGTTATATTAGTTTAGTTTAGGTTATATTTGTGTTACGGTTTGTTATATTAGTTTAGGTTAGGTTATATTTGTGTTACGGTTTGTTATATTAGTTTAGGTTAGGTTATATTTGTGTTACGGTTTGTTATATTAGTTTAGGTTAGGTTATATTTGTGTTACGGTTTGTTATATTAGTTTAGGTTTGGTTATATTTGTGTTACGGTTTGTTATATTAGTTTAGGTTAGGTTATATTTGTGTTACGGTTTGTTATATTAGTTTAGTTTAGGTTATATTTGTGTTACGGTTTGTTATATTAGTTTAGGTTAGGTTATATTTGTGCTACGGTTTGTTATATTAGTTTAGGTTAGGTTATATTTGTGTTACGGTTTGTTATATTAGTTTAGGTTAGGTTATATTTGTGTTACGGTTTGTTATATTAGTTTAGGTTAGCTTATATTTGTGTTACGGTTTGTTATATTAGTTTAGGTTAGGTTATATTTGTGTTACGGTTTGTTATATTAGTTTAGGTTTGGTTATATTTGTGTTACGGTTTGTTATATTAGTTTAGGTTAGGTTATATTTGTGTTACGGTTTGTTATATTAGTTTAGGTTAGGTTATATTTGTGTTACGGTTTGTTATATTAGTTTAGGTTTGGTTATATTTGTGTTACGGTTTGTTATATTAGTTTAGGTTAGGTTATATTTGTGTTACGGTTTGTTATATTAGTTTAGGTTTGGTTATATTTGTGTTACGGTTTGTTATATTAGTTTAGGTTTGGTTATATTTGTGTTACGGTTTGTTATATTAGTTTAGGTTAGGTTATTTATGGTACGTTTTGTTATGCTAGTTTAGGTTACTTTGTATTATGTTAGGTTAAGGGGAGATGGGCCGTTTTTCTGGTCCCCCTTCCTCATGTTTAACCTAATTAGTTTCCAGATTATAAGACCTTCGGCCCATTAGTTCTGCGATTTTAAGACATTTCGTCCCATTTCTTTGTCAATATTAACACTTTTCGTGTCATTTAGGTGTCGATTTTTTTCCTGGCGAGCGATAACGAGCCTGCAATTTAAGAGAAACCGGCCCTCGGCCGGGACATTTTATGTATCAATTTAGCTTGAAGGACCCTCCTTCAAGCTAAATTGGGCGATTTTTTTTTTTTTTCTTTTTTTTTTTTTTTTTTTTTTTTTTCTTTTAGCTTGATGGAAGTCTAGGGAGGAAACTAATAACATAATAAACAGATACATAAATGAACAAATAAATACATCCTCCCCCATTAGGTTAGGATATAATTGGTTGTGCTTGGGTTGTCCGTGAACCGTCCTGCGCCACATAACCCAGACCAGTATTGATTGATGATTGATTGATTCTTTATTGAGAAAGCATAAATACATGGGAATACATAATTACACGTCTCAAAAGGGCAAAGGTGATAAAACAGTCTTTTACCCTACTCATATTATACATGTACAATATCAACACAGACATGAATACAACATTTAGTAAGTTTTTATCTCTATACTTGTTAGCAAACCAGTTGTCCCTAACTGTTTAAGAAGGACCCTTAGCTAAGCTGGGCTTAGGCTTAGCGTGGGTTTGCTATAATCCTTCTACTTTCCTTAATGTCATAGAATGACCCTCCCACTCCAGTTTAATACATGCCTACATATACACACACATACATACACCCATACACACATAAATACATATACAGTATATACATATATATATATACACATATACATACATATACATACATACATACACACACACACACATGCATGTACATATACCTACATACATACCTATACACACAATAATTCATACAATAACACACAAATTTCACAATATACAGTGTATACATACACATTTATTATTATAATAACAATAATGATATAATGAGGCTATCAATTACATACTAATCATAACACTAAATCCTAAACTTTGTTTTATGTATATTTACCTTACGATGTATTGTATTTTTTTGCATTTGGCTATTATTTGAGTAATCATATTATGATTGAACATCCATATAATTTGTTCATCGACCTTATCTATGACATTGTTTCTATATTTCGCTAGGTGTTGGCAGTGCAGTATATAATGATTTAAGGTATGACTTCTTGTTTTTTACATAGTTGACAACATATTTCGTGTTCTCCTTTAGGAACACCAAGTTCCCACATGTAACAATATCCTAACCTAAGTCGTGTGCACAAGGAGTCCTTCCAAGCACTTCTTAAGTTTCCGTATATAAGCTAGTTCGCCGTGCAACGTTATTATAGTGATAGAATGTTGCACTATTCGCGTGTTTTTCTTGCATCATAAAAAGTTCCGCATCCTTTTGTTTTTTTCTAATTGTTGATTTAATTTGTCTTAAAGATTGAATGCACTCGTAATCTATTGTGTCTTTCTCCGTTCCTAATTTAGCAAGTTCGTCCGCTCTTTCATTATTTGTTATCCCAACATGTGAAGGTATCCACGTAAATTTTACCATTCTCCCATTATTGCGTAGTTCATCTATAATAACCTTACACTGAGATACCAGCTTTTCATACACGGGTTTTTTGCTGTTCATAGATTCCAAAGCACTTCGACTGTCTACGAAAAAGCACACATCACCTTCTCCCCCTCTTATTTTATTTAACCCGTATAACATAGCACATATTTCTGCCTGCGTAGAGGACACGTTGTTACTTATTCTATAATAATATTCACTGTATATGTTATCGTTACCTACATCGTCACAGAGAGGTGGGGGGGGGGGGGGGGGGGGGGGTAGGGCAGCAAACACACGTCTCCGGCCACTCCTTCAATGAGAGATGGGTTGTTTATTTTGCTCATTTATATATATTTTTATTTCTTTAGTGTCCTGCCTAGACTTCCATCAAGCTTAAAAAACACACCCGCCCAAGACCCTCCTTCAAGATAAATTTGTACATTTATCGATAGAAAAATGTCCCGGCTGAAGGCCAGTTACTCATGAATCACAGGCTCGCTATCGCTCGCCAGGAAAAAACTCGACACGTAAATGACACGAAAATTCTTAATATTGACAAAAATATTGGATAGAAGGTCATAAAATATTGGATAGAAGGTCATAAAATTGCCAAACTAATGGGCCGAACGTCATATAATCTGTAAACCAATGGAGGCTAAACATGAGGAAGAAGGGGGACCAGAAAAACGGTCCATCTCCCCTTAATGGACTATATTACCATCAAACAATACAAGGCGTTGGTATACAATATAATTATACAGTATGTTGTCAGGGGAGATGGATCGATTTTCTAGCCCCTCTTCTTCCTCATATTTAGCCCCAATAGTTTTCAGATTTTAAGGCGTTCGGCCCATTAGTTTGTCGATAATAAAACCTTTCGTCCCATTACTATATCAACATCAAGACCTATCTGCCATTTAGGTGTCGATTTTTTCCTGGCGAGTGATAGCGAGCCTGTAATTTTAAGATAAATCGGCCTTCGGCCGGGACATGTACAAATTTATCTTGAAAGGTGTCTAGGGAGTGTTTTTTTAAGCTTGATGAAGGACTAGCGAGGAAACTAAAAAATAAATGAATAAATAAATATAGACCCCCAACAATAACCAGTGTCCCCTTAATGTACTATGTTACCACCAAACAATACAAGGCGTTTTTTTTCTATGTATACATCTATCTATCTATCTATTGCCCGACGCCGTGATCCCCGAAGGGGTGGCCACGAACGAACCGCCTCCATGCACCTCTGTCCCCAGTCCGTCGACGCCCCTCCCCCCAACCTTCGTTCATATACTTCCTCACTCCATCCTTCCACCTCTCCTTCGGTCTACCTCTCCCTCTCTGTCCCTACACCTCGCTCTCGTACACCCTCTTAGTCATGCTCTCGCTTTCCATACGTTCCATATGGCCGAACCATCTCAAGTTGTTCCTTTTCACACTTTCCAGCACATCTAGCTCCACACCACACCTCCTTCTTACTTCTTCATTAGTCTGTCTATCCCTCCATGTAACTCCGAACGCACTTCTTAAGTAATTCATTTCCACTGCTCTCACTCTCACATAATGTTGTCTTAACCCCGCCTCAACACTTCTTGATACAAAGGTTGTTTTTTGTTGTTGTTCCCGTGCTGGTGCAGCCGGGTGGTGTATCCAACTACTGTCAGGAATGGTAAATATGGATGGTAGGGTAACGTACGTACAATCGGATACCATAGTCTCTAGCCCATTCATAAAGATTGGTGGAGTTCACCTATTTATAACTATATAAGAATATCTCTATAAACCAAGTTATCAATATAATTGTCTATAACTCAATTACAAAACTATATATATTATTTAATGAAAACAAAGTTTCATCCAAAAATCAATCCAGATAGTTATAATTGCATACAGGAAAACATCTGTGGTCTCCGATTTCGTACAAGTGGGTTAGAGACTATGGTATCCGAGTGTACATAAATTCAGGCCCAGGGCAGTTGGCATCCAGACCACTCTGTTAACCGGCTAATTTGTAAATAAGTAATAAAGGGTTGTGAGGGGGGGTGGGGGGGGGATAACTACGGTAAACTGTGGTATCCTAGCTAACCCATACAGTACCAGGGACGTCTTTTTCATTATATTCTGGCAACTAGTAGACGATTCTATTCAGCTTGGGAAGGACCTCTAGCAATAATAATTAAGGCTTCAAACTATCTCAACCAAGCCTTTGAACTGCCACAGATCCTTCTCAAGCTGCCTAATATCGTCTAAATATAGCTAGAATAATATATAACACACGTCGCTGGTACTCAAAGGGTTAATATTTAGTAATCCCTGTGTACAGCTGGGTATCACACCCACCACAGGCTCCAAAGTGAAAAATGTCGAGATGAGCTCCACGACAAATTGCAACTTTGATTATTGCTTGTTAACATTTAATAGGCTAACAATAACATCCAAACATAATAACGGATTTAAGTTAAATTAGGGCAAACATCGACACCTAAATAGCACGAAAGGTCTAAATATTGACGAAGAAATGGGGCGAAAGGTCTTAAAATCGACTAACTAATGGGGCAAAAATCTTAACATCTGAAAACTAATGGGGCTAAACATGAGGGAGAAAGTGGTTCAGAAAACCAGCCCATCTCCCCTTAAGAAGTTTAACACAATATAAACACCTAATGTATGTTGTGTTCTTATAATGGTATTGGCAGATTTACATAGGACTTATATAACCGCTGGATAAGAAATTTCACTATCACACCCTTTGTACCATTATGCATTTCCATCTTATGTTACGACCGGGACTACGAATAAAACAAGGGCACTTAATGATTGGACTAGTAATAGGGCACTATGCAACAACGGTACGCTAGATCCAAACCCTCGAACTTATATGCCGGCGAACAAAAACACCTATACCCTCCAGAGTTAATCTGCGATAGCAGTGTATCCTTAACTGGGCATAAATGTACTCTACTTCAGGCTAACCCACACTGGTATAGCCTGACAACAAACAAGATGCAAGTTACGTTAAAATGCATAAAAAGGAATCAATGGAAAGATCAATTAAATCACTGCAAGATTTAATACAATAAAAAGATGCTTCAATACAGTTACTCTAAACAACAATAAACTCTTCACTCCTATCTGAAAGAAAGTGAAGTATAGTCCTACAGCATAGACCTGGAAACTTCTGAAGGAAGTCTGATGCTCATAAGATGCTCGTATCTTAAACTATATAAAGGCAGGAGGCAGGACACCACACGTGTAAATCGAATACACTAAAAGATAGGACATATAATGTTAACTGACACGAGAATACTATAAATGCGCAACGGTAGCAATGCTCGACACTAAAAGAAGTACTTCCTCATCAACGAAACAGTCTGCTATGGTTGTGCGGCTCAACAACAACCTAGACTAATAAATGCTGTGAATAATAATGCGTACATATCAAAGAGCTTATATTAAATACTAACAAGTGTCTACTCGATTAATAATGTCTAGCTGGGATACTCTAGGTAAGGAACTGGGGTTCAGCAAGACAGGCTCGTAGCCTAGCGATGTCCTTAAGACTGCATCCTTTAAGTTACGTTAATTGACTAGAGTGCTCTCTTGATAGATCCAGATCACAAGTATCTGGTTCTATCCTGGCGACCCTCTAAAGACAAGCAAAGAGGTAGCAAAGTGTGGAACTGGTACAGGCCAAAACCCTCAGTCAACACAATGCTGCACTCGCAATGGATGCAACCGAAAAGACAACCCCGGCTACCACAGGACCGGTCGAAGTCGTGTAGGTATAAGCAAACCGTACACACATCGGAGACAACGACTACAGTTACCTTATCCCAGTCTAGCATTAAATAAAAGAGCAGAAACACTAAATCAATAATGGAGACACACAAAGTTCTTAACCTATACTAACTAAGAACCCTCAAACGTATTCTAAGTACATGTAAATATCTCTGAGGACGGCGCATGCAATACAATGGGCCGGCTATGAAAACCGTATGCAGAACCCAAAGGGGGTGTTGTGCAGTTAATAAAGATTAGAGTATGGAAAGAGAGAATCGAGTGAGAGAAACAGTGGTAAAGGGGGTGATCGGGAGAGAGTATGCAAGGGGATGTTAGAAGCACGCGCGCCAAGCCTGTCCTGACAAGGACAGCTCCTGGGAACCCTCATGGAGGAGGTTAGTTACACAGGAGCCCACAAAGGCGCGATGGTCGGCCAATCACGAGCCGAGACGTCACAAGACAGCAGGCGTCCTTAGGACGCGCCAGGATCCGCCAGCCAATCAAGGGCGTGGGAAAGCCCGCGCGCGAGCGGGAAAACTCCTCCGAGCGAGGGAGGCAGCACATACATACACACGCACATATTACCACCACGCTGCCTACATCGCTCTTTCTCCTTAACTTTACACAATGCATTTTATATTCTATTAATGATATAAAATACTTCCCGTTGTCACAGACGAAAACAAAGACCACCACTGGACTGTCTGTGACAATGCGATTACTAGGAAAGAAAGAACAACATTCTCTGATAACTGTAGCCCATTTCGATGTCTCTGGCGAGCGCTAGTGGCTAACGAGAGGCAATTCTGCCAACGCTGGTAGACATCACACCCCGCCCAAGATATGGGACGCTCAACATTAGGCGAGCACCATATCTGACAAGGCAGAATGCCGACAAGACCCGCCACACCTAGCCACTCCACCAGAAATGAAATGCAAAGCTCAATCTTAAATAAAACAACATATTAGCATAAAGAAAATCTTACAACCCCTCCCAAACACAATAGTATAATTTTAGCCTGCTATGCTCCCTGAGTGAGCTTCACAGAGCTCAGCCTACTAAGGGAAAGACAGGTTCAACTTAGGACGTTAGCTATAACATTGGCAACTTACAATTAACTATAAAAAAGAAAGAGTTTTTATGTGATTTTTTGTATTTCATTTTAATGTTGTTTTTGACGGCTGCTCTACAGGGGCAAGCCTGGTTTTTCTCCACTCAAACCCACACACCTGTGGTGATCTACGCCGGATCCTCCACCCTCGACAAACAGTCTGCAATCACATTCTCACAACCGGCAATATGGCGAATGTCTAGATTGTATTCTTGCAACATGAGTGACCAACGTGTCAGCCTCATATTCCGGTTGTGGAATTGGTTCAGAAATTTAAGAGGGTGGTGGTCGGTGTAAATCACCACGACTGGCCCGTAGGCAGGAACATATACTTCAAAGTGCCTGAGCGCCAACACTATTGCCAGCAGTTCTTTCTCCACCACAGAGTAGTTTTTCTGAGCGGAATTAAACTTCTTGGAAAAGAAACTGACTGGATGCTCCAAACCTTCCTCGTCTGTTTGCATTAAGACGGCACCAGCCCCTACACCGCTGGCATCTGTTGCCAGCTGGAATGGCCTTTCAAAGTCAGGGGCCCTGAGGATTGGGTGAGTGCATAGTAGGTGCTTGACCAGCGAAAAAGCCCTTTCACACTCAGGTGCCCACTTTAACTTTTTCTCTTTTGCTAGTAAATCTGTCAGAGGAGCTAACACAGTAGAATAATCCCGAATGAAACGGCGATAGTAACCGATCATGCCCAAAAATCTCATGATCTGCTGCTTGGTAGACGGCCTGGGGAACTGGTTAATAGCCTGTATCTTGTTTTTGGGGGGGCACACCTGGCCTAACCCGACCACAAACCCAAGGTACTGCACAGTTGCCCGGACAAAGTCGCACTTGCCCAGATTGACCACCAAGCTGGCCTCACTGAGCTTCCGAAACAAGGCTTCTATGTGCTCACAGTGACTCTCAAAGTTGTCATCGTAGATTATAACGTCATCTAGGTAGACAGTGCAGTTAGGGATGTCAGCTACTAACTCATTCATAAGACTCTGGAAGGTTGCTGGGGCATTTTTAAGGCCATACGGCATCACATTGCAACGGTAGGTGTTCCCATCAACCACAAACCCGCATACCCAATTCGCCCGCTCAGACAAGGGCACCTGCCAGTAGCCTTTCACTAGGTCTACCTTAGTTAGAAACTGTGCCTTACCAATCTTGTCTACACTATCGTCAACACGGGGAAGGGGATAAGCATTGGTGGGAGTCAACTCGTTCAATCTACGAAAGTCAATGCAGAAGCGAACCTTCCTGTCAGGCTTGGGCTGCAGAGTGACAGGAGATGTCCACTTAACTGCACCCTTCTCAATCAGCCCCCGTTCTAACATATACTCTAACTCCGCTCTGAGGGCTGGGAGTTTAATGGGTGGAACTCTGTAGGGTACTGATTTAAAGGGGGGGGGTGGTCTCCCACGTCCACGTCATGCACCACTCGAGTTGTGAGGCCTGGATGCTCTGCAAACACAGTGGGGTATGAAGCAAACAGGCGTTGCACGGCTGCACGCTGTTGCTCAGGCAGGTGCACTAGAGCATCGTCAGCCACCTGTCTGGAGTTCCCCGCCCACTGGTCAGCAGAGACATGACACTCCCAGTTATCCTCCACCTGGGCTTCACTGTCCCTCACTCCTTCTCCACCATGACCGCTGCAGGTCAACACAGGGGCAGCGAGAGGCTCAGGGGGGCGCCTCACAAACTCTTTCACCAGATTCACATGGCACAGCTGATTCTTTTTACGCCTATCTGGAGTAGCCACAAGATAGTCTAGGTCAGAGATCTTTTTTACCACCTTATAAGGACCAGCGTACTTGGCAGACAACGGATGACCTGGCAGAGGTAATAGAATCAACACCTGCCCCACCTTAAACTGCCCGGAGTTTTGTCTTCTCATCGTACCTGTCCTTCATAAGTGCTTGCGACCCTACCAAATTCCTACCTGCCAAATCTAGGCTTTTCAGCATTCTCTCTCTGCTCTCGAGGACATACTTTAACATGGAACATGGTTTTGCTGTGCCCTCCCAGATTTCTCTAACCATTTTGAGGGGGTCTCTGACCTGATGTCCAAAAACTAACTCATTGGGACTGAACCCTAGGCTTTCACCAGATACCTCCCGAGCAGCGAATAATACATAGGGCAACCCAAGATCCCAATCCTTGCCATTTTCAACACAGTAACAACGCAGCATGCTCTTCAGAGTCGAGTGCCTCCTCTCCAACACCCCTTGACTCTCTGGGTGATAGGCTGAAGAGACAACTGTTCTAATACCGTGCTGCTGCATGGTCTGTTTGAAAAGGTTAAAAGTAAAGTTGGACCCTTGGTCTGACTTCAATTCCTGCGGGTACCCGTACCTAGAACAGTACAATAGCAAGTTTCAAACAACAGTCTTAGCAGTACCATTTCGCATGGGGTATGCATCCGGATAACGAGTGGCAACATCCATGATTGTGAAGAGGTACTTGTTGCCTGCACTAGTACGGGGTAGAGGGCCAACCATGTCGATTATAACCTTACTGAATGGTGGCCCTATTACAGGAATAGGGTGTAACGGAGCCTTGGGAATACACTGGTTTGGTTTACTACTGTCTGGCAGGTACTGCACATTGCCACCCATGACGCCACATGTGCCTTCATACCTGGCCACCAAAACAATTTCGCCAATGCTGCTACCGTCTTACGTACACCCAAATGCCCTGCCAACGGTACATCATGTGCCAACCTCAGTAGGCTATCACGGCACACACTAGGCACTACCAACTGGTCAACCACTCTCGACCCACCCTCCCAACTCCGTCTGGGCTCTAGAAAACGCCTGTACAAGATGCCCTCCACACGAAAGAAGTCCCCCGGCTTTGCATCCCCGTCCTCCTCAAGTTCAATTGCACCGTTACTACACTTCTGAAGCTCAGGATCACCTAGCTGCAGCCGACAGATATCCGAAGGAGCCAATTTATCGAGGTGCTCCCGGAGCAACTTATGGCCTCCCCCGGTACTGGACTGTTCGATCCTATCTTGCTTGCGTGTGTAACGGTGCTGCCTCGGAGTTTTCTCACGCCCTAACTCCTCACCAAGTGTGACAGGTTCTGGGGCCACTCCGGACCTAAACATTGGTGCTAATACTGAGTCGCCAAGAAGAGCCGCTGGATCAAAACTCACAAAACTTCTCCCAACTTTAGCTTTCTCCTTCCGACCATTCCTTCGCTGGTCTAGAGACTGAGGTATAGGCTGTGACACCTTAGATGCACGAGATCGGGTGACAACACACGCCATCTGCTGTAATTGACACCTCTCGACCAACTCCTGCCCCTCCCTACTCACGTCGGCCGCCCTCTCGGCAACGACTAAGGGTGGAACCTCAGAAGTAGGCACCGCAAAGTCGTTGCCGAGAAGAAGGTCGACGCCCTCTACTGGCAGTTTCTCTACTATTCCAACATCTATCTCTCGTGTCACACCATCAACCTCCA
The DNA here is from genome assembly GCA_032716605.1 of Paralithodes platypus. NCBI lineage: Eukaryota > Metazoa > Arthropoda > Malacostraca > Decapoda > Lithodidae > Paralithodes > Paralithodes platypus. The sequence goes on along the minus strand of CM064522.1, from coordinate 14,145,221 downwards.
GCTCCAACGAACCAACCTAGAGGAAATAAGGGCTGCCCACTTAACCTCGGGCCATTGGTGCTCCCGGCACTTCCTTTAAAAACGCAGGAAAAACTCGGTGACACCCGACTCGCCAAATGCAGGGACTAACTTAAGAAGGTGCGATAAAGACTGATCAAGACCTCGATTCCCAGAACCGAGATGCTGCCCTGTCGACTCCACCCGAGACTTCTCAAGCTCTATGTCTGCACAGTATATGGCCTTTCTCTCCTCAGCCTGAATCCTGAGCTCAGCCTCTCGCTGCCGTTGCTCGAGCTCAGCCTCATGCTTTCGTTGCTCAAGCTCAGCCTCATGCTTTCGTTGCTCAAGCTCATGCATGGCCTTTCTCTCCTCAGCCTGAATCTTTGCCATCTCAAGCTCAGATTCCCGCTGCTGCTTCATCTTAGCCATCTCAAGGTGGAAGATCATATCTGGAGTTAAACCTTGAGGAGGAGGAGATGCAACAATTGGAGACCCACCCAGTGATCCACCCAGGGGCAAACCACGCTGCCAGTGACTATCGGCCTGCGGGAACGTCCTTGGATCCGGTGTTCTAGAGAGCATGATGGGAGTAGAGTGGAGGGGGGGCTTGGCCGAAGGAGCCAAAGCACTCGCTCCACCCTGTGCACCACACACCCCGCCCAGCACACATGCCACCAGGTCACTTCTCGTCATGCTGCTAGTGCCAACATGCCCCATGACCGTGGCCAAACACTGGAGACCATACCGATCAATCCCCGACACCCGGTCAACAGTAATAGGCATCTCCAGAAACTTCCTTGCATCCTCCTCACTAGTTACTACTCTAATGTCATCTAACAAACCCAGCTTCTGCACCTCAGAGCCTGCTTCCCGTACTGTGTCCTCACTGTGCACTGATCCGTCGTTCGACATAGTGTCCACCGGAAATTCTCAACGTTTATAAAAAAATAAAAATAAATAAACTCTCATGTAGCACTATTCACTCAAAAAATGCTTGAAGACAACTCAAGTGCTATACTACGTTGCCCAAAAAAATTGCAACGTGTCCAAAATATTCCTAAAAAACAAATGTCCACTGCCAAACTGTGAGAAATAACAATCGACCCCCAAACGGTGATTACAAAATAAAAATCCACAAAAAAATCCTGCAATTATTTCTTAGTTCACTAAATCCTAGACTAAGGTCGCCATTTGTTATGACGACTAAGATAAGATACTAGGCAAGGTCGCCATTTGTTACGACCGGGACTACGAATAAAACAAGGGCACTTAATGATTGGACTAGTAATAGGGCACTATGCAACAACGGTACGCTAGATCCAAACCCTCGAACTTATATGCCGGCGAACAAAAACACCTATACCCTCCAGAGTTAATCTGCGATAGCGGGGTATCCTTAACTGGGCATAAATGTACTCTACTTCAGGCTAACCGCCACTGGTATAGCCTGACAACAAACAATATGCAAGTTACGTTAAAATGCATTAAAAGGAATCTATGGAAAGATCAATTAAATCACTGCAAGATTTAATACAATAAAAAGATGCTTCAATACAGTTACTCTAAACAACAATAAACTCTTCACTCCTATCTGAAAGAAAGTTAAGTATAGTCCTACAGCATAGACCTGGAAACTTCTGAAGAAAGTCTGATGCTCATAAGATGCTCGTATCTTAAACTATATAAAGGCAGGAGGCAGGACACCACACATGTAAATCGAATACACTAAAAGATAGGACATAATAATGTTAACTGACACGAGAATACTATAAATGCGCAACGGTAGCAATGCTCGACACTAAAAGAAGTACTTCCTCATCAACGAAACAGTCTGCTATGGTTGTGCGGCTCAACAACAACCTAGACTAATAAATGCTGTGAATAATAATGCGTACATATCAAAGAGCTTATATTAAATACTAACAAGTGTCTACTCGATTAATAATGTCTAGCTGGGATACTCTAGGTAAGGAACTGGGGTTCAGCAAGACAGGCTCGTAGCCTAGTGATGTCCTTAAGACTGCATCCTTTAAGTTACTTTAATTGACTAGGGTGCTCTCTTGATAGATCCAGATCACAAGTATCTGGTTCTATCCTGGCGACCCTCTAAAGACAAGCAAAGAGGCTGCAAAGTGTGGAACTGGTACAGGCCAAAACCCTCAGTCAACACAATGCTGCACTCACAAAGGACGCAACTGAAAAGACAACCCAGGCTACCACAGGACCGGTCGAAGTCGTGTAGGTATAAGCAAACCGTACACACATCGGAGACAACGACTACAGTTACCTTATCCCAGTCTACCATTAAATAAAAGAGCAGAAACACTAAATCAATAATGGAGACACACAAAGTTCTTAACCTATACTAACTAAGAACCCTCAAACCTATTCTAAGTACATGTAAATATCTCTGAGGATGGCGCATGCAATACAATGGGCCGGCTATGGAAACCGTATGCAGAACCCAAGGGGAGTGTTGTGCAGTTAATAAAGATTAGAGTATGGAAAGAGAGAATCGAGTGAGAGAAACAGTGGTAAAGGGGGTGATCGGGAGAGAGTATGCAAGGGGATGTTAGAAGCACGCGCGCCAAGCCTGTCCTAACGAGGACAGCTCTTGGGAACCCTCATGGAGGAGGTTAGTTACACAGGAGCCCGCAAAGGCGCGATGGTCGGCCAATCACGAGCCGAGACGTCACGAGACAGCAGGCTTCTTTAGGATGCGCCATGGATCCGCCAGCTAATCAAGGGCGTGGGAAAGCCTGCGCGCGAGCGGGAAAACTCCTCCGAGCGAGGGAGGCAGCACATATAGTACATACACACACACATATTACCACCACACTGCCTACATCGCTCTTTCTCCTTAACTTTACACAATGCATCTTATATTCTATTAATAATATAAAATACTTCCCGTTGTCACAGACGAAAACAAAGACCACCACTGGACTGTCTGTGACAATGCAATTACTAGGAAAGAAAGAACAACATTCTCTGATAACTGTAGCCCATTTTGATGTCCCTGGCGAGCGCTAGTGGCTAACGAGAGGCGATTCTGCCAACGCTGGTAGACGTCACACTTATATTAACCCTCTCCGTCTCATATGACGCGATCGCGACATGTGGCGGTTCCGCGCAAATTTGTCATATGAGAGCCAAGTGAAATAGCTCAATAATAAGTTATATGACGCTTCTGCGTCATTTTGAGCTCAGTAAGTTAGGTAAGTTAGATCAGAATCTGTCGATTGGTGGCAACCCCAAATTCCTCAGACTTCTAACGGTCCCTCAGTGAGAGAAAGGCTGTTGTGGGGGAAATACCGGGCGGTCTGCCAACCCGACAGTAAGTTAATATATCCTGTCTGAGGGGGTTAAATAAGTAAAATCGCCTAACGTTAACTATAAAACAATGTATGACTCGATCGATCAGTTTGTTTATTGTAGCCGGCACACTGAACATGAAAGTATAAACCAGTTATCTGTTACAACTATACTGTAACACGAAAACTGTCATTAAACATCGCCATGATTTCATTTTGATCATATTACGTTCTAAAAAAATATAAAAAATAAACAAAAAAGTGTTTACACGCATCAACAAATACTTTACATTTAATCTTTGTTAAATTCTGCTATATATACAGTGTACAGTCACAATCAACAGTTTACCGATAATTGTTTTCAAAACCTGTGTATTTTAAGTAGCACCACAGTTTATTGGCAGTTTACACGTATTTCTAAAATCCTGTGACTACTGTATACCCTGTTCCAAGTAAGTAGGCCAACACTTTTGAATAATAACCTCTATAACTCACAAACGACTAGAGTAATCGAGCTAAATTGCTACCATATGGGAAAGGTCAGCCAGGGAATAGATGTGGCAATATACAGTCCATTTGCTTTAGCCCTTTTTGAGTTACAGAGGTTAGGATTCACAATTTCGGGCCTACTGGAACAGGGTATAGTAATATTTGGTTTACGTCTTAGAATACTCAAGATACTGCCCTTTTTCGCTATAATCACGAATTATCAGTAAGATTTTCTACGAACTATATACTGTTCATTTCTGTCTATGTGTTAGTGTGGTGGTGCATAATCTATAACTGTGGTGGTAGTGCTGCTTGGGATTGTGCTAGTGGTGGTAGTGCTGCTGGTGGTGGAGGTGGTGGTGACCCTTCTTCACCTTCAATATTTTCCTACCTACATATACATGCACACTGTACAGTACATAAGGTTTTCGTTCTCTATCTCTCTCTCTCTCTCTCTCTCTCTCTCTCTTTCTCTCTGTCTATATATATATATATATATATATATATATATATATATATATATATATATACTGTATATATATATATATATATATATATATATATATAATATATATATATATATATATATATATATATATATATATGTTAGTAAAGCCAGGTAATAATTTTCTTTAATACATACGAGGTTGAAAGAAATGGCAATTTCTGCGTTGGAAATTTTATTATTCAAAGTTTCCAGGTCTCTGATGAGTTTTCGCTGGGTGGCAGGAAGTAGATGAAGGAGATGAGCAAAATTCATGGTGGTACAGGGTTACATAAATGTACATGATGATACAGGATATACGACGCGTTTCACTGGACAACCAGCATTATCAAGTAAGGAAGGAATGAAATAAAAGGTAAACAGGAAGGGTATATATAGAGGGTGGAGGATCAGAGGAGGGAGGAAAACAGGGGGCAAAAGTCTGCTATTGGTGGAAGCGTAAACTAGGAGAGAGAAGGGGTTAACCTCTCCACGCATGCGCACTGGATGCGGGATGGTGGTCAGTAGGTGGGGTCGAAGCTGATTGGCTGCGTGTCGAGGGGCGTGGCCTAAGTTGTGTGGCGCCTGCAGAAGACGAAGCTGAAGGAGGTAGCGCGGGGGGCTGCGTCAAGGGCACCGGGGGGCGAGGAGGGGTGTTAGGTCCGGTAGGGTAGTGCCTTTTGGCAGAAGGAAGGATCTGAAGGTCCAGAGTTTGGTTGTTGATGTTGGGATGTAAGGCTTGGATATATAAAGCTTCGAGTATAGGTAATCTCCTTGGGTCACTTTCTTTATCGAGTATGTGGGTGTGTTTCTCTAACTCGTTGCGTGTAAGGTGAGGGTGGTTAGGGGTGAGATAGTGGTCTTTGATGGCTCCAGCCTGAAGGTGAAGAGTTAACCGACGTGAAAGACGAGTCTGCGTCATACCAATATAGGAATGAGGTCCACAGTCCTCATAATTACAGGTATGTTTGGTAAATGACGTGATCGTCGGTCATCGGGCTCTTTATCTTGGTGGAGGCTGGTTTGTTGCGGAGAACGAGGTTGGAGGTCTTGGGGGATTTGTAATAAATTATTAATTTGATTTTGTTTTCCGGGTTGGTTGGGTGGACATGCTTGGAGATTATTTCTTTTAAGACGGCCTCGTCATTTTTGTGTTCAGAGGACATGTAATTGCGGTAGAAGATCTTAATTTCATTGGGGGGGTCAATGTTGGGAGGGCTTTGAGTGTACCATTTTTCAAGATGGTGGTTGATGGTGCTGGAGATGTCGGAGTTGGAGTATCCGTTATTTACTAAAACTTGGGATAGTCTTTCTAGTTCCTGGTGGGTGTCGGCCCAGGTAGAGCAGTGCGTGAGGGCTCTCCTAACATAGGCGGAGATGGAGGATAGAAGATAACGGCGGGGGCATTCACTATCGCCGTTGAGGCATTGTCCTGTGTTAGTAGGTTTAATGTAGACGGTGGTTTTGAACCCATGGTCGTTCAGAGCTACGAGGATGTCGAGGAAGGGGAGTTGTCCATTGTTAGATTTTTCAAAGGTGAAGTTAAGTCCGGAGGAGGTCATGAAGCGACGCTGGAGTTCCTGTAGTTCGTGGAGGTCCTTGATTTGCACGAAGATGTCATCCACGTATCTACAGTAGACGGCTGGTCGTTGGGCAGCTAGGTCCTCGATGGTACCCATGAAAAAGTTCGCAAAAAGAACTCCTAGGGGGCTGCCCATCGCCACACCGTCTATCTGCTTGTACATGTTGCCCCGGGGGCAAAGGAAGGGGGCCTCCTTGGTACATAGCTCCAGTAGTGTTTTCAGGGCCTTCTCCGGGATGTCCAGTGTAGGTGTATCAGGGCAATGATAAATTCGACGTAGAATCATGTCAATGGTCCTATCCACTGGCACGTTGGTGAACAGGCTTTCTACGTCGAGGAAGAGCTCCTAGCTGCCCAACGACCAGCCGTCTACTGTAGATACGTGGATGACATCTTCGTGCAAATCAAGGACCTCCACGAACTACAGGAACTCCAGCGTCGCTTCATGACCTCCTCCGGACTTAACTTCACCTTTGAAAAATCTAACAATGGACAACTCCCCTTCCTCGACATCCTCGTAGCTCTGAACGACCATGGGTTCAAAACCACCGTCTACATTAAACCTACTAACACAGGACAATGCCTCAACGGCGATAGTGAATGCCCCCGCCGTTATCTTCTATCCTCCATCTCCGCCTATGTTAGGAGAGCCCTCACGCACTGCTCTACCTGGGCCGACACCCACCAGGAACTAGAAAGACTATCCCAAGTTTTAGTAAATAACGGATACTCCAACTCCGACATCTCCAGCACCATCAACCACCATCTTGAAAAATGGTACACTCAAAGCCCTCCCAACATTGACCCCCCCAATGAAATTAAGATCTTCTACCGCAATTACATGTCCTCTGAACACAAAAATGACGAGGCCGTCTTAAAAGAAATAATCTCCAAGCATGTCCACCCAACCAACCCGGAAAACAAAATCAAATTAATAATTTATTACAAATCCCCCAAGACCTCCAACCTCGTTCTCCGCAACAAACCAGCCTCCACCAAGATAAAGAGCCCGATGACCGACGATCACGTCATTTACCAACATACCTGTAATTATGAGGACTGTGGACCTCATTCCTATATTGGTATGACGCAGACTCGTCTTTCACGTCGGTTAACTCTTCACCTTCAGGCTGGAGCCATCAAAGACCACTATCTCACCCCTAACCACCCTCACCTTACACGCAACGAGTTAGAGAAACACACCACCATACTCGATAAAGAAAGTGACCCAAGGAGATTACCTATACTCGAAGCTTTATATATCCAAGCCTTACATCCCAACATCAACAACCAAACTCTGGACCTTCAGATCCTTCCTTCTGCCAAAAGGCACTACCCTACCGGACCTAACACCCCTCCTCGCCCCCCGGTGCCCTTGACGCAGCCCCCCGCGCTACCTCCTTCAGCTTCGTCTTCTGCAGGCGCCACACAACTTAGGCCACGCCCCTCGACACGCAGCCAATCAGCTTCGACCCCACCTACTGACCACCATCCCGCATCCAGTGCGCATGCGTGGAGAGGTTAACCCCCTTCTCTCTCCTAGTTTACGCTTCCACCAATAGCAGACTTTTGCCCCCTGTTTTCCTCCTCCTCTGATCCTCCACCCTCTATATATACCCTTCCTGTTTACCTTTTATTTCATTCCTTCCTTACTTGATAATGCTGGTTGTCCAGTGAAACGCGTCGTATATCCTGTATCATCATGTACATTTATGTAACCCTGTACCACCATGAATTTTGCTCATCTCCTTCATCTACTTCCTGCCACCCAGCGAAAACTCATCAGAGACCTGGAAACTTTGAATAATAAAATTTCCAACGCAGAAATTGCCATTTCTTTCAACCTCGTATGTATTAAAGAAAATATATATATATATATATATATATATATATATATATATATATATATATATCTATCTATATATATATATATATATATATATATATATATATATATATATATATATATATATTGTAGATAATTTGTAGGCACCAGTCGAGCAGGGCAATACATAGGGGAGGCCTCAGAGGCATGCGATAAGGAGTTGCTAGAACTCCTGTTTCATTTTCCTGGCTTCCCTTACTGAAATTGTTTGTGTCTCACCTACACAGAGAGCAAACCAGCTAGCTCTCACAAACACTTGCTCTTCTTACCACTACACTGACTAAGGACATCACACTTCTTGCCAATACACCAAACAATTATTCCAAAGGATGACTGACAAACCAGCCTGGGAGTCCCGGGGGCTACTCACCAAACCTTCCCCTAAATTCCTTTAAGGGGATAGTGCTTGATTTTCGGTCTATATATATATATATTTTATTATTTTTTTAGTTTCCTCGCTAGACCTCCATCAAGCTTAGAAAAACCCCCCCTAGACCCTCTTTCAAGATAAATTAGAACATTTTTCGGTAGAAAAATTTCCTGGCCGAATGCCGATTCCTTCTAAAATTAGAGGCTCGCTATCGCTCGTCAGGTAAAAATCGACACCTAAAGGGCACGAAAGGTCTTAATATTGACAAACAAAATTAAGCGAAAGGTCTCAAAATCGCCAAACTATCGGAACGAACGTCTTAAAACCTCAAAACTAATATGCTAACCATGAGGGAGAAGGGAGTCCAGAAAAAAGTGAGAACTACCCCCTTAAGGGGGGTCACCGTATTTTTGTTTTATCTTTCTCTCCTTTTCTCTCTTTCCCTGGCTTGTATCCATTCGGTCCCATGCATCCAACTGTTTTAAGACGTTTATCCCCATCCGGGTGTCTATTTCTTCCGAGCGAGCGATAGCGAGCCAGCATTGTATGGAGAAATCCGGCTTCGCCGGAGAAATTTTTCTATCGAAAAATTTACAAATTTAGCTTGCTGTCAATAGAAAAATATATAAATGTTGACTCGCTACCGCTCACCAGGAAAATATTGACACCTGGATGGGGGTAAACATCTGAAAACAGTAGGCTGCATAGGGTCGAATGGATACAAGCCAACGAAAGAGGGAGAGCAAGAGAAAAAAATGAGGAGGGTTCCCTTACAGGTGTTCTGGACCACAGCCTATCACTCTTACCATCAACTTGTGCTATATTCGCAGTCTCTCTTCTAAATGTCCCTCTGTTGAACACCACCTCTCCACCAACTAACCTGATCTGTTCCTCACCGAGACTCAGGTGTCTGAAGCAACTGCCAGCAGCCCCGTCTCTGTCTCCTTTTACTTTCTCTATCCTAATTTCCAACCCAAAGGTGAAATTACGTAGTGCAGGGGGTATAGGTTAAAGTGAGAGCTATAGTGTAGGGCATAAAGATGTAAAAGAACAAATAGGGATGTAGGGAAGAAGGGGTCTGCCTCGTATGGGCCAATAGGACTTCTGCAGATTTCCATTTTTCTTATGTTCTTATGTTCTTAAATTCCTATACAAATTGAGAAGATGATATATTGACCATACCATATGACCTTTACTTGTGACCTCGACCTTTGACTACAATTTAAATATATTTTTATCTCTGTTGCTTGAATAGGCATTCCGAAAATAACAGGTAGGTTACTGAAAACGTATGTGTCATATGAAGGGACAAGTATTAACATTCTGGGTTTGACTTTTGAGTTTAAGGAGAGGCAGACCGTTTTTCTGGACCCCTTTCTCCCTAATATTTAGCACCACTAGTTTTGACATTATAAGACGTTTGGCCCATTAGTTTGGCGATTTTAACACCTTTCGCCCCATTTCGCTGTCAATTTTAAGATCTTTCGTGCCATTTAGGTGTCGATTATTTCCTGGCGAGCGATAGCGAGCCTGCAATTTTAAGAGGAATTGGCCTTCGGCCGGGAAATTTTTCTACCGAAAAATGTACAAATTTATCTTGAAGGGGGGTCTAGGGGTTGTTTTTCTAAGCTTGATGGAGGTCTAGGGAGGAAACTACAAAAATATAATTATGAATAAATTAATTAATAGACCAAACAAACGGTCAGTCTCCCCTTAATCATCGCAGAGCAGAAGCAAAATCTAGCCTCGGAATGAAGCAGTAGCCTGGGTGAGGTGCCGCCTATCTTTATCGTTGCTCAGATCACCACTGTTATGCTTTAAGGGGGGGTCACCTGTTTTTTTTTCTTTCTTGGTTGTATTCTTTCGGCCTCGTTCAGCCTACTATTTTAAGACATTTATCGCCAGCCATGTGTCTGTTTCTTCCTGGTGAGCGATAGCGAGCCAGCATTTTATGGAGAAATCCGGCTTCGCCTGAGAAATGTTTCTATCAAAAAGTGTCAAAATTTAGCCAGCTGTCTAACACATTATCCAAAACATGGTGGCTCGCTATCGCTAGACAGGTATAAATCGACACCTGGGTGGGGATAAACGTCTTGACACAGTAGGCTGAATGGGGCCGAATGGATACAATCCAGAGAGAGAAAAAAAGCAAATGACCCCCCTTAATTAAGGGAACAAGACTGTCTGCACCGAAACCAACGCTAGTGGCAGCGATGGACTATGAGGCAGCTGTGGCAGAGAGTCACATCAGGAGGCGATTGGAATGAGGTTGCATAGTATAGTGTCTAGGAATAGATCAGTAACCTATCTGATATTTGTAACAATGTAATAAAAGTTGTAGTAGTAGTAGTAGTAGTAGTAGTAGTAGTTGTTGTAATTCAATTCAATTAAATTCAATTCCTTTATTTCGCAATACATATGTACAGTACACAGTACAAAACACACACATTATATAATCCAATGAAATTATAGTAAAGTTAAATACAAACGTATTAAACATTCAAAATTATTAAAAATAAACAAACTATTTACAATAATAGCTTCTGATAGTCGGGATAAAATCATCAAATAAAATAATATAAAAAATATATGCATTCAAAACTCAATTATGAGGATGGAAGTCATGCGATAATGCAATTATGGAATACAATTAAAATGCAATTTCTAACACGTATTTGTTGCATATAACCGCTGTTAAAAAATAATAGTCACGCCCTTCTAGAGCTAAAACCCAAACTAGAAACATGGACCTCGCCTGTCCTCATGCCTTTGTACCCACTCAATCCTGGGTCTCAAAACATCAAGATTTTCTCCTAGTTCATCTACATTATAAGTTTTTCGAAACAAATTTACCACATTTTGAACCATGAAACCTTCTTTAATAATAGGAATATTATGCCTAATTATAGGATTTTGAGACCTTAATACTCTTTTGCAGTATCAGGCTTGAACTAATGCTGTATGATGATTGAGTAGCAATTGTTTGCATCGAGCTGCCGTGATACGGATGCTGGCGTAGGGAGGTACGCCACAAATACGCTTAAGGGATTTATTAAATTCAACTGAAAATGCTTTAAAACCATTAGAATTAAAAGAACTGTCGTGATTCCATAGGGGAAGTCCATAATCTGGTAGACAGTAAGAATTAAAAAGAAATAATATTGTATCTTTGTTCACTTGTTTGTAATTTCTAAAAAATACTATTAAAAGATCCATAAAAATTATTTATTCTAAAAGTTATGTCATCTGAGTCTTTAAAATAAAATAAAATATTGTGGCCCAGATATTTGATTCCCTTCACCACCTCCAAGGTATCTCCGTTCAGCTCAATGCTCTGCGTCTGCTGATTATTATTGGTAGTAAATATCATGCATTTAGATTTATCTCTGTTAATTTTAAGTAAATGTTGATCAATACAAGAACATAATTTGCTATATAATATATCCATATCTTGAAAAGAATCAGCCAGGAGGACTATATCATCAGCGTAGGCTAATATGTTGAATCTCACATCTCCATATTTTACATCCTGCATTAGTTCCAGCCACTTCATTTATAATTTTGTCCATGTATAAATTGTATAGAAAGGGTGAGAGTATTCCACCTTGCCTCACACCTTGCCTCACACCTTTCTCAACATAAACATAGTTGCTATAAGAGTCTTGCCATCTTACATTCGCTTTCTGATTCCTTAGGTAATGCATTAACATTAATATTACATCTACTGGTAGTGACGATTCTAATAATTTGTTCCCTAAAATAAAATGGTCTACCCTATCTAAAACTTTACTTAGGTCAATAAATGTAGCTACTGCACTTTTCTTCCAATTCGAGTATTTGTTCATAATGTCTTTAAGAATAAAACAAGTATCTGTGGTTGAAGACCCTGATTTAAACCCGAATTGTCTAAAGTTGAGAACCACTTTTTTCAGATAAAATATCTAAAATAAATAATTCAAATAGTTTTAAAAGGCATGAGGACTGCATAATGGGTCTGTAATTATCTGACTCTGTAATATTTTTCCTACTGTCTTTTATAATAGGTGGAATAGTACCCTTCAGCAAGTCACCAGGGAGATAGCAGTGGATAAAACAAGTATTTAAAAAATTAGCAATATTTTCCAAAAAAGACCAAGAGGCATTCTTTAAAAAAATAGTGTGAATAAAATCATGACCTTCACCAGAGTTAAGACGCATTAACAATGTTGTTATAGTGTGACTAGAGATCTTTAAACGCATTTTTCTACCTTCAGGCCACGCTTGCTTCATATCATTTAAGAAGTCTCCTCGGCGTTAGGATTATTTGGAGGTTGACTTAAAAGAAAGTTTTCTTTAAATACTTTAGTTATATTAGAATTGCCACTCTGGCCATTTATAACACTTGATTCCTTTTTACACCCTTTCTTTCTTTTTGCTTCATTCCAAAATTCACTCTTATTCTTATATAAAAACTTTTCCGTTATTGAATTACAAATCTCTCTCTGTTCGATAATTTTACATTCATTTAGTGCCTTTTTAAATTCTTTCCGACTGTCTAACATATCTCTATGCATATCTGTTCCTCTTATCCTGCCATTCCTCACCCAGGTTAAGAATTTCTCCCTGGCAATAGTGTGTTTCGCCTTAATACACCGGTTCCATCCTGGTATCACTTTATATATGTTCTTTTTAATGTTAGCACGTGCATAGTCTACACTAGAGCTCACAATGCTAGTCGTGATTAGTGAATACAATTTATCAATCCTTCTTAGATGACTGGGATCCCGACACCCTAACCTATGGCAATCATGAATAGGGAAGGAACAAAAATCTTGTAAAAGATTGTCAACCCTCTGATTAATATGATTAATTTCTTGCATGCTTAACCTTTCCCAGTTAACACGAGTTTGATTATTGTCAGCAAGTAAGTCAAATCTTTAATCGTTTGACCTCCCCTAGTAAATTTTAAAGTAGCTTCCATTGGCAAGTGGTCCGATCCTATAATGTGTTGAAGTATTTTTATGTTGTTAATTGTAATATAATTGTGTTCCTTGCCTATTACATGATCCAGCCACCTGGTGACGGAATCCCCATATCCAACAAATGTATAGGAGTCATTATCCAATATATCCACATCATAACACCTCAGTGAGTTTCTATTCATATATTCTGAAAATTTCGCCAGGCTCTACCTGAGAAAGGGTCGGCATTGAAGTCACCTATCAGAAAAATGTCATCGTAATTAATATTGCTGATCAGATCCTCCACTACTGATAAGGACTATATAAATATGTATTTAAAGTTTCAGCTCTCCATACGTCACTATTCAGATAAATATTGATAAATGCCACATTGCGGCAAAATTTATTTATATTAAGGACCATATAATTTGTTTCCAATATTACTTTATTGAACTCTATTTGTAGGTCCTTTCTCCACAAAATGGCCATTCCTCCCTCAGGTCTCCGGCATTACTTACTAATGATTTATCAGAATAGGTAGCCCCCACAGCAACGCTATCATACTCCTCATCTACAAAATCTAAAATTGATAGTTTGTCGTCAGTTAAAAAAGTTTCCTGTAAAAAGATAAAATTATAGCCAGAAGATGCTAAGTTTCTGACTAAATAAATATTCTTCTTTAAAGAGCAGCAGTTATAAGAACATATTTTGATACAATCAGAAGCCATTATTAAAAAGAAATAACTAATAAATATAAACGTGAAGAATATCTAAATGGTAAATACTAATTATTTACTAGCTTGTGCCTCAAGTCCTCGGGACCTATTAAAAAACTTGTCCACTACTATTTCTTCAGGCCATAATGCTTCATTAAATAATTTTTCTCTCTCTGATAGTTTCACCGTTACTTTAAAAGCTTGATGATCAAAGGATCTAATGTTTAATTTACTTAAAGCTATAATTTATATTTTAAATACCTCCTTAATATAATCTTTTAAGTCTTTCTCTGTTGCATCGTTGTCAACTCTTCCAATGAAAACATCAATTGATCTTGCAGCACCTTTAAATAAAAAACTATCACTCTTTTTGGAACCTTTCACTCCAGTTGTTACCTTCCTTTGGTAGTCCTGGTTTCGCTTCCTACCCTTTACCAGCGTCCATCCGTCGTTCCCTGGTGATAGTTGACGTTGGCGGGATGGGGTAAGGGGGACCCCAGGGCCCCCAGCTACTGGGGGTCGGAAGTTGCCCTTTGACACAGCACCCGTACTTCTCCTAGTGACACGGGATGAGAGGATGCCAGGCTGGGTAGTCTCCCTCTGCACATCCACACCTCTGCTCCGCCCACCCGAGCCAGAACCCCCCCCCCCCCCCCTAAACACCGGCCATCCCCACCTCACCAGCACCGTTCCTCCTCATGCTGGGAAATACGTCAGCATCAACACCATCATCTACAGCACTGCTCTCCACCGTCCACCTCTCCCTCTCGTTGCTTCTTCTCCTCACCTCAGTTCTGCTTCCCGCTACGTTTCCGCTCTTCTCTCTCGCAGCTTCCAAACTACCTCGTCCGTTCCTCACACTGGGTGTCGAGCTACTAATTTTCAGTGCTTCTGCGTAATTTCTGGTGTTGTTAACGTCATTGTTGAAGTTCATTTCCTCATGTTGTGGAGGAGGTGATCCTGGATGTTCTATTACGTCACGGAGAGAAGCCATGTCATCCAAAACATTAGCATCATTCACTGTCATGTCTCGTACTACTTCATCCATTCCTAATACAGTACTGGTGAACTTAAACTTTAAATCAGCAAAGTAAATTTTTAGCTGTCGTAGGGTGTCAGCCGTATTTATAACCTCCGTTTTTATGTCTAATATCTTTGGCAAAAGTTCCTTAACCCACTGAGCCCCAGCGATGCAACGTTTGCGTCCACAATGTATGTAACGCTAAACCCCAGCGATGCAAACGATGCGTCCTGGCCGGTCCGGTCCCAATTACTCCGGTCCTATGGCACCTAGAGGGCTCAGATTTGTATGGGAACTGTGTAAGTATCCCACGGAACCTTGACGATGGTTGAAAACTCTCAAAGTCCAACCACGTGTGCGTGAGCGCGCAAAAACTGGTATTTTGGGTGTATTTGCCTTCAATTTTTTACTCTTGTAAAATCGACTTTCGGGGGCTCCGTAGGACCATTTTTTGAGCTTTTTGATCGTTTTTTTTTTTTTTTTTCCTTCATTCCTAACCCATTCGCTATTGCTTCTGGAAAAAAACAAAATGTTCAAAACAGCCGGTCCCTGGTGGTACATTTATTCTAAACTAGCTGGGCTCAGTGGGTTAATCAAAGCTGTGTCCTCCGATAGATTTAGCAACAGAGGACCAAGTTTTTCTAGTCCGATAGGGGGCATTCTTTTGTGTGATTCGGTCACAAACCTCACAGGCTTCTTTGCTTTGGTGATTCGATCATGAAGCTCAATTAGATCTTTCACTTCTTTTCGGGGGTTTTTCAGGATCTCTTCTCCAGCACAAATCTTCACTCAAGATGCCACACAGCAATTTTTTTTTTTTTTTTCTTTTTTCAAATCAGTAAAAATTATTTATAATGTCAAAGAGAGTTTCGTATGGATAATCATTTTTTCCTGAGTTTAGAAAGCACAGAACACTGTTGACTATATATTCGGTATCCGCCATGTTTACGGATTATTTCAGTTGTCACTAGTTATATTCCGCAATTCACACATTTTCATAACAGAAAGCGGGTTTAGTCTGCAGGCCCAACTATTTCAGTGTGTAGAGTTATTATAGTCCGTTATTAACTAATACTCTACACCACACTATATTTAAAAGATATCAGTACTGTTCGGCGGTATTACTCACAAGTTCTCATCACAGTCGTTTTTGTTTAGGCAGGGAGAATTTGGAATAAATATGAAGGATAATTCCCGCCGCCATGACACTTCTCAACAACACCACTCCATACTCGATAACAGTGTGTAGTCACTATTAACTTCACAATATCTCCATCATCACAGTCACCACATCATTATGTCGGCCAGGGCTTCACACATACGAATATATTATCCATATATCACGATCTCACTTCGGCGTAGTAAAACAGAGAGAAATATCAGGTCTGTCTAAGCACAGCATGGTCAGAGCTGCCGCTTACCGGTAATAGTAGTAGTAGTGGTAGTAGTAGTAGTCAATCAATCAATCAATCATCTTCATTTCGTAAATAATTTACATAGATAATACAGTTTATTTACAGTATTACAATATATATTCACATAAAAGTATAATTAATAGTCTATGTATATAAACATTCACTATCGTCCGATGATAGCCAAAATAAACTACCAAGACGTGTCACCGTCCTCAAGGGGATAAGAAGCACCTGGAGGTGCTTATACACTTAAAACCCTACATTTCAATAGAATAATTATCACCACTGACAAATTGGTCACAAGAACAGAGGGGTAGGGATACTCGTGCCACCATCAGATAAGCCTGTGGCCTCAGCAGAGCTCCCGCCTACAGCAGCTCACATACTTTCCTACGTGAGGATTTACCTAACCCAGGATGCTCCGTGTAAACACGGACACCGTATTTGTGAAGGTTATCCACAGCTACATAGTCACACCCAAATAGAATGGGAGAGGCAGCAACAACACGGTGGGGACGCCGCATCCTGGCTGCATATCCCTTTCAAGAGTACCAATTAAGCAGGGCAGAGACGTCTAATTAATACATTTAAACAGTTATATAAAACAAAATTATTATTAACGTAAAAAAAAATATATATATATGGCTGAAGTTAATGTATCCTATATGGCATCCTACGCTCTTCATGTCTTTGCACCCAGTTAATCCTGGCTTCAATTATATCAAGAGTGAAATTGTATAAAACCACATTGTACCTATTGCTGAACATGTTATGAACAGAGGAGAGGAACAACCCAGAATTGAGAGATGGCAAACTTAACTTCATGATAGCACTCCTAGTTCTCTGTATTCTTTTATAATACCTTGTGTGACGCTTCTGCATAGTAACCACGTGCGGGCATGCGCGCGCGTCGGCTGCCCAGCCGTTTAGAAACCGGCTGGTGGTCGCCGGCCGGCAGGCTTTCCCTTAGTATATATCCTACGACAACATAACTAATGTCTGGGATATTCTTATGTTGTTTCACAGCTTGTAGCTGCCGTTATTCTTAACCAACACATCTTAGTATATTTTATTCTCGATAGTTGATTGTTTCATTATAATATATAAGATGTAAGTCTAGTGAGAGCGGGAAGAGACGAGCGGGAGAGAGAGACCGGCTTGGGACGTTGCTTCGCGCGGAGAGACCAGCTTGGAACGAGCCTGAAGCGCTGCCACATGCATTTGATTGCAACGTTAGGCTTAGTTTCGACTCACGCACGGGGTAGAGGATTTTGACCAGGCAACTGTGTTGAGTGTTGCCAAGCCTGGGATGTATTCTGCATGCCTAGGGTGGGGTCCAGACAGATTCAAGACTCAGAGCTCACCTCATTGTCATACCCTTCGGACCCCCTTGATATCTATCCCTCTCAACCCCACTTAGAAACGTTCTCTCTTACTTTGTATACGTTCTTTCCACTACTTCACCAATCTATTCAATTATACCTATGCCATTATACACTGTATGTCCTATCACTAGTATTTATTCCTGCTTATGAGTTAAGAGTTCTCTAAATCCGTAACGTACTTTCTTTGCTAAGCATCAGATCCTACAGTAGCCGCATGCAGTTTAGAGACCCGCATCTTGTCTACCTGAACGATGTTTTGAGGACTGTTTGCTTTAACCTTCTTTGACGCAGGGGTGTTTAGTTGTATTAATTAACGTAACGTTAAATGTACTTTCTACTAGTTTGTTATTAAATTGTTTCTGCAATTTAATTCCGTTATCTATCTTTTCCTTGAAGCTTTAAGTCAACTTAATTGTGTGATCTTTTATATAGCCTGCTTGACTATCAGCAGTCTATAGTGCGTGCACCCTGTAACCGAGTCATAGGATACCTCGTTGTCCAGGCAGGACTCTTGATGGTTTAGGGTGGTTTGTTGCCTGGGTTTATAGATAAGGGTTGGATCTAGCGTTTTCCGTTGTTGCTTGTTGCCGCATACCTAGTCCAATAGAAAGAGCCCAATGTTTATATATCCCAGGACGTAACAAATGGCGACCTTGCATAGGATTTACTGAACAGAGGAATATAGTGGCCATTTGTTTTGAGATTCCTTATGATAAGATGAATACAGTGGACATAGAGGTTTTTTTTGGAGCAACCAATATAACACATTAAAGACTTTAAATAACATTAGTATATACATACTTGCATAGGAGATAAGGCACATTCTATAACCGTTATAATTACTGCAGTACACAAACATGTCTAATACATCAGAACACAGTGATGGGTCAGGTCACGATACGGGCTCGGAGGGAGAAAGACCTGTGGAGTGGCTAGTTGATAGCGAGGAGGGTGCTAGAAGATTTTTAGAGGTGCCCCTTACCGCTGTCAGGGTGTTGAAGCTGAATAAGTATGGCTTAAAGTGTGTGGCAGGTCTTCAGGGTCACCAGGGTTTAAGTGGCATGAGGAAAGATCAGCTAAGGACTTTGATATTGGGTTTAGAAGGGAGAGACCTGGGTGGAGAGGCGACTGGGGGCCCCAGTCCCCAGCCCCCCCTCCACTCTACCCCCATATCAAACGTCAGGGTGCCTGAATTTAGTACATACCCCCAAGTTGATGGTCAATGGCAGCGTGGAATTCAATCACAGGGACCCTCTCCATTAAATGCACCTTCCCCTCCTCAAGGGTTGACTCCAGATTTGTTGTTTCGGCTTGAGATGGCCAAGGTTGAGGCCGCTAGAGCTCAGGTTGAGGCTGCAGAGAGAACAGCTATACGAGAGGCTGAACTGCAGGCAGAGTCTACTAGGTATCGGGCTGACAGGGAGCTGGAGAGATCTCGAG
The DNA here is from genome assembly GCA_032716605.1 of Paralithodes platypus. NCBI lineage: Eukaryota > Metazoa > Arthropoda > Malacostraca > Decapoda > Lithodidae > Paralithodes > Paralithodes platypus. The sequence continues at coordinate 14,126,180 of CM064522.1, read as the reverse complement.
TGGAGGTAACAGGGCGAAATATTGGGGGAGGTAACAGACATCGGGACCAATCATTGTCGCACCTGCTTAAACTAGTTCCTGTGTTCGATGAATTATGTGTGGCTGAGTTTTTTATGCGATTTGAGAAGAAGTGTCAGGAACACCAGTGGCCTCAGGAAAAGTGGGCAGCATTAGTTTCATCAAGACTCCTAGGAAAGGGGCTAAAAGCGTATGATGCACTACCTTTAGAGTCATGTGTAGTTTATGATGAGCTAAAGAAGGCTGTGCTACGGGCCTATGAGTTACAACCAGAAACTTACCGCTTGAAGTTTCGGGGTGTTACTAAGGGCAAGGATAGTACCTTCCTAGAACACGCCCGGGGCTTGTCTGATGCACTACGACATTGGCTGCGTTCTGAGAGGGCAGCTACTTTTGAGGAGTTTAGTGAGCTGGTTCTCTTGGAGCAGTTCTTTAAGTGCACAGGCGGGGACTTAACATTAAATATAAAGGAAAAGAATCCTAGAACTCTCCAGGAGGCAGCAGAAATGGCTGACCGCCGACTGTCATTAATTCGAGGGTGCGGAGCAGCAGCTAGGAGTGAGTCGGGTGCAAAGGATCGTACCCCTCCCCCTCCCAAGAATTTTGATACACATAAATACACAAAACCATCTAGCACTGACCATAAAACTGAACATAAACCAAATACCGTCCCGTATAAGAAGTCTAATGGTACCTCCCACTCCCAAGGGAAACCAAAGAGTAAAGAGTGCTTCGGCATGTCACAAGGAGGGTCACTTTGCAAATGCTTGTCCGAACAAGCCACCAAACAAGGTTGTGTCATTGGCCCGCAGCATAGGGGTGTCGCCTATATCTTCTGAGTTTGCCAAGGGTAGTTCGTCAGAGGGTGGGACACAGCCTGTGTTCAAGAGTCCGGAAGGCTCGAACCCTGTCCGCGACATCTTTGGGGGTCATAGAGGGCATGGTTTTGTGAGGTGGGCTGGCGAAAGGCGAGGAGTTAAGCTATTGCGTGATACGGGGGCTTCTCAGACCTTGTTAAAGAACTTTACTGGTAGACCGATTAACGCTGCTCGGGTGGTGGTAGTTCAGGGGATCAATGCTACGAAGTCCTACCCGCTGGTGCGGATGGAGCTGGAGGTGGGTGGTGTGGCGAAGGAGCTGGATGTAGGAATTGTAGAGAACTTGCCTGTTGAGGGCGTCGACCTCCTCCTCGGCAACGACTTTGCGGTGCCTGCTTCTAAGGTTTCACCCTTGGTCGTTGCCGAGAAGGCGGCCGACGTTAGTAGGGAGGAACAGGAGTGGGTTGAGAAGTGTAGCGTACAAACCATGGCGTGTGTTGTGACGCGTTCTCAGACATCCGGAGCCTTGCAGCCACCACCTCAGTCTATCAAACCGCGGAGGAAAGGTCACAAGAAAACGGGAAGTGTTGGTCAATTGGAGAGTTTTGAGCCGGCAGTGTTTCTTGGTGACTCATTATTGGCACCTATGTTAGAGTCTGGAGAGGCCCCGGGGCCTGTCACCGCTAGTGCAGGTGCAGGGCAGGAAGAGACTCTGCGACAGCATCGTTATGCGCAGCGTGAGGAAAGGATGGCTCAGCGGGACATTGGAGGTGGAAATAAATTATTTAAGATGAACTTGGATAATCTCGCACCTGCTGATATATGTTCCTTGCAGCTGGAAGATCCTGAAGTCAGGGCGTGTGGTAATGGTGCTGTCGAACTGGAGAGCGATGGGGATGCGCAGCCTGGTGATTTTTTCTTGTCCGAGGGGATCTTGTATCGGAGACATCAAGATCCCAAGAAAAAGTGGGATGGCGGGTCAGGATTAGTGGACCAGTTAGTAGTACCGAGGGTGTGTCGTGAGAGCTTATTGAGATTAGCTCATGATGTGCCTTTGGCAGGGCACCTGGGGGCACGTAAGACGGAGGCAGCTCTGAGCAAGCTTTTCTGGTGGCCTGGGTTAAAGGCGAGTGTCGTGTCATGGGTGTCACAGTGTCACACTTGTCAAGTTGTTGGGAAGCCCAATCAGGTCATCCCGAGAGCCCCGTTACAACCCATCCCTGTCATTGGGCCGCCCTTCAGCAAAGTAGTTATCGATATGGTTGGCCCATTGCCCTCCACTAGTGCCGGCAATAAATTTGTACTAACTGTAATGGATGTAGCAACACGGTATCCAGATGCTTACCCCATGCGCAACGGGATGGCTAAGACTGTTGTTAAAAACCTACTTGTCTATTTCTCTCGTTATGGCTACCCTCAGGAGATCCAGTCTGATCAGGGATCCAATTTTACTTCTGCTCTGTTTAAGCAGACCATGCAGCAACATGGGATAGTGTCTGTGGTGTCATCTGCCTACCATCCCGAGAGTCAGGGAGTTTTGGAAAGGTGGCACTCGACTCTCAAGAGTATGTTGCGGTGTTATTGCATGGAAAATGGGAAGGACTGGGATCTAGGTCTCCCATACGTTTTATTTGCTGCGAGAGAAGTACCTGGGGAGAGCTTGGGATTTAGCCCGAACGAGTTGGTTTTTGGACACAGGGTCAGGGGGCCCCTCCACATAGTCAAGGAGATCTAGGAGGGAGTCACAAAGCCATGCTCGCTTCTAAAGTATGTTGTTGAAAGCCGTGAGAGAATGCTAAAGAGCCTGGAGGTAGCAGGTCGGAACCTTAAGAGTTCACAAGCTCTGATGAAGGACAGATACGACCAGAAGGTGAAGCTGAGGGAGTTTGAAGTAGATCAGGAGGTACTGATACTACTGCCACTGGTGGGACACCCCTTGTCTGCCAAGTATTCTGGTCCGTATCGGGTTGTGAGGAAGGTTTCTGATCTAGACTATTTAGTAGCTACTCCTGATCGTAAGAAAAAGAACCAACTTTGCCATGTAAATCTGATGAAAGAGTATGTGAGGCGCCCCTCCGAGCCTCTCACTGTCCCGGTGTTGATCTGCAGCGATCATGGTGGAGAAGGAGGAAGGGACAGTCAAGCTGCGGGGGAGGATAATTGGGATTGTCATGTTTCCGCGGATCAGTGGGCGGGGAATTCTAGACAAGTGACTCACGAGTTGATATTGCACCTGCCTGAGCAACAACGTGTAGCTGTGCAGCACTTGTTTGATTCAAACCCAGCTGTTTTCGCGGAGCATCCTGGCCTCACTACTCAAGCGGTGCACGATGTCGATGTTGGGGACCACCCGTCCTTTAAATCAGTGCCATACCGTGTTCCCCCTATTAAATTACCAGCACTTAGGGAAGAGCTGGATTATATGCTGAAACGTGGGCTGATTTCTGAGGGTGCTGTAAGGTGGACTTCCCCAGTCACACTGCAGCCCAAACCAGATGGCAAGGTGCGGTTTTGTATAGATTTCCGCAGGTTGAATGGTTTAACCCCCACAAATGCCTACCCTCTCCCTCGCGTGGACGACAGTGTGGATAAGATAGGAAAAGCCAAGTTCCTCACTAAGATAGACCTTGTTAACCCGTACAGCCCCAGCGACGCGTCTGACGCGTCGGCGATGTATGTAACGCACAGCCCCAGAGACGCGCCTGACGCGTCACCCTAATTGCGCCGACCGTAACCTCAGGTGTAGCCACTCAAGAGGGCTCAGATTTGTATGGGAACTGTGTACGTATCCCACGCAACCGTGCCGATGGTTGAAAACTCTCAAAGTCCACGTGCGTGCGCGCGAGCGCGCAATACCCTCTTTATTTGGCATAATTGCGTTCAAATTTTTACTCCTGTAAAATCCGTTTTCGGGGGCTCTGTAGGACCATTTTTTAAGCTTTTTGAGCGCTTTTTCGTGGTTTTTCCTTCATTCCTAACCCATTCGCTATTGTTTCTGGAATAAAACCATTTTTTGAAAACCGGCCGGGTTCTGGTGCGCAAACATTGCAAAAACTGGTTAAGGGATATTGGCAAGTGCCCTTGTCTGAGCGAGCGCGAGAGGTGTGGGTTTGTGGTGGACGGTGCCACATATCGTTGCCATGTTATGCCATACGGGCTGAAAAATGCCCCTGCAACGTTTCAGAAATTAATGAACGACATTGTAGCCGACATTCCCAACTGTACGGTGTACCTAGATGATGTCCGACGATGATTTTAACAGTCACTGTGCTCACATCGGACAGCTTTTTAATAAACTGAATGAAGCAGGTTTGGTGGTAAACCTGGGTAAGTGCGATTTTGTCAAAGCCACAGTTTTGTACCTGGGGTTCGAGGTGGGGATGGGTCAAGTGTGCCCTCCACAGACAAAGATCAAAGCCATCGATCAGTTTCCCCAGCCTACGACTAAGAAACAAATCATGCGGTTTCTAGGTATGATAGGCTATTATCGTCGCTTCATCAAAGGCTATTCGACTGTACTTGCACCTTTAACTGACTTATTATCTAAGGACAAGAAGTTCTGGTGGGTTCCTGAGTGTGCAGAGGCATTTTCCTTGGTGAAACACCTGTTATGTACCCACCCATTATGCAGGGCCCTGGACTTCAGCAGACCTTTTCAGCTGGCGACTGATGCCAGTGGCGTAGGGGCTGGGGCTGTCTTGTTACAGACAGATGATGAAGGTATCGAACATCCAGTGTGTTTTTACAGTAAAAAATTCAATAGTGCACAAAGGAATTACTCTGTAATTGAAAAAGAACTCCTGGCGATAGTGCTGGCGCTCAGGCACTTCGATGTATATGTTCCTGCTTTCGGACCAGGTTTATACCGATCATCACCCTCTGAAATTCTTGAATCAGTTTCATAACCGGAATATGAGGCTGACCAGGTGGTCACTCATGCTTCAGGAGTATAATCTGGACATATGCCATATTGCCGGTTCTGATAACGTGATAGCGGATTGTCTATCAAGGGTGGATGATGTTGGTTAGACTGCCACAGGATTGAGGGTTGAGTGTGGAGGAAAATAGGCTGTCACTGTAGTTCAGCCGAAAAAAACAAATTAAAAAAGCAAGAACCTTATAAAAACTCTTTATTTTTTATAACGTGTAGAATTTTGTATAAGATGTTGTACCAGTATCTAAGTTGAATGTTTTCGCTTATTGTTGCTGAGTTAGTTGAACTTGCTCGGTGGAGCGCAACAGTCTTTATTTTATTTTTTATATATAGTGCCTTGTGTCGCAACAGTGTGTGGTACTATGAGAAGCTTTCTGTTAGATATGAAGAACTTAGTCAAGGGTCTTATATCTTGGGGGAGGTGTGACGCTTCAGCATAGTAACCACGTGCGGGCATGCGCGCGTGTCAGCTGCCCAGCCGTTTAGAAACCGGCTGGTGGTCGCCGGCCGGCAGGCTTTCCCTTAGTATATATCCTACGACAACGTAACTACTGTCTGGGATATTCTTATGTTGTTTCACAGCTTGTAGCTGCCCTTATTCTTAACCAACGCATCTTAGTATATTTTATTCTCGATAGTTGATTGTTTCATTATAATATATAAGATGTAAGTCTAGCGAGAGCGGGAAGAGACGAGCGGGAGAGAGAGATCGGCTTGGGGACGTTGCTTCGCGCGGAGAGACCAGCTTGGGACGAGCCTGAAGCGCTGCCACATGCATTTGATTGCAACGTTAGGCTTAGTTTCGACTCATGCACGGGGTAGAGGATTTTGACCAGGCAACTGTGTTGAGTGTTGCCAAGCCTGGGATGTATTCTGCATGCCTAGGGTGGGGTCCAGACAGATTCAAGACTCAGAGCTCACCTCATTGTCGTACCCTTCGGACCCCCTTGATATCTATCCCTCTCAACCCCACTTAGAAACGTTCTCTCTTACTTTGTATACCTTCTTTCCACTACTTCACCAATCTATTTAATTATACCTATGCCATTATACACTGTATGTCCTATCACTAGTATTTATTCCTGCTTATGAGTTAAGAGTTCTCTAAATCCGTAACGTACTTTCTTTGCTAAGCATCAGATCCTACAGTAGCCGCATGCAGTTTAGAGACCCGCATCTTGTCTACCTGTACGATGTTTTGAGGACTGTTTGCTTTCATCTTCTTTCACGCAGGGGTGTTTAGTTGTATTAATTAACGTAACGTTAAATGTACTTTCTTCTAGTTTGTTATTAAATTGTTTCGGCAATTTAATTCCGTTATCTATCTTTTCCTTGAAGCTTTAAGTCAACTTAATTGTGTGATCTTTTATATAGCCTGCTTGACTATCAGCAGTCTATAGTGCGTGCACCCTGTAACCGAGTCATAGGATACCTCGTTGTCCAGGCAGGACTCTTGACGGTTTAGGGTGGTTTGTTGCCTGGGTTTATAGATAAGGGTTGGATCTAGCGTTTTCCGTTGTTGCTTGTTGCCGCATACCTAGTCCAATAGAAAGAGCCCAGTGTTTATATATCCCAGGACGTAACACTTGCTTGTATTAGGGCTACATGGTGTTTTAGTAGGAGTTGGTTACACTCTTCTGCTGTTTCATGGTTACTGGCATAATTTGGTACTTTAATTATTCTTTTTAAAGGATTTAGCATAGGCTATCTCAAAGGCTCTGAAAACAGTGGAGCTAAATATGTTCTTTCCATTCCATAAGGAGAGCCTATAATCAGGTTTGCAGTAAGCATTAAATAAGTACAAAAATTTGTTTTTATCTACAGCTGAACATTTTCTATAAATGCTATGAAAGCTACCATAAAAACTATTCAATCTCTTCTCAATATCTAGTTTGTCCTTGAGATTATTGGATATTATGTGTCCCAGATAGTCATAGGATTGAACTACTAGTAGTAGTAGTAGTAGTAGTAGTAGTAGTAGTAGTAGTAGTAGTAGTAGCGATGTACGCATTAGGTCTCTCGGTGTTGCAATCATTAACAAGACATGAGACGACACATGTTAAGCAGGCGGCCTATGCAGATGATCTCACTGGAGCAGGGAAAGTCAACGATCTCAGCTGGTGGGAGCAAGTATCACAAGTAGGACCAGAAATAGGATACTATCCAAATGCTAGTAAGTCTATACTGATAGTAAAACCAGAACATTACGAAAATGCCTTAGAAGCTTTCAACGGTAGTGAAGTGGTCGTAACAAAGGACGGACAGCGTCATCTTGGGGCCGTGATTGGCACAGAAGAGTTCAAGAAGCAATATATGGAAGAGAAGGTCAGAGAGTGGGTAAAAGAAATAGAAATACTAGCCAAAATTGCAAAGACGGAACCACAGGCTGCATATTCGGCATTCACTTATGGGGTCAAACACCGCTGGACCTACTTGATGCGTACCATTCCAAACGTGAGTCTACTGTACTACTTCAACCGCTAGAAGATGCCATCAGAGACAAACTCATCCCAGTTTGGATGAAGTCCCACACCCCAAATGCTACAGAGAGGGAGTTGCTCGCACTTCCTCCTAGGTTAGGAGGGCTTGGAATCATCAATCCGGTGAGGAGGGCAACAACGGAACACCAGAACTCAGTAAAGATAACAGAATCTCTCACTGAACGCATTGTAGCGCAAGATCCTGACGGTGAAGTGGACTAGGCGGACATCTACAACATCAGAAAGACCATCACGTCAGAGAGGCAAAACTCACAGAAAAATGACCTGGCACAATTGATGCAACAACTTTCCCTGAGACTAACAAGAAAGTACAAATAGCACAAGAAACGGTTGCTTCAAATTGGCTGAAAACACTACCAATCAAGGCAAAAGGCTTCAATTTAAACAAACAAGAATTAATGATGCAATTTAAATACCTCCTTAATATAATATTTTAAGTCTTTCTCTGTTGCATCGTTGTCAACTCTTCCAATGAAAACATCAATTGATCTTGCAGCACCTTTAAATGACAACTACTCTTTTTGGAACCTTTCACTCCAGTTGTTACCCTCCTTGGTATCCTGGTTCGCTTCCTACCCTTTACTAGCGTCCATCCGTCGTTCCCTGGTGATAGTTGACGTTGGCGGGATGGGGTAAGGAGGATCCCAGGGCCCCCAGCTACTGGGGGTCGGAAGTTGCCCTTGAACAGCACCCGTACTTCTTCTAGTGACACAGGATGAAGATGCCAGGCTGGGTAGTCTCCCTCTCTGCACATCCACACCTCTGCTCCGCCCCCCGAGCCAGAAACCCCCCCCCCTCACCTAAACACCGGCCATCCCCACCTCACCATCACCGTTCCTCCTCATGCTGGGAAATACGTCAGCATCACCACCATCATCTACAGGACTGCTCTCCACCGTCCCTCTCGTTGCTTCTTCTCCTCACCTCACTTCTGCTTCCCGTTACGTTTCCGTTCTCTCTCGCAGCTTCCAAACTACCTCGTCCGTTCCTCACACTGGGTGTCGAGCTACTATTTCTCAGTGCTTCTGCGTAATTTCTGGTGTTGTTAACGTCATTGTTGAAGTTCATTTCCTCATGTTGTGGAGGAGGTGATCCTGGATGTTCTATTATGTCATGGAGAGAAGCCATGTCATCCAAAACATTAGCATCATTCACTGTCATGTCTCGTACTACTTCATCCATTCCTGATACAGCACTGGTGAACTTTAACTTTAAATCACCAAGTCAATTTTTAGCTGTCGTATTTTAACCTCCGTTTTTATGTCTAATATCTTTGGGCAAAAGTTCCTTAACATTTTGCGACATCGCCAGACCCCTCCACCATCTCACCCACAAAGGCACGGAATTCATCTGGACCCCCGAAAGACACTTAGCCTTTGAGACTCTGAAAGACAAGCTGGTAAAATCAACCACTGTCGCCTTCCCAGATAATTCCCGACCCTTCTGCCTGTACACGGACGTGTCCCTGTACGCCATCCGGAGCTGTCCTGGCCCCAATCGGGATGGATCCGAACACGTAATTGCTTATGCCAGCTCCACCTTGAACACCGCCCAGCAAAACTACGCCGCCACAAAGCGTGGATGCCTCGGAGTAATTTTGAGCTTTAAAACCATTTCCGATCCTTTGTCCTAGGCGCCAAGTTAGATATCATTATGGACCACCAAAGCTTACAATGGCTCAGAAAATCGGAGACAAACTCAGCACTATTAGTACGTTGGAGGAAACCCTAGAAGAATACGACTTCGCCATCCACTACCCCGGAAAACTCCACACCAACGCCGATGCACTCTCCCCGCCTACCTGTACTCGAGGACATCCCCACCAACCTCGCAGCCCTACAACACACCGACCTCATCAACAATCCCCCCGACTCCACCCCACCACCGCCTACCCTACTCCAATCCTGGCAAAGAAAACCAAACCTAAATGGATCCCCCAACACAATTTTCTGCAATTGCCTCGCTGGGCGACCACTAACACCGACCTCTGGACACATCGTCGTCGAGCCAACGGTTGCTCAAGAGTACATGATTGCAATCCACGAAGGAAACGGCATCCACCTAGGACAGAACAATGCTCAAGAATATTCCAAGACCAATACTGGACCATCAACCCCTCCGGAATTGCCAAGAAAAGTAACCGAATCTTGCAAGCAATGGCACTGGCAAGGACAGTGCCGCACCAGCTGGACCCGCCGGCCCTCTCTGCTCAAAACCATTCAACCCTCCTCCTTAGACGTCATAGGGCCTTTTCCATTAGCCACGGTAAACGCTACATCGTCACCTTCGTCGACCTACTCCAAATTCCTAATCGCCTGCCCCACTTCCGACCACACAGCACAACCATTGCCACACTACTAGCCACCGAAATCTTGCCAGTCTTCGGAATACCCTGTCACTTCTGTCTGACAACGCCCCAGAATTTAAGGGACAAATTTGGGAAGAGTTCAGCTCTGTGGCATCAAAATCAAGCAACTCCTCCCCCTACTGCCCCAGGCAACGCAGTCTTAGAAGCCACCGCAGACCATCAACAACCAGCTCCACACAAGAATGATAGCTTTAAATACTCGACTGGCCTCCCAATTAAAAAATGATTCAACGGGGAATGACAAACACCTGCCCAAAAAAGAAGACGGGTAATTTCCCCACACGAGCGAGTATATGGCACAGCCCCGCCCCTCCTCCCTCATACTCACCCTCTATCACCAAGGCCACACCTCATCCACTACACAATTCAGCCGTGACCCCTTGCAACAAGCTCATAAAACACTCATCTCCCAACAACCGGCCAAGTCTACCAAGCACCAAAACACGACGCCCTCCTGACGACACAAAAGCCCTTCGCCATCCACGATCACACGTAATGGTGTTGCCAAACTACAAGTCTTCAATAGAAACTGAGCCCCGCGTTACGTAGGCACATACAAAGGAGAAGTACAAAGGAAGTACAAAGGAACTCACAGCACCAACAGGTCTAGTGACCCTTGCTAGGTTTGTCTTTGTCCTCCAAAAACACTGGAGGATCAAGTGTCCAAACAGTGGTTTAGAGTGGGTAAGGGACCATATGGGAAAGGGAACTACTAAGCCCTGCGCAACAACGTGGGCAGGACTAGGAAGTTAGTAGGGGACATATTGGGTTAGTAACTTAGGGGAGGATTAAAACAAGTTATTCATTTACAAACGCAGTCGGTCGCGAGGTTTAGTTTGATGCGAGATATTTGTCTAGGTCGGAATTTTAAATGAATTCATACGGTGCTGCAGTCTATAACGCTCCTCGGGGAAGCCCATTCCACAAGTTGACAACTCGATGGCAAGAAGAAATTCTTAGATTCGTTGCGAGCGTTAAAAGATTTAACCAATAATTTTGCAACCGTTTTGCCCGCCGCGTCGTAATTAGATTGGTCGATAGTGATAGTACTACTAAAGTTCATCAATTGTTGATGCGCACTCTTTGATGATTTTTGAAACACATTGAATTAAGTCGCCTCTTAATCTGCGCTGGGTTAAAGGAAATAGATTTTAATTCTCTATAGACGCTCTTCGTATGGTTTTGGTTCCCCCTCACACCCTCCATTTTAATAATAATATTAAGGCGCTAGGTATCATTTTTGGTAACTCTACGTTTGAACTCGTTCTAGCTTGTGGAATATCTTTTGGTAAATAAGGGCAACCCAGGATTTGACCGCCGTATTCCAGAAGAGGGCGTACCTAAGGAATTGTAAAGGTTTAGGATAACTTGCGTTTGGATTTATGCTCACATGACCTGCCTAGACGCCAATTATTTTGTTTGCCTTCGTAACAACTTCTGAACATTGTTGACAACTCGTTTTAAGGTTACTACTCGCTATTTGTTACTAAACCCAGATCCAGTTTCTCTGTTTACATTCTTAAGCTGAGTGCCATTCATCGAAATAGTTTGCTTTCCCGTACTTTAGGTAATCCGACATGTAGTTATTTACATTTATCCGCATTGAAAACTCATTTGCCAAATTTGGGGCCAACATGACACTTTATCTAGATTTGTGTTGCCTCCGTCCAACACTTTGTTTCTTTTGAAGATTACCGCTTTTTTATCAATTTTTGTATCGTCAGCAAATGCTTGAGATTGTACAGGAAGACCCTCATCTATGTCGTTGATTTTAAATTAAAAAGAACTTGTCCTAAGAATTGGTCCTAGTATACCGATCCCTGGGGTACCCCGCTACTTACATTGGTCCATTTAGATGCCTGACCGTTTATGACTACAGCCCTTTGCTTTCTGTTGCTGAGCCAATTTTCTATCCATTTCAAAACCCACCGTCTTGTATTCCATGCGCTTTTAGTTTTAGCACACTAAACGTTTGTGGTGAACTTTGTCAAAGGCCCTTGTGAAAATCAAGGTATATAATATTCACAGCTTTCACTCTCATCGTAGAGGTTTATGATATCGTGGTAAGAAGTCTAAGAGTTTTGTTCAACCGGAACGTTTTTTACTAAAGCGCGTGTTTCTTATCTTTAAGTATGTTATTTTCCTCTCAAGTGATTTTACGATCTGTCT
>CM064522.1:13712204-14114272 GCA_032716605.1 Paralithodes platypus | reverse complement strand
GGCAAGGTGCGGTTTTGTATAGATTTCCGCAGGTTGAATGGTTTAACCCCCACAATGCCTACCCCCTCCCTCGCGTGGACGACAGTGTGGATAGATAGGAAAAGCCAAGTTCCTCACTAAGATAGACCTTGTTAACCCGTACAGCTCCAGCGACGCGTCTGACGGAGTCGGCGATGTATGTAACGCACAGCCCCAGAGACGCGCCTGACGCGTCACCCTAATTGCGCTGACCGTAACCTCAGGTGTAGCCACTCAAGAGGGCTCAGATTTGTATGGGAACTGTGTACGTATCCCACGCAACCGTGCCGATGGTTGAAAACTCTCAAAGTCCACGTGCGTGCGCGCGAGCGCGCAATAACCTGTTTTTTTGGGATAATTGCCTTCAATTTTTTACTCTTGTAAAATCCGTTTTCGGGGGCTCTGTAGGACCATTTTTTAAGCTTTTTGAGCGCTTTTTCGTGGTTTTTCCTTCATTCCTAACCCATTCGCTATTGTTTCTGGAATAAAACCATTTTTTGAAAACCGGCCGGGTTCTGGTGCGCAAACATTGCAAAACTAGCCGGGGCTCCACGGGTTAAGGGATATTGGCAAGTGCCCTTGTCTGAGCGAGCGCGAGAGGTGTGTGGGTTTGTGGTGGACGGTGCCACATATCGTTGCCATGTTATGCCATACGGGCTGAAAAATGCCCCTGCAACGTTTCAGAAATTAATGAACGACATTGTAGCCGACATTCCCAACTGTACGGTGTACCTAGATGATGTCATAATATACGACGATGATTTTAACAGTCACTGTGCTCACATCGGACAGCTTTTTAATAAACTGAATGAAGCAGGTTTGGTGGTAAACCTGGGTAAGTGCGATTTTGTCAAAGCCACAGTTTTGTACCTGGGGTTCGAGGTGGGGATGGGTCAAGTGTGCCCTCCACAGACAAAGATCAAAGCCATCGATCAGTTTCCCCAGCCTACGACTAAGAAACAAATCATGCGGTTTCTAGGTATGATAGGCTATTATCGTCGCTTCATCAAAGGCTATTCGACTGTACTTGCACCTTTAACTGACTTATTATCTAAGGACAAGAAGTTCTGGTGGGTTCCTGAGTGTGCAGAGGCATTTTCCTTGGTGAAACACCTGTTATGTACCCACCCCATACTCAGGGCCCTGGACTTCAGCAGACCTTTTCAGCTGGCGACTGATGCCAGTGGCGTAGGGGCTGGGGCTGTCTTGTTACAGACAGATGATGAAGGTATCGAACATCCAGTGTGTTTTTACAGTAAAAAATTCAATAGTGCACAAAGGAATTACTCTGTAATTGAAAAAGAACTCCTGGCGATAGTGCTGGCGCTCAGGCACTTCGTGTATATGTTCCTGCTTTCGGACCAGTCGTAGGGGGTTTATAACCAATCATCACCTACTGAAATTCTTGAATCAGTTTCATAACGGGAATATGAGGCTGACCAGGTGGTCACTCATGCTTCAGGAGTATATCTGGACATATGCCATATTGCCGGTTCTGATAACGTGATAGCGGATTGTCTATCAAGGGTGGATGATGTTGGTTAGACTTCCACAGGATTGAGGGTTGAGTGTGGAGGAAAATAGGCTGTCACTGTAGTTCAGCCGAAAAAAACAAATTAAAAAAGCAAGAACCTTATAAAAACTCTTTATTTTTTATAACGTGTAGAATTTTGTATAAGATGTTGTAGCAGTATCTAAGTTGAATGTTTTCGCTTATTGTCGCTGAGTTAGTTGAACTTGCACCGTGGAGCGCAACAGTCTTTATTTTTATTTTTATATATAGTGCCTTGTGTCGCAACAGTGTGTGGTACTATGAGAAGCTTTCTGTTAGATATGAAGAACTTAGTCAAGGGTCTTATATCTTGGGGGAGGTGTGACGCTTCAGCATAGTAACCACGTGCGGGCATGCGCGCGTGTCAGCTGCCCAGCCGTTTAGAAACCGGCTGGTGGTCGCCGGCCGGCAGGCTTTCCCTTAGTATATATCCTACGACAACGTAACTACTGTCTGGGATATTCTTATGTTGTTTCACAGCTTGTAGCTGCCCTTATTCTTAACCAACGCATCTTAGTATATTTTATTCTCGATAGTTGATTGTTTCATTATAATATATAAGATGTAAGTCTAGCGAGAGCGGGAAGAGACGAGCGGGAGAGAGAGATCGGCTTGGGGACGTTGCTTCGCGCGGAGAGACCAGCTTGGACGAGCCTGAAGGCGCTGCCACATGCATTTGATTGCAACGTTAGGCTTAGTTTCGACTCATGCACGGGGTAGAGGATTTTGACCAGGCAACTGTGTTGAGTGTTTGCCAGGCCTGGGTTGTATTCTGCAGGTCTAGGGGGGGATCCAGACAGGTTCAAGGCTCAGGGCTCACCTCATTGGCGTACCCCTCGGACCCCCTTGATATCGATCCCTCTCAACCCCACTTAGAAACGTTCTCTCTTACTTTTATACCTTCTTTCCACTACTACACCAATCTATTTAATTATACCATGCCTTATACCTGTATGTCCTATCACTAGTATTTATTCCTGCTTATGAGTTAAGAGTTCTCTAATCCGTAACGTACTTTCTTTGCTAAGCATCAGATCCTACAGTAGCCGCATGCAGTTTAGAGACCGCATCTTGTCTACCTGTACGATGTTTTGAGGACTGTTTGCTTTCATCTTCTTTCACGCAGGGGTGTTTAGTTGTATTAATTAACGTAACGTTAAATGTACTTTCTTCTAGTTTGTTATTAAATTGTTTCGGCAATTTAATTCCGTTATCTATCTTTTCCTTGAAGCTTTAAGTCAACTTAATTGTGTGATCGTTTATATAGCCTGCTTGACTATCAGCAGTCTATAGTGCGTGCACCCTGTAACCGAGTCATAGGATACCTCGTTGTCCAGGCAGGACTCTTGACGGTTTAGGGTGGTTTGTTGCCTGGGTTTATAGATAAGGGTTGGATCTAGCGTTTTCCGTTGTTGCTTGTTGCCGCATACCTAGTCCAATAGAAAGAGCCCAGTGTTTATATATCCCAGACGTAACACTTGCTTGTATTAGGGCTACATGGTGTTTTAGTAGGAGTTGGTTACACTCTTCTGCTGTTTCATGGTTACTGGCATAATTTGGTACGTTAATTATTCTTTTAAAGGATTTAGCATAGGCTATCTCAAAGGCTCTGAAAACAGTGGAGCTAAATATGTTCTTTCCATTCCATAAGGAGAGCCTATAATCAGGTTTGCAGTAAGCATTAAATAAGTACAAAAATTTGTTTTATCTACAGCTGAACATTTTCTATAAATGCTATGAAAGCTACCATAAAAACTATTCAATCTCTTCTCAATATCTAGTTTGTCCTTGAGATTATTGGATATTATGTGTCCCAGATAGTCATAGGATTGAACTACTAGTAGTAGTAGTAGTAGTAGTAGTAGTAGTAGTAGTAGTAGTAGCGATGTACGCATTAGGTCTCTCGGTGTTGCAATCATTAACAAGACATGAGACGACACATGTTAAGCAGGCGGCCTATGCAGATGATCTCACTGGAGCAGGGAAAGTCAACGATCTCAGCTGGTGGGAGCAAGTATCACAAGTAGGACCAGAAATAGGATACTATCCAAATGCTAGTAAGTCTATACTGATAGTAAACCAGAACATTACGAAAATGCCTTAGAAGCTTTCAACGGTAGTGAAGTGTCGTAACAAAGGACGGACAGCGTCATCTTGGGGCCGTGATTGGCACAGAAGAGTTCAAGAAGCAATATATGGAAGAGAAGGTCAGAGAGTGGGTAAAAGAAATAGAAATACTAGCCAAAATTGCAAAGACGGAACCACAGGCTGCATATTCGGCATTCACTTATGGGGTCAAACACCGCTGGACCTACTTGATGCGTACCATTCCAAACGTGAGTCTACTGTACTACTTCAACCGCTAGAAGATGCCATCAGAGACAAACTCATCCCAGTTTGGATGAAGTCCCACACCCCAAATGCTACAGAGAGGGAGTTGCTCGCACTTCCTCCTAGGTTAGGAGGGCTTGGAATCATCAATCCGGTGAGGAGGGCAACAACGGAACACCAGAACTCAGTAAAGATAACAGAATCTCTCACTGAACGCATTGTAGCGCAAGATCCTGACGGTGAAGTGGACTAGGCGGACATCTACAACATCAGAAAGACCATCACGTCAGAGAGGCAAAACTCACAGAAAAATGACCTGGCACAATTGATGCAACAACTTTCCCTGAGACTAACAAGAAAAGTACAAATAGCACAAGAAACGGGTGCTTCAAATTGGCTGAAAACACTACCAATCAAGGCAAAAGGCTTCAATTTAAACAAACAAGAATTTAATGATGCAATTTAAATACCTCCTTAATATAATATTTTAAGTCTTTCTCTGTTGCATCGTTGTCAACTCTTCCAATGAAAACATCAATTGATCTTGCAGCACCTTTAAATGACAAACTATCACTCTTTTTGGAACCTTTCACTCCAGTTGTTACCCTCCTTGGTAGTCCTGGTTTCGCTTCCTACCCTTTACTAGCGTCCATCCGTCGTTCCCTGGTGATAGTTGACGTTGGCGGGATGGGGTAAGGAGGATCCCAGGGCCCCCAGCTACTGGGGGTCGGAAGTTGCCCTTTGACACAGCACCCGTACTTCTTCTAGTGACACAGGATGAGAGGATGCCAGGCTGGGTAGTCTCCCTCTGCACATCCACACCTCTGCTCCGCCCACCCGAGCCAGAAACCCCCCCCCCCCCACCTAAACACCGGCCATCCCCACCTCACCATCACCGTTCCTCCTCATGCTGGGAAATACGTCAGCATCACCACCATCATCTACAGGACTGCTCTCCACCGTCCCTCTCGTTGCTTCTTCTCCTCACCTCACTTCTGCTTCCCGTTACGTTTCCGCTCTTCTCTCTCGCAGCTTCCAAACTACCTCGTCCGTTCCTCACACTGGGTGTCGAGCTACTATTTCTCAGTGCTTCTGCGTAATTTCTGGTGTTGTTAACGTCATTGTTGAAGTTCATTTCCTCATGTTGTGGAGGAGGTGATCCTGGATGTTCTATTATGTCATGGAGAGAAGCCATGTCATCCAAAACATTAGCATCATTCACTGTCATGTCTCGTACTACTTCATCCATTCCTGATACAGCACTGGTGAACTTTAACTTTAAATCAGCAAAGTCAATTTTTAGCTGTCGTATTTTAACCTCCGTTTTTATGTCTAATATCTTTGGCAAAAGTTCCTTAACATTTTGCCGACATCGCCAGACCCCTCCACCATCTCACCCACAAAGGCACGGAATTCATCTGGACCCCCGAAAGACACTTAGCCTTTGAGACTCTGAAAGACAAGCTGGTAAAATCAACCACTGTCGCCTTCCCAGATAATTCCCGACCCTTCTGCCTGTACACGGACGTGTCCCTGTACGCCATCGGAGCTGTCCTGGCCCCAATCGGGGATGGATCCGAACACGTAATTGCTTATGCCAGCTCCACCTTGAACACCGCCCAGCAAAACTACGCCGCCACAAAGCGTGAATGCCTCGGAGTAATTTGAGCTTTAAACCATTTCCGATCCTTTGTCCTAGGCGCCAAGTTAGATATCATTATGGACCACCAAAGCTTACAATGGCTCAGAAAATCGGAGACAAACTCAGCACTATTAGTACGTTGGAGGGAAACCCTAGAAGAATACGACTTCGCCATCCACTACCGCCCCGGAAAACTCCACACCAACGCCGATGCACTCTCCCGCCTACCTGTACTCGAGGACATCCCCACCAACCTCGCAGCCCTACAACACACCGACCTCATCAACACCTCCATCCGCCCCGACTCCACCCCACCACCGCCTACCCTACTCCAATCCTGGCAAAGAAAAACCAAACCTAAATGGATCCCCAACACAATTTTCTGCAAATTGACTCGCTGGGGCGACCAATTAACAACCGACTCTGGACACATCGTCGTCGAGCCAACGGTTGCTCAAGAGTACATGATTGCAATCCACGAAGGAAACGGCATCCACCTAGGACAGAACAAAATGCTCAAGATATTCCAAGACCAATACTGGACCATCAACCCCTCCGGAATTGCAAGAAAAGTAACCGAATCTTGCAAGCAATGTGCACTGGGCAAGGACAGGTGCCGCACAGCTGGACCCGCCGGCGCCCTCTCTGCTCAAAAACCATTCCAACCCCTCTCCTTAGACGTCATAGGGCCTTTTCCCATTAGCCACGGTAAACGCTACATCGTCACCTTCGTCGACATCTACTCCAAATTCCTAATCGCCTGCCCCACTTCCGACCACACAGCAACAACCATTGCCACACTACTAGCCACCGAAATCTTGCCAGTCTTCGGAATACCCCTGTCACTTCTGTCTGACAACGCCCCAGAATTTAAGGGACAAATTTGGGAAGAGTTCACCAGGCTCTGTGGCATCAAAATCAAGCACTCCTCCCCCTACTGGCCCCAGGGCAACGCAGTCTGCGGAAGAAGCCACCGCACCATCAACAACCAGCTCCACACAAGAATGATAGCTTTAAATACCTCAGACTGGGCCTCCCAAGTAAAAATGATTCAACGGGGAATGAACACCTGCCCAAAAGAAGACGGGATTTCCCCCCACGAGCGAGTATATGGCACAGCCCCCCTCCTACTACCCTTCTATCACCGAGCCACATCATCCACTACACAATTCAGCCTTGACCCCTTGCAACAACTCAAAAACACTCTCCACACCGCCCAAGTCTACCAAGACACAAAACACGACGCCCTCGACGACAAAAGCCCTTTCGCCATCCACGATACCGTAATGGTGGCCAAACTACAAGTCTTCAATAAACTGAGCCCGCGTTACGTAGGCCCATACAAAGGAGTACAAAGGAGTACAAAGAAAATCAAGCAACAACAGGTCTAGTGACCCTTCTAGGTTGCTTGTCCTCCAAAACACTGAGGATCAAGTGTCCAAACAGTGGTTTAGAGTGGGTAAGGGAACATTGGAAAGGGAACTACTGCCCTGCCACTAACGTGGCAGGACTAGGAAGTTAGTAGGGGACATATGGGTTAGTAACTTAGGGGAGGATAAAGTTATTCATTTACAAACGCAGTCAGTCGCGGGTTTGATGCGAGATATTTGTCTAGGCGGAATTTAAATGAATCAACGGTGCTGCAGTCTATAATGTCTCGGGGAAGCCCATTCCACAAGTTGACAACTCGATTGAAGAAGAAATTCTTAGATTCGTGCGAGTTAAAAGATTTACCAATAATTTTGCAACCGTTTCCCCCGCGTGTAATTAGATTGGTCGATAGTGAAGTACTTACTACAGTTCATATTGTTGATGCCTTTGATGATTTTGAACACTTGAAATAAGTCGCCTCTTAATCTGCGCTGGGTTAAAGGAAATAGATTTAATTCTCTAAGACGCTCTTCGTATGGTTTGTTCTTTAGGCTAGGTATCATTTTGGTAACTCTACGTTGAACTCGTTCTAGCTTGTTTATATCTTTTTGGTAATAAGGGCACCAGGATTGAACGCAGTATTCCAGAAGAGGGCGGACTAAGGAATTGTAAAGGGTTAGGATAACTTCTTTGGATTTATGCTCAAATGACCTGCCTATAAAGCCAATTATTTTGTTTGCCTTCTTAACAACTTCTGAACATTGTTGACTCGGTTTTAGGTTACTCGATATTGTTACTCCCAGATCAGTTTCTCTGTTTACATTCTTAAGCTGAGTGCCATTCATCGAATAGTTTGCTTTCTCATTTAGGTATCCGACATGTAGTACTTTACATTTATCCGCATTGAAACTCATTTGCCAAATTTGGGCCAAACATGACAATTTATCTAGATTGTGTTGCATATCGTCAACTTGTTCTTTTGAGAGTACGCTATTTGCAATTTTTGTATCGTCAGCAAATTTTGAGATTGTGCAGGTGAGACCCTCATCTATGTCGTTGATGTAAATTAGAAAGAGAATTGGTCCTAGTACCGATCCCTGGGGTACCCCGCTACTTACATTGGTCCATTTAGATGCCTTACCGTTTATGACTACCCTTTGCTTTCTGTTGCTGAGCCAATTTTCTATCCATTTCAACACACCGTCTTGTATTCCATGCGCTTTTAGTTTTAGCACTAAACGTTTGTGGGGAACTTTGTCAAAGGCCTTTTGAAAATCAAGGTATATAATATCTACAGCTTTACTCTCATCGTAGAGGTTGAGGATATCGTGGAAGAAGTCTAAGAGGTTTGTTAAACAGGAACGTTTTTTACGAAAGCCGTGTTGAGTATCTTTAAGTATGTTATTTTCCTCTAAGTGATTTACGAGTCTGTCTCGTATGACCGTTTCTAGCATTTTACATACAACTGAGGTTAAGCTAATTGGACGATAGTTACTGGGTAGGGATTTGCTGCCTTTTTTGAATATCGGTGTTACGTTGGCTAGCTTCCACTGATCAGGCATAGTTCCAGACTGCAAGGATTTATTGAATAGTAATGTCAGTGGTTTGGGGAGCTCATTCTTAGCTTCCTTTAGAACTCTAGGCGAGATTGTATCAGGTCCTGGCGTTTTATTTACCTTGAGTTTATCTAAACAATTCAATACTTCTCTCTCTGTAACGGTGATATTGCTTAGAACATCTGAATTATCAATCTGAATCGGCGATGGTGTAGGGATATCACTGAGGTCTTCTGTTGTAAAAACTGATGCAAAGAAGGTATTGAGGGCATTACTCATTTGTACTTCGTCTTTGGTGTATTCTCCTTTTTCATCGACTAACGGTCCAACAGTTGAAGTAACTACTTTTTTCTTTCTGATATAACTATAGAATTCTTTCGGGTTTGTTTTACTTTGATTCGCAATATGTAACTCTAAGGTCTTTTTACTTTGCTTAATTAACTTTTTGGCTTTGCGTCGTAGCTCTACAAATTTCACCCGTTCTTCGTCATTTTGTGAGGATTTTAATCTATCATTAGCAAATTTTTTAGCAAGCAGGCAGTTTGAAATATCTTTATTCCACCATTTGGGCTTATTATTATGGCCTGGACGCCGTATTTTCGATGGTATGCAGTCTTGCACTGCTTTTAGGTAAGTGGTTTCGAATAACTTCCAAGATGTATTTATGTCGTTATTGTTAATTAAAAAGCTCCAGTCAGTTTCTTTAAACATAGCTCTAAGTTTATGGAAGTTTGCTTTCTTGAAATTAGGGACTTTTTCGATGCTACTATTTGGTTCGTTACTAGTAAACTTTAAAGTGAAAGTTATGGTACGATGGTCGCTGTTACTGAATTCATCACCAACATTCAAATTCTCTATCAATTCTTCTTTTGTTGCAAGTACAATGTCAAGAACGTTATTACCACGGGTCGGCATTCGAACAAATTGATAAAGCGAACTCTCTTGCAAGTTCGTATACAAGTCATGTCCGGAGTGTGAAGTAAGAGTATCGCCCCACTTGGTCACAGGTAAATTAAAGTCGCCAAAAATTACGGTATCTTGTGAGTTACTTACATCTGCAATTTGTTCGTAAATTTCTCGGTCAGTTTGCACTGATTGAGCTGGAGGTCTGTATATTAACGCAAGTATTATTTTTGTACCTTTATTATTCTTTATTAGCACAAAAGATGTGTCGACGTTCACAATACACATACACACATACACAGTATCCCATGTCCCAAACGCCTACCAGACCTCCATCAATTATTACGGAGAAACCCGCACAATGCGCAACCGTTTCATCCGCATATACAAACCAAGCGAGACACCCTCCCCTGCACCCCAACCCGGACCCAGCCATGACCTCACCACCACTACCACCCACACCGACCCTGTCATCCCTACTCCAGCCATTCCTTACATGCCACCTCCAACCCCCCCTGCCCCGCCACCCAAGCCGCACCCCCACCCCCACCAAAAAATCCACCAACACCCCCCCCGAACCCCCCCTCCCCAAAACACCACCTCAACCCCCAACCCCTCCGACACCACACCCAAAACCACCCCTCTTAACCCACCAAAGGAACCTACTCAACCATGCCACTACGAACTACGATCCAAAACCTTACCTCAACCACGACTCCCCATTCATCACCGAATCAAAAGGCTGGTCAAAACAAAAACACAGCCCCACAAAACAAAATCCCTTCCCACCTTAACCCATAAAACAAATCCTTCCCCAACCAATAATCCCCTCCCCTAATCTTTCCTCCCCAACCTCCCAGTCCCCACCAAACTCAACCCCCAACTCCCCCTTCACCTCCTCAACTGTACCATCCCCCCCCCCCCCCCCCAATCCTAAACCTACCACCCCCCCTAACCACAAACCCACAACCTCCACGATCACAACTAACACCACCCCTTACGAATTACCAACCCGCCTTGCTCCACCAACCTTATCACCTTTTCCCTCTACCTTATCCCCCCCAAAACCCCTCAAACCCACCAGACAACAAATCAAACCAGCCAACAAACCCCCAACTACCCCAACCCCAAACCCCCAACCCCAACCCCACTCACTGTAAATCATCTCCCCCCCCGAGTCTAGTCCCGAGGCCCCCAGTAAACAAGGCACACGTACAAAATCAGGCCGACTAAGTAAACAACCAGACCGATTCTCGTCAATAATCGACACAACCCACACCACCAACGCCAAACAAGGAAAACAACTACCAACAAAACAAATAGACATCACCAACACCACAAGCCACCAAAACCCTACACATAAACAAACCAAGCACCCAAAACAAACACCCCCATGCAGAATAGCGGGAATCACCTGCTCCACCAACCCTCCGGCCATACAACAGAACTTAATTACCCCCCCACCGTTAATCACCGCTACCCCTACACCCGCATCTCCATATGACCCTCTGACACCACCACGACAGACCACCACTCGCCCGGCTACCACCACCACCACCACCACATCTCTCTCCCCCACCGACCAAAATTTTCCTTCTGTCAACATGGAACAAACACCCTTCATCCGGAGAGTTAAAGTAACCTCAGATGCCGGACGCCTAACCAGAATCCGGCACCCCCACGAAGCCGTCGCCACAAGCCTGATCAACACCACAGATACAACTCTCCTGGTCAACATAGACCCAATCAAAACCCCGGACCAACGATCCATCAAATGGTGGGACTTCCTCCACCAACAAACCTTAACTTTCCACTACTTCAAAAATTTTACATTCGACCTTAAGGTACGGGGTCGTACCTACGACGAAGGAGAGGGAAGTGAAATACAAGGAGGACGAGAAAGCGACAGGCCCCCTCGAGAAACAACATACAACCAAGACACCAACAACAGACCAGAGGAGACACACCAGCACCCAACCAAGACGGGACAGAAACGAAAAGCTCCTCCCCGTCAGGATCATCCCCAAACCAAGGTCGCCACCTGCAAAACCCGGCAGTCACTACCCCAGCAACTAGCCCGGACAACGTGCCCCAAAATGGCTGACCACCAAACCACCAAGATAGACACACAAAGATGCACCCAGGATGGTGAAAGAGCGCGTGGCCCCGCACCAACCCGACCCAACACGAACCCGAGTTACTATGCCAGGTCAAGAGGTTTTCACCCCAAATTAACCACCGGGAGAACCCATCCCAAAATGGCCGACTCCAAGCCACGACCTCCAACCTCACGGAGGACTGTGCTTCCTCAACCCTTCTAGACCCAACCCCTCCACAACACTCAACAGGTACACATCATCTAACTTCCAGCCTTCTAGTATACAAACCACATTTCCTTAACCCCAGACATTCTTGAAGTACCTCTGCTGATTTATATATGTTTAATTCTGATCATCCTGCAGCGGCCATAACTGCAAACCATGTATTATTGTATTAATGATATATATATATATATATATATATATATATGTTTAACTATGACAGCCCTCTAAGAAGAACACAAGGAGGGAAGACACCCCTTATCTCTACCTTACGACGGTATAAGTATGCACCCCATACTAATTATTATCTTGATGTACCCCTGCTAAATACTATGTTTAATTCTGATCAATCTACAGACGATCATCTCAAGAGAGAAAGACAGGGAAGACACCTGGTATCTCTCTGCATTGTCAGTATGTGTATGTGTACCATACCAAAGCAACAGCCAGACAGACAGACACTCACTAACACGGTCGGTGAGAGAGGAACAAACCACCCCGCCCCTTTCGCGCCTCATCCCCCCCAGCCCGATTAGAAGCTTACTGCCTCGGCAGCCAGCACTGGACAACTCACCCCAAAATGGCCGACCACAGACAACAACCCCCAACCTTTCTGGACCACCATTCCACACCAATCCACATGTTCCACATCTTTTAACTCACAGTCTTCTAGTATACAAACCACATTTCTCTCCTCCCTGCCATTATTCAACCCTAACTAAGTATGTATTAGATGATGTACACCCTATACCTTTTTGACGACGTAAGCTATAGTGCCCGCGTCGTGTGCATGTCACTGTGACTATTGTAATTACCGTTGTATTAATTTCACGTGCGTTTAGCTACAACTAAATCCAACTATAGCCGCCACAGGCAACATGACTGCAGACCAGGTATATATGATTAATGAATACGTTTATCTTTAGCTATGACAACCCCTGCCGGAAAAGTAAGCGGAAAGACACCTCTTAACTCTCTGTATTATGAGGGGGTATAGATATATAACTGTGCCAATTAGATATTGATTATGTCATTACCATTTTACTTGTTAATTATTAACATACTAACCCCGCATGATTACTGACCTACTAACGATAGAATAATAAGGAAACCGTCACCTCGCACGATCTATTTTTCCCTAACCCTTGCATTACATAATCCAGCCTGTTTTTCTTTTCTAGCCTGCCTCCACATGCCTTCTACACGCCTCGTCAAGACACTTCCTTCTAGGACTACAGTTCACATGATCCTATCCTTTTCCGTTGCAACCAGGCAGTGCCAGCCGTACACGAGTAGACAACGACCTGACCACTCCACGGGAGCGCCAATGCCTCGCGCCGCGTGTTTTCCCCAGGTACGTGACCAAAACCGCCCATCACCCTGATAATAATAATTGCACTGCCGCCTGAGATGCGAGGATATCAGTATATAAACCAGGCCAGTTCTTATATTGATTTATACCACTACCTAGTGTAAGTTCTCTTAATTACCTGCTAACCCCGCATGCTGACTAACCTCCTAACTTTAGACTAGTGAACGAACCATAAACCTCACGCAGTATTCTTCCCATAACTTTTGTGTTACATAATCTAACATGTTTTTTTTTTCCTTTGTAGTTCTTCCTTCCACACGTCTTCTACACACCTCGTCAAACGCTACCTTCTCGGACTACAATTCACACAGCCTATCCTTTTTTTTTTTTTCGTTTGCAACCAAGCGGTGTGCCAACTGTGCATGCATATATGATGACCCAACCACACAACGGAAGAGCCAATGCCTTGAATCGTGGTTGCCTCAGGTACGTAACCGAACCAATCTGTCACCATAATCATGACAACGATACTGCCACCTGGTTATGCATGCCCTACTCTTATTGATCAACTATTTGTCTGTATTTTTCTCTCTCTCTCTGGATTCCTCTCCCCTTCTCCACACGTAGTCTACGTGGGCATTTCCACCTAACCCAGGTGGGCCCGACAACAACAAATTAACTCGGCCATCGAGCCGTGTCCAATCCTGGAGGGACTCCTACCTACGCCGCCCTCCTCGACCCCGGCATACGGGACCACTAGGGCACCCGCGTTAACCACCACCTGTATGCACGTGCCAGCACCTATGAAGTATGGCAAGACTTGTTATTCAACCTCACAAAGGCCTACGGGTACGAGAGGACTGTTCACCCTTTTCCCCCCCCCCACTTTCCTTCCTTACCTTAAAAAGCAACTTACTTATAAAAGTCGGGCAATTAGCCAGCTGACCCTTCTGGCCGAGGTGCTCCACCCCAATCTCCGTGAACAACAAGACGCTCGCCGTAACGCCTGCGATTATTTATTCTTATATTCCGGTGTGTGAACTAACGCTGTTATCTAATTCAGTGCATTGGGAACGAAGGGCCAGATTTCCAGATGCTGACTCCACAGCCCCTGCACAGCCGCCCTGGCCCCGACTATGGAAGGGGCCACTCAGCCCCGGCAACACCCGCCTCCAGCATCCCCCACTCCTCCACCATCTTCCCAACTTGAGGAGTCTGTTAGCTCCAGCCCTGGAGGTTATGCATCAACCTCCTCTTCTCTCCCCCTTGAAGTGAGCCCCCTGTGGGGCTACCCCTGGCAGGCCAAGATTGCCCTGCCCAGAAACCAACACACCAGCAATGACAAACAATCACCAGCCCCCGGCCCCGGCAACACCGAACACCCTGCCATATATAAGCCCCGAGAGGAGGAGAGCGGGCAGAAGTACAAATAAAGCTTTTTGCCGAGCGGCACCTCGCTCTGCTTGAAGACTGTTTTACTCGCCTGCTGACAGATGACCGGCACCCCGCAAGCTGAACACCAGGACTTGATGTATTATTTTCCTGGATCTGTATTAATCGCGGCAACCCGCCAGTTAACAGAGACCTACGAGCAATATATATATCTCCACACATACACAGAGATCTAGGGTAGAAAGATCTACTGTGTTCTTGGGTTGATTGAACCTCTCGTCATGGATCAGAGACAGTTAAGCAAAGTCTGTGCATAGAAACTGCTTACGTTCGTTCGATGAGATGCTCCTCTGGCCCTGCCAGGAAGCAGACCATTTAAGATCCATAGGAGAGAACCTTAACTTAACTTCATCACCGGTCAACCGACCCATTTGTAACTTCTTCACACAACTGGACACCCTGGATGGCCCCCTGGAGCAGCCGAGAAGCCCCCCGACGACACCAGATTCAAGAGGAGAAAGAAGATAACCTGACCGGGCACGATTCCGTATTATAGCGTCAGTGTAGAGATACCGTGTTACCAACCTATTGTGTTTGCCTATGTTCACCCTTGAGTTATTCGCTAACCGTGAAGAGCGTTTCGAGTTTGATCCTAGAGTCCCCTGTTTTTGCCAGAGATTTCGTTCTAGTAAGTGTATTACGAGATAATTACCGCGACAGTATTTACCCGCAGTATTTACAAGTTATTCCTAAATTGGATGTTGTGGTATAGATATTCTGTGATCCCGAAAATTATTGGGTAGGTCGTAAAACGTGATTTAATCTCAGTGACGAATTCCCATCCGCGCATTAACGGTTAAAAGTTTATGTAAATAATTGCCTACTTGACTCTGGTAGATTGTGTAAAGTCGACACTCAACGTTAGCCACCACTTAATCGGATAACTAAAACCCTAGGCCTAAAGCAACGAACTGTATCAGATACTGTGTAAAAGGAATCAGTGCCCCCCCCCCCCCCTCGAGTGACTTTCTTATCACTTCTTATCATGTCCGTATCGGAAGAATAATACCCGAGATTCGGAAGTGGCAGTGCATACTCTAATCCAGATCCACGATTGTGCTCGGATAATTGAAAGACCAAGCTCTTACTACTGAACTTATTACTCCTACTCATGTTCTCTAAAGTGAATTGATTCTTTTTCTATACCGGGAGTGTGTTCGATAAATAAAGCTGTATTACAAATATCATCCTGTGATTCTACTTAACGTGTTCTATTGATCCCTGGTGTGTATGTATGTGAAACGAGCCGTCTCAGTCTTGCAAAACTCACTTACGCAATAGTTAATCATGAATAAAACCAGGGCATAACAATAAGGTTACTCAGGAACTTGCAATATAGTTACGAGTAAAACAATATTGTGTATATTGTATACGAATATATATTCATAGACAAAGATTTAATTATTAATAAAGTAGACGTGCCGTTTTGCCCAAAATCAAAACGGCATACCCAACTCTGCGATGGGTTACCATCATCACTACTAATACCATCATCAATCACAATCAACATAATCACTACTACTGCCATCATCACTACAACTGCCACAATTATCACGAGTACTGTCATCATCACCATTACTATGATCATCATCACTACTACAATTATAATCATCACTACTACTCTCACCATCATCACTGTCCATTGTCACTAGCATCTTAATCACTACTATCATCATTGATGCTACAACTATCAACCATCATTACTAATATCATCACCCCCATCTTACAATCATCATTATTACTGTTAACATCATCACTACTACTATAACCATCATCATTACTACTGTCACAAATATGACCATCATTTATCCTACTGTCACCATCATCACCATTACTATGATCTTCATCACCATAACTATTGTCATCATCACTACAAATTTCATCATCCTCACTACTACTCACCATCATCACTAATACTCACACCATCGTCACTACCATCATCAATACTGTCATTATTATAACTACAACTATCATCATTACTTGTCACCATCATCACTACTATTATGACCATCATTACTACTACCATTACTGTCACCATCATATCTACTACTGTCACCATCATATCTACTACTGTCATCATCATCACTACTGTCATCATCATCAATACAATTACAACCATCATCACTACTATTATCACCATTATCACTACCATCACCATAATTCCAAATATTACTACCAACACTTCTAATGCCAACTAAACTAACTTAACCTAGCAAATGCGTAGCGAGATGTTTTCGCTCCCAGAATGCCATCAATGATGAGGGGGGGGTAAAACCATATTTTGGACCTAAAATCATAACTATTGCATAAATTAAAAACATCTTTTTTGACTGACGTTCGCATTCACGCAACAAATGTTCGTGTGAAATTTGGTGAAAATCCGTCCAACGGTCTAGGAGGAGTTTCGAGACAGACTTACAACGACGACGACGACGACAGACTTTTTTTTTGTGTGGTACCCACTATACGGGGGGGGGGGGGGGGATACCAAACTCTGCTTACGCAGAGTTGATTATTACAATCATCACTACTACTCTCACCATTGTCACTACCATCTTAATCACGACTATTATCATTGATACTACACCTATCAACCATCATTACTACTATCATCAACATCATCTTACAATAATCATTACTACAGTTAACATCATTACTACTACTATAACCATCATCATTACTACTGTCACAAGTATTACCATCATGTGTCCTACTATCACCATCATCACTACTACTGCCATCATCACAACTATTGTCATCATCACTACAACTTTCACCATCATCACTACTACTCACCATCATCAATAATACTCACACCATCGTCACTACCATAATCACTACTGTCATTATTATAACTACAACTATCATCATTACTTGTCACCATCATCACTACTACTAGTATTGTCACCATCATATCTACTAATGTCACCATCTTATCTACTACTATCATCATCATCAATACAAATACAACCAAATGGCAGTACAATTGTTAAGAGCAAACCTGGTGGTCCCTCGGATATCCACCCCCGGCAGGGTTGGGTCATTGACACAGGGCCCTCCCGGTCGTCATCATGCGACTGTGTCAAGAGCATTGCAACGTCCCAAAGCTGCTCATCGGTGCAGCTTTTTCTTTAGCAATATAAGGGGACTTCACTCTAACATCAATTTTGTACACCAATTTCTTCAAGCAGAATCCCCTACTCTCCTTTTTTTGACAGAGACTCAAGTAACATCAACATCTGACACGTCTAGATTTAATTTTCCAGGTTATCAACTGCTCCAAAATTTCAGACCTAAAGGAGGTGTATGTTGCTTCGCAAAATCTTAAATTGCCCTGGAGGAGGTTACTAGTTTCAATTGTCCCTATTTTGATTATTCTATATACAAATTAATTTCTGCTGGTAAATTTAAATACATATGTTGCATCTACCGTTCCCCAAATACTCCTCCAGAGCAAAGTCTTTTTGATTCTCTGTCCTCACAACTCAGTGGCCTCAACTTAAATGATTCTTTTGAAATCACTGTGTTGGGTGATTTTAACCCTTCTTTAGCGGCCTATGCGGTTTATTTATATGTACCGCCCAGCGGGGTGTTTTTAGCCAAAATAGGGCTGTTTACGTGATCATTTTCATGCCTAAATAAGACCCAGAACGTAAAACAAGTATCTATCCCTGAAAGCGCATAAACAGAGCTTTCGAATGACACCATAACGATCCTTTTATGATGGCTAGTTTTCTTGCAATAACCGTGCAACGCGAGTGCAAAAAGCAGGTAATTAGCCACTTTCCCGATACAATTCCGTATATAGCGAGTGAGAGAGGGAGGAGGGAGCTGAGATTCGTGTCAGTAGGTTCGCCGCGGTGGTCTGGAGCAGTCATACGCTCGCTAGTCTCCTGCCACCACTTGTCTCTCTCTCTCAGCAACATTACGTGCTGAAATTGCCACTCGACCTATGTCGAGCGCCGCCACATAGTCCAGCTTTATTAAAAACGACTTATGTGGTGAGCCGCTTTTTAAGGGTTAATGTCCATAATGTTGAATGGCTCACTCATTCAGCCAGGACTGATGATGCTGGTCTTGAATGTGAGCTATTTGCAGACTCATTTAATCTCACTCAACTAATCAACCAACCCCCCCGTGTACCAGATAATCCTAATCATAATTCCCACCTACTGGACTTATTTTTAACGACCAATTCAGAAAATTATGATGCTGCAGTGAGGTCCCCGCTTGGATCTTCTGATCACTGTCTGATACAGGCCACCTGTCTATCAGCTACCACACCTTCCCACTCTGAACCTGTTTTGGTGACTAAATGGCATTACGATAGGGCAGACTGGGAGGGTCTTCAAGGTTTCTTTATTGATATTCCCTGGACCTCTTTCTTTTCTAATGATGCACACTCCACCTTGAGCCACATACAAGATTTTGTAAAAATTGGAATGGAAACTTTTATTCCTCATCAAAAGTACAGTAAAAGATCTAATTCACCTAAATGGTTTGACCATAATTGTGCTAGAGTAACTGAACAAAAAGCAATAGCCTACAATGCATACACAAGATCAAAAACACATGAAGCCTTTAATTACTTTAGAAACATCAGAAATCATGCCAAAACTGTATTAAACCTAACTAAATCAAACTTTCTCCACAAGCAGGCAAATAAACTTCTAAATAATCCAAATGATAACAAAATATTTTGGTCTACTCTTAACTCATTTAAATCCAACTTCACTACTGCTTCATCCATTCCACCATTAAAATCTCCGACTGGCAATCTTGTAAGTGACCCACGAGGTAAAGCTAACCTTCTTGCGGATATTTTCTCCACCAACTCAACCTTAGATGAAATAAATCAAGATGTCCCTGTACTTAATTTTAATTCGCCTGAAATTCCCTCACTTAAGATCCACACCAGACATGTCAAAACTATTTTGCAGAATCTCTCAGTAGATAAGGCTCCTGGTCCAGATGAAATTCCTCCAATAGTACTTAAGAATTGCTCCTTGGTGCTCGCTCCTGTATTGGCAAAACATTTCCGTCTGTGTACTCATACCTCATGCTTCCCAGTACCCTGAAAAGAAGCAAACATCCATCCAGTTCCTAAAAAAGGTGCCTCTTCAGATCCATCAAACTACAGACCAATAGCTATAACTTCCACTCTTGGTAAACTCTTTGAAATTATATTAAATAATCACATAATTAAGCATCTTGAGAATAATAAATTAATCAGTGATGGGCAATATGGTTTTAGACGATGTCGATTAACTGCAGACATGCTTTGCCTTCTTACGCATCAAATCAACCAAGCTACAGACCAACATGGTGAAACACATACAATAGCACTGGATATATCAAAGGCATTTGATAGAGTCTGGCATCAATCCTTATTGTCGAAGATGTCACACTACGGCCTTGCATCATTAGTTCCACTAATTTCTTCTTATCTTCATAACAGAAAAATATGTGTAATGGTAGATGGCCTTTATTCTCAATTTCACTCAATAAATGCTGGTGTTCCCCTGGGATCAGTTTTGGCCCCAATTCTGTTCCTCATTCATATCAATGATCTCATATCTATCACTCATAATCCAATACATTCCTACGCAGATGACTCAACACTCCACAGTTCCTTCACATTTTCCAGTTCTTTCACCCAACCCGATCTTATAAATTCAAAAATAAACACTGCAATTTCTCTGAACCAGGACCTTTCTAGAATTAATGGATGGGGACAAAAGAATCTAGTTTCCTTTAATGCACAGAAAACCAAGTACATTCAATTTTCTAACCGACAGAATCTCACTGACTCCCATATATTTTTTAATGATGTCAATATTCCCACTTCCCCTAGTATTGACATTCTCGGTGTAACATTAACTACTAACTTGAGCTGGACACATTATGTTAGAGGCATTGCTAAGAATGCCTCTAAAAAACTGGGACTCCTGTACAGAGTTCGAGAATTCTTCACTGACGAGCAGTTGGCCGTGATATATAAAAGTCATGTGCGTTCTCAGATGGATTACTGTTCACCTCTGTGGGGTGGAAGTGGAGTGGTTGCATTGAGGCAGTTGGACAAAATTCAAAATAAAGCTATTAGATTAATCAATAACCCTGCAATCACACAGGACCTTCCTACATTATCCATACGAAGAAACGTTGCATCCCTTGCATTATTCTACAGATATTTTCACAGCAATTGTTCCGAGGAACTTGCTTCAATTGTGCCTTCTCTCCACATCTTTCCCCATAGAACTAGGGCAGCTGAGAGCGCCCATGAATTTACACTTTCTCCTCTACAATGCAGAACTTCTGCTTATCAGAATTCATTTATCCCCAGAGCTACTACTCTTTGGAATTCACTTCCCTCGAATTGCTTTCCACAAGCTTACAATCTACAAATGTTTAAATCCAGTTGTTACAAACATTTTATGAATGGAGGATGCCTTTAGGCACATGGACCTTTTTGTTTTGTCTGTGTTTTTCCTTCCTCAGTTCATTGTCTCTTTAAAAAAAAAAAAAAAAAAAATCATCACTACTATCACCATCAATCCCACTATGACTACCATCACTTCTAATGCCAACAAAACTAACTTAACCTAGCAAATGCAGAGCGAGATGTTTTCGCCCCCAGAACGAATGCATTCTTAGAGTTTCGGGGCTCACACACTAAAAACGCCATTATAGCTGGGGTGGGGGGGTTCTGGGAAGGGGGGACTGGGGGGGGGGGGGGGTAAAACCATATTTTGGACCTAAAATCATAACTATTGCATAAATTCAAAAAATATTTTTTGACTGACGTTCGCATTCACGCAACAAATGTTCGTGGGAAATTTGGTGAAAATCCGTCCAACGGTCTAGGAGGAGTTCCGAGACAGACGGACAACGACGACGACGACAGATTTTTTTTTCGTGTGGTACCCACTATTCGGGGGGGCTATACCAAACTCTGCTTATGCAGAGTTGATAATACTCACACTATCGTCACTACCATCATCACTACTGTCATCATTGTAACTACAGCTATCATCATTACTTGTCACCATGATCACTACTATTATGACCATCATCACTACTACTAGTATTGTCACCATCATATCTACTAATGTCACCATCTTATCTACTACTATCATCATCATCAATACAAATACAACCATCATCACTACTATTATCACCATCATCACGGCTATCACCATCAATCCCACTATTACTACCATCACTTCTAATGCCAACTAAACTAACTTAACCTAGCAAATGTGGAGCGAGATGTTTTCGCCCCCACAACGAATGCGTTCTTAGAGTGTGAGCCCCTTCGGGGCTCACACACTAAAAACGCCATCATAGCTGGGGTGGGGGGGTTCTGGGAAGGGGGGACTGGGGGGGGGGGGGTAAAAACATATTTTGGACCTAAAATCATAACTATTGCATAATTTCAAAAAATCTTTTTTGACTGACGTTCGCATTCACGCAACAAATGTTTGTGTGAAATTTTGTGAAAATCCGTCCAACGGTCTAGGAGGAGTTTCGAGACAGACGGACTACGACGACGACGACAGACATTTTTTTTGTGTGGTACCCACTATACGGGGGGGGGGGGGGATACCAAACTCTGCTTATGCAGAGTTGATAACAGTTACAATGTTGTGTACATTTAAGTGATCTGTTTTTATACATGCAATCAATAGATTATACGTTATGCAAACTTTTTACAATTCCTATCCTATAATTTCAGAAATTGGTTGCGTACAGGTATTTCTTTAAGTACACTACCTGTATATCTTTTATATATTTTCTGTATTGTGTATACAAAAATAAATAAAAGTTAGAACTCTATATCGGGTTTAGTTTCATCCTATTGTTGATTTGTTAGTGGTTTGATATTTGTCATGAATGTCACCCTCCAGACTTGAGATATCAGGCATATCATCAATGATGGAGGGGCCACTAATAAATTATAAGTTTGAGTTCCGGAGGGAAGAAGGAAAACCTAATATTTAGTAGTGGCCCCGGAATCATTGACGATTCCGGCCCTTCCTTCCATCCCCTTCCCATTCGTCTCTGATGTTTCTAAGTTATCTTGATATGTCAGTGAAGAAAGAATGGCACTTGGCGCTTCCGCGTCTGCGGGCAAACCCACGCTATCAACATCCACACGATGGGAAGCAAAGCAGATTAGTGGTTCTAATATTTTTCTTTTTATTATTTTTTAGTAAGTTTTTTCGTAGTGATCTCCCGATCATAAAGACGATTCCGTAAGTGAATATGAGCTTACGCTTACGATGTTTGGTCTCTTACCACTCCGGGGCGGGTGTTTTGAACAGCTGACTCTAGGGTTCAAAGGGTGCCATTACTGTTTAAGGCATATCGTCAATGATGGAGGGGCCACTAATAAATATTAGGTTTTCCTTCTTCCCTCCGGGACTAAAACCTATAATATTTTTATTTATATATTATTATAATTTTAGCACAAGTTTACCACGTTTCTAAAAAAAACTTTCTCCGTCCGCCTGTTTGTATTCTTCACTATCACGTCTATCATATTTACTACCAGTTGGAAATACTCGCGGCATCACTAACATTAAAACATGGAGTTAAATAGTGATGAAGGTTAGTTGGATCTGCCTCAGGGTTTGGACAGAGACTGTACCATATGACTTTACTCTATTCCTACCAATACCGTCATCACCATCATCACTACCATTACCAGTACTATACTACCATCACTACCACCATCAACACTATCACCATACTAGTACCACTATCACTATCATCATCATCACTACCACCACCAGCAGCAGCACACCAGTACCACTACCACTATCACCACCACCATCACCACTAGCACCACCACCACTACTATCACACCAGTACCACTACCACCACACCAGTACCACTACCACTATCAACACTCCCATCACAACAATAGCACTACCACCATCACCAGTACCACTAGCTATCGCTATCCCCACCATCATCACCACCACCACCACCACAATCACACCTAGACCACTGACCACTATCCCCACCATCATCACCACTACCATCTCCACCCCCATCACACCACTACCACTATCACCGCCATCATCACCAGTAGCACCACCACCATCACACCAATACCACTATCACCATCATCATCACCACTACCACCACCACCATCATACCAATACCACTACCACTATCACCACCATCACCACTTCCACTACCACCAACACCATCACCACTAGCACCACCACCATCATACCAATACCACCACCACTACCACTACCACCAACACCATTACCACTAGCACCACCACCACCACCATCATACCAATACCACTACCACTACAACTACCACCAACACCATCACCACCACCATCATACCAATACCACTACCACCATCATCATCACCACTACCACTACCACCAACACCACCACCATGATACCAATACCACTATCACCACTACCACTACCACCAACACCATCACCACCATCATCATACCAATACCACTACCACTATAACCACCATCACCACTACCACTACCACCAACACCATCACCACTAGCACCACCACCACCACCATCATACCAATACCTCTAGCACCACCACCACGTACCACAATCACACCAGCGCCACTACCACAACTCAACCACCTCAGTCATCTGACCTGGGTTCGATACCAGCCCAGGCGGACATTTAGTGGGTGTTGTAGTACTTCCTAGCATGTTTCACATGCTCGCATCCAGTCGGGGGACACCTCGACGACGTATACAGACTAATAACACACATAACAAAGCCACTCCAACAGCTTTCTCTATCTCCAACACCCCTTCTCCCCTCTCTACACTCTTCAGAAAAATAGGAAAAGTAGAATGTAGATACGAGGTGCCGTTGTAAAGGCTATCCCTCAATACCTTCACCTGACCTCATTAACCATCTGAGTATAGTCTCCATGATCGTTTTAGTTCACTACCTAGTACTCTCTCTCTCTCTCTCTCTCTCCAAATACTGCACAAACTTGTATTAGTTTCATATGTCACATGACACTGTAATTATCATGATGCACTACATATTCCCCATGCACCACATGAACTTAATTACCTCATTATGTAATAATGAAATATTACAGGTGAATTACGGAGGCAGAATAAAAAAGATGAGTTACTCACATGAACCAAACTATATATGAATATAGTTATCCACATATATACCAGACACTGATAGTTAGACATAATTCATATGAACAAATGTATAATAATAACAATACTCGAAAGCAAATAGGCCGCTACGATGATAGGCGCATCGTCTGCTGGCGTCACCTGTAACCACAACAAACATGACACGAGGTAGAGGTCTCACAGATTCGCCCTATCCCTAGTCTCTCTATTCACGATGATGAGCAAAATGGGAGCAAATTATGATTATGAAGTGCTGGTTCCTGATGTATCATTTACACAGTATATTGTATTAATCCACAGCAGACCATACAAAATGTCTACGTCCATCAATAGGCTATAATTTAGAAATACTTTGGGAGTTGAGAATTAACCGTGGGGTTCTTGGTTGGATTTTCACAGATAGGGATGTGGTTGACACTCTGTATAAAAGGGCTTGGTTGATTACATCAGGCAAGGTTTACCTTGATGATAAAGGCTAGACTAGGGCTACACACTTCGATCATTCTTACCTTGGAATGAGATGCTTACATAGCCTAGGCTAGACGGTTCGTCATTCTTACCCTGTTATGAGATACTTACATTTAGACATTTCGAAGCACAGTTAGCCTAGGCCTACATTCTATGAAAGGGCCGGATCCATGACTTTTGAAAAGGGGGAGCGAGGTGTTGAGAAGGGACTATGAGGGGTGTCGCCCCCCGGCCGTCGACGAAACACCAGAGACGTGACTCAAACATCAGATATTCATGTTATTTTTCTAGTTAGGCCTTGTAACTTTTCGTTGATATGCCAATACAAAACATAATAAAGTTTGTAGCAGCACTACTTCAGAAACAATAGGCTATATCAATGACCCATACAAAAGTTATTCATGTATTCCAAACCTCCTAGGATAGCCTATATCCTGTAGATATTAGAACTGTGCCACGGGAAGAATTGTCAGTCGAAGTAAATATTAATTTTAATGTTCAACCAGAACTAAGCCTAGGCTATAGTCCTATATACATTAAATTCCTGAAAGCCACCTAACTTTATGATGATATCTGACTACTGACAGTTACATGACTTGACTTTGCACCTCCTCACCGAACTCTAGCCTTGTTAGGGCCCTGGCCCAGAGGGCTAGTATAAAATAAACACATCAACAACAACAATCCAGAATGCTTCTCTAAAATACGTCTGGTCTGGCTTCAAGTAAAACGAAATTAATCATAATATTTTCCCTGTATTGCTTTGAATGAGCTTTGGCATAATTCACTGGTGCCCTAGAAAGATTATTATACCGTACAGTCACACAGTTCGCCATAATTAATGAATAAATGTCACAGAGGGTATCATCCCACCTTTACTTATATGGGTTTGTTTACTGTCTTCAAATTTTCCCGGTCTCAGTTTACGTCACGAGCCTGCATAGCCAATCAACACACACCTTCTCTCCCAGCTGTTTTCTGTCAGCAAGCTTCAACTACGCGCCAGAAAAAACAATTATTGCATATTTGTATTATTTGAAGGTTTATTTATAGCACCGTAACGTTCAGTAATGCGACATATCTTGACCATTACTACATAGTAAAATACTAATTGCAGCACTGATTTGCTTCCGTAATTCACCTTAAAAGGGGGATGGGCGACTTTATTAGTTTATTTGTATTTATTTTTATTTTTTTTTATTTTTTTATTTTTTAGTTTACTCCCTATTCCTCCATCAAGCTTAACAAACTCACCCGTTTCGAGATAAATTTGTACATTTTTCGGTAGGAAAATGTCCCGGCCGAAGGCCGGTTCCTCCTAAAACTACATTATCCATATCGCTCGCCAGGAAATAAATCGATACCTAAGTGGCACGAGAGATCCTAATATTGACACAGAAATGGTATGAAAGGTCTTAAAATCGCCAATATAATAGGGCAAACGTCTTACATTATCTTAACTAATGGGATTAAACATGATGGAAAAGGAGGGGGCCAGAAAAACACAACCATTCCCCCTTAAACTGTAATATTATTGTTGAAAACCCTCACAGGACTATAATTGAACATTGGTTAGAGTAGAAATATATATTCTTCAATTTACTGTAACGATTGTAGGCGGATGATTATAAATATTATCCAATCATTTTGCCCTTCAAGTATTCGTGGACGCGTTTATTTCTTGTGTTTTGACTATCATTGGACAATTTTATTCAGCTGAGGAAGGAGTTTTGGAAGTCAGAGGGTTAATTATGAAAGTTTTTACCCCTTTCTTACCTAAAAAATAAAAAATGATTAATAATAGCCACATTATAATAGAGACACGCACCATCGAATCATAAACGGGTTAATATTAATAGCTCATAATGCCTAATATCTCCCTCACACTGAGTTTTTTTTTTAAAGAAAATCGAAGAAATTATAGGAAACCTGTTTGAAGTTTAAGGGGGAGTACTCGCTTTTTCTGGACTCCATTCTCCCTCATGTTTAGCATATTAGTTTTGAGATTAAAAGACGTTCGTTCCATTGGTTTGACGATCTTGAGACCTTTCGCCCCATTTCTTTGTCAATGTCAAGAACTTTCGTGCCATTTAGATGTCAATTTTGTCCTGGTGAGTGATAGCGAGCCTATAATTTTAAAAGGAATCGGCCTTCGACTGGGACATTTTTCTACCGAAAAAATGTACAATTATTTCTTGAAAGGGGGTCTAGGGGGTGTTTTTTGTTTTAGCTTGATGGAGGTTGTTTAGCGAGGAAACTCAAAAGTAAATAAATAAATATATACATAGACCAAAAATCAAGTACTACCCCCTTAAGCACCGATCTCCACTATACAGGGAGGGGCAGAATTGGCCTACCCATCTGGCAGACATCGGCAACACTACCTTCCTTTACATATCAAGAATGGAGAATTAAACCCACATGGTAGTATAATGTGTTTATTATGACACGACAAGTTTACACTCTTCTTTGGAGTCCTGAAGAGGATTCCAAAGAAGAGTTGAAACTTGTCGTGTTATAATAAACACATTATACTACAATGTGGGTTTAATTCTCTATTCAAGGATTCACCGCATTGTGAATATGTCTCTCTATACATTAATTTTGTAGTAGGCTGCGTGGACTGTCCTATGGATCTTTTGCTCTAACAAACCAAATCTTCACAATCATTATATACATTGCCTTTTATAGTACCCCATTAAACGCAGGATAGGTAATAGACGCCATTGGTATTATTAAAATTAATGTGCAATGCAAACAAACAATTATGAGATATGACGAATTATACGCAATAAAAGTGAATTAAATTTTTATTTAAGATGGTATATACAGTACAAATTATTATTTTTCCAAATTTGTCCACAGTTCAAAATACTTGCATTTAATAGACACATAAGACCAGAGGACAATGGTGTTTTCAAAATTGGTGTAAGTTTCATATTTTCTGATATACCGATATCATAATATAGCTTACTCTGATAGTGCAGGACGTGATCATTAAAGACGATATCACGGACTAACAGAATAAGCTATAGTATAATGTTCGATATATCGGAAAATAAGACGAGTGCCTCTACATCAAGCAAGCAGTATTATCAACCGTAGAATAATTCAGATAATAATACAAAAAAAACCCGCTAACAAATGCAAGAAGTGAATACATTTCTGCAGTGCATCATTCGTCTTATACTCTTCATTTTCCATAGTTTATTTGTATTGCAACTTCTACTACCTATGGCTTCTACTACCTATTCTGCGTGTAATGTCCTGCCACAAACCCCCACACATAAACTATACCACTACCACTCCTCAACCTCTCTCTCTCTCTCTCTCTCTCTCTCTCTCTCTCTCTCTCTCTCTCTCTCTCTCTCTCTCTCTCTCTCTCTCTCTCTCTCTCTCTCTCTCTCTCTCTCGCTCTCTCTCTCTCTCTCTGAGAGATAACTAATATAT
Organism: Paralithodes platypus; assembly: GCA_032716605.1. Lineage (NCBI taxonomy): Eukaryota > Metazoa > Arthropoda > Malacostraca > Decapoda > Lithodidae > Paralithodes > Paralithodes platypus. The sequence continues at coordinate 14,085,737 of CM064522.1, read as the reverse complement.
AAGAACATGAAGAATGGAGAGAAACGAGAAGAGAACGAATATGAAAGAACAAGAAGAATGGAAATAACTAAAATATAAGAACACAAAGAATAGATGGGAACACGAGGAACAAAAGTGGAAGAAGAATGATAATAATAACTGAGGAGAATCATGAGAGGAATATGTGACTAACAAGGCTAAGGAAAAATTGAGAACAATTTGAAATAAAAATATAAGAGGAAGAAATTCGAAAGTATAATGTAGCTTACAGAGAGTTAAAGAACACTGACACAGATGAAGAAGTGAACAAATATGAGGAATGATAATGAGGAGAAAAGATGGGAGGAGAAGGAGACGAGGAAGACGAAGAATGAAGATAAAAAAAAAGAAGGAAGACTAAGGAGAGTGCACAGAGAGGAGAGACGAAGCGTACACATGGGAATTTTAAAAGGAATCGGCCTTCGACTGGGACATTTTTCTACCGAAAAAATGTACAATTATTTCTTGAAAGGGGGTCTAGGGGGTGTTTTTTGTTTTAGCTTGATGGAGGTTGTTTAGCGAGGAAACTCAAAAGTAAATAAATAAATATATACATAGACCAAAAATCAAGTACTACCCCCTTAAGCACCGATCTCCACTATACAGGGAGGGGCAGAATTGGCCTACCCATCTGGCAGACATCGGCAACACTACCTTCCTTTACATATCAAGAATGGAGAATTAAACCCACATGGTAGTATAATGTGTTTATTATGACACGACAAGTTTACACTCTTCTTTGGAGTCCTGAAGAGGATTCCAAAGAAGAGTTGAAACTTGTCGTGTTATAATAAACACATTATACTACAATGTGGGTTTAATTCTCTATTCAAGGATTCACCGCATTGTGAATATGTCTCTCTATACATTAATTTTGTAGTAGGCTGCGTGGACTGTCCTATGGATCTTTTGCTCTAACAAACCAAATCTTCACAATCATTATATACATTGCCTTTTATAGTACCCCATTAAACGCAGGATAGGTAATAGACGCCATTGGTATTATTAAAATTAATGTGCAATGCAAACAAACAATTATGAGATATGACGAATTATACGCAATAAAAGTGAATTAAATTTTTATTTAAGATGGTATATACAGTACAAATTATTATTTTTCCAAATTTGTCCACAGTTCAAAATACTTTGCATTTAATAGACACATAAGACCAGAGGACAATGGTGTTTTCAAAATTGGTGTAAGTTTCATATTTTCTGATATACCGATATCATAATATAGCTTACTCTGATAGTGCAGGACGTGATCATTAAAGACGATATCACGGACTAACAGAATAAGCTATAGTATAATGTTCGATATATCGGAAAATAAGACGAGTGCCTCTACATCAAGCAAGCAGTATTATCAACCGTAGAATAATTCAGATAATAATACAAAAAAAACCCGCTAACAAATGCAAGAAGTGAATACATTTCTGCAGTGCATCATTCGTCTTATACTCTTCATTTTCCATAGTTTATTTGTATTGCAACTTCTACTACCTATGGCTTCTACTACCTATTCTGCGTGTAATGTCCTGCCACAAACCCCCACACATAAACTATACCACTACCACTCCTCAACCTCTCTCTCTCTCTCTCTCTCTCTCTCTCTCTCTCTCTCTCTCTCTCTCTCTCCTCTCTCTCTCTCTCTCGCTCTCTCTCTCTCTCTCTCGCTCTCTCTCTCTCTCTCTGAGAGATAACTAATATATAAGAACATGAAGAATGGAGAGAAACGAGAAGAGAACGAATATGAAAGAACAAGAAGAATGGAAATAACTAAAATATAAGAACACAAAGAATAGATGGGAACACGAGGAACAAAAGTGGAAGAAGAATGATAATAATAACTGAGGAGAATCATGAGAGGAATATGTGACTAACAAGGCTAAGGAAAAATTGAGAACAATTTGAAATAAAAATATAAGAGGAAGAAATTCGAAAGTATAATGTAGCTTACAGAGAGTTAAAGAACACTGACACAGATGAAGAAGTGAACAAATATGAGGAATGATAATGAGGAGAAAAGATGGGAGGAGAAGGAGACGAGGAAGACGAAGAATGAAGATAAAAAAAAAGAAGGAAGACTAAGGAGAGTGCACAGAGAGGAGAGACGAAGCGTACACATGGGAATGAAAATAATTATAAGAAGGAGAAGAAAAGCATTTAGGACAAAACAAATACATTTATCGGAGTTAGAAATAGGAAGAATAATGGAATCGGCTGGAGGAGTAGGGAAAAAAGAAGAAAAATAAAAGAGCCAGGTGAGAGAGGCCAGAAGGGGCGTTTCCCTTGTAAACATTGCCTCCCTCTTTTACCTTAGCTAACTTGTCTCGGGCCACAGTCTCTCACTAGCCGGCACAGGGTGAGGTCACGCTGCCTCCCTTCCTGTGTCTCTCATTCCCCACGATAATGTAGGGGTTGCGCGCCGTTCTTCGTTGTGTGATGTGAATTGCTAGCTAGTTTTACTAGTATCGTACAGATAGGCCTATGTACATGTGGCCCATGTATTTGATCTGTGGTGTTAAGTTATTTCCAGTGTTCATTCTCGAGGTTTTGTGTTCATCTGTCCTTAAGTTAACTCTGGGGAGTTATTGGTTCAAGCAAAGACTAGTCCAGTGGGAATATAATTACAACGATTATTGCTGCATTAACTTCCTGAGTCCCGTGCTTCGAAATGGGGTTCTCAGCAATATTTGTGTCGAGTGTGGTGCTGGTGTTAAAATTCCAGTTAGCTTTCTCTGCCCCCAACTTGCATCCAGCTCCCAAACCATCAGCATCCCTCGACACTACAACCCCAACTGTCACCACTGCACCCACTAGTGACACCCTCATCATTTCTCCCACCATCATGCCAACAAGCCTGGAAAACAAAAATAGCAACACTATTGAAGAATTTATCGAGGGAAGGGGTTCAGCATTGGAAGTCTCAATCGCATCGTCAGACAAAATTGTGGTTAACAGAATCATCTTGGATCCGAATTTCAACAAGACTGCAACACCAAACTACCTACAAACTACAATATCCTTTGAGGACCCCTGGACAGAGGGCCCAGACCCCACAGAGTTACAGCTTGATTATCAATTTTCACCAAAGATCAGCCGGCCTCAGAAAATACCCGATCTCACAGAGGTATCCGAGAGAGAAGAGGCATCCCTTCGTACTGCCGAAACTCGGACACAAGAAAAAAGAACAAATCCATTCGATGGAAGTACCAGTGCTATCATTCGAGATGCTACGACCCCTGTTTTACTGAATACCGGCAGCACAGACAAACTTGGCGGAGAGACAGTTAAGATTGCTGATGAAAGAGCAAAGACTGAAAAAACTATCACAACCGCAACGCGAACTGCATATATACTGAATACCGAAAGTGCAGAAAACCCCAACGCAGAGACAACCACGATCGCTGCCGAGAGTGGAGAAACCAAAGAACCCGACTTAGATCCCAGCACCATCGCCCCTGTGACTACGAAGGCTACCGGTATATTGGTGAACGGACGGGTGCCGACGGTGCCTGGGCTGCTGGTGAAGTGTTATTGTGGTGCCGGGGAGGTGCTCACCAAGGACGGTTGTCAACAATACACCCAAGAGTCTTATATTAACGGGGAGGACAGAAACCACCGAATGGCAACGGTAAGCACTCAGACACCGCATACAATGTAAACTAATATAATCAACGAAAAGGAATAACCAAGGTACATATAATACAATTGGGTATATTGACAGTTATTTATCTTTAATTATTGGACATACCACTTTATCCTCATATTAAATGGGTCTATCACTATCAATATTCGTGTAATGGACAAATTACAATGGCCACATGAATTACCCTTTTCATGCCCATATTTTGTTCACCTCATACAGTTACCCTTTCAGTCACAGTGACGAGTTTCTTAATTTTGTGCTGGCCATCATTAGACGATTGTTTGTAGCTTAGGAAGGGTCTGCGGGAGTCGAGGGGTTAATTGAGATAGTTTGTAGTCCTGTGATTCCCAGAGCTGAACAAAATCGTCTAATGATAGCCAGAATATTATCAAATAAAGCGTCATCGTATTCTGAAGAGGTGAACACACAAACACACATACACACACACTACATTGACACATACGGATTATCCCCTTCAGTATGATGACGCGGTTTTTTTTTATATTTTGTTTTATCTTAGACGTACCAATATTATTTAGATTGTATTAAGATATCCCCCCCCACCCCGTTGAGGCCTCGAAATAGAGAAAACTAACACAACTAAAAAACAAAAACAGTAATTATAATGGCAATGAGAATTAACCAAAATATAAATCTTGGTGCTGAAGGGGTTAATGTGTACATGCATAATACAATAGAGTTGTGTGTTATCTTCTAGTTATACCTTTGTGGGGGGCAAAACCACATTTTGGCCCTAAAATCATAACTATTGCACACATTTAAAAATAACATAAAATAATAATTACCGTCGCATTCACGCACCAAATGTTCGTGTGAAGTTTGGTGAAAATCCGTCGAACGGTCTAGGAGGAGTTATCGGACAGACAGACATTTCGGCCGGCATGTACCACTATACGGGGGGCGATACCACTCTGCTTACGCAGAGTTGATAATATGGTTTGGTGATGTAAAAGTGAGTGTGGGTGTTGGTTGTTAAGACATAATTACTTCCGGTGTGTTGCCCATAGTAAAGGGTTGTATCCGGTGCCACCTGGTTCTTCCCCCCCCCCCCCCCCCGTACTCCTTCCCTCACTCACAGGAACTATAACCTTTATCAGTCATTAGGTGCGGCTCAATGTTTTAGACAAGTTTTCCTAAGGCGGTAGTGCTCGTTTTTTCTGGGCCCCCTTCTCCCTCATGTTTAGCATAATAGTTTTATGATTTTAAAACATTCGTTCCGTTAGTTTGTCGATTTTGAGACTTTTAGCCTCATTTCTTTGTCAATATTAAGACGTTTCGTGCCATTTAGGTGTCGATTTTTTCCTGGCGACCGATAGCAAGCCTGTTATTTCAGAAGGAACCGGCCTTAGACCGGGAAATTTTTCTACCGAAAAATGTACAAATTAATCTTGAATGGGGATCTAGGGGGTATCTTTTTAAGCTTGATGGAGGTCTAGTTAGCGAGAAAAATAATAATATACATATTATATATACAGTAGGCCAAAAACCAAGCTCTACCCCCTTAAGGGGAGGTATTTAGTTTGTTCCCCAGACCTCCATCAAGCTTAAAATTACACCCCCTTGAGTCCCTTTCAAGATAAATTTGTACTTTTTTCGGTAGAAAAATTTCCCGGCCAAAGGCCGGTTCCTCTTAAATTACAGGCTCGCTATCGCTCGCCAGGATAAAATCGACACCTAAGTGGCACGAAAGGTCTTAAAATTGACAGAAATTGGTTGAAAGTTCTTAAAATCTTCAAAATAATGGGGCAAACGTCTTAAAATTAGAAAAACAATGAAGCTAAACATGAGGGAGGAAGGAGTCAAGAAAAAAATCCCTCAAGTGGAGATCTCCCCTTAAGGTAATAATATCGGTGCCCGGATACGGTAGCCACAGTTACAGCAATTAGGGGTTGGTCATGACGAAGTTCCGGTATCGTTAATGACCATTGTCCATCTACCGGTCAGGGTGCCTCGTTGGGAGTCGACATCTTGGTTTAAGGGAGGGTATATGTTTTTTTCTGGACCCCTTTCTCCCTCATGTTTAACCCCATAGTTTTGAGATTTTAAGACGTCCCTTCCATTAGTTTGGCGATTTTAAGACCTTTCACCTAATTTCTTTGTTAATAGTAGGACCTTTCGTGCCATTTAGTTATCGATTTTCTCCTGGCGAGTGATAGCGAGCCTGTTATTTATGAGGAAACGGCCTTCGGCCGGGATATATTTCTATCGAAAAATTTACAAATTTATCTTGAAGAAGGATCTGGGTGGGGGATGGGGGGGGGGGGTAAGCTTGAGGGAGGAGGTCTAGAGAAGAAACTAAAACAATTACAACAAATATATATATCTACGAGGAAATATTATACACCCATCCCCCCCTTAAAGACTTGTAATGAATGGGAGAAGAAATTAACGAAAATCTACTCGAAATTGCGAAAAGTCTTGGCCATGTTATCACTTTCACAGATATAATAAGAACTGTCAAGAATAAATTTAACTTTGAATGTTTATAATAACTAAACAGAGGGAACTCGGTTTTAGTACTGGTTAGGAATAGTGTCTCGCATGACTACTAGAACACATTTTCCGTAGGCGACCTTATGGTGTGATGGGTAGAGCGTCCTGTACATTGTCATGACTGATGAGCTAAGCTAAAGGCGGGTTCAAATCCCATTTAGACCTACACAATTAACCACTGGCTAATTTCAGGCTATAAGGAAGTTCAAGATGTAGACATTGATATTTAACAGAAATGCTGAAATTGGTGGATGGAACTATGTTATAATGGATTTAATGTACTTATGCGTGTACTACAAATCTGTTTTTGTTCCTATTCCTGCTAAAAATCTGTGACTAAAGCTAAAAGTTCCTTGTAGCCAGAAAGTCGCAAGTGGTCAATGTGTGAAGTTGGTTTCTCACAAGTCCACAATTAAAACATATAACCTGAATGTATGTATGTATGTATGTATGTATGTATGTATATACTCAGGCACATACCCCATTGCTGGGGGTGGCCGACACGAGACAGAGTCCGAACAGAAACAACATTTAAAGTTCCTATTCTCAGGGTCCGGGACGACTTTCGCGTTCTCTCGCCCGTTTCTCTGTCTCGTCGAGTAGGACAATTATACAAGGGGAGGGGGATTCTTAGCAAAAGGCAGAACTGTCTGTAGCGAGTGCCTCCCCTAGAGTTGAAAGAGTGACAGGGCCAAAATCAAGGGACGTTCGAGCCAAAATGCCTGGACACACGGAGTTTAAAGCAATTTAAGTCATAGGAAGAGGGAAAAACTGATTCTGGGAGAGTTCCAGAGCTCAGCTGTTGAATAGAAGACTGAAAATAACGTTTCACTCTTGGGTTGGAGAGTTGGGGTAAGGTCATACAATTACCAAACTTATGGGGCAATCGTCTAAAACATCTCAAAACTAATGGGTCTACACATGGGGGAGAAGGGACCTCAGCAAAAAGACAACCAAATACCTCCCTTTAACCTCTACTGTACCGGCGACGTCTTTTTCATTATATTACTAGACGATTTTATTCAGCTTAGGAAGGACGTCTACCCATTAAAAGGCTACAGACTATCTCGCTTAATTCTTTTAGCTACCATATATCCTTCTTAAACTGCACAAAATCGTCTAAATATAGGTAAAATACATTGAAAAAGACGTCGCTGATACAGAATGGATTAATGAGTGACAATCAGTATCAATGTTCATATGTTTAGTAATTGCACTAGTCATGTTCTTACATATGCCTATAAGCATTTAGTATCTTCAATATTGTAATTTTCTTATTGTATACATGAGCACATAGCGTGTGCATTGTTATATTTGTTTACACATAGCCTACACACATAGTAGTTACTGCAAGGTTACCAAAGTAACTCCTCTAGATAGTGAGTAGCCTAAGTGATGAGAATCGTTACAATAATGGCACAATCTCTACATTATCGCAGTACAATGGCTCACTTCTACAGACTATCTCTAGCATTCATGTCGCTAGATGTAAGAATTTTCCTCTAGATCCAAATAAATACCTCTAGATCTAGCAGAAAAGTAGCTAAATTGGCAACGCTAGTAGTTAGTGATGCCATTATCCTGCAAATGAACACCTAATTATTACAATGCTGTCATATCCTTACACTGTCTTCGTAGCGCAATGGATAAATGCACTGAATTTCGGTGTGAGCATCCTAGGTTCGAATCCCTGGACTGTCACATGTATTTGTTGATTTCATTAATTGAGTTTAGGAGTAAAGTCGGTTGGTGGAGGGAACATAATAAAACATAAGAATACAGTATATTACTGTGTTGTCTTTGTCTTACACATGATCACAACATAATATATGCAGTTCTGTCATCATTATAGGCAGGGTGGCAAACTAGAGCAATACAGTTTGAAGACTTGAATGAATAGGAGAAGAAATACCAGAAAATTGACCGGAAATATAATTGGTTTGGTCCCTTTATCACTTCCAATGACATCATTTGAACTGTAAACCATAAACCATTCTGGCTTGTATCCATTTGGCCCCATTCAGCCAACTGTTTTAAGACGTTTATCTCCGTCCAGGTGTCGATTTGTTTCTGGCGAGCGATAGCGAACCAGCATTGTTTGAAGTAATCCGGCTTCGCCAGAGACATTTTTCTATCGATAAATGTAATAATTTAGCTTGCTGTCATAAACATTTAAAACAAGTATGTTAGCTCGCTACCGCTCGCCAGGAAAAAATCAATACCTGGATGGGGATAAACGTCTTAATTTTAAAACAGTAGGCTGAATGACGCCGAATGGATACAACCCAGAGAAAAAGGTCGAGAGACAGAAAAACAACGAGGTGAGCCCCCTTAAGCTCAAGTAAAGTCCACAGGTATGGAAGTCTACGGGTGTACACTTCCAGGTTTATGTCTATTACATTTATTTTGCCAAACGACGCAAAAGCCGAGTTTCAATACAAATTATATTCTGCAAATCTTTCCCATTCTCTCTCTCTCTCTCTATCTCTCTCTCTCTCTCTCTCTCTCTCTCTCTCTCTCTCTCTCTCTCTCTCTCTCTCTCTCTCTCTCTCTCTCTCATTTATATATATATATATATATATATATATATATATATGTGTGTGTGTGTGTCGTCCGTCTGTCTGTCTATCCGAAAACTCCTCCTAGACCTTCAATGGATTTTCATCATTCTACACACGTACATTTAGTGGCTCAAAGTATTTTTTTGAATTCGATCAATAGTTAAGGTCATAGGTCCAAATCCTTGTCCAGACCCCCACCTAGCCTGACACACGGCCCCCCCCCCCCCCCCCCCCCACAACCCCACCTCCGTCGGGATGGTGTAGTATTGTAATCACTGTTTCTGTATGAATATCCGTGGCAAAATTGATGATGGAGTTCTATTTTTTCCTGGCGAGCGAAAGCGAGCCTGTAATTCTAGGAGGAACAGGCCGTTGGCCGGGATATTTTTCTACCTGAAAATATACAAATTTATCTTGAAGGGTGTATCTATGGGGTGTTTTTTTAAGCTTGATGAAGGTCTAGTGAGGAAACTATACAATTAATTAATAAGTAAATAAATAGACCCAAAACTAAACAGCTCCCGTTAACAACCTAAGTGGATTTAGTAGCGCGCATATACAGGTATATGAACAGCGTGCAACCAGAGCAAGTATCATCCAAATGGCTCCAAGTGGTTGAACTGGCATGAACAGTCAAATTGAGCCGAACTGTTGAATTGGGTTGACTGACCAAATTGGGGCAATCAGGGAGGAGTACAGGAGAGGAGTGGAAAGACGACTAGGTGGGTTCGACCTAGAAGTTATGGAGGAAGTGGAGGAGATGAGCAAGGTGTTTAACCCTTATTTAGCGGCGAGCAACATAAGTCGAGTTAAATAAAGCTGGACTATGTGGCGGCGCTCGACATAACTCGAGTGGCAATTTCAGCACGTAATGTGGCTGAGAGAGAGAGACAAGTGGTGGCAGGAGACTAGCGAGCGTATGACTGCTCCAGACCACCGCGGCGAACCTACTGACACAAATCTCAGCTCCCTCCTCCCTCTCTCACTCGCTACATATTCAATTATGTACCGAAAGTACCGAATTACCTGCTTTTTGCACTCGCGTTGCACGGTTATTGCAAGAAAACTATCCATCATACAAGGATCGTTATGGTGTCATTCGAAAGCTCTGTTTATGCCCTTTCAGGGATAGGTACTTGTTTTACTTTCTGGGTCTTATTTAGGCATGAAAATGATCACGTAAACAGCCCTATTTTGGCTAAAAACACCCTGCTGGGCGGTACACATAAATAAACCGCATAGGCCGCTCGTAAGGTGTTAAGGATGAGATCTGTGCAGCATGTGAGGAGGTGTGTGGAGTGAGGAGAAGAGGGAGGGGAGTGAAAGGTACAGCATGGTGGACAGAAGAGGTAAGAATAGCTGTGGAAGAAAAGAAGAAAGCATATAGAGAGTGGTTGGGGAGTAGAGGGAATGAAGATTTCGAGACACAGAAACGAGCAAGGTACGTGGAGAGTAAGAGGGTGGTGAAGGAAAGTAAGAGAAGAGTAGATGAGGAATTTGGAAGGAATCTGAGTGTAAAATGGAGGGAGAGTAAGAAACTGTTCTGGAAAGAAGTCAAGAAAGTTAGGGAAGGTAGCAAGGGAAACAGTAAGGGTGTGAAAGATAAGAATGGGAGAATGTTAGCCGAGAAGCAAGAGAGAGTCGAAAGATGGAGGGAGTACTTCAATGAGTTGCTAAATGTAAGGAATGAAGAGCCAGCAAACATAGCTGGATATGGGAGGGAGAAGAAGAGAAGTAGTGGAGGAGGAGGGGGGATCAGGAGGTCAGAAGTGTGGGAAGCCATGACAAGAGTAAAGTTGGGGAAAGCACCAGGAACAGATGGAGTGTGTGGGGAAATGTTGAGGTATGGTGGTGAGATAGTGATTGAATGGGTATGGAAAATGTGCAAACTAGCATGGGAGAAGGGGAGTGCACCCGATGACTGGAAGACTGGCACAATAGTCCCCCTATATAAGGGGAAAGGGGAAAGAGGAGTGTGTGGTAACCACCAAGGAATATGTCTTCTAAGCGTAGTAGGGAAGGTATACAGTAGGGTAGTGATTGAGAGAGTGAGAGTGAGAACAGAGAAATGGATAGGTGACGAGCAGGGAGGTTTTAGGAAGGGAAGAGGATGTGTAGATCAGATTTTTACCCTGAATTGTGTTGTGGAGAAATATCTGGAGAAGAAACAAAAGGTGTATGTTGCCTTTATGGACTTGGAGAAGGCCTACGACAGAGTGGATAGAGAACGTTTGTGGAAAGTACTTAGATTATACGGAGTAGATGGCAAGTTGCTGAAAGCAGTGAAGAGCATGTATGAGGGTGCAAAGGCGGCAGTACGTGTGGAGAATGAGCAGAGCGAGTTCTTTGACCTGAATGTTGGTTTGAAACAGGGGTGTGTGATGTCCCCGTGGTTGTTTACTGTATATATGGATGGAGTCATGAAAGAAACACTATCAAGAGCAGTGGATGTTGGTGTATCGCTGAAAAGAGAGGGAATTGAGTGGAAGCTACCTATGCTGCTGTTTGCGGATGATACAGTTCTGATGAGTGAAAATGAATGGGAGTTACAAGGTCTGGTAAATGAGTTTGGAACAGTGTGCGAAAAACGGAATTTGAAGGTAAATGCGGGGAAGAGCAAGGTTATGGTCTTCGAAAGGGGTAAAGTCACAGAGTGTGAGGTGAAGCTGAATGGTCAGGCTATGGAGATCGTCAACTCTTTTAAGTATCTGGGCAGTGTGTTGAGTAAAGATGGGACTATGGATGAAGAAGTGTGGAAGAGGGTACAACAGGGGAAGAGGGTTGTAGGAACGCTGAAAGCAGTAACAAGAAATAGGGTGGTCAGTATGGAAGTGAAGAAGTCCTTGCATGACAGTGTGGTAATCCCGACACTGACTTACGGAAGCGAAGCATGGATGTTGGTTGAGAGACTCGGACCAAGAGTGAGAGCAGTGGAAATGAATTACTTAAGAAGTGCATGCGGAGTTACATGGAGGGATAGACAGACTAATGAGGAAGTAAGAAGGAGGTGTGGTGTGGAGGTAGATGTGCTGGAAAGTGTGAAAAGGAACAACTTGAGATGGTTCGGCCATATGGAACGTATGGAAAGCGAGAGAATTACTAAGAGGGTGTATGAGAGCGAGGTGGAGGGACAGAGAGGGAGAGGTGGAAGGATGGAGTGAGGAAGTATATGAACGAAGGCGGTGCTGGTTGGGGAGGGACGTCGACTGACTGAGGTGAATGGGGGCGGTTTGTTCGTGGCCACACCTTCGGGGATCACGGCGTCGGGCAATAGATAGATAGATAGAAACAAAAAATAGAGTAAAAACAGTAAATAGATAACATAGACAGATAGTTTAATTTGATTGAGCGGCTGAATTTTATTGAACGGTGGAATTGGGCCAAGTGGCTATCGATTGGGTCGAGTGATTGAATTGGGACAAGCGGTCGAATGTTAAGGGATAAGCCCTTAAGGGGGGTCACCGGCCATTTTTGTCTTTATCTTCTTTTCTCTCTTTCCCTGGCTTGCATCCATTCGGCCCCATTCAGCCAACTGTTTTAAGACGTTTATCCCCATGAAGATGTCGTTTTTTCCTGACGAGCGATAGCGAGCCAGCATTGTATGGAGAAATCCGGCTTCGCCGGAGAAATTTTTCTCTCGAAAAAATTACAAATTTAGCTTGTTGTCAAAACAAAAATATATATATATGCTGGCTTGCTACCGCTCGCCAGGACAATATTGACACCTGGATGGGGGTAAACGTCTTAAAACAGTAGGCTGAATGGGGCCAAATGGATAGTGGCCAAAGAGAGAGGGAGAGAAAGAGAAAAAAAGCGAAGTTGGGTCCCTTAATAATAAGTCCTTAATAATAACCAACAAATATTTTGTGTGAACCAGCAAGTCGTATAGTCAGTATCAGAAGCATCGACCAATAACTTCTCATGATAAAAATGTTTGGGGGAGGGGTTTTTATTATTTTTGTTTTTGTTTTCACTCGAGAAGTACATGGGGCCTTGGGGTCATTAGATTTTTTTTACAAAAGTTAATTGTTTCTAATTTGGTGCAAGATAAATAGGTCTACAGACGAAATTTTATTAACATCCGTCCATTATTGATGGAGAAATCATGTTTACAAACAGATGCACATATATTATATATACAGCGATGATCACATGTTCTTCGCAAACTTCAATTGGCAGATATATATTAACTTTACAGCTACTTTATATTATCATATCACTATGCAAGTAACCTATATCGAAAATTTATGAATGGTATCACGTATGGATAAATTATATTAACCTAATTGTCATTGAACGTATATCATATACCCATTAATCAAATTCAGATGGCTATATTTGCTTAAAGAAATATTTTAAAAGGTACCTGCAATACATGTTTTTTATTGTATTTATCCGTTTTTGCAGGTTCCCGTATCAAGGTTCCATAATGTGGTGGTGCACGAGCCTGAGTGTGAGCACGGGGATGGCCACCGAGAGATGAACAACTTAACCACGGACCAGTTCCATGTGCGGAAACGTGGTGATGTTGTCCTGCAGGATGATGATGACCTCACTGACTTGTTTGGACTGCGGATAAACAACTACTGCGTCACCCACTACCTGGATGAGCATGGTTATGATACGTGGACGATGAAGAAGGCGTGTATTCCTCCTCCTTCAGTGCCCCGTTGCTGCCCTGCGGGGGAGGCCATGGTAGAAGGAGAGTGCCAACCTGCACTGTCACCCCAGCTCCTCACACCACCCATGTCAGCTGATATATTCAGGGGTGGTGTTCCGTGGCCAGTTATAAAAAAACATGTCTACAAAATAAACTGCACTAAAGCTCCATTAAGATCTATTCCTCTACGTCCCAAGTTGTCGTACTTGATGAATGTACCAACGGGTTTGGTGTATATTTGGGATCCAGCTGTACAACATATCAGTAAGTTGTATCACTACCCCAAACAGTTTTGTATAGATGCCCGTGAGACGTACAGTGGTACTGTGGAGTACTCAGCCAACATTTGCTATACCCACCCTGACGAATACCACCAAAAGATGTGCTACGGACACACATGTATTCGTAAATGCTGCGAACACGGGGAATTAATGGACACATCCCTGTTTACATGCATCACACATCCAAATGCCACATTTAAGCCACCTTTCACTAGTAAGCCCTTATCATACAAAAACATTGTTGGGAAACCACTGTGTGCCCCTCAGACCATGGAGCTGAACGTTTCTATTGATGCCCGTGGTCACCTACACACAAAAGACAGACAGTTTGAATCAACTCGATACTGTAGTGATTTGTTTTCTGACGGCAGAGGTAACATACAGAACGGAGCCTTGGTGTGTCTGAGTCAGCTGACAGAGTGGGACAAGGCTCGAGAGGTGGCGTTCCCTGTGTGTCATATTATCTCAGTGATGTTCCTGGTGCTGACGGTGGTGTGCTACTGTCTGGTGCCGGTGCTGCTCCATAAGGGTGGGTGGTATCAACTCTTCCATGTCCTCTCCCTCATCATCGCTTACTCCTCGGGATTTGCTCAGCACTTCGGCAATGGCTGGGATGACCCTACCTGCATCGTCATGGGTAAGATCCGAATTATATGGATTCAATTTATTTTTACTTGGCAAAAAATTGGTGTGAAATGCAATTTAAAGTGCTTTGAAGTTAATATATAAGTTATAGTCATACAGTAGTATACCCTTACCTTCATATAGACAAACACACAATTAACAAACGAAAATTGCCCAACATTTCCCCCCTTCCTTCCACGAAGTTCTGTTGCATCCCTTGCTAAGTTACATTATTATATGTAAACCACTTTACGGTAAACTCTGAGTTGAAGTTGCTTTAATTGGTGACGTTTATTAGTCAGATGTCTCCCCATAACTTCATCACATTTTGGGTTTCTCTTATTACTAGCATTGTGAGATCATAGATATACAGTACATTACCTAGCATCAATGTCTTATATATTTAAGAGGGCAATCCTCACCATGTCTCAACTGCCTTGCCATCCATTAGGTAACTCATGGCCGCAGGTCTCAATGAATGTAGAGGTGGTTATGGCATGGATATGGTAGTACTCCTGCAGTCACAATGACAGAAATTATAGAAACACATTTTCATTATAGCGAGGTTAAACATACTGAATCTCAACCTCTCATTTCTCATCAAGAACCAATTATTACAAATTTCTATCACAGATTTCTTGTGAGTGGTGGACCGTGGACGCCACAAAGGCCATGGGTATTGATATTTGTATTAATAAGTAATTTTGCTTTAAGGGAGCCCACCTTGCTTTTTTTGTTTTTCTCTTTATCTCCCTCTCTCTTTGGCTTGCATCCATTCGGCCCCATTCAGCCTACTGTTTTAAGACGTACATGACGTGCCCCCATCCAGGTGTCAATGTTTTCATGGCGAGCGGTAGCGAGCCAGCATATATATATTTGTTTTGACAGCAAGCTAAATTTGTACATATTTTGATAGAAACATTTCTCCGGCGAAGCCGGATTTCTCCATACAATGCTGGCTCGCGGAAGAAATCGGCACCTGGATTGGGATACACGCCTTAAAAGAGTTGGGTGAAGGGGGTCGAATGGATACAAGCCAGGGAAAGAGAGAGAAGGAGAGAAAGATAAAAACAAATCCGGTGACCCCCCTTAAATGTTATGTTTACAAATATGAAGTAGTAATGACTGTCTGCTTAGGTGTATATATTCCTCTCATATATTTGTACTGTTGCAGCCATTGTGATGCAGTTCGGCTACCTCGCCACCTTCTTCTGGCTCAATGTTCTCTGCTTCGAAATCTGGAGAAAAATCAGGTATAGCTAAAGATGTTGACAAGTCTTTCCTTTAAATTTGCAGTTATTGGGTGATGATTTTGTATTATTATATTAAGTATTAGTGAAGTTAAATGGAAGTTAACCCTTCCAATGTTGGGGTTGTTTTGATATAATGCAAATATTCGTGATTGGATTGAAAGGTTAAACCGTTAAGTACCAGCGATGTTGGCTATTGTTTATTTTAGCTATATTTAGACGATATTATGCAGCTTGGGAAGGATCTGTGGTAGTAAAAAGGGTTAAGTGAGATTGTTTGAAATCTTAAATATTGCTAGAAGTGCTTCCTAAACTGAATAAAATCATCTATTAGCTGCCAGAATAGGATGAAAAGGACGTCTCTGGTACTGTATGGGTTAATGGTTAGAGTAACTGCCTACACTTTAAAAATTAACGCTAAAAAAAATTATACACATAATGTAACTTCAATTGTTTATGTTTCTAATTTGAATTGATAAACCAAAGAAAAATTTGTATGTATACAATTTGTGCTACAATTCTCCCTACGAAGGTTCAGAAGTGGCCACCAGATGTCTAAGTGAAACCTTGGTGGGGAGAATTGAGTGTTAAATGTTTACAGTGTATCAAGAGGCCTAGTACTGTACCTAGATATAGTCTTGCTGTGTGCCTTATGCCCCTTTCTCACATGTGCGATTTCTTACGATTTTCACCGGCGACACCCATATTCGTGACATGTCGGACAATAAACGTATACCCTAGCATCATAATCTCATGCTTCGCCCGGCCTCGCGTGGACCCTCGCGGGTCGTCGTCAATGTTCGGTTTGTTTGAAATTTAGGACGAGGACTCACGAGGGTTCGTTGCCCTCGCAAGCCTCGTCGATCATTGCAGAATAATCCGCGAGGCCCTCGGCGGACGTCGGCGAGGGTGTCGCACGAAAAAAAACGTCAAAATGTTCCAAAACGTCGCACGCTGGCCCGCCGATGATCCCAGATGTTCCAAGAACATCGCCGATGCCCAATAATCACCGGCGATTTCCTCGTCGATTAATCGCCGCCGTGCGGATTAATACTCGCCGAGGCTGTACCCGCCAGGGGTACACTTTGCACGAGGCAGCAGAAGGCATGCGAAGGGCCTTGCTACGCCGCCGACGCTCACGACACACCTCGGCGAGGCCAAAGAGGATGTTTGACGAGAGGTGTGTAATCAAAAGGGATTATCACCCTGTACCTCAATTTTTTTTTTTTGAGGTGGGGTGAGGTCAGGTCAGGGGGTATATAGGCCGCGCTACAGCTCCTAAAAGGTCATTCCACAGTTTCCAGTCAACAATCAACACACCACTCTCCAAACTACCAACACTCTCCAAACTACCAACACTCTCCAATTTACCATGGCTCCCAAGGCACAACCAACGGTGAAGAAGGTGGACAAGAAGAAGGTGAACAAGAACAAGGCGACCCCGACAACTGTTGAGAGTGAGACGCCCGTCATCCAAGCCGATGATGTTCTGCCTGCCATGCCGGGTGCTGAAGGAGAGGGGACGTCAATGGACGTGGAAATGCCCCAGGACAATCAGCCGAGCCAGCAACTTTTTTCCACACAAGACGAATTGGTGGTTGATGTTCACAGGAGCCAAGATGACATCGACCAGATCAACATTACCCCGGAGGAGAACTCGTCCTCCGACAGTGACGACGCTGCTGCCACATACGGAGTCATAACTGCCACCATGGAAAACGACCTGGCAGATTCGATCCAAAATCACCCAGCCCTATGGGCCAAGTCAGACGCTCGTTACCTCGACAAGAACTACAAGGTGCGTATTTTCGAGAAGAAAGGGAAGCAACTGAATTTATCAGGTAAGTGGATATGAGTTATTTGTAAATCTATATAATAGTTTGTGTGATGAACGTGGTGCTATGAATACATTTACACAATAATCTAACAACATGACCCGTGAAAAATGTGATGTTTCTGTCGATTTCTAGCGCTTGCCCCTTTTATTTTATTTTTTAAATATCAACATATTCTCTTGATGTTTGTAATGCACTCTCTCTCGTTTCCTTTTCAGCGGCTCATGTGTCCAAATTTTATGGAAACATGAAGACACGGTACGGCAAACTCCACAACCTCACCAGGAAGAGCGGCTCCAAAGCCAAAACCCGGACAATGAGGGATCAGTGGATTTGGGACACATTTTCCTTCCTTAACCCTTAATTAGCGGCGAGCAACATAAGTCGAGTTAAATAAAGCTGGACTATGTGGCGGCGCTCGACATAACTCGAGTGGCAATTTCAGCACGTAATGTGGCTGAGAGAGAGAGACAAGTGGTGGCAGGAGACTAGCGAGCGTATGACTGCTCCAGACCACCGCGGCGAACCTACTGACACAAATCTCAGCTCCCTCCTCCCTCTCTCACTCGCTACATACTCAATTATGTACTGAAAGTACCGAATTACCTGCTTTTTGCACTCGCGTTGCACGGTTATTGCAAGAAAACTATCCATCATACAAGGATCGTTATGGTGTCATTCGAAAGCTCTGTTTATGCCCTTTCAGGGATAGGTACTTGTTTTACGTTCTGGGTCTTATTTAGGCATGAAAATGATCACGTAAACAGCCCTATTTTGGCTAAAAACACCCCGCTGTGCGGTACACATAAATAAACCGCATAGGCCGCTCGTAAGGTGTTAAGGAAAATGTTTCCCAAAAGGAACCAAGGATCAGCAGCAAGAAGGTACGAACAATGATATATGAAAACATTTGCTATATATTTTTTTTTTTTTTTTTTTCTATATTCCAACTACTCCCTCTCGGGCATAGGCTGATAGCCTTTACACTCTACCGCTGAACACGGTGAGGCCCGTGAGGTCTTGTTCCAGTCTAGGGAGTGAGACATGCGAAGCACCCACTCTTGGCTCGATCCCAACTCCATCTCTGAAGCTGCTTCGCCCCCGCGCTTCACAGTCTCACTCCCCAGGCTCGGACCCTCACTTTCAGAACGCCACCTATTGAGCAATTAACTCACTAGGCATTGCCCCCATGTAGCATATTTTGAATATGGGAATATTCATACAGTGCTATTTAATCAGGGAACAATGAGGGTATTTTTTGTTTTGGCATTTCGGTGTGCTGTGGTAATGCACTGAAACTAGGTACAGCACAAATTCCATCCCAATAATATCTTCCCATTGACATATTTGGATTCGAATCCGGGTCCATTGGATTACCAGTCCAGTGGCAAGACCACTCTGCCACACCTCCCCTATATAGTAAATATAGTAACGTATATTTACATGCTCATATTAACTTTCGGTTGTGTGTAAGATTATTACTATGTTTGACTTTATAATGCTTGACAAGTTCGATATGGTATTTATTGTTTTTTACTTTCAGATCCAGAAAATATCGCAGCCACAGCAGAACGTGGAGGTGGAGGAGGACGAGGAGGAGGTGGTCGTCGTGGAGGAGGAACAAACACAGGTGGATGACGCGATGGGCCAGCCATGGGAAGAGCTGTCAAACTCTCCCGTAATGCCCTCAACACACAGAAAGCATGTGGGGGTAAAACGTGGACGTCTGGCGGCGCCCCCGTCTAAAGATGATCCCCTGTATTTGAACAAAGTAAGCATTTAATCGTAATATATATATATAATATATTATATATATATATATCTATATGTATAGAGTTAAATTAATTTATGCCTTTTTACTCATACTTTATAAGTATATAAATATATATATATAATAGAATATATATATATCTATATGTATAAAGTTAAATTTATTTATGCCTTTTTACTCATACTTTATAAGTTCTTTAAACAGAAAACAGAAATCATATTTCCATCATCACACTTCATCTGGGTCATTAAATATTTTGTAATTAATATTGTTGTGCCATTAATATATTGTTGTTTACTTATTCAGCTCCTCAGCAAATACGAGGACTCCGTCGACACGCGGGAGAAGCCGGCCCAGGGTAAATCCTTGCTCCACACACAGATACGGAGCTACTGTGATGCCCTGGAGTATAAGCTCATCAGGATAGACCCTCTGATGGTGGATGAGTTGATGTGCAACTTCGATCGGCAGGCACTACAGGCAATCCAGGCATCAAGACCTGCAGTTGTGGCGGCAGCTACAACCACAGTTCCTGTGGTCACGAGCCTGGCGGACACAGCAGTAACGGTGACACCGTTGCCAATTGTGTCAACCACCAACACCTACGTGGCCCCATTAAATTATCCGCCTGTACACTACCAGCTGGCGTACCCTCCGGGCGACCGCGGGCGCCTACACAACTGCTGGGGCACCTCCTTCATCCACCTGCTAATCCACTTCTTCCGGGACAACTTCCTCAACTCTAAACAGTACCCTACCATGGACAACCTCCACGTCTCCCTACCCCAACCACGATGATGCCAGGGACAACACCTTCACCTTCACCTTCACCTTCACCTTCACCTGGGGTCTTCCCAATGTTGTCGCCTGGGCAACCACCAGTGGCCATGTCACCGGTCACCACGATGGATATGATGATTCATACCCCTGCCACGTCAACCAGCATGGTTGGCCACATGAAATGAATAAATTATATATATTTTTTTTTTATATAAAAGTAAAGGTATTAACAAAAAAAAATACAATTTTCTATTATTTTCCCATATTCCCTGTTTCATTGATGATAAAGTATACTTTAAAATTTAGTTAGCTTCTTTGTTAAAAATTTATCTAAATTATTGTTCCGCTAAAGTTAAAATGTACAGTGATTCAGCAAATACCTGAATAAATTAAATACACTTATTTATGAGACATTGGCGGTACAATATCTATAATATAACATTTTAACAAAGAAAACAAATCTTATATATTTCTTATACACAAAATTTAGATCATAAGAAGAACTTAATAAATGAATAATATATAATATTAATATTTAATACACGAAATAATATACATACAAATTGTTATAAAAGAATATTAAATAATATTGAATGACTTGAATGTTAATACTTGATACGTTGTGAATATAAAAAAATGTTAATATATATAACTACGAAAATAATAGCTTAATCAAATACTCAAACAAGTTGACAATGATGAAATCTATTTATAAAGGGATGGAGGAGTTCATTCAAGCCATGCGCTAACCCGGGTTCGATTCAAGGTGGATCATATAATAATTAGAATAATTTCATTGGTAGTCTTTGGTGTGGTGGTGAGATTAATGAAATATAAAATACAATGCGTGTATGTTTGTACGACTGACATATCAATGTCGATTGTCACGTACGCCACAATGAGCATGGGTGTGTGTCTTTGTGTGTGTGCTACACACAATAAAACTCATAAAAGTAAAAATCAATGAATAATTTATATTAATGATAAAGACGTATGTTACCTTAACAGAGGTTATTAATATATTACTTTACCTATGAAAAAAAAATATATAAGCAAAATAATGATTCATATATTTCCTAGACACAAAATGAAAACCAGACAAATGTTAGTCAATGAATACTAAATATTAATTACATACCTGAAAGTTGACTAACTTTTTGAATATAAAAATGTAGTATCATATTACTATACGTACGATAAAAGTATGCAAATAATTCCTCTAAAAAGTACACAATTATTAAAGTGTGGGTGTGTGTGTGTGTATGTGTGTGTGTGTGTGTGTGTGAGAGTATTTGGTGGACAGCCACTGCCGCAGGCTGGAGGGTTGGTCGTGTTAGAGATTAGCCATTGGGTGTGTGTGTGTATGCGTGTGTATGTTTGTGTGTGCGTGTGTATGTTTGTGTGTGCGTGTGTGTGTGACTGTTGGTGGGGGTGGGTGTCTTGGATAATTAGCCACCTGGTTGTACTTTAGACGGGTTTCACCATGGTCCACATAGAGAGGATTTTTTTTGTATGTTTCATTCATTTTTGTCATACAACATGTTCGTAGCTAGTAAATAATATTATGTCTACGTAATTCGAATATTCACCCAATATGACATTAGCCAGATGTTGTTGAATAAAATAAGTTATCATACAACAAATGCTTTCTTGCTACGCACATAACTGGGTCATGACATGGAGTAGAAATTAAACAATAATCACATTATCTTTACAGTTTATTAGGGTATGTTTTAGGTTTCAGATGGGGTTCGTCCTATTATCGTGTTTTGCCATGCCACACTCCCAGCTGGTGAGTTGTAATAGTGTTTGAGACTGTCACGAAGAGTCTTCCCATCATTAGTAGCTGTGTTTCCCCGATGACTCCCAAGACGGTCTAGAATGTCGGCCGGACGTACCAAATCTACGATTTCTCCTGTTGCAATGTTCTCCTCCACGACAAGACTCCGTCGATCAGAGGGATTCCTGTCACGAAGGACATTTTGTAGACAACAGCAGGCCATCACAACGGATTAAACTCGATTAGGATGGATAGGCATGGTCGTTAGCAGACACCGGAACCTGTAATGAGAATGGTTAAAATAAATACAGTCAGTCTGGGGAAAAAATATATTAGTTTCTCAATGAAAACTTTATAAGAGAATGAAATGGGAAGCTTGATTAGGGCGACCAACCGACACAAGTCAGATCCTTTTAACAACGAACTCCAATCCCAAATATTAACCCTTAATTAGCGGCTCACCACATAAGTCGAGTTAAATAAAGCTGGACTATGTGGCGGCGCTCGACATAGGTCGAGTGGCAATTTCAGCACGTAATGTTGCTGAGAGAGAGAGACAAGTGGTGGCAGGAGACTAGCGAGCGTATGACTGCTCCAGACCACCGCGGCGAACCTACTGACACGAATCTCAGCTCCCTCCTCCCTCTCTCACTCGCTACATACTGAATTATATGGGGAAAGTACCGAATTACATGCTTTTTGCACTCGCGTTGCACGGTTATTGCAAGAAAACTAGCCATCATAAAAGGATCGTTATGGTGTCATTCGAAAGCTCTGTTTATGCCTTTTCAGGGATAGGTACTTGTTTTACGTTCTGGGTCTTATTTAGGCATGAAAATGATCACGTAAACAGCCCTATTTTGGCTAAAAACACCCCGCTGGGCGGTACATATAAATAAACCGCATAGGCCGCTCGTAAGGTGTTAAAGGGAAGCCAGCAGGTTATTATAAGCTTTTAAAGATAGACAAATGTTGTTAGTCGACATGGGCCTGAAGCCATACGGGCGTAGGATGTGGATGTACCGTATGTACACAAACACATACAATTTGCTATGTATATATACTGTATATATGTATAGACATATATATATTTATTCATAATTTTATGTATGGTAATGTAACTATATATATATATATTTAAATATACATTAAAACAATTGACATATTTGTTTTAAATTTGGCTTTTACCTGGCAGACATTATACCAAACGCATTTTCAACTACTCTCCGGGCTCTGGATAGGCGGTAATTAAAAATGCGTTGATCATCATCCAAACCTCTCATTGGGTAAGGTTTCATCAGCCAGGTCCTCAGTGGAAATGCGTCGTCACCAATGAAGAAGAATGGAATATCCTCGTTCCCGTTTTCAAGTGGTTCAGGCTCAGGAACACCAACGTCATTCCTCTCCAACAGCAAACGAATAGGGGTTCGTAGAAACAACCCACCATCTGACGCTGATCCCTCTGCACCAACATCGATGTAGAGGAATTTGTAGTCAGCGTCAGCGATGGCAAGCAGCACAATGGAGTGGTAACCTTTATAGTTGTAGAAGGTAGAGGCACCTTTGGGTGGTTTTCTGATGGCAAAATGCTTGCCATCCAAGGCGCCCAAAGCATGTTGAAATTGCCACTTGCTAGCAAATCTATTTGCAACAGCCTTCCACTCTTCTGGTGTTGTTGGACAAACAATTACATCATCCATGTATGCACTGACAATAGCCTCACAGACGTCGGGCACAATTTTGGAGATGGTGTTGTGCGCTATCCTGAATAAGTAACTGAGACTCTTGTAGCTGTCACCTGTAGCTAGGTAACGCAACGTCACTGCCAAACGCAAACTAGGATCTATGGCTTTCCTCCAGTGTGTGTCCTTTTTGGCAATGATGGGTCAAATTTTTTCTGAGAATTTCTTGAAAGAGTGCGTGGTCCAATCTCATGAAGTTTATAAAATCCGCTGGGCCCTCTTCTTCAACTTCTTTCAGGAGATTTTCATATCCCCCAAATCGACCTCGCCTTAACAGCCAGTCTCTAGTCCAACATTTCCGCTTCTTCATCTGTTTTCTCCTCTCCTCTTCCTCCTTCCTTTCCCTCTCAGCTTCCTTCCTTGCCCTGTCAGCTTCCTTCTCCCTTTTGGCAAGCTCCAATAGGCATTTCAAATAAAGTAGATCCGTCCGCTGGGTGGCAAGGGCCCGCTCAACACGTTCATTCCTCCGTAGATGCTGCGTAATGCTCTCCATCTCAAGATTCAACAGGCACGTTCATGGGTCGAGGTTATAATGTGTTGGTGGTGAAGAGTAGCTATGCTCGGTGTGACTGCTCAACTCAAATTGTTCTCTGTGACCGAGTCAAGGTCTTTATGTACCACAGGAAGGTTTGGGGGGTTGTGGGTGGTTGTTGGGGCCAATTATTTGCGCGATTTTAACGTGAGTAGATGCTAATGCCACTGAATTTAGCACATTCACGTGACATTCGCTCAGGTACGGACACCTCGGCAACGTATCTGCGATGGCGTTGGCGGCGATCGCCGTGGATTCGTTCATTCATCGCAGGAATTTGTGCCCGGAAAAATATTCGGACAACCTCGCCGAAGTAATCGCCGGACCATCGCTTGAACCGCCGAAGACCCCGCAGAACATTCGGCCAGTCTTCTTTGACCATCGCATGATGCCGCAAGATATTTTTGAAAGCGTGTCATTCCTCGCAGAGATCTTCGCCGAAACATCGCTCACTTCGCCGATAACGTCGCAGAATGACGGTGATTGCATCGCATTCACCGGTGACATCTTCGCCGAGTATAATTAGTAATCTGTTTGTAACGGTCAAAATCGTACACGTCGCAGAAATTAGATGCGAATTGACAAGACTACGTCCTTGGCGACGAAAATCGTATGAAGTCGCACATGTGGGAAAGGGGCATTAGTAAGCTTTTCTCTTGTGTATAATAAACTTCTAATAAAATATCTCTCCCTCTCTCTACACACATATATACAGTATATATATATGTATATATATATATATACAGCATATATATATATATATATATATATATATATATACAGTATATATATATATATACTGTATATATATATATATATATTTATATATATATATATATATATATATATATATATATATATATATATATATATATATTCCGGAAATAGGTAGCTAATAATAATGTCTTAATACAAACATTCTGTCTCTCCCTCTCTCTCTCTCCCTGCAGGAGCTTGAGCAAGTTTCAGCCTGCCTCAGAGATACCACTGATAGTTTACATGTTGTATGCCTTTGGTGGACCTCTTGCTATCTGGTAAGTTAGGACACCTTGTTCATAATACCTGCATCACCAGTTTTCAGCGATATATTGATATTATTTTTAATTGTTATTTTTATTATTATTATTATTATTATTATTATTATTATTATTATTATTATTGGCATGGTAGATGGGGAAGCTCATCATCTACATTCTGTCGTCAATGTGTTGGTCAGAGAATATAATTTTTCTGGAAAGTGTCTTTGAACAGTTTAACCCACTAGACCCCAGCGACGCGCGTGATGCGTTGCATACTGTATGTATGTAATGTACAGTCCCAGTGGCACAACGGTTGCGTCGGTCTTAATTCCTCTTGTCCTATGGCACCTAGAGGGTTCAGATTTGTATGTGAACTACTTTAGGATCCCTAGGAACAATACCGATGGTTGGCAACCCTCCAAGTCTAGCCCAAAAGTCTCATATGGTCCCTGGAGGTGGAAATGTTGTGTTGGAATCAGAGACTCTTACAACAGTCCTACATACCTGCTGTGTTGCAGTTGGGGATAAGCCTTTTGGTTTCTACAACCATCTTTTGGTGACAGGGGCTCAAATGTGTATGCATGTCTGTCGTGTGTGTGTACATTAAGGCCTTTTAAGATAAAGTACTAATTTTTCCTATTGAATTTTAGTCAGATCTTCTGGAGTGCGTTTCTTGCCTGGTTAACTTCAAGGGTGGTCTCTAGCCTTCGAACTAGACCATGAGGGGATTGCATTTGTAGCTGGGATTGTATTAAGACTGTTGGAGAGTTAATGATTTATTTAAATAACAGCATGTATGTATGTATATATATTATATTATTGTGTTTTAAGGTGTTTCAATATTTGGGCACTTTCATTTGTGTCGTCCCATCTTGGGTACTAAACTGTGGAATGTGTACTGAGCACTAGTGACTTTCTCTGAAAGAAATAGTGCTAAATAAAACACTAGATATTAACATTATTAATATTATTATTATTAATATTATTATAATTATTATTATTATTATTATTGATATTATTACTACTGATACGCCGGAATGCCAGGTTGCAACGATACCAGAATGCAGGATTGAAACGATTGTCACCAACCAATCCTACTAGTATTGCCGACGCCTTTGTCATTTATTCACGCCCTTGGTGCACATCCTGCTCCTAATATCTCCCCTGCCAGCGATACCATGGAAGAAGGGCCTAATTTATGCCAAAAAAATGACAAGTCTTCCCCAACCACTCTCATCAAAGAGAACAGAAGCCGACAATCTCCCCTCCACATCCAGCCAACAAAAACGAAACTCCCCACTACCTGCCCCACCTCCAACTAGGCTTACAATTAAGGGGAGGTTTTTAGTTTGGTCTCTGGATATCCATCGAGCTTAAGATTGCACCCCCTTGAGCTCCTTTCAAGATAAATTTGTACATTTTTCGGTAGAAAAATGTCCCGGCTGAAAGCCGGTTCCTTTTAAATTACAGGCTCGCTATCGCTCGCCAGGATAAAATCGACCCCTAAATGGCACGAAAGGTCTTACAATTGACAGAAAGGGGTCGAAACTTCTTAAAATCGTCAAAATAAAGGGGCGAACGTCTTAAAACTAGAAAAGCAATGGGGCTAAATATGAGGGAGAAAGGGGTCAAACAAATATTCCCTCAAGTGGAAATCTCCCCTTACCACCCCCATGATAGAGGGGCTCACCTTTGGCCCTAACATAAGGACCACCCCTGCCATTCTTCACCCCAAATCTAGCCCCTACTGACCAGCATTGAAAAAGGGTAGAAGCCAGGATGCGGAAAATGTTCAGCAGCACGTCCAGCGCTTACCCAGGCTGGAAAGAGAACACTTACCCAGGTTCTCCATTGTTCTACGCTTACCCAGGTGGAACAACCTGCGTTCCTTAGCCAGGGCACTGGCACAGTAACGCTTACCCAGGTTACTGTGACTTTATTATTCCCTAGGCACACAACATCTTCACCAAACTAGCCACCAGCCCAGCACTAATAAAGCGAGAACCAGGCGCCACGACTACCAACCCTGATACCATCCGCGAAGCAGTGAAAAGGAATGAGACGAGAGGACCAGGGCCTACCCGAGACACTTGGAAAGACTATACTGAGATAGCGAACCATTTTATTTTATTTTTTTCTATGTGAATGAGGGAGACAAAAGGCATAACTGCCTGCAGTGAGTGCCTCCACCAGATTTCAAAGAGTGACAGGGCCGAAATCAAGGGACGTTCGAGCTAAAATGCCTGGACACATGGAGTTTGAAGCAATTTAAGTCATAGGAAGAGGGAAAGACTGATTCTGGGAGAGAGTTTCCAGAGCTCAGCATATGAATAGAAGAAAGTCTGAGAATAGCGTTTCACTCTTGGGTTGGAGAGTTGCACAGAGTATGGGTGGGATTGTGTTGCAAGGTGGGTACTACGTACCCAACGTAGAGGAGGTGGTATACATTGGGAAAGCTCCGAGGAACACTGATGATTGTAGTAGCGATAGAATAGTGAGAGAGATGCAACATTGCGGTGAAGAGAGAGAGATTGCAGAGAGTTGATGAGTGGACGGGAATTAATGATACGAAAGGCTTTCCTTTTTTTTTTTTTTTTTTTTTTTTCTATGCGATCGAGAGAGGCAAAAGGCAGAACAGCCTATAGCAAGTGCCTCCCCCATAGTTGAAAGAGTGACAGGGCCAAAATCAAGGGACGTTCGAACCAAAATGCCTGGAGACACAGAGTTTGAAGCAATTTAAGTCATAGGAAGAGGGAAAGACTGATTCTGGGAGAGAGTTCCAGAGCTCAGCTGTTGAGTAGAAGAAAGTTTGAGAGTAACGTTTCACTCTTGGGTTGGAGAGTTGCACAGAGTAGGGGTGGGATTGAGTTGCAAGACGGGTACCATGTGCTCTACATAAAGGAGGTGGTATACACTGGGAAAGCTATGAGGAACACTGATTATTATAGTAGCGATAGAATAGCGAGAGAGATGCAACATTGCGGCGGAGAGAGAGAGATTGCAGAGAGTTGGTGAGTGGTCGGGAGTTAATGATACGAAAGGCCTTCCTTTCAACTTTGTCTAGGAGAACGGTGTGAGAGGAACCTCCCAACACATGTGAACAATACTCAATACAAGGACGCACTATGCCCCTGTACAGAGCAAGAAGCTTTGCAGGGGAAAAGAACCCCACAAGGCGGTTGAGCACACCCAGCTTCTGGGAGGCTGCCTTAGCAAAACTGGTAATATGGTCCTTCCAACTGAGAGCAGAAGAAAAAGAGACACCAAGAATATTGAGAGAAGATGAAGGATTGATTTTTGTATTGTTGAAGAATAAGGGATAGTCCGCTGGGAGTTCCTTACGGGTAGATAGATGGAGAAATTGGGTTTTTGGAAGCATTAAAGGTAACAAGGTTTTCTCTGCCCCAGTTGGTTGGAAATAGTAGTTAGATCAGAATTTAAGAGTTCTATGGCTTCATTACGTTTGTCGTTAAGGGACTGCTGGCTGGGGCGTTCTGAAAAACTAATGGAGTAGTGTAAGGTTGAGTTTTTTTGTTTTTTTTTCTATGTGATTGAGGGAGGCAAAAGGAAGAACTGCCTATAGCGAGTGCCTCCCCCATAGTTGAAAGAGTGACAGGGCCAAAATCAAGGGACGTTCGAGCCAAAATGCCGGGACACACAGAGTTTGAAGCAATTTAAGTCATAGGAAGAGGGAAAGACTGATTCTGGGAGAGAGTTCCAGAGCTCAGATGTTGAGCAGAAGAAAGTTTGAGAGCAACGTTTCACTCTTGGGTTGGAGAGTTGCACAGAGTAGGGGTGGGATTGAGTTGCAAGACGGGTACCACGTGCCCTACGTAAAGGAGGTGGTATGCACTGGGAAAGCTCTGAGGAACACTGATTATTATAGTAGTGATAGTATAGCGAGAGAGATGCAACATTGCGGCGGAGAGAGAGAGATTGCAGAGAGTTAGTGAGTGGATTATTATTATTATTATTATATGAGATGCCGAAGTCTCCAACCAGGGTGCAGAAACACCATCAAGATCAATCCACACAAAACACCCGGAGGCACTGGAGAGAGACTATGGCAACTTAGGAAAAAATAAAAACATACACTGTATACTGTACTGTACATATACACATATTAAACACAGACAACATATTATGCAGTGGAGGATATCAAGCTTAAATATAATACAATAAAATAGAATAAAATAAGTTTAAAAATTAGAATTAATGCTGCAAAAAAGCATTAACTCTAGACTTAAAAATGGAGATATTAGCTGAATTGACTAGCTCATTTGGCAACTTATTCCACAAGTCAACCATGGCCGGCACAAAACACCGTGAAAACTGTGTAGTAGAAAAATTAACACGGCTCATGGCAAGATAATTAAGATTGCTTGTGAATCTAGTTGCACGAGCCCGGACATAGGGCCCAGGCAGAACCCCATGTAAGGGATGCTGAGGGTTGTTAAAAACTTTAAATAAAAGACTAAGGGCACCAACTTTACGTCGATGACACAGATCAAGAGACAAATTAGGTAGAATAAAACTGATGGAATTTAGAGACCTGTCAAGCAACTTGAGATGGCAGTCAGCTGCTGACAACCAGACAGGTGAGCAGTACTCGAAATGTGGCAAAATAAAAGCATAAAAAGACTTGATAACTGTGGCGTCACAAGCAAATGGTTTATAAACCTTGCGAAGCAGACCAATTTTTGGGAAAATGGAAGAGGAGAAAGAACGAATATGCTTTTCAAAAGTAAGTTTGGGATCAAGAGTAAATCCTAACAAACGCAGAGTATCCACATTCTCAATTTGCTCGCCAGAAACTTGTAGATAAGGATGGGGAGGATCCAAGGTACGAGATCTGCTGATGATAATGGAATGTGTTTTACTAGCATTAAGTTTCATGCCCCAAAGTTCACACCATGATGTAATTTTGGCTAAATCCCTATTCAGAGCAGTAGCAATTACGTGTCGATCTATTGGTGATGCAATTGACGCATATAAAGTTGTATCATCAGCATAGGAGATTAGTTTATTTTCAAGCTCGGAACACAGGTCAGCAGTAAAAATAATAAAAAGCAAAGGCCCAAGGACACTGCCTTGTGGAACACCAGAAACAACAGTAACAGAAGGGGAATGACACCCATCAATGACCACAGACTGAGATCTTTTCGTCAAAAAATCTTCAAAGATCCTTAAAAAATTGCCACGATGGGAGTTAATGATACGAAAGGCCTTCCTTTCAACTTTGTCTAGGAGAGCGCTGTGAGAGGAACCTCCCGACAAATGTGAACAATACTCAATACAAGGACGCACTATGCCCCTGTACAAAGCAAGAAGCTGTGCAGGGGAAAAGAACCCCCGAAGGCGGTTGAGCACACCCAGCTTTTGGGAGGCTGCCTTAGCAAGACTGGTAATATGGTCCTTCCAAGTGAGAGCAGAAGAAAAAGAGACACCAAGAATATTGAGAGAAGATGAAGGGTTGATTTTTGTATTGTTGAAGAATAAGGGATAGTCCGCTGGGAGATCCTGACGGGTAGATAGATGGAGAAATTGGGTCTTGGAAGCATTAAAGGTAACAAGGTTTTCTCTGCCCCAATTGGAGATAGTATTTAGATCAGAATTTAAGAGTTCTATGGCTTCATTACGTTTGTCGTTGAGGGATTGCTGGCTGGGGCGTTCTGAAAAACCAATGGAGTAGTGTAAGGTTGAGTCGTCTGCATATGAATGGATGGGAATTAAGGTACAGTTAGGGAGATCATTTATAAAAATTAGAAAGAGAATAGGAGATAGAACAGAGCCCTGAGGAACACTGGAGTTTATAGGGTGAGGAAGTGAATAGTGCCTCCCTCAATCACATAGAAAATAAAAAAAAAAAATGGCCGTCCACAACCGCGGCTATGGAACGGCCGGAAAGGAAATTAGAGACAAAGGCACAGATGGAGGGATAGAAACCGAAAGAGGGTAGTTTAGGAATGAAAGATTTGTGCCAGATTCTATCGAAGGCTTTCGATATGTCTAATGCAATAGAAAAAGTCTCACCGTAGTCCCGAAAGGAGGATGACCAAGAGTAAGATATGAAAGATCACCAGTAGAGCGACCATCTTGGAAGCCATACTGGCGATCTGAGAGCAGATTATGAGAAGAGAAATGCTTAAGAAATTTGGAAGCAAGAATAGTTTCGAAAACTTTAGAAAGACAAGAGATGAGAGGAATTGGACGATAGTTGGAGGGTTGAGAGCGGTCACCCTTCTTTGGGACAGGTTGAATATGAGCAAACTTCCAGCATGAAGGGAAGACGTTAGAGGATAGACAGAGACGAAAGAGTTTGCCTAGGCAGGGAGTCAGCACGTTAGTACAGTTTTTGAGAACAGCAGGAGGAACACCGTCCGGACTGTACGCCTTATTAGTGTTAAGCCCAGAGAGGGTACAAAGTACATCTTTAGATGAGATTTGGATATTAGGCATAGGTAAGAGAGAGGAGGGTGGAGAGGGAGGAATAACACCGGAATCATCGAAGGTGGAGTTTCTAGCAAAAGTTTGAGTGAAGAGTTTAGCTTTGTCAGAGGAAGAAGTGATGGTTGTGCCATCTGAGTGGAAAAGGGGAGGGAAAGACGAGGAAGAGAAATTGTTAGAGAGGTTTTTGGCTAGAAGCCAGAAAGCTTGGGATGAGCTAGAGTTGGATAGTTCAGTGCATTTATTATTGATGAAAGAGTGTTTGGCAAGTCGAAGAACAGATTTCGCTTGATTCCGGGCAGTAACATAGGAAGAATGAGAGTCTTGAGTTTTAAGGCGTCGGTACCATTTGAATGCTTCCTCCTTATTGCGGACAACAGTAGAACAGGCATGAGTAAACCAAGATTTTTTAGCATTAGTCTTAGAAAAAGAGAATGGAATGTATGCTTCCATGCCCGATAGGATTACCTCGGTAATGCGTTCAGCACTCTCCGAGGGTCCCCGGCCACGGAAGCAGAAATCATTCCATGGGAAATCAAAGAAGTGTGCCGGAGAGCCTCCCAGTCGGCAGCGCCGAAGTGCCACAAGCGCCGCCGGCTAGGAGGATCGGGTGGTCGTACTGAAGAGATAGGACAGGTGACAGAGATAAGTTTATGGTTGGAGGAGCCCAAAGGAGAGAAAAGATCAACAGTATAAAAAGAGGGGTTAGAAGTTAGAAACAAGTCAAGAATGCTGGGCCGACCTCCGATGCGATCCGGGATACGGGTGGGTTGCTGAACTAACTGCTCTAGGCCATTTAGGATAGAAAAGATGTAGGCTTGTTCACCAGCTGGGTCAGTAGTGTGAGAGGAGAGCCATTGGCGGTGGTGAACGTTGAAATCTCCTAAGATGGAGATTACTGAGAAAGGAGAAATGGATAGAATGTGTTCCACTGTAGAGTTTAAATAGTCAAAGGATTTGAGAAAGTTGGTAGAGTTAGGGGAAAGATAGACAGCACAGAAATCTTTAGTAAGAGAATGACAAGAAAGTTGGAGCCATAAAATTGAGAATTCAGAGGAGTCGAAATCGGGAACACGAGAGCAAGTGAGTTTGTTGTGCACATATGCACAACATCCGCCTTTGGCTTTAAACTAGGATAGAGAAAGTAGGAGGATACAGAGAAGGGGCTGCTGGATGTTGCTACAGACACCTGAGTTTCGGTGAGGAAGAGAAGAACAGGTTTGTAGGAGGAGAGATGGTGTTCAACAGAGTGAAACTTAGAGGAAAGTCCACGAATGTTGCAGAAATCAATAAAAAGAGTAACAGGCCGAGGTCCAGGTAATTTTGTGGGGTTGTCAGGGGATGGTCGGTCAGGTGTGGGGGCATTTATGTCCCCCCCCCCCTGGGGACTCCGAGGCTGGGCTAAAATTATTAAAAAAAAAAAAAAAATGGGTGCGGAGGAATGAAGTGTGGTGTGCATGTTTAGTGTAGTGAAGTGGATAGGAAGAGAAGGTGTTTGTGAGAGCTAGCTGGATTGCTCTCAGTGTAAATGAGGCACAAAGAAAATCAGTAAGAGAGGCCAAGCAAATGAAACAGGAGTTCCAGCAACTCTTTATCACATGATTATAACCTCACCTGGGTCTAGCCCTGATCGATTGGTGCCTACAATCTCCCCACTATACTTTCTACTTTATCTAGGAGTGCAGTGTGAGAGGATCCTCCCCACACATGTGAACAATATCAATACAAGGACGCACTGTGCCCCTGTACAGAGCAAGAAGCTGTGCAGGGGTAAAGAACCCCTTGAGGCGGTTGAGCAGACCCAGCTTCTGGGAGGCTGCCTTAGCGAGACTGGTAGTATGGTCTTTCCAAGTGAGAGCAGAAGAAAAAGAGACACCGAGAACATTGAGGGAAGATGAAGGGTTCATTTTTGTATTGTTGAAGAATAAGGGATAGTCCTCTGGAGGTTCCTGACGGGTAGTAAGATGGATAAATTGAGTTTTGGAAGCATTAAATGCAACAAGGTTTTCTCTACCCCAATTGGAAATAGTAGCTAGCTCAAAAGATTAGCATTTTATGGCTTCATTACATTTACTTTTGAGGGACTGCTGGCTGGGGAGTTCTGGAAAACTAATTGAGTGGTGTAAAGTAGAGTCGTCTGCATATGAATGGATGGGACTGGATGTACAGTTGAGCAGATCATTTATGAAAATTAGAAAGAGAATAGGAGATAGGACAGGACCCTGAGGAACACCGGAGTTGGTAGGATGAGGAAATGAGCGATGGCCGTCCTCAACCGCAGCTATGGAACGGCCGTCAAGGAAATTAGAGATAAAGGCACAGATTGAGGGACAGAAACCGAAGGAGGGCAGTTTGGAAATTAAAGATTTGTGCCAGACTCTATCGAAGGCCTTCGATATGTCTAGTGCAACAGAAAAAGTCTCACCAAAGTCCCAAAAGTTGGATGACCAAGAGTTAGTAAGATATGAAAGAAGATCATCAGTAGAGCGACCCTTAAGGAAGCCATACTGGCGATCTGAGAGCAGATTATGAGAAGAGAAATGCTTAAGAAATTTGGAAGCAAGAATAGTTTCAAAAAATTTAGAGATACAAGAGATGAGCGCAATTGGACGATTGTTGGAGGGTTGACAGCGGTCACCCTTCTTTGGGACAGGTTGAATGAGAGCAAACTCCAGCAAGAAGGAAAGACGTTAGAGGAGAGACAGAGACGAAAGAGTTTGCCTAGGCAGGGGGTCAGCACGGAAGCACAGTTTTTAAGTACAACAGGAGGAACACCGTCCAGACCGTACACCTTCTTAGTATTAAGCCCAGAGAGGGTAGAAAGTACATCTTTAGATGAGATTAGGATATTAGGCATAAGTAGGAGAGAGGGGGGTGGAGAGGGAGGAATAGCACCGGAATCATCCAAGGTAGAGTTTCTGGCAAAAGCTTGAGCAAAGAGCAGCTTTGTCAGAGGAAGAAGTGATGGTTGTGCTATCAGAGTGGAAAAAGGGAGGGAAAGACGAGGAAGAAAAGTTGTTGGAGAGGTTTTTGGCTAGATGCCAGAAAGCTTGGGAAGAGCTAGAGTTGGATAGTTAAGTGCATTTATTATTGATGAAAGAGTGCTTGGCAAGTCGAAGAACATATTTGGCTTGATTCCGGGCAGAAACATAGGAGGAATGAGATTCTTGAGTTTTAAGGCGTCGGTACCGCTTGAATGCTTCCTCCTTGTTGTGGACAGCAGTAGAACAAGCGTGAGTAAACCAAGATTTTGTTTGCATTAGACTGAGAGAAAGAACATGGAATGTACGCTTCCATGCTCGAGAGGATTACCTCGTTAATGCGTTCAGCACTCTCCGAGGGTCCTTGGCCACGAAAGTAGAAGTCATTCCATGGGAAATCAAAGAAGTACTGCCGGAGAGCCTCCCAGTCGGCAGTACCAAAGTGCCACAAGCGCCGCCGGCTGGGAGGATCGGATGGTCGTACTGAAGAGATAGGACAGGTGACGGAGATAAGTGTATGGTCGGAGGAGCCCAAAGGAGAGAAAAGATTGACAGTATAAGAAGAAGGGATAGAAGTCAGAAATAAGTCAAGAATGTTGGGCCGATCTCCGAAGCAATCCGGGATACGGGTGGGTTGCTTGACCAGCTGCTCTAGGTCATTTATGATAGAAAAGACGTAGGCTTGTTCACCAGGTCGGTCAGTAGAGTGAGAGGAGAGCCATTGGCGGGGGTGAACGTTGAAATCTACTAAGATGGAGATTTCAGAGAAGGGAGAGATAGATAGAATGTGTTCCACTTTAGAGTT
This sequence comes from Paralithodes platypus, assembly GCA_032716605.1. Lineage (NCBI taxonomy): Eukaryota > Metazoa > Arthropoda > Malacostraca > Decapoda > Lithodidae > Paralithodes > Paralithodes platypus. Next base: position 14,050,485 of record CM064522.1, on the reverse strand, counting down.
TAGATAGTCGAAGAATTTGGGAAAGTCGGTAGAGTTAGGGGAAAGATAGACAGCACATAAATGTTTAGTATGAGAATGACAGGATAGTTTGAGCCATAAAGTTTAGAATTCAGAGGAGTCGAAATCAGGAACGCGAGAGCAAGTGAGTTTGTTGTGCACGTATGCACAACATCCGCCTCTGGCTTTGAAACTAGGATAGAGAAAGTAGGAGGATACAGAGAAGGGGCTGCTGTCAGTTCTTCAGACACCTGAGTTTCGGTGAGGAAAAGAAGATCAGGTTTGGAGGAGGAGAGATGGTGTTCGATGGAGGGAAAATTAGAGGAAAGGCCGCGAATATTGCAAAAGTTGATAGTAAGAGAGACAGGCCGTGGTCCAGAGTATTTAGAGGGGTCGTCAGGGGAAGGTCGGGCATGTGTGGGGGTATTTATGGTCCCCCACCCTGGGGACTCCGAGACTGGGCCTGTGATCTTAATTTTTTGTTTTTAATAATTATGAAGGAGGAAGTGTGGTGTGCATGTTAAGTATGGTGAAGTAGATAGGAGGAGGAGGGGCTTGTGAGAGCATGCTGGACTACTCTCAGTGTAAGTGAGGCACAAAGGGAATCAGTAAGAGAGGCCAAGCAAATGAAACAGGAGTTCCAGCGATTCCTTATCAAATGCCCACAGCCTCTCCTGGGTATAGCCCTGTTCAATTGGTGCCTACAATCTACCCCCATTCCCCCTATTAGTCGCCTTGTACGACCACGCAGTAGGACGCGTGGGGCATATAGACCAGTCAAAGTAGGGCTGGACTTAGAACAAATTGCAATAGAAGGTTTTTTGGCTTTAACTTGTTTATTAGGTCCCTCTGATGAACATATAAAAAGTCTCCAACTTTTGGACACCGGGAAAGTGGTTAATTTGCATAAATTCAAGATGGCCGCCGTCCAAAGCTTCAATTTACAGATAACTTTTTTCTGGTTGCTCCTAGACCCTATAAATGTATTACAAACAACGTTTTTTGGCTTTAACTTGTTTATTAGGTCCCTCTGATGAACATATAAAAAGTCTCCAACTTTTGGACACGTGGAAAGTGGTTAATTTACAGCCAAAAAACCTTACAGCCAAAAAACCTTCTATTGCAATTTGTTCTAGGTCAAGCCCTTCCTTTACTGCACATTATTGTCTATTACATTTTGCCTAGGCCTATACTAATCCCATCATCTTGTTTCTTGTTTCAACAGATTGGTGCGACATCTACCGAAGCCATGGAAGAAGAGGTGGTGCATAATCCCTGCGGCATTTGCTCAAACACGTTAGACGAAGGAGAAACAGTCAAGCTGAGGGCGAAGGGAGCAGATACTATCAACAAGGCCAGTACTGAACGTGGAACGCCATCAATTACCGTGTCCGAGGGCCAAACGGTGCACATTGATTGCCGAAAGAAGCATGTCAATACGAAGCCAAATAGAATTCCTGGGAAGCAGAAGAAACGTCCTGAAAAACCTGCTCTTCGTTCTCAGACACCAGACTTTTGTTTTACAGAGAACTGCTTTTTTTGTGGTACAAAAATCTATTTGGACACAAAGCATGATTCAGAAGAAGTGTATCCAGTACGCACCTTCAACTTTCAAAGGACAATACTTTCTGCATGTGATGCCAGGGCTGATGAGTGGGCTGACACTGTTAGAGGCCGAATTAACTTTGCACGCGATCTTCCAGCAGCTGACGCAATATATCACAAGCAGTGCAGCTCAAATTTCCAGACACATAGGCAGATCCCCTCCAAATATCGTGATTCCGCAGACAGTGAACCTCCTCGCAAGGGTCGCAAAGTAGATGCCTCACGAGAGGAAGCATTTCTACTCGCAATCGAGGACCTAGTCAGTGGCAATGATGATGAACAGACTACAGTGGTTGATCTCGTTGATAGAATGTCCCAGTTGTGCCCTGATGTTGAAGCGTATAGTGTAAAATACATGAAACAGAAACTTATTTCATATTTTGGGGATGAACTGGTTATTAGTAACGTGCATGGACGCAGCGATGTTGTAACTGTCAAAGAAAGTGCTGCAAAGATTTTGCAACAATTCAAAGACTCACCACAGACTGATGATGAGGAAGCAGAACAAAGAAAGATAGTCAGGGCTGCGGCATGGTTGATCAAAGCAGATATAAAGAACATTGATACTTGTAGAGATTTCTATCCAGATCCTTCTGAACTCCGGTCGCTGGAAAAGAATGTGGCGTACATTCCGCAGTCCCTTCGTATATTGCTGCAAGAGACGTTCAGTGGCAAGTCATGTGATCTTGAAGTTGCATCAATTGGACAAAGTATCGTGCAACTTACCAGACCAAGCACCCATTGTAGCACCCATTCAGTATGGATTGGCGGTTCAAATGCACCAGCACTTTGGTTCCCGCTTTCTTGTGGACAGTTTACACAGCCACGGCTTCTGTCTGCCTTACGCAGAATTTTGAGGTTTTCGAAGTGTGCTGCCAATTTCAGGGGCACCAACATATCCACTGCAGGCAGGTTTGGACAGTTCGTTGCAGACAATGTTGATCACAACTTGCGTACGCTTGATGGGCGAGGAACATACCATGGTATGGGTATAATTGTTGCTGTCACCCCTGAAGTAAGAGACACAACATCAATACCAAGATTGCAGTCACCTGAAAACAACTTCACGGCAGCTCAAATTGAAATCAAATACTACCGCAGTGTTCGCAAGAAGGGTGGGCCTCTCGAATTTAGAAAGCTTGACCCCATTTCAGCATCTGACAAGCTTGAAAATCTGGACATACTGTGGAAAACGTCATGGTTACTTCGACCAAAACGACCAGGCTGGTCCGGCTTAATGCAGAGTGTGTGCCATGGACCACACCCAGGGAAATCATCCGTCCATTTCTTGCCCATGATTGACATGGACCCTACGGACATGAGTTGTATTTACTCAACACTTCACTTCGTTGCTGCGGAAAGCCATCGCCAGGGAACGACGCCAATGCTGACATTCGACCAACCGCTTTATTGGAAAGCGAAGACGATCATTGTTCATGAGAAGGAAGGAAGCGAACTGAAACCCATTGTTTTGAACCTTGGTGGCTTTCACTCTGTGATGAGCTTTTTGGGATGCATGGGCCATGTTATGGAAGCATCTGGGCTTAAGGAGGTTTTGGAACTTATATACGCTGAAAATGCTGTGACCCAAATGCTGAGTGGGAAAGCCTATGCACGAGCAATCAGAGGCCACTTCTTGGTTGACACAGCCTTGAGTTCGATTGTGTTAGGCAGGGCATACGGTGTCAACCTCTCAATGGTAGATGAGGAAAGTGACGCATGCAAGGACTTCCAGGAGGCTGCAGATCTTTTGGATAAGCTGTTGCGTGAAGACGTTTCACCGGATGAAGTCTGCAGTAAAGACGTTTTCAACAGAATTTCTGAAAAACTTAAAGCTGAGAAGAGCTCCTTAGCAGAGCATAAGATGGGAAAGCTATGGATTCAATACATGGACATGATTGACCTGCTGCGTCGCTTCCTGAGGGCACTGAGAATGGGCGATTTCCTACTGTACCTCGGAACACTCCAGGAGATGTTGCCGTACTTTGCAGCGTGTGGTCATAACAATTATGCCAAGTCAGCCCATGTGTACATTCAAGACATGATTGAACTTGAGCAGCTCAACCCCGACATGTTCTGTCAATTGAACTCCGGTCTATTTGTGATCCGCCGAAGTGATCGGCTGTGGGCAGGACTGCCAAGCGACTTGGTTATAGAGCAGGTTTTGATGCGCTCTTTGAAAACGAATGGTGGATTGACACGTGGTAGGGGCATGGAGGAAACGCAACGCCTGCGCTGGTTACTTGCTATGCCAGCCTGCGCTGAGGTGAGTGAAGTTATGCAAGAACTGACAGGGAAGCATTTCCACACCTCTGAGCAGCACAAAGAAATGACTGAAGCAAGGCGTGAACGAGATAGGAAGGACACAGAGAAGGTTCTCGCATTCTTCAAGGATTATGATCCATTTCAAGAATCAAATGAACTCAGGAATATTGCCAACGGTGTGACAGGACCAGCCTCGGCCAATCCTCATTTACTGTATGAGGTTGGTATGAACATTGTGCAGAAGATGGAAGGTAGCAATGCTTTTGACTTTTCATTTAGGAAGAAAGATCAAGTTGAGTCGTTGGGTGCAAAGGTTACAATCAGTGCTGAAAAAGTACCAATCGACCCACAGCTCCTTTTCCAGAGGCTCCTCATCTTTGCTAATAACAGGGACTTAGGTGTTGAAGAGGTCTTTGCGTATGAGTTGTCTAGCTACCCTACTGCTCTGTTCGATAAGTGGGGGAGGCTCAGGGAAGCCAATAAACCACAGCTAGGAGATGAGATAGCTGCTGTTGTTCCCAAGTCGTCATTGGAATCATTTGAGGAAGAAAGGACTGTGACCCATGTTCTGGATGGTGGTTCCTTATTGCAAAGGATTCCATGGAAGAAGGGTGACACATTTGAGGACATTGCAAGCATGTACATGAAGCATGTTTCCAAAAACTTTCTCAACCCGGTGGTTGTATTCGACGGTTATAAATCAGGACCTACTACCAAGGACATGACACACAATCGACGATCAAAAGGAATCTTTGGTCAAAAGGTGATGTTCACTCCAACCATGCCCCTTCGGTCAAAAAAGGAAAACTTCTTGTCAAACTCGGACAATAAGCAAAACTTCATTGACTTAGTGTGTGTGAAACATTCAAGGCAAATGGAATTGACTGTGTCAATGCGCCAGCAGATGCAGATGTCATGATTGCGAAGAAGGGAATTGAGCATGCAAGGGAAACCGTGACATATGTGATAGGTGAGGACACAGACTTGTTGGTGCTGTTGTGTCATTATGCGGAACGAGGGATGAATGATTTGTACTTCAAGTCGAGCAAGGAAGGTGGGAAATGTTGGCATATTAACTCAGTAGCAGAAGCTCTCGGTGAAAGCATCTGTCGTGTCCTGCCAGTTGTCCATGCACTCTGTGGATGTGACACAACCTCACGACTGTATGGTATTGGTAAAGGGGCTGCCTTGAGGAAAGTGAGGGAAGACAACGGTTTCTTGAAATGTATAGAAGCATTCTGTTGCCAAAGTGGAAGTAAAGACGCGATATCATCAGCTGGTGAAAAGGCCTTGGTTTATTTGTACGGGGGAAAAGGAAATGACACCCTTGACGGACTGCGAAAGACAAAGTTTTGCAACAAGGTGGCAAAAAGTTCAACTACCGTTGAAGTTCACAGCCTTCCCCCAACAACCGATGCAGCCAAATACCACTCGTTCCGAGTTTATTGTCAGGTCCAGGAATGGATGGGGAACTGTGTGGACCCCGAGAAATGGGGCTGGTGTCTGCGGAAGGGACAGCTTGAACCGAAGACGATGGATTCGCCAGTGGCTCGTGATTCACTACTGAAATTGGTCAGATGTCAGTGTAAGGGCAACTGTGACACTCAACGCTGTAGTTGCAAACGGAATGAGCTTGAATGTTCCAGTGCATGTGGTCAAAGTAAAGGACTCTGTCAAAATAGCAACTTTGATGCAAGCACCGATGATCCAAGTGAATACGAACTCCTATCATGAATTACATAATTGGCTCTGAATGACGTCATACTACGTCATGGTTTTTTTGTTTTTTTTTTATAAAAAAGAGGGACAACAGGTCAAAAAACCCATACAAGCACAAAGTGCCTGTGTCACCCCTTGTGAAAGAGACAGTTCAGCCTGTCTGTAAGGTTTTTCGGCTGTAAATTAACCACTTTCCAGGTGTCCAAAAGTTGGAGACTTTTTATATGTTCATCAGAGGGACCTAATAAACAAGTTAAAGCCAAAAAACGTTGTTTGTAATACATTTATAGGGTCTAGGAGCAACCAGAAAAAAGTTATCTGTAAATTGAAGCTTTGGACGGCGGCCATCTTGAATTTATGCAAATTAACCACTTTCCCAGTGTCCAAAAGTTGGAGACTTTTTATATGTTCATCAGAGGGACCTAATAAACAAGTTAAAGCCAAAAAACCTTCTATTGCAATTTGTTCTAGGTCCAGTTAAATGATTGCTAGATTTACTGGACTAATATTCTTTTTTTCCTCCACCATAAGATGGAGGTCCCCTTACCCCCAGGGGGTATATGCTAGTATATGGCTGCTCACTATCTTTGAGATCCCTACTAAAGATTTAACTTAAGCAGTACACCAAACTGTCCCCTTGCCTATAGCGATACAAATATAACTGTCTTGATAGCCTACTGCATAAGTGCGCGGAATTTCGGTGTGAGTGTCATAGGTTCGAGTCCTTGAAGTGCCACATGTATTCGTTGATTTTATTAATTGAGTTTAGAAGTGAAGTTGGTTGATGAAAAAATATAATAGATATAAGAGAGATCCCGATCTCTAATATTAAAGATATATATTACTACCTTAACGTAAAATCTTATTTACAACACCTCTAGAATACATTTTAGTTGCCCTCCTATGATCTTCACATCTTCTAGATATCTCTTGGGAGATACTTGCATGATGTACATTAAAACTGTTGGGAGCGATTAATACGCAAAACAAAATACACCACGCGTCACACATCAATACTGTAAAAATACATACATGGATTCAATACAATGTGATTTCCAATATTTTGTTTTATACATTCCATATAATGGGCATTGCGCACTACGTACATATGTGTTTTCAGCCTAAAGCATAGTATAACATAATATAATATTATGTGAGCATAAATGTATCAATAGTGCTTACTCTGAAAAGCATATACCTTTATCCAACAGTATCTTGACTTTGTGTATGCAGTTCCTGGCACCAATAGATGTAGCGGGTGTCATCAGGCCTCGACTGGCTGAGTCACAGTGTTGGTTCCCAGGTCAGTCCTTTTGTATTGGTATTCATGTTAAGGGAGCCCACCTCGCTTTTTTCATCTTTCTCTCCCTCTCTATTTGGCTTGTATCCATTCGGCCCCATTCAGCCTTCTGTTTTAAGACGTTTATCAACATCCAGGTGTCGATTTCTTCCTGGCGAGCGATAGCGAGTCAGCATTGTATGGAGAAATCCGGCTTCGCCGGAGAAATTTTTCTATCGAAAAATGTACAAATTTAGCTTGCTGTCAAAACAAATATATATATATATATGCTGGCTCGCCACCATTCGCCAGGAAAATATTGACACCTGGATGGGGGTAAACGTCTTAAAACAGTAGGCTGAATGAGGCCGAATATATACAAACCAAAGAGAGAGGGAGAGAAAGAGAAAAAAACGAGGTGACGCCCCTTAACATATGCTATGACGTTACCAGTTTGTGCATTAAGGAGAGATTAATGTCTGCCATAGTTCTAACGATTGGGGCATTTAAAGACATACTAATTAAGTCTCCCTGATATTCCAGACTAGCAATGCTTCAATAAAAATATAAACTCATTAGCTAGAGTATAAGTGGAAAATGTATTAGTCACTATTATATTAGTGTACTGAAACACAATTTTACCTTTATACACTCTTTCAAGAATTTATCTAAAACTAATCAATGGTAAATAAATGTCTTTGTATTCAGGATTACAGTAACTTAAGCTAAAAAGACATGCAAATACATAGTGTACTCTTTAGTAGCAGAGTTTCTTTTCTTTTTCAGACACTTGGTCAACGTTGTTATACTTCTACGGTCCCATCGCCATTCTCTTCGCCTTCAACATCATCTTCATCACACTAACCTACTGGCATTACCGAGTGTTTGACCATAACAAGAAGGTGCTCAGGTCCCTGGGGGGTGAGAGTTCAGAGGCCACGGTAGTACTGCGAGTAGTCGACCAAACACAACGACGCCGGGACTATGTGGCCGAGTGAGTCACATGGTGGAGTGTCAGGTGGTGCACTGAGTCCCATGGTGGAGTGAATCAGGTGGTGGAGTGTCAGGTGGTGGTGTAAGTCAGGTGGTGGTGTGAGTCAGGTGGTGGTGTGAGTCAGGTGGTGGAGTGAGTCAGGTGGTGGAGTGAATCAGGTGGTGGAGTGTCAGGTGGTAGTGTGAGTCAGGTGGTGGAATGAGTCAGGTGGTGGTGTGAGTCAGGTGGTGGTGTGAGTCAGGTGGTGGTGTAAGTCAGGTGGAGGTGTGAGTCAGGTGGTGGAGTGAATCAAGGTGGTGGAGTGTCAGGTGGTGGTGTAAGTCAGGTGGTCGTGTGAGTCAGGTGGTGGAGTGAGTCAGGTGGTGGAGTGAGTCAGGTGGTGGTGTGAGTCAGGTGGTGGAGTGAGACAGGTGGTGGTGTGAGTCAGGTGGTGGAGTGAGTCAGGTGGTGGTGTGAATCAGGTGGTAGTGTGAGTCAGGTGGTGGAGTGAGTCAGGTGGTGGAGTGAATCAGGTGATGGTGTGAGTCAGGTGGTGGTGTGAGTCAGGTAGGGGAGTGATTCAGGTGGTGGTGTGAGTCAGGAGGTGGAGTGAGTCAGGTGGTGGTGTGAGTCAGGTGGTGGAGTGAGTCAGGTGGTGGTGTGAGCCAGGTGGTGGTGTGAGTCAGGTGGTGGTGTGAGTCAGGTGGTGGTGTGAGTCAGGTGGTGGTGTGAGTCAGGTGGTGGTGTGAGTCAGGTGGTGGTGTGAGTCAGGTGGTGGTGGAGTGAGTCAGGTGCAGATCTATAGATGCTGAACGACTGCATCCATATGGTTATGAATAATAAACCAATGATTTATATGTGCTATTAAATGTGCTTAGTATATACTGTATATATATATATATATATATATACTGTATATATACTGCATATATATATATATATATATATATATATATATATATATATATATATATATACATATATATATATACCCGATGTATATATATATACTATATATATGCAGTATATATACAGTATATATATATATGCAGTATATATATAGTATATATATATATATATATACAGTATATACAGTATATACAGAGCGGTCGCGAAACATTTCCCCACAGGGAATTGCTGTGTATTGCCCAAAAGGTATTCCTATATATTTGATCTGCATCTGTATGTGGTAACCCAGGTTCGAATCCCGGTGGATCACATGCTTGCTTTCACAATTTTGGTGTTGGAGTGAAATAAATACAAATATATTATTCAGCTCTCTCTTGCTTCAAACTCTGTGTGTCCAGGCATTTTAGCTCGAACGTCCCTTGATTTCGGCCCTGTCACTCTTTGAAATCTGGGGGAGCCACTCGTTGCAGGCAGTTATGCCCTTTGCCTCCCTCATTCACATAGACAAAACAAAAATACACAGGAATTCCCTATGGGGAAATGTTTCGCGACCACTCTGTATATATATATATATATATATATCTATATTAAAATGTAAAACTTGCAAAGCAAACCAAAACTGGGACAAAGACAATATAAAGTCAAAACAACTTATCAAAATCGCTATGTGGAAACAACGCTTACTATAATAACTATATGAAATAAAAGAACACAATCCACCACATAGGGTGTACACCACTACATGAGCAAGTTAATCTGCTTCCCAAGCAAACCAATTGCACACATAACAACGCACTATCGTCACGTTCAAGGAATTAGCCAATTTGGGAAGTCCGGGACGTTCTGGCAAATATGACTAAACTCTGCATGAATAAAGAAACTACAATTAATGTCAAAAAGTTCTATTAAAAATAAATTTGCAACTTAACAAAACATTAACAATAGTACAAAATACAAATATTGACGAGATATCTATAATATTACAAAAAACATACAGCACTCACTAACGATAGTGCTATCGGGTAGGTACCTGTAAGCATACTATGTCTCAAGTGACCCCTATCAATAACTACCCTACAAATAACCTACATTTATCGTACAAATAAACTAAGGAAATCGCAAAAGCAAGCAATTGATACTATGGACAATGAATATATATATATATATATATATATATATATATATATATATATATATATATATATATATATATATAATTTGTGGGTATACAGGGTGTCCCAATACAGGTGTGCTAAACTCTGTGATTAGGTTATATTAATAATTCTAAGCATAAAATATTATAAAACAAAAATTGAAATCTCAGTTACAGGGATATTGCATGTTGAACATTTTATTTTCCCCTAAGGCTTGCCCAGCTGTCAAAGAACATATCTCACCTTCATCTAAATGTGTTAATTTTACCATTTTATAATCAATATATTATAATTTTGCAAGCTACACAATTATTAGAACCATTCTAACTCACTTTGGACTTATTAAAAACCGATTGATATGGAAGTCCATGCGGTAGACCAGTGTTGCATGTAAATATGTATATGCTTGCACCTGATTAGCAGTATTGAGTTCATTACACTGGTTACAGACTACATTCACATCCACAGCCATTCCAACAGTACAATGTTATTCTACATGCAACCCAACATAATATACACACACACTCAAGGGTGATGCATTCATCGGGCCACTATCAGAGCAGTTTAAGCTTAGATTCACCTACTGTATATAATACTATCCTAAAGTTTGGCACAACTGTTTTAAGATACCCTGTACATATTCCATCTTGTATGTATATATGTACCTGTATATGCTCAGGCCCAATCCCCACCTTTCCTATTTTTATTTTCATTTTCTATATATATTCCATTTTAAATGTATATATTATTTAATTGCCCTACTTGATTATAATTAGTGATTTTCCATTATTTGTATAGTCGTCAGGATTAATTCGTTTCATTTCTCCTGGACTAGGCATTAATAGCACTGCACGGTGGAGGGGTATCCCCTCTACCTCCTTTCCTTGTTGGTTCCATACCCCCACCAAAACCCTCCCATTTTCTCTTCGACCCCATAACTACACCCACCCTCATCCCTTCTCTCGCTCTCACCCAGCTACTTCTGGACCTCACCAATTGAATGTATTCTGAACAACTAATGAAGGAATGCAATGTATCATAGGTAGAGTTAAGAATGAGCTTTACTAAATTTGAAAGCAAGAGAGAGAGAGAGAGAGGGAGATGGGGGGGGGGGGGGGAATGTTCGACAAAAACCTTACATATGATTCGAGTGATTCTTACTGATACATTTAGGCCTACCATTGAAACCTGAAAGTTTCATACCGATTCACTGATGGTTTAATACTGTTGAACTATCATACTCAAATAGAACTGCCAAACTAACCCACGCGAAGTTGTATTTCCTTTTCATCGTTGTAATGGCTCAGTCTGGGCTACGTATCAAGTTTGAGACAACGAGGACCGTCTGTGTCAATTCCTCCATGTGTATCTCCCATCAATAAACACACAAAATAAACCATTCAATTATTTGTAATTATTTCTTTGTATAACATTATTTAATGCTGATATAACTACTTATTAGCACCATATACAAGAACTAAACATTTGCTTAATAATTTTCTCCACAAATCTCACTGCTGCCAGACAATTCAAGACTCATTAAGTGTAAACAGCCAATTTGCTAATACATGCTATGAATTATTGCTGAGAATGTGCCCCGTGAGTCTGTCATGTGACTGCATTACGTGAATTCAACACTCTTAACATAGCTATCTACCCAATCATTAGGCCATGTTGCTTTCCTAATTGACCATAATGTAAAACTACTCTATATAAACGAGACACGAACTACCCTCGGGCAAGGTACTGTAGTTTTTGAAAAGAGGCTCCAGCTTTGAAAATATTACTTGATTTAAACAGGCTAAATAATCCTGAAGGGTTGATAACCAATATATATGCCCTATTTGTACTAACTACCCCTAGGGCACTCTTATGCTCATGTATCCATTAGGGTGGGTCTTATTTTTAAGTTCCATTTCCCTCAACATTAACGTTCACCCATACATTAGGGAAGGACTTATTCATATTGGCACCTTACCCTTAAAACCTTGCCATAAGGCTACTCTATTTTATCAGGTATCTTGTGTTGTAACCAAGTTAAGGGGGGCACCCGCTATGGCTATGTAGCAATATGGGTTGAAACATAGCAAATTGTGTTAAATACTCCCTGAGTAATGGCAAGACGTAGAGTATCTACTCCACATAATACTATTGAAAGCTTCACGCCTATTCAAGCTTATTCTCTTGAGATAACTTTCAAGATAATTGGAATTCACATCTGTTAAGAATAATTACTTAATATCTATATAACGCTCATTTATTATATCCCAGACTAACTACAAGAGTTATAATATTGAACTGATCTATAATTCTTCTACTACAATACCACTCTGTATAACAGTTTCGTGTATAACCAAATAATCTCATTATACCTTATATATAATTATATAAGTGTGTATGTCTACTCCTCATACCTGGTATATCCATAAACACTATACAGTAACGTTAACCCTACTAGTAACGGTAGTAATTAGCAGCTTCAGGTTAGGTTTCGTTTATTTCATGTTTAATGCAGGAGATTGTGATCGAGAGATGTGTGTGAAATACTTCATTCCTTCATCAGGTGTTCAGAATAAATGTAAACGGTGAGGTGCCAGAAGTAGCTCCTAGCTGGGTAAGAGCGAGAGAAGGGAGGGTGGGTGTTGTTCTGGGGTCGGAGAGAAAATGGGAGGGTGTAGGTGGGGGTATGGAACCAACAAGGAAAGGGGGTAGAGGGGATACCTCTCTACCGTGCAGTGCTACTAACAGGGACAATGAAACGAAATAATCCTGACGACTGTCCCACTGGAGATAAGAGGGCCTTCACATTGAGTGTAGAATACAAAACATATGTCCCACGTATCCTCGGACATGTTGACTATAGAAGGAGGTGGCGTGAGTTCAGACCAGCAGTCCTCTTATACGATAATTTTTGTTATCTCACTGGCTTGTTGAAGCTGGGTGTGGTGCAGATAGGTGCTGGAGGGGATCTTTCTTGAGTCTTGCTTTATAACTTAGCATAATGCCAGCATACTGTAAGTCACAGTGATGACATAACAGGGAGTGTTATGTACTACAGTCCAACTGCCGAAAACCAACCCCGTCAGAACCATTACAATGTAATGGAAAAAAGCGCTGAACCATTGTATGTATATATATATATGTAGCGCTTGGGCCAATTGTGTACTAATGTAAGACTGTCACTATAGGTTGGTAACAATTGTGTGTTCTCTTTACAGCTTCAAGCAACATTTCTCTCTCCTGGTTCTCATGGCTATTTGTTGGTTTACGGAGGTACTGTCCTGGACGATTCCCCCTCCTGTCTTATGGTGAGTCATCAGTAACCTTGGAGGAATATTTCCAAATTTACAAAGTATTTTGTCCCTAAACTCCCAAGTTCAACAATTCTGCTTTGATTACTTCTTAATTAACCCTTTAGTAATTTCCAATGAGAAATATTGCATTTTGGAAATTACTGAATTCCGTGATAGGCTACACACTGTCATAGCACGTGCCACACTGACTAGTATTGACTAGTATTGATTGGAACAAATAATCATGAATCTACGACATTAATAACACTGGCATACTGGGTGTATACTAACTCATTTACTTTGTTTTATTGCAGGGCTTTGACAGATATTCTTAACACTCTGCAAGGCTTCTTCGTCTTCGTCATTTTCATTTCCAACCGGAGAAAGAGAAAGCACCTGAAAATGAAGTTCCCTAGAATCTTTAAGACCTTGAAAAAAGTGTCCTCCGAACTTAGTAAGGTGAAGGAAATGTTTATCTTGACAGATGGTAATGGAAACATCTTCTCAGCTCTTAACCAACTGCCATCTCAAGTCGGGAGAAAGATCTCGTCTTCATCAATAATGTCCAATTTCTCAACAATGAACACCTCCATTAAGACAACCTCCTCCGCCTCCTCCTCCTTCCACCTCTCCTCCTCCAAGAAGATTGATGCTCGCAGGTCTGAATCATTTTCAGATTCAGAAGACGGCATCGTTGCTCTGTCTCACCCTTCTCTGAAAAGATCTGACAGTGGCTTTAGTGATAAACCTTGTTGAAACAAATTTGTTTGAAGATTATCAATCAAAATATTAAAATAACTTTTTTCCGTGGCATAGTCAGTAGAGCGTCAGCTGCTGATCAAAGGGTCGGCGGATCAAGACCGTGCTGTCAAACAGTTATTGGTAGATGTCAAGCCCGGGGAACTTGACCTAGAGGTTCGTAACAAACGCCTAATGTTCATGGCCACCCCTTCTCGGGAATTACGGGGTCTGGCAAAAAAATAAAAAATAAATTATACTTTACTGATTTTAATAGTTATGGTTTTTTAACGTAAGTGCCAGTTAACCACAAATGCAGCAGTAATAGTGACATGTTCAATATGAATCCAGACAATTATTGCAATATATGATTGTTCTAGAGCCTCTAGTGAATCCCATAATATTTGTTTTACCTAATGTAACAGATGTAATATGATTTTATTCTGATTAGGATGGGCCTTTTAATATGAAAGAGTAAATTATGTTGTTTAACTTAAATATATATGCATATAGTGTTATTATTATTGTATATGCCCATGCTCAAGAGCAACTAACTAAACGTGCAATGATCTTCAAAATGCATCAAATACTTCTAACCACACTTTAGGAGAATGATCAGAAAATACCTCTAGACATTTAAGATGTGAAGAAATAGTGAAGGTGAAGAATCCGAAGATGTGTATTATCCAAGTAATTGAGGCAAGTGACGATGAGGGGGTTGGGTGGAGATCTGTTATATGCACTGATGGTAATACAAGGAATAGGGGGTCATCGGTACACTGAAAAATTTGGATATTTAAAATGTGAGACAAAGATCATTAAAATGTCCATGATCATCTACCCTTTAAAAGTACATTGGTAGTAATAAACCTATCTAAGAAAAGGTATATCGAAGGTAAATCGCCATCAATATGCCATACTTGATTTGATCTAACATTTTACGATAATATGTGGGTTTGTAATGAATATAAATAATGCTTAATTCAAATGATTGTGTGTACTACAGCCGTATTCTGAATGTGAATCTTGGTTGTTGTTGTTGTTGTTGTTCCCTAAGCTGCCTGGCCGAACAGCCCCGAGTCCCTGAGGAAGGCCATGGCCACGATCGGGCTTTTCCACAGAGCTCTCATTGAGTGTAGATTGTGTTGTTGGCGTAAGTGGTTGTGTGAAATGCAGTCTTCTATGATGTGTTTAATGGTATGGGGTGCTGTGTTACATCCCGGGCAGGCGTCGACAACGGAGTCATCCAGTCTCTTCTGATAGCTCAGGAGAGCTGGATGGTGTCCGCATCTCAGCCTGGCCAGGTGGACTCTGTCCTCGCGAGGAAGGGAGGATTCGGAAGGATGGATTTCGGGAGGTCGTGCATGCAGCTGCGTGTTGTCTGTGAGTGAGTGGATGGATCGGTGAGAGATATGAGTATGGATGTGCTTCTGAAGTTGGTTCGGGGTGGGCAGGGAGGGAGAGAGGACAATAATTGTGTGTGATACCGTGTGCTGGGTGTTGTTTTGATATTTCTTGGTGTCTGTGGGTGTGTTGCCATGTAGTTTAGTGGGTGGTCTTGGTTCGTGGAGGCTGCTGCCAGGAATTAAGTGCCTCTCATGTCCAGATGGTCTTTGACTTTGAGGATTTTGGTTTCTTGATGTAGGTGATCTGTGGGTGCAGTAGCTGTGCAGCCTGTAATGATCTTCAGGGCTTTGTTTTGAATAGTCTGTAAGGTCTTATGATGTGTTTCAGCTAGGTTAGAAGCCCAGGCTGGGCTTGTTTATTCCATCACTGATCTTATGTATTGTTTATATACTGTGGTGGTAGTTTCTTTGTTGTGTCCAAATTTTGTGTGAGCAAGTGACCTGAGGGCGTTAAGTCTGGGTGTCAGTTTTGTTTTAATATATATGCTTATCAATTGAATTTCGTTATAGCCAGAAACTTTCAAATAGTCCATTGATCAAAATATCCGAGCAAGCAGCCTGGAAAGCTGCTGCTACCTGGACCCAGACAAATGGGGTGCCTCACTAGCCCTTCTATTCTCTGTTATGAAGGGAATGTATGGTCGGATTGTTTCTGAATTCAATGTTTTAATGGGAGATTGGCGTATTGATTTGCTTATTATTTTTAAATCGACACCTACATGGCACGAAAGGTCTTATTATTGACAAAGAAATAGGGCGTACAGTCTAAAAATCGCCAAACTAATGGGGTTATACATGAGGGAGAAGGGGGGCCAGAAAAACGACCCATCTTCCCCTAAAGCATATAGTATTTTATCAGGTGTGTTCTTAGCCAGGATCATTTCGGGGGTAATCTTTTGCCTTGAAACTTTAATTGTGTGTGTGTGTTTTTTTTTGTTTTTTTTTTATTTGGCTGGGATTGTATATCAATAATATATTCTAATAACTGACAAAGAACTTGAAGTTATACATTGTTATCAGCTTAATATAGACTTACCATAGTGAAAGGGTTATATTGTATACTTTTCCATTAGTCTATCTATCTATCTATCTATTGCCGGACGCCTCACTCCCCTTACAAGGGTTGCCATACACAGAATGCCCCCAAGCGGACCTATTCCCTGTGAGAGGAACAACCCGAGCCAGTTTAGTGAAGGACTTACAGGATTGACCACTCAATTTAGGATCCGTCCGACTCCGAGGCCGTCTGTGTATCTTGTTAGCACTATTTTTCTACAGTGGTGTTCGGCTAATCCATCCACTAACCTGCCTTACCCTTAGGTAAGCAGTACGGATTTGTATCAGGTTTACTCCCCTAGACAGGTTGCCAACCAAGGCTGACGAGTCCCATCCACCCGGATGGGATCATATAACAAGTGTGCATTGTTAAGCTTTTGAAAGTATATCGGCTTGGCTTACTTGTGATGTTGATATGGTGAGGGGCTAAAATTATTACAATTTGGGGAAATGCTGAATATTTTGCATTTCACAACCATTTGCAACAACATCATAACCTCTGACTATTCGTACTACCAAATATCTCAATACTATTCTTGTCCGAATGACACATATTTAGTGATCATAATGGTTCAGGATCACTTCTTAATAATAACAGTTTTGTATAGTATTATCCTTCAATGGTAATCACTTTATTAAGCCATTATTGTGTGTGCTGTTGTTGTAAGGTCTGGCAAATTCTACCCATGTGTTGATAAAATGATTATTCAAATGTGCTTGATAGACAAAATGTGTCTTTAAAATGATATCCAATTTAATGTAGTGGCGAGACAATGAGTATTTTAGGTTACCATTCTTTCCAATTGCAATATTTCAATGTTTAAGATGGTTTAAGAATAACTAAGTGAAATTGGATTATCCAGGCTGATGTACAGTATATGTATGGATGATATAATTAATTGGAACGTTCTCCTTGTAAGACAACTTTTCTAGCAGTGAAAAACATGGGTTTAGAAAATAAGTGAACATTTGTGACGTCCCATCTGAGGAGGCCTACTCTGGTAACCTAGATAATATACAATAGTCCCTGTGTACCAGGTTGGGTAACTAGCTTATTCACCTCAAGCATCAAATAACTATGCCACACAGATTAGCCCCACGGCAACACGCAACCAAGCTTACGCCACCAACTATACTTATATATTTAATACCAACTCCCTCTTATAAAAATCACTATATGTCTATTTGTTTTCAGCTGATGGTAAATTGAATCCCTTAGCAACTGAGTTGTCGATATTTAATGGGGTAGTGCTTGTTTTTTGCTCTACAGGTATATATTTATGTATTCATTTATTTTTTAGTTTCCTCGCTAGACCTCCATCAAGCTGTACAAATCACCCCCTAGACCTCCTTTGAAGATAAACTTTTCAATTTTTCGGTAGAAAAATGGCCCGGCCAAAGGCCAGTTCCTTCTAAAATTATAGGCTCGCTATCGCTCGCCAGGAAAAATTCGACACCTAAATGACACAAAAGGTCTTAACATTGACAATGAAATGTGGTGCAAAGTCTCAAAATCGCCAAACTAACGGAACGAACGTCATAAAATTTCAAAACTAATATGCTAGACATGAGGGAGAAGGGGGTCCAGAACCTCCCCCTTAATGGAAATATATGAACCTGCATTACTTCTACGTCCTCATATTGCCAACTGTTCATAATGATTAACATATTTCATTACCAAGTGTTCGTAATAGCGGAATAATTAACCCTTACAGTACCGGGGACGTCCTTTTCATCATAATTCTGACAACTATTAGACTATTTCATTCAGCTTAGGAAGGACCTCTAGCATTAATAAGGCTTCAAACTATCTCAACCAACTTTTTTAACTACCACATATCCTTCCTAAGCTGCATAATACCTTTTCAATATAGCCAGAATGAAATATATATAACACACGTCGCTGGTACAGAAGGGGTTAAGATAGGGACATGCCACTTTATCACCAGCTGAAAGAAACGACTATAGTAGTAAGATAACCGGGAAGCGCTGTATAAACGACATGTATTATTAACCCCTTCAGCACGATGACCACTTTTTAACTTTTATTATGGGCGAAGTTAGATGATATTATGCTTTTTCAGGGGAGATGTTTAACTTTTTGGGCGATTTTTGCATTTATTCATTATGTTTCTAGTTTCCTCTCTAGACCTCCATCAAACTTAAAAAAAACATCCATCAGATCCCCCTTCTAGATTAATTTGTACATTTTTTCGGTAGAAAAATTTACCGGCCGAAGGCCGGTTACTAATAAGATTACAGGCTCGCTATCGCTCGCCAGGAGAAAATCGACACCTAAATAGCACGAAAGGTCTAAATATTGACGTAGAAATGGGGCGAAAGGTCTTAAAATCGACTAAATAATGGGTCAAACATCTTAACATCTGAAAACTAATGGGGCTAAACATAAGGGAGAAAGTGGTCCAGAAAACCGGCCCATGTCCCCTTAACCCATTTTGTACCAGCGACGTCTTGTTCATTTTGTGCTAGCTATATTTAGAGGATTGTATACGGTTTAAGAAGGATCTGTGGTATCAAAAAGGGTTAAGTGAGATAGTTCGAAGCCTATTAATTGCTGGAGGCCTTTTTGAAACTGAATAAAAACATCTAATAGTAGCCAAAATAAAGCAAAACTTATGGCAACGGTACTCAAAGGGTTAAGAAGGGCCTGTGTTATTGAGAAGGTTCATCGAGATCGTATTTACCCTGTGAGCCCTAGTGGTAGATTATAAGCTAAAGATAATCGTCTAATGCCAAGCAGAATTATATGACAATTACGTCATCGTGCTGAAGGGGTTAAGGGGAGATGGGTCGTTTTTCTTGTCCTATTTCTTCCTCGTGTTAAGCCCCATATGTTTTGAGATTATATGACTTTCGGCCCATTAGTTTGGCGAGTTTAACCTTTCGCCCCATTTCGTTGTCAATTTTAAGACCTTTCGTGCCATTTAGGTGTCAATTTTTTTCCCTGGCGAGGGATAGCGAGCTTGAAATTTAAGAGGAACCGGCCTTCAGCCGGGACATTTTTTACCGATTTGTTTTACAAATTTATCTTGAAGAGGGGTCTAGGGGGTGTTTTTCTAAGCTTGATGGAGGTCTAGCGAGGAAACTAAGAAATACAGAATACATGAATTAATAGACCAAAGAAAGGTTCATCTCCTCTTAATAGGACTACTACACGTATAGCTTATAACTCCCTATATGACCTTTATAGGACTACTACACGTATAGCTTATAACTCCCTATATGACCTTTACGGCAGGGTCAAGTGTACAGTCCTGGACAGGAATATTATTATTGAACACCTCCACATGATCAAAACCAGAACAATTGAGGGGAGATGGGCTTATTTAGTTGCTCATTTATGTATATTTTTATTAGTTTTCTAGTTTCCTCCCTAGACCTCCATCAAACTTTAAAAAAAAAATCCATTAGATCCCCCTTCTAGATTAATTTGTAATTTTTTTATAGAAAAATGTCTCGGCCAAAGGCCGGTTTTTCCAAAATTACAGGCTCACTATCGTTCGCCAGGAAAATATATCAACACCTAAATAGCACGAAAGGTCTTAATATTGACAAAGAAATGAGGCTAAAGGTCTTAAAATCAACAACCAAATGGGGCAAACATCTAAACTCAGAAAACTAATGGGGCTACACATGAGGGAGAAGGGGGTCAAGAAAAATTACCCATCTACCCTTAACCCTGGCTAATGAAACCTATTGATCCGTTTAAAGTGGCTTAATCAAATGTTCAATATACTTCGTCAGTGTGTGATAATTGCTCCTCCAAATATTGCACAATTGACCAAAATAATGTGTACCTACCCCGTGATTTTATGTATGAATAAAAAAGGCATGATTGACTTATAATATTAATTTGGCATAAGACGGTTAATTGATCACACAATTATTAACTATACTCAAGATTTCTCCGTTATTTTAAAGATTTGTTGGTGAAATGTGGTGCTAATTACATGAACTTGGTCTTAATATGATGCAAAGACGTATTAGTTTCATATTGTTTCATTAGATATCGAGAAATTAGCTGCTACAGGATTCAGTTTATCATCAGTTGAATAGAAACAAAGTATAATACAATTATATACTCCTAATACAATCACACTAAATGTACAGTCGGGCTAATAAGAAATGTCTCGGCACCAAGTATGTTTTGATCAGTAATTGGTATCAGTAATATATAAAACTTGATTTATTCGTTTCGAGTGAGATATACTAACATGATCCTACCCTTACCCACCCTATTCAATATCTGACAGACTTTAATTCAACACAGAGCGAGCCAAACGTAATGACAGGTGAGACAGGATTTATTACCGCCACCATACTTCCATACAACAAATCAGCGAGTGTATTATAACATCCTATGACCCACTGTAGAACCACGGCTCTCCACGGCTACGGTATTATGACACTCCGTGCAACAAGGAAAACTCACACTAATATTGGATTAAGTTAAGGGGGATCACCTCGTTTGTTTCTCTCTCTCCACCTCTCTCTCTCTGGGTTGTATTCATTCGGCCCCATTCAGCCTAATGTTTTAAGATGTTTATCCCTATCCAGGTATCGATTGTTTCCCAGCATATTTAAAAAAAATGTTTTTGACAGCAGACTAAATTTGTATATTTTTCGATAGAAAAATTTCTGCAACGAAGCCGGATTTCTCCATACAATGCTGGTTCGCAATCGCTCGCCAGGAAGAAATCGACACCTGGATGGGGATAAACGTCTTAAAACAGTAGGCTGAATGAGGCCTAATGGATACAAGCCAGAGAAAGAGAGAAAAGAAGAGAAACAAAACAGGTCACCTCCCTTAAAGAGAACTCGCTAGCTCAAACAACAGCTTTACCTACTTGGTTAGGTTAGGTCAGGGGAGTTGGAGAACTTGTAAACAAGAAGTAGGCTAGCGTAACATTGACCATACATTGTTCACATTAGTAAATACCTCACCTACAGTAATTTCCTTCTCTACACACAATCACTGTGTTAAATACAATGTCTTGTGGGCAATTGTAATTACACAGGTTAATACTAGGCTTATTTAAAAAAAATTACCAAGAAAACTAAAGTACCCGTATATATTATACTTTCATGTGAGGAGTATTACAGTTTTATATGAATATTTTTTGTAATCAACCTTCATTTCACTTTGAGATAGCTTGAGAATGCACCTACAATTAAACACGATGAACATTTTGTCGGACAGAGCCAATCGCCCACGACTGGTCGGAAGTCACTGGGAGTCTAACAGAAGTCACTAGGAATCGCTAGAGTCACTAGGAGTCATCGATTTTCACCGCGAATAGGCCCAGGACTCCGAGTTTTCCCCTACTCCTAGTGATTCTAGCTCGCACTCCTGACTGTGTGAAGGGCCCTTTAAGGGTACTCAGTGACTCCCGACCAGTCGCGTCCGACAAAATGTTTGGCGTATTTAAGGGGGGCATTCGCTAAATACACCATAACATTTATTTTTCGGCTTAATTTTGAAAATCACACCCTAAAATCACCTGATATGTTCCCTGTCGTATCGTAGATCATCATGGTTGCCATACAATTATTTAATGTCCTAACCCGCTTTAAATGGACACAACTCACATGCTTCAGCCAAGATTTAACACCCTGGACGCCAGGTACGCATGACGCGTATGGTACACAAACTTTTGAAGATTCTGTATAAATATCGCCAATTATTTACTTAATATATGCCCAGAAACACAACCCATGAATTATATAATGGTAAAGAACTTCTGATGAAAATTGCAACTCATTCACTTTGAAAGTTTGATAATACAGAAATTTCCGTAATATCTAGTAGTATCAAACTTTAACCTTCATTTTCTCATAATGGATTATTTAGTATATTGCATATATCAAAAAGGCATCTGCTCAGCCATATAGGGACCAATTTTAATGATTTAGGTGTCATTTTAATTGTCATTTATTTTTTTATTTTTTTATGAGAGAATTGCTCTAACTTAATTCTAAGTATTGATCAATCTAATTTTTTGTTTCATGTCCTCACCCTCGTTTCATGAATATAAATATTATTTGTTTTAAATATTCATAACTGCTTTCATTAATGTCCTATATCAAATTCCTCCTGACAAAATAACATTTATATAGAGTTTGTTCAGGGGTACAACAATGAAACCTCTAACTATAGGCATTTTAAAGATATAGCCCTTTAACCCTTCTTTGGCGGCGCCCGGCTATAGTCGAGTGAAATAAATGTGGCCTATGTGGCGGGACCCGGCTATAGTCGCATGCAATTTTGAGCACGTAATGTGCTCTGAGAGAGAGCGGAGCGGTGGGAGGAGCGTAGGTTACCTCATGACCGCTTGCCACGGTGGCCGTGGAGCTACTGAGATGTACTCCGCCCTACTCCACCCTCCCTCACACGTAATAATGTAAGGAAATTACCGTATTTTACCGATTTTGCCCTTCGGTTGCACGATCGTTGCAAGACAACCAGTGATCGTAGAAGGATGGTTCTGGTGTCATTGGAAAGCTCATTTAACGCCCTTTCAGGGATACATACTTGTATTACGCTCTGGCTCTTGTTTATGCATGAAAACGAGCACGGAAACAAGCTCGTTTACGGTAAATCCCCCCGCTGGGCGGCACAGTCAAATATACTCCACCACCCGCTCTTTGAGTGTTAAAAATTGCCAAATAATTAACAAAATATTATTAATTATAATTTATTATATGCTTGATATTATATATATTTAGATCCCTGTTATAGCAAAACATATTTCAAAACATGCATAACCTTGTGTTAATATTTGACTGCCATAACATTATTTGTAATGTCCCTTCTTCTATAAAAGGCAGGTGCCCCCTTAATTAAGGGATTGTTTTCTGGATCCCCTTCTCCCTCACCCTTAGGCCCAATTTTTCTACCGAACAATGACGTACACATTTATCTTGAAGGGTGGGTGGCCTAGGGTATGTGTGTGTGTGTGTGTGTGTTTTTTTTGCTTTTTTTATGGAGGTCTAGTGAGGAAATTAAGAAACACACACACACACACACACACACACACACACACACACTCAAAGAAAACAAATAATAATTGTATGTATGTATGTATGTATGTATGTATAATTGTATATGCTCAGGCCCAATCCCCACTTTTCCTATTTTTACCCTTATCTTCCATTTTACTCTATTTTATTATTTTGTTGTTTTTATTTTCTTGGGGGTGGCCGACTCAAGACAGAGCAAGAACAGGGAAAACACAAGACAGAACAACAAACAAACACAGACAAAACACATCCCCCTTTAAACTCTACCTACCTTAGTGATCTGAAAAAACTATCTGGGAAACGTTGTCAATAAAGTGCTCCTCTTCATATGGTGTTTGTATTCATTCTAGCTACCTTATTTTTAGTTTGTAATCTGCCTATGCGACTCAAATGGGTTAATAAGATCACAATAAACCCTCTTAGTCACATAGGTCCTTCTCAAACCGTATAAAATATAATTCAAGCCACAATCAAAGTTAAGGGGAGATGGTTCACTTTTTGGTCAATTTATTTATATATATTATTTTGTTCTAGTTTCCTCGCTAGACCTCCATCAAGCTTAAAAAGACGCTCCCTAGTTCCCCTTTCAAGATAAATGTCTAAAATGTCCCGGCCGAAGGCCGGTCCCTCATAAATTACAGGCTATTTTTTTTTTTTTTTTAGGTCTGGGGAGGGAGTTAAAATATATAAAACATATATAATAAACATATAAATTTATATGCAAATAAATACGCCCATCCCCCCTTAAACTGTACCTACCTTATTGGAGGGTGAGAGAGTACAAATGAGTACAAAGAAGAGAGGTACAGTCGTCAGGATTAATTCGTTTCATTTTCTCTGTTAGTAGCACTGCACGGTAGAGAGGTATCCCCTCCAACTCCTCTCCTTGTTGTTCCCATACCCCCACCTAAACCCTCCCATTTTCTCTCCGACCCATAGACTCATATATATAGATAGATAGATAGACCTTCTAATCATCTAAATAGGCCCATGTTGTAAAAGGCTAGGCAGTTATTTTTATCGTCACTGAATGACTGTATCACTAACGATTATTATACTGAAGAATATCATTGTATGCCTGTATCCATTATGTGAGAAAGAAAATATACGTTAAAGGGCATAGCGCATGTGGTCAGCTATGATGAGGTATCCCCATTATCATTAATGTTAGTGTACAGTATACCTCTTATGTGCAATAATAGAAGTCCCAGTTTCTTATACAGTAGATGTAAATATAAATAAATTAGTGTTTTGGACGGTGGTGGCGAGAGGCATTTCCGAGCCCATCGTGACGTGTATGAAGTTATTGGGGTACCCATAGGATAACAGAATAGGTCAAAGTGTTTCAGGGGTCAGGTCAATGGCCACCATTTTGATTCTCAGTATCTCTGTTAAATACTCCATGCTGTGAAAACAGTTACAAAGATGGACAGCTATTTAATAGAGGGGTATGATAAATTGTATGAGCAGCATAAGCTTAATAATGAAATGTAGAAACAATGGCAAGCTATCGAATAATATACTATGAAGTGAAAATCAAGATGGAATATTTTGATACGTTGGCCCTACGATTTTGTGCTAGAGTACCTGTGTATACCGTTAGGGCAAGACCTCCTCTACTGTTGGTGTTGCCATATGGATAGATTCAGATTCAGATTATTTTATTTCCATTAAATACACAATGGCTGTTCATACAATAAAATCATCTTAAACAAATTACATATTACATAATGCATCATAATCTTACATAAACAGTGTCGGTAATAATGTACAGAGAAATATTTCCTACCTATTTTGTATGTGCACTACACAATATTTTATTTTTTCCACTTAGACTATCTCCCCGGAATGAACCACAGGATCTTTGAAATACTAACCATTCCCTGTAACTCCTGGCTTTAACATATATTAAATAGATTAAAAATAGATTAACAATATATAGAACGTGATCAATTCTCACTCTATATGATCTAAAATGTGCCTCTTTAGTCTGCCCTTGAATACTGGCAGGCTATTTGAGTTTTTGGCTAGGTTGGGCATGGCTTTCCATACCGTAGGCCCCAATACCTACAGAGAACGTGCCCCATAGTCGGTTCTAGCTCTAGGAACATGCAGATAATTCTGCTGTCTTGTGGTACTATTAGAAATATAATTTATGGTACAGAATTGCGAGAACCAGTTAGGATATATATTATTTTGTACCATAAAAAACAGTTACAGCTACTTCAAAGGTAAGCTTTTGGGATATTGTCATCCATTCTAATTGATCAATAATAGGGGTAACATGATCATACTTTTTTGCTCCTACAATTACTTTAGATGCAAAATTTTGCAATTTCTGGACATTATGGAGAAGTGTGTGATTAGTGTTTCCGTATATCTCCAAGCAGTAGTACAAGACAGAGAGAACTAATGACTGGACCACAATTTTCCTAGTTTGCATGTCAAAATTATCCTTAATTCTATTGATATAAAACGGTATTCCATTGACCTTCTTAGTCATTTCGTTGATATGTTTTTCAAAAGTCATAGTACTATCGATATGAATACCCAAGTATTTTTACATGTTTACATGGAATATTGTTAGAATTATCGATGCGAATAACAGCATCATTAGGTATCTTCTTAATTAGCTGCCTAGATCCTATAAATATACATTGTGTCTTATTTGAATTTAGCATTAACCCATTTTTACAGAAATATTGCTTGGCTCTACATATTGTTGCCTCTGCTCTCCTGATCAGATCATGCAGCTCATCTACAGTACTACTATGTAATAGTTGAGTGTCATCGGCATACTGAATTAATAGGCAATCATTTACATCATCCTTCATGTCATTAACAAAAATATCAAATAGGAGGGGTTCCAGAATTGATCCCTGCGGGAGTTGGAACTCCGTAAGAATTTTTAGTGGAAGAAGAGATGTAGTCATTGATGCGTACTGACTGGATTCTGTCTTTAAGATAGTTTTCGAACCAAAATATATCAATTTTATGATCCGTTAGTTTCTTTAAGATAATTTTATGGTTTATGCTGTCGAAAGCCTTTGACAAGTCACATAAGTCAGCAATGATTTGTTTTTATTATCTACATTCCTACATATTTCATCAGTTAATACAGTAAGGGCAGACTCAGTCGATAATTTAGGTCGAAATCCATGTTGACTATGTGCAAGGAGATTATTAGATTCAAGGAATAGCGTTAACTGATTGGCCACGACCCTTTCTAGAATTTTAGATATAATTGGAAGGAGGGATATTGGTCTGTAATTACTTATGTTATCACGAGCTCCATTTTTAAAGATGGGAACTACAATGGATTGTTTCCATAATGTGGGGACCTTGCCCATGACAATGGACGTATTAATCATATAAGTTAGATAGGGTATAATAGAATTCAGTGAGTCTTTCAAAAATCTTTGTGTTATTCCATCTATTCCTGTTAAACTAGTATTTTTGAGCTGTTTAATGGTCAATGTGACGTCATTAGTGTCAACAGGTTGGGGTCTAAATAAGTTATTGGGATAGATGTTCTGTGCTGCAGGTAAGTTGGTGTTGTTTGCATCGTCTACATTGCCTCGGGAATTTTCGTAAGCCTGTTGTCCTACACTAGCAACAAATGTATTAAACTCTTCGGCTTTCTCTCGCACGTTTTTTCAAAGTGAATGTTATTGATGCTTTTCTTTTTATTTGGGACAATATCATTAATTATTTTCCAAGTGCCTGAAATGTTTCCACTGTTATCGTCGAACTTTTGGCGGTAGTATTCAGTTTTAGTTGTATATCTTAAAGTTCTTAATTGCTTATGTTTAGCTTTGTATTGCATCTGTAAAGCCGCATTGGATCTGTCTTTCTTTAGAGTAGTTAATAAGTCATGTCTTTCTTTCATATGAGAGCGAATATCATCATTAATCCAAGGGGCGAATGGTTTAGTTACTTGCTTACTGACTACAGGGGCACATGTGTCTAAGCAAGAATTAAACACAGTTGTGAAAATGTCAACTTGTTTATCGACATCATCCGTAGCCATTATTTGATTTAAAACATAATCTTTATTAAGCAGAAAGTTGCAAAACGTGTTAGCATCATGTGGCGAAAAGTTTTACATACAGTCACTCATTTAGGTTTTACATACAGGCACTCATTTAGGTTTTACATACAGGCACTCGTTTAGGTTTTACATACAGGCACTCGTTTAGGTTTTACATACAGGCACTCGTTTAGGTTTTACATACAGGCACTCGTTTAGGTTTTACATACAGGCACCCGTTTAGGTTTTACATACAGGCACTCGTTTAGGTTTTACATACAGGCACTCGTTTAGGTTTTACATACAGGCACTCGTTTAGGTTTTTTCATATCGATTTTAACAGAGATTAGTTCATGATCACCCACTATCTTAGGAACAACATCTGAGTGAATTATGCTTTCTGGTTTATTTACTAATATAACATCGAGTAGAGCAGCAGAGTTTGACGTTACTCTAGTTGGTTTATCTATTATTTGTTTTAGTTTATTTGTGTTTATTATTTTGCTCAGTTTATTTCCAGCAGATAGTAGGTCATCATTTAAATCCCCAAGAACATACAGTGGTTTATTACGTAAATTAATTAGCTTTAATACTTCGTTGAGGTAGTTAAAGGTCTCAATAGAACCTTTAGGGTGGCGATACATACATCCTACTATAATTGACGGTAACTTTCTACACTGTACACTTAGCCACACCTCTTCTATGTCGTTGGATTTATTAATCTCGTTGGTCAATACTTTGCATTGTAAATTACTCCTGACAAAATTATACAGTATACAAACATCCCCACCACGACCCTTGTCACAGCGAAATATGTTATAGTCCGCTATGTGAATATATTTGTCAGGGGTACAAAGGAGTACAAAGGGAGTACAAAGGAAATCAAGCAACAACAAGTCAAGTGACCCTTCTAGGCTGCTTGTCCTCCAAAACACTGTGGATCAAGTGTGGGGAAGGAGCCAAGTTTCGCTTATGCAGAGTATGTCAACATTCCTTTTCGTGATTATCATATTAATATCATCAAAGTTTGCCTGGAGTGACTGTGCATTGATATGTTCAATAGTAATGTAGTCTTTTTCCTTTTATCTTAACTCAGCGGCCTTGTCTCTTCGCCACGCCCCTAGTTGTTACAATAATAATTACAGAGACGGTTTTTATGTCCAAGAGACTGACAGATATCACCTCTCACTTTGTAGTCTAACCTACAGTTTAGTTGTTTGTGGTTAAATTCTCCACAGTTAAAACATCCTATTTTCTTATGTGATTGTCTTACAGAGTTATTGTATTCTGTGCTACGGTGGGATGTTTGGGGTTGGATACGAGTGGAGTGGTGTGGGAGGTAAGATGGGTGTGTTGTTTGAGGATGGGGGAGGGTGGTGTGGGGTTGGGGGGGGGGGGTTGGAGGGAGAGTGGTGTGGGGTGGTGGGTGTGTGGAGTAAAGTGTGTGTGGGTTGAGGGTAGAGTGGTGTGGTGTGTGTGGGGGGGGGGGGGGGGGGGGGGGGGGTGAGGTGTGTGGGGGGGAGATAGGGGGGAAGAGTGGTGTGGGGTGGGAAGGAGGGGGGTAGAGTGGTGTGGTGTGTGTTGGGTGGGTGGTGAGGTGTGAGGGGTGGGGGGGAGTGGTGTGGTGAGGTGTGTAGGGTGAGTGAGGTGTGGTGGGACCTCCCTCCCCCCACCCAGGGCGCCTGCTGCGGTGTACGGGGTGGGCCGCAGGTGGGCCATCCTGTCTCCTGCTATTCCTCGTCCAACTGGGCTGACTGAAGGGAGAAGTGTGTGGAGTATTTAGCCGCCCGCCTCGACCACTGTGTAGGGGTTGAGGGCGATCATTGTGGGAGGCGGGCCGTATACGTATTTATTTATGATTAACGAGACCAAACTAGGAATAATTGCATTGATAGATACTTAAGGATAGACAAATTTTACACGCACGTGATATATATATCAAATACTACGTTCACATTACTTCATCATGTATGAAATATATCAGGGCAGGGTAGCTAAAGGCAGTATGAAAACATATTCGAAATTTGTGGGCTAATTCCGTTATCATTAACCCTCCAGCCTCGGCGCCCTTAGCTCGCAACTGTACTGTGGTACCGGGTGTTTTGGTGATTATTGGGCTATGTTCACTCACCTGTAACTCAATAAATAGGGCATGTATTGTTATGAATAAAAAACTTAAATGTTCCACAAACCTTCTTCTGTAGAATGCCATTCAGTAGAGGTCTCTAGCCCCAGTGATTGCATAATGGCAAGCGCGGGAAGTAGAGTGATTTTCGGCGGCAAATTCTTCCCGCGTTCGGGTGCGTCGCCCCGGCCCCGGCTACCACGCACCTAGCCGCTCGTCGCGCCAGAGTGTTTACCTCCCATAGACGATTTTAGTGTTTGATATTGACAATGTGATGTTTATTTGATATTTTTATAGTTATTTTGAGGCCAATTATATAATGTATGTGTATTAGGGTATCACTGTCACTAAAATTGCTTATTTTCACTCGATACCGTACGTTTTATTAGTAATTGAGGTAGGTTATTGTTATATTAGGCACTGATTATTCGTTATCACAGGTGTTTATTATACTTTGGCCATCAAATATTAGGTCTTGTGTCACTTTCACTTTGGTAAATATGCTTTAGAGAGTGTCACTGTCACTGATAATGCTCATTTTCACTCGATACCGTACGTTTTATTAGTAATTGAGGGAGGTTATTGTTATATTAGGCTCTGATTATTCGTTATCACAGGTGTTTATTATACTTTAGCCATCAAATATTAGGTATTGTGTCACATTCACTTAGTTATATGCTTTGTAAACATTTGATATACAATTTATTGTGTCTTTTTTCACTGATTTATATATTTATATAGGTTCTAATCATATGAATGTCACTAATTATATATATTTATGTGTCACTTTCACATATTATTATGGTGTTATTGTATTTGTATCAATTTTCTCATAATACATTTGACTTTTGTATTACAATAAATACTTCCACTTATTGCCTATATATATACATATTGTCACTGTCTTTGGTACTTTCACTATGATTAGAACTCCTGCTTGGAGTGGTAATCAAAGAAGCACCCTTCAGCACAGAGTGGCACCTTGCACTCCACACACTCCATGGTGGACATTTTCTCTAACCTCGCCCTCAGCCTGGTGTTCTAGCAGACATGGCACCGCTTCTGCTGCTTTCTTCCTGCTGCTGTCAGAGGCAGGGAAATGAGCCTGTGCACATTCAAGTAATATGCACAGTGCAAGCAGTCAGTAGCGGCGGGCCCAGCATGTGCCACTGCCCTCTGTGGCGTAGCATACTTCTCCAGGAGCTCCTTCAACATCTGCTTTTGGAACCTCCGCAGGCTATTGAACTTCCTGGGTGTGTTCTCATTCCGAAGCTTGTATATATTGTAGGCATTCAGAATGGACACGTCCACCATGTGCAGAAAGAACTTTTTGTACCATCTGCACGAGGTACGCAGACAGTCAATGAAGCCTATCTGCATGTCGGACTTGTCCAGCAGCCTCATGTTGATGTTGTAGTCCACGACAGCATCGGGCTTGGTCACCCTGGCCTGGGTGCGGCGATCCACCTTGCCAGTCTCCACCATTTCCCCCTTGTGGACGGTGGTCAGGAGGTTGACCTTCCGCTGGTCGTGCCAGTGGATAGCTAGAATGGGCCCCGACTTCTTCCGGAACATATCGCCTTTCCTGGTCTTTGGAGGGAAAGGTGGCATGCCCTTCCTTCTCCCTCGTACTGTGCCTACAGTCCCCGTCTTGCGCTCATGGAGGTACTTTGAGAGAGTGGGGGACGTGTAGTAGTTGTCCGTGTGGAGGACGTGATTCTTATGGAAATAGCGGTCCATCATGGCTTGCACCACTGCTCCGCCAAAGCCAATGAGGGGGTCCACAAGCACGTCCCCTTCCTTCCCGCTGCAGACCAGGAAGTCAAGGACATAGCCAGTTCGGCAGTCGCACAGCACAAAGAATTTTATGCCAAAGCAATGTCTCTTTGAGGGGATGTACTGCCGGAAGCTAAGCTTTCCCCGGAACAGCACAAGAGACTCGTCAATGACGACCTTGCGGAAGGGCTTGAAGTAGGAGGAGAAGCGGTGTCGCATCATCTCGTACAATGTCCTAATCTTCCACAGCTTGTCTGGGCGGTGGACGTCGGTGTTGGTGACAAGATGGAGTGCTGTGAGGATGTCAAGGTACCGGTCGCGAGACATATATTTCCCGAAGGCAGGGGTGGATATGAGATAATTGGTGACCCAATAGTCAGGCAACATATGCTTCTTGACATGAGGCATTAGCATGGTGAGTGCCAGGAAGACCATGAACTTGTGATGAGTCACTTCGGTCCACTGCCTCATGTGGTCCTTGGTCACCTTGTCAAACATGTGGACCTGGAATTGGTGCTGCTTATTTGTCTCCTTGATGACAAATCCGGTAACCTCCTCATCAAAAAAGGCCTTAAAAAGCTAATGTGGTGGAGCATTGGGGCTTGCGGTAAAATTGGGGGTAATTCCTGAACCCTACTGTACCTCATTAAAAGCTGGTACATCAGGGTTGTAATCTTCCCCGTCAGCCAGGTCTTCCCACTGAAAAGCGTAGAATGGGTCTTGGCGACGCCCACGAGGAGCTCCAGGTGGTGGCCCAGCACGCCCACGGCCAACTCGGGAGGCGCGCGCCCTAGGGCGGTCACCAGGGCGGCGGCCAGGGCCGGCCACAGCACAATGCCCCCGGGCGGAGCGGATGGGTTGAGGGTCGTCCATGTCCATGTAGTCGTCGTCCTCAGAGTGGTCATCTTGCCCTGACGGTGGACCTATATAGTCATGGCCAGAGTCATCTGTGAGGTGCCCTTCATCGTCAGTGTCCCCCACATAATCTGGCGGGGAACGAGTGATGCGTGGGCGGCGTGCGGGGGTGCGAGGTGGGGAAGGAGTGGCAGGTGAGGCTAAGTCCCCCAAGGTTCTGGGCTCCTTTGCCTGCGACGAGTGGCAGGAAGCAATGTTCCACTGTCACTAGGCCCAGGTATTGGTGATGCGAGCTCAAGAACTTCGTCAGGAACACATGTTGATGGCTGGAGAGGTGGGGAGGACCGTGGGGAAAGTTGCGGGGGTGTATGGCTGTGGCCGGCAGGGGTGGACGCACCGGGAGCCTCGAACAAAGCCCGCCTAGTTTGCTGTCCTTTTTTGACATATTTCCTGCCTTTCCCCTTTTCGGCAGCAGTATGTCTCCTGTCGGGGGACCTAGGAGGCAAATAGGCCGAAAGTGGGGGGTCCTCAACCCTTGGCAGTGGTGGGGGTGGTGGGGAAGAATGGGGGGTGCCCGGGTCAACTTGGGTGGCTTGGGGAGATAAGGGAGACATTGGCGGGCGAGATGAGTCACCACGCTCACCCTCACTCACAGCCTCATCCTCACCAAGTCATTTGGCTTCTTCCCAGGCTACCGCGGCCGCCTTCTCAAGTACCTGCTTCTTATAAAAGCGTAGCTTGAAAGGCGATTTAGCTGGCGAAGGGCTTGGAGTCGTGTCACTCAAGTGAAACTTGGAGATTGACCTTGAACTCTCCCACTCACTCACTTTCCCCACTTCACTTTCTTCAGCTAGAACAGCTTCTGCAAAAGCTGTTACATCACCTTCATCACTCTCATGTTCACTCGCAAATCCCCTAAATTGAGTACCATTGTCACTGTCATCGCCATAATCACTAGACTTATAATTAGACAATTTATCACTGTCTTCATCATCAACAATATGCTCTCCTTCAGCATGCTTATAAATTCTCAATGTCTCCTCAATACCTCCTGGAGATAACACATTTAGGCGGTGTCGTCTGCGTAAGACGCGACGAGCTTGGGCGGGCGTCGTAGGGAGCACGGTATCGGACACAACAGAATCACTGTTTGGCGTACTATCCATGATAGCGTCGGGGTAGAGACTGATGCCGTGGCGTAGTTCACGTCTGGTGGCGCTGTCTAGCACCCAACAACAACAAAAATTTACGCGCGCCATTCGAAAGCATATACGCAAGCACCCGGAGCCTCAGAGCCCTACCGGGTTCCGCGGGGGGTGTTTGTTATGGGTGCCTCAGAGCCCAACCGGGTCTGAGGGGTTAACACAAGAGAGAGGCGACAGGGATTGCCATCAACTTGCTAAGCTTAAAATATCTTACGTGGCTTTGTTTACTATTTTCGTTAAAAATGTGTGGTAAACCAAGACAACTGTGCAGTATCAATCATTCTGTAACATGCTTTAGACAGTGATAAAATGGAATGGGATATTTCATGAGCTATGCCCTTTAAGTCAAGTCAGATTGTGATGCTTCTGCATAGTAACCACGTGCGGGCATGCGCGCGCGTCGGCTGCCCAGCCGTTTAGAAACCGGCTGGTGGTAGCCGGCCGGTAGGCTTTCCCTTAGTATATATCCTACGACAATGTAACTAATGTCTGGGATATTCTTATGTTGTTTCACAGCTTGAAGCTGCCCTTATTCTTAACCAACGCATCTTAGTATATTTTATTCTCGATAGTTGATTGTTTCATTATAATATATAAGATGTAAGT
This sequence comes from Paralithodes platypus, assembly GCA_032716605.1. Classification (NCBI taxonomy): domain Eukaryota; kingdom Metazoa; phylum Arthropoda; class Malacostraca; order Decapoda; family Lithodidae; genus Paralithodes; species Paralithodes platypus. The sequence goes on along the minus strand of CM064522.1, from coordinate 14,016,453 downwards.
CTAGTGAGAGTGGGAGGAGACGAGCGGGAGAGAGAGACCGGCTTGGGGACGTTGCTTCGCGCGGAGAGTCCAGCTTGGGACGAGCCTGAAGCGTTGCCACATGCATTTGATTGCAACGTTAGGCTTAGTTTCGACTCACGCACGGGGTAGAGGATTTTGACCAGGCAACTGTGTTGAGTGTTGCCAAGCCTGGGATGTATTCTGCATGCCTAGGGTGGGGTCCAGACAGATTCAAGACTCAGAGCTCACCTCATTGTCGTACCCTTCAGACCCCCTTGATATCTATCCCTCTCAACCCCACTTAGAAACGTTCTCTCTTACTTTGTATACCTTCTTTCCACTACTTCACCAATCTATTTAATTATCCCATCCCCTTGATAGACCTTATATCTATTATTGTATTAACGACGAGCTCTCAGATAACTAGATAGGATTTTGGGCCTTATGCAGGGATGTAATTGTTAATGAGACCTAGGAAGCTTTTTTGTTGTCTCATATTTGGTGGTTTCATGCTTGCTAGTGTGTTCTTGTGTCAGGTTAGCAGGGGCTAGACCGGAGGGGAGGCTTTTTGCGATCCTTTAAGTAAAGTCTGCTGGTGCGAGTCCCGTGGACCCGCACGACTTTACTAGGATACCCGTGGGAGTCTGGGGTCATTTTCTTGTCTGTGTCCCTGTGTGTCTAGCGTTGTGTTGTGTGAGGGCCCTTGCCTAGTCCACTCAGCACTGCGCTAGCACGTCTTGCTTTTGTTTTAGGGTCGCCAGGAGAGAGTCAGATACTTGCGATCTGAGTCTCTCAAGAGAGCACCCTTTCAATTAGAGTAATTTGGCGCACAGACCTGGGAACATCCCTAGGCTAGAGCAGGTGGCTCAGCCCAGGTATCCGAAGCCTATATCCTTCTGGCTAGACCTCTGCCACCTGGCAGATTAACAGCTAGGGGTTTATTATCTCTGTATGCTTGTTATTGTGCCACAGTTTACCGTTTTTGTGAGCATTGCGAGTCAGGGTGTGGCTTAGAGACTCTGTCCGAGCAGGCTTGCCTGACTAAGAGTGAGAAGCACACCTGTATGTGGTTATGTTGCGAGTTGCTGCCTTTATTTAATTATACCTATGCCATTATACACTGTATGTCCAATCACTAGTATTTATTCCTGCTTATGAGTTAAGAGTTCTCTAAATCTGTAACATACTTTCTTTGCTAAGCATCAGATCCTACAGTAGCCGCATGCAGTTTAGAAACCCGCATCTTGTCTACCTGTATGATGTTTTGAGGACTGTTTGCTTTCACCTTCTTTCACGCAGGGGTGATTAGTTGTATGAATTAACGTAACGTTAAATGTACTTTCTTCTAGTTTGTTATTAAATTGTTTCTGCAATTTAATTCCGTTATCTATCCTTTCCTTGAAGCTTTAAGCCAACTTAATTGTGTGATCTTTTATATAGCCTGCTTGACTATCAAAAGTCTATAGTGCGTGCACCCTGTAACCGAGTCATAGGATACCTCGTTGTCCAGGCAGGACTCTTGACGGTTTAGGGTGGTTTGTTGCCTGGGTTTATAGATAAGGGTTGGATCTAGCGTTTTCCGTTGTTGCTTGTTGCCGCATACCTAGTCCAATAGAAAGAGCCCAGTGTTTATATATCCTAGGACGTAACAAATGGCGACCTTGCATAGGATTTACTGAACAGAGGAATATAGTGGTCATTTGTTTTGAGATTCCTTATGATTAGAGGAATACAGTGGACATAGTTTTTTTTTGGAGCAACCAATATAACACATTAAAGACTTTAAATAACATTAGTATATACATACATGCATAGGAGATAAGGCACATTCTATAACCGTGATAATTACTGCTGTACACAAACATGTCTAATACATCAGAACACAGTGATGGGTCAGGTCACGATACGGGCTCGGAGGGAGAAAGACCTGTGGAGTGGCTAGTCGATAGCGAGGAGGGTGCTAGAAGATTTTTAGAGGTGCCCCTTACCGCTGCCAGGGTGTTGAAGCTGAATAAGTATGGCTTAAAGTGTGTGGCAGGTCTTCAGGGTCACCAGGGTTTAAGTGGCATGAGGAAAGATCAGCTGAGGACTTTGATATTGGGTTTAGAAGGGAGAGACCTTTGGTGGAGAGGCGACTGGGGGCCCCGGTCCCCAGCCCCCCCTCCACTCTACCCCCATATCAAACGTCAGGATGCCTGAATTTAGTACATACCTCCAAGTTGATGGTCAATGGCAGCGTGGAATTCAATCACAGGGACCCTCTCCATTAAATGCACCTTCCCCTCCTCAAGGGTTGACTCCAGATGTGTTGTTTCGGCTTGAGATGGCCAAGGTTGAGGTTGCTAGAGCTCAGGTTGTGGCTGCTAGAGCTCAGGTTGAGGCTGCAGAGAGAACAGCTATACGAGAGGCTGAACTGCAGGCAGAGTCTACTAGGTATTGGGCTGACAGGGAGCTGGAGAGATCTCGAGTGGAGGTAACAGGGCGAAATATTGGGGGAGGTAACAGACATCGGGACCAATCATTGTCGCACCTGCTTAAACTAGTTCCTGTGTTCGATGAATTATGTGTGGCTGAGTTTTTTATGCGATTTGAGAAGAAGTGTCAGGAAAAGTGGGCAGCATTAGTTTCATCAAGACTCCTAGGAAAGGGGCTAAAATCGTATGATGCACTACCTTTAGAGTCCTGTGTAGTTTATGATGAGGTAAAGAAGGCTGTGCTACGGGCCTATGAGTTACATCCAGAAACTTACCGCTTGAAATTTCGGGGTGTTACTAAGGGCAAGGATAGTACCTTCCTAGAACACGCCCGGGACTTGTCTGATGCACTACGACATTGGCTGCGTTCTGAGAAGGCAGCTACTTTTGAGGAGTTGAGTGAGCTGGTTCTCTTGGAGCAGTTCTTTAAGTGCACAGGCGGGGACTTAACATTAAATATAAAGGAAAAAAATCCTAGAACTCTCCAGGAGGCAGCAGAAATGGCTGTCCTGCGACTGTCATTAATTCGAGGGTGCGGAGCAGCAGCTAGGAGTGAGTCGGGTGCAAAGGATCGTACCCCTCCCCCTCCCAAGAATTTTAATACACATAAATACACAAAACCATCTAGCACTGACAATAAAACTGAACATAAACCAAATACCGTCCCGTATAAGAAGTCTAATGGTACCTCCCACTCCCAAGGGAAACCAAAGAGTAAAGAGTGCTTTGCATGTCACAAGGAGGGTCACTTTGCAAATGCTTGTCCGAACAAGCCACCAAACATGGTTGTGTCATTGGCCCTCAGCATAGGGGTGTCGCCTATATCTTCTGAGTTTGCCAAGGGTAGTTCGTCAGAGGGTGGGACACAGCCTGTGTTCAAGAGTCCAGAAGGGTCGAACCCTGTCCCTGGGGGTCATAGAGGGCATGGTTTTGTGAGGTGGGCTGGCGAAAGGCGAGGAGTTAAGCTATTGCGTGATACAGGGGCTTCTCAGACCTTGTTAAAGAACTTTACTGGTAGACCGATTAACGCTGCTCGGGTGGTGGTAGTTCAGGGGATCAATGCTACGAAGTCCTACCCGCTGGTGCGGATGGAGCTGGAGGTGGGTGGTGTGGCGAAGGAGCTGGATGTAGGAATTGTAGAGAACTTGCCTGTTGGGGGCGTCGACCTCCTCCTCGGCAACGACTTTGCGGTGCCTGCTTCTAAGGTTTCACCCTGGGTCGTTGCCGAGAAGGCGGCCGACGTTAGTAGGGAGGAACAGGAGTGGGTTGAGAAGTGTAGCGTACAAACCATGGCGTGTGTTGTGACGCGTTCTCAGACATCCGGAGCCTTGCAGCCACCACCTCAGTCTATCATACCGCGGAGGAAAGGTCACAAGAAAACGGGAAGTGTTGGTCAATTGGAGAGTTTTGAACCGGCAGTGTTTCTTGGTGACTCATTATTGGCACCTATGTTAGAGTCTGGAGAGGCCCCGGGGCCTGTCACCGCTAGTGCAGGTGCAGGGCAGGAAGAGACTCTACGACAGCATCGTTATGCGCAGCGTGAGGAAAGGATGGCTCAGCGGGACATTGGAGGTGGAAATAAATTATTTAAGATGAACTTGGATAATCTCGCACCTGCTGATATATGTTCCTTGCAGCTGGAAGATCCTGAAGTCAGGGCGTGTGGTAATGGTGCTGTCGAACTGGAGAGCGATGGGGATGCGCAGCCTGGTGATTTTTTCTTGTCCGAGGGGATCTTGTATCGGAGACATCAGGATCCCAAGAAAAAGTGGGATGGCGGGTCAGGATTAGTGGACCAGTTAGTAGTACCGAGGGTGTGCCGTGAGAGCTTATTGAGATTAGCTCATGATGTGCCTTTGGCAGGGCACCTGGGGGCACGTAAGACGGAGGCAGTTCTGAGCAAGCTTTTCTGGTGGCCTGGGTTAAAGGCGAGTGTCGTGTCATGGGTGTCACAGTGTCACACTTGTCAAGTTGTTGGGAAATCCAATCAGGTCATCCCGAGAGCCCCGTTACAACCCATCCCTGTCATTGGGCCGCCCTTCAGCAAAGTAGTTATCGATATGGTTGCCCATTGCCCCCCACTAGTGCCGGCAATACATTTTTACTAACTGTAATGGATGTAGCAACACGGTATCCAGATGCTTACCCCATGCGCAACGGGAGGGCTAAGACTGTTGTCAAAAACCTACTTGTCTATTTCTCTCGTTATGGCTACCCTCATGAGATCCAGTCTGATCAGGGATCCAATTTTACTTCTGCTCTGTTTAAGCAGACCATGCAGCAACATGGGATAGTGTCTGTGGTGTCATCTGCCTACCATCCCGAGAGTCAGGGAGTTTTGGAAAGGTGGCACTCGACTCTCAAGAGTATGTTGCGGTGTTATTGCATGGAAAATGGGAAGGACTGGGATCTAGGTCTCCCATACGTTTTATTTGCTGCGAGAGAAGTACCTGGGGAGAGCTTGGGATTTAGCCCGAACGAGTTGGTTTTTGGACACAGGATCAGGGGGCCCCTCCACATAGTCAAGGAGATCTGGGAGGGAGTCACAAAGCCATGCTCGCTTCTAAAGTATGTTGTTGAAAGCCGTGAGAGAATGCTAAAGAGCCTGGAGGTAGCAGGTCGGAACCTTAAGAGTTCACAAGCTCAGATGAAGGACAGATACGACCAGAAGGTGAAGCTGAGGGAGTTTGAAGTAGATCAGGAGGTACTGATACTACTGCCTCTGGTGGGACACCCCTTGTCTGCCAAGTATTCTGGTCCGTATCGGGTTGTAAGGAAGGTTTCTGATCTCGAGTATTTAGTAGCTACTCCTGATCGTAAGAAAAAGAACCAACTTTGCCATGTAAATCTGATGAAAGAGTATGTGAGGCGCCCCTCCGAGTCTCTCACTGTCCCGGTGTTGATCTGCAGCGATCGTGGTGGAGAAGGAGGAAGGGACAGTCAAGCTGCGGGGGAGGATAATTGGGATTGTCATGTTTCCGCAGATCAGTGGGCGGGGAATTCTAGACAAGTGGCTCACGAGTTGATATTGCACCTGCCTGAGCAACAGCGTGTAGCTGTGCAGCACTTGTTTGATTCAAACCCAGCTGTTTTCGCGGAGCATCCTGGCCTCACTACTCAAGCGGTGCACGATGTCGATGTTGGGGACCACCCGCCCTTTAAATCAGTGCCATACCGTGTTCCCCCTATTAAATTACCAGCACTTAGGGAAGAGCTGGATTATATGCTGAAACGTGGGCTGATTTCTGAGGGTCCAGTAAGGTGGACTTCCCCAGTCACACTGCAGCCCAAACCAGATGGCAAGGTGCGGTTTTGTATAGATTTCCGCAGGTTGAATGGTTTAACCCCCACAAATGCCTACCCTCTCCCTCGCGTGGACGACAGTGTGGATAAGATAGGAAAAGCCATGTTCCTCACTAAGATAGACCTTGTTAAGGGATATTGGCAAGTGCCCTTGTCTGAACGAGCGCGAGAGGTGTGTGGGTTTGTGGTGGACGGTGCCACATATTATTGCCATGTTATGCCATACGGGCTGAAAAATGCCCCTGCAACGTTTCAGAAATTAATGAACGACATTGTAGCCGACATTCCCAACTGTACGGTGTACCTAGATGATGTCATAATATACGACGATGATTTTAACAGTCACTGTGCTCACATCGGACAGCTTTTTAATAAACTGAATGAAGCAGGTTTGGTGGTAAACCTGGGTAAGTGCGATTTTGTCAAAGCCACAGTTTTGTACCTGGGGTTCGAGGTGGGGATGGGTCAGGTGTGCCCTCCACAGACAAAGATCAAAGCCATCGATCAGTTTCCCCAGCCTACGACTAAGAAACAAATCATGCGGTTTCTAGGTATGATAGGCTATTATCGTCGCTTCATCAAAGGCTATTCGACTGTACTTGCACCTTTAACTGACTTATTATCTAAGGACAAGAAGTTCCGGTGGTCTCCTGAGTGTGCAGAGGCGTTTTCCTTGGTGAAACACCTGTTATGTACCCACCCCATACTCAGGGCCCCGGACTTCAGCAGACCTTTTCAGCTGGCGACTGATGCCAGTGGCGTAGGGGCTGGGGCTGTCTTGTTACAGACAGATGATGAAGGTATCGAACATCCAGTGAGTTTTTACAGTAAAAAATTCAATAGTGCACAAAGGAATTACTCTGTAATTGAAAAAGAACTCCTGGCGATAGTGCTGGCGCTCAGGCACATCGATGTATATGTTCCTGGTTTCGGACCAGTCGTAGTGGTTTATACTGATCATCACCCTCTGAAATTCTTGAATCAGTTTCATAACCGGAATATGAGGCTGATCAGGTGGTCACTCATGCTTCAGGAGTATAATCTGGACATACGCCATATTGCCGGTTCTGATAACGTGATAGCGGATTGTCTTTCAAGGGTGGATGATGTTGGTTAGACTGCCACAGGATTGAGGGTTGAGTGTGGAGGAAAATAGGCTGTCACTGTAGTTTAGCCGAAAATAAAAATAAAATAAAAAAGCAAAAACCTTATAAAAACTCTTTATTTTTTATAACGTGTAGAATTTTGTATAAGATGTTGTAGCAGTATCTAAGTTGAATGTTTTCGCTTATTGTCGCTGAGTTAGTTGAACTTGCTCGGTGGAGCCCAACAGTCTTTATTTTTATTTTTTTTATATATAGTGCCTTGTGTCACAACAGTGTGTGGTACTTTGAGAAGCTTTCTGTTAGATATGAAGAACTTAGTCAAGGGTCTTATATCTTGGGGGAGGTGTGACGCTTCTGCATAGTAACCACGTGCGGGCATGCGCGCGCATCGGCTGCCCAGCCGTTTAGAAACCGGCTGGTGGTAGCCGGTCGGTAGGCTTTCCCTTAGTATATATCCTACGACAATGTAACTAATGTCTGGGATATTCTTGTTGTTTCACAGCTTGAAGCTGCCCTTATTCTTAACCAACGCATCTTAGTATATTTTATTCTCGATAGTTGATTGTTTCATTATAATATATAAGATGTAAGTCTAGTGAGAGTGGGAGGAGACGAGCGGGAGAGAGAGACCGGCTTGGGGACGTTGCTTCGCACGGAGAGTCCAGCTTGGGACGAGCCTGAAGCGTTGCCACATGCATTTGATTGCAACGTTAGGCTTAGTTTCGACTCACGCACGGGGTAGAGGATTTTGACAAGGCAACTGTGTTGAGTGTTGCCAAGCCTGGGATGTATTCTGCATGCCTAGGGTGGGGTCCAGACAGATTCAAGACTCAGAGCTCACCTCATTGTCGTACCCTTCGGACCCCCTTGATATCTATCCCTCTCAACCCCACTTAGAAACGTTCTCTCTTACTTTGCATACCTTCTTTCCACTACTTCACCAATCTATTTAATTATCCCATCCCCTTGATAGACCTTATATCTATTATTGTATTAACGTCGAGCTCTCAGATAACTAGATAGGATTTTGGGCCTTATGCAGGGATGTAATTGTTAATGAGACCTAGGAAGCTTTTTTGTTGTCTAATATTTGGTGGTTTCATGCTTGCTAGTGTGTTCTTGTGTCAGGTTAGCAGGGGCTAGACCGGAGGGGAGGCTTTTTGCGATCCTTTAAGTAAAGTCTGCTGGTGCGAGTCCCGTGGACCCGCACGACTTTACTAGGATACCCGTGGGAGACTGGGGGCATTTTCTTGTCTGTGTCCCTGTGTGTCTAGCGTTGTGTTGTGTGAGAGCCCTTGCCTAGTCCACTCAGCACTGCGCTAGCACGTCTTGCTTTTGTTTTAGGGTCGCCAGGAGAGAGTCAGATACTTGTGATCTGAGTCTCTCAAGAGAGCACCCTTTCAATTAGAGTAATTTGGCGCACAGACCTGGGAATGTCCCTAGGCTAGAGCAGGTGGCTCAGTCCGGGTATCCGAAGCCTATATCCTTCCGGCTAGACCTTTGCCACCTGGCAGATTAACAGCTAGGGGTTTATTATCTCTGTATGCTTGTTATTGTGCCACAGTTTACCGTTTTTGTGAGCATTGTGAGTCAGGCTGTGGCTTTAGAGACTCTGTCCGAGCAGGCTTGCCTGACTAAGAGTGAGAAGCACACCTGTATGTGGTTATGTTGCGAGTTGCTGCCTTTATTTAATTATACCTATGCCATTATACACTGTATGTCCAATCACTAGTATTTATTCCTGCTTATGAGTTAAGAGTTCTCTAAATCCGTAACGTACTTTCTTTGCTAAGCATCAGATCCTACAGTAGCCGCATGCAGGTTAGAAACCGGCATCTTGTCTACCTGTACAATGTTTTGAGGACTGTTTGCTTTCACCTTCTTTCACGCAGGGGTGATTAGTTGTATTAATTAACGTAACATTAAATGTACTTTCTTCTAGTTTGTTATTAAATTGTTTCTGCAATTTAATTCCGTTATCTATCCTTTCCTTGAAGCTTTAAGTTAACTTAATTGTGTGATCTTTTATATAGCCTGCTTGACTATCAGCAGTCTATAGTGCGTGCACCCTGTAACCGAGTCATAGGATACCTCGTTGTCCAGGCAGGACTCTTGACGGTTTAGGGTGGTTTGTTGCCTGGGTTTATAGATAAGGCTTGGATCTAGCGTTTTCCGTTGTTGCTTGTTGCCGCATACCTAGTCCAATAGAAAGAGCCCAGTGTTTATATATCCCAGGACGTAACAAGATCTCTCTCTCTCTCTCTCTCTTTCTTAAGGGTGTAGTGCTTGGTTTTTGCCTTTTTGGTCTATATATTTATTTATTTTGAGTTTCCTCGCTAGACCTCCGTCAAGCTTAGAAAAACACCCCCTAGACCCCCTTTAAAGATAAATTGTGTACATTTTTTGGTGGAAAAATGTCTCGGCCGAAGGCCGGTTCTTTCTAAAATTAGAGGCTTACTTTCGCTCGCCAGGAAACAATCGACACGAGAGGTCTTAATATTGATAAAAATATGAGGCGAAAGGTCACAAAATCGCCAAACTAATGGAACGAACATCTTAAAACCTCAAAAATAATATGCTAAACATGAGGGAGAGGGGGTTACAAGCTACAAGCTACTCCCTTACAAGCTACTCCCAACAAATATCATATATATATATATATATATATATATATATACCGGTATATATATATATATATATATATATATATATATATATATATATATATATATATATATATATATATATATACAGTATATATATATATATATATATATATATATATATATATATATATATATATTAGTAAAGCAGGGTAATACATTTTCTTTAATACATACGAGGTTGAAAGAAATGGCAATTTCTGCGTTGGAAATTTTATTATTCAAAGTTTCCAGGTCTCTGATGAGTTTTCGCTGGGTGGCAGGAAGTAGATGAATGAGATGAGCAAAATTCATGGTGGTACAGGGTTACATTAATGTACATGATGATACAGGATATACGACGCATTTCACTGGACAACCAGCATTATCAAGTAAGGATAGAATGATATAAAAGGTAAACAGGAAGGGTATATAATTATATATAGAGGGTGGAGGATCAGAGGAGGCAGAAATCAGCGGGCAAAAGTCTGCTATTTGTGTAGGGGAATTCTAGGAGAGAGAAAGAGAGAACCGCTTCACGCATGCGCACTGGATGCGGGAAGGTGGTGGTCGGTTGGCAGGGTCGAAGCTGATTGGCTGCGTGTCGAGGGGCGAGGCCTAAGTTGCGTAGTACGTGTGGCGCCGGCAGAAGACGAAGCTGAAGGAGGTAGCGTGGGGGGGCTGCGTCAAGGGCACCGGGGGGCGAGGGGGGGGCGTAAGGTCCTGTAGGAAAGTGCCTTTTGTCAGAAGGAAGGATCTGAAGGTCCAGAGTTTGGTTGTTGATGTTGGAATGTAAGGCTTGGATATATAATGCTTCGAGTATAGGTAATCTCCTTGGGTCACTTTCTTTATCGAGTATGGTGGTGTGTTTCTCTAACTAGTTGCGTGTGAGGTGGGGGTGGTTAGGGGTGAGATAATGGTCTTAGATGGCTCCAGCCTGAAGGTGAAGAGTTAACCGACGTGAAAGACGAGTCTGCGTCATACCAATATAGGAATGAGGTCCACAGTCCTCATAATTACAGGTATGTTGGTAAATGACGTGATCGTCGGTCATCGGGCTCTTTATCTTGGTGGAAGCTGGTTTGTTGCGGAGAACGAGGTTGGAGGTCTTGGGGGATTTGTAATAAATTATTAATTTGATTTTGTTTTCCGGGTTGGTTGGGTGGACATGCTTGGAGATTATTTCTTTTAAGACGGCCTCGTCATTTTTGTGTTCAGAGGACATAAAATTCCGGTAGAAGATCTTAATTTCATTGGGGGGTCAATGTTGGGAGGGCTTTGGGCCACTTTGGGCTAAGACCACTATCTCACCCCTAACCAACGCCACCTCAAACGCAACGAGTTAGAGAAACACACCACCATACTCGATAAAGAAAGTGATCCAAGGAGATTACCTATACTCGAAGCATTATATATCCAAGCCTTACATCCCAACATCAACAACCAAACTCTGGACCTTCAGATCCTTCCTTCTGCCAAAAGGCACTTTCCTATAGGACCTAACGCCCCCCCTCGCCCCCCGGTGCCCTTGACGCAGCCCCCCGCGCTACCTCCTTCAGCTTCGTCTTCTGCCGGCGCCACACGTACTACGCAACTTAGGCCTCGCCCCTCGACACGCAGCCAATCACCTTCGACCCCGCCAACCGACCACCACCTTCCCGCATCCAGTGTGCATGCGTGAAACGGTTCTCTCTTTCTCTCTCCTAGAATACCCCTCCACCAATAGCAGACTTTTGCCCCCTGATTTTCGCCCCCTCTGATCCTCCACCCTCTATATATACCCTTCCTGTCTACCTTTTATATAATTCTATCCTTACTTGATAATGCTGGTTTTCCAGTGAAATGCGTCGTATATCCTGTATCATCATGTACATTAATGTAACCCTGTACCACCATGAATTTTGCTCATCTCATTCATCTACTTCCTGCCACCCAGCGAAAATTCATCAGAGACCTGGAAACTTTAAATAATAAAATTTCCAACGCAGAAATTGCCATTTCTTTCAACCTCGTATGTATTAAAGAAAATATATATGTATATATATATATATATATATATAATTATTATATATATATATATATATATATATACTGTACATAGCCGAACCGAAGCCCAAATGCAGCCCGTTTCCGAATCGGCCTCATTTGGCCGAAAAAGGTGGCCGAACTGTGACAAGAAAGAATGCAAAACGAATGCAAAACGAACGCACCACAGCGAACACCGAAACTGCATGAATGCAGACAGACCTACAGATGCCTGGACAAACATTGCCCGATGTTTTCACATTTCAAAAATTTAACTGTTTTTGGGCTGCACGAATGCTGGACTAATGCTGCACGAATACAAAGAACACTGCTCGATTGGCGGACCAACCATGGTCGAATGCAACCCAATGCAGCCCAGACACCACAAAAAAAAAAAATAAATAAAAAAAAATAATAATACAAAGAAAATATGTGGTTTGTGCCAGAAGTAAATATTTCCTGTATCTAATTAACTCCTTTATTAATGGACATAATTATTTGTTGTTTGATGTTTAAGCCATATTTAACCATATGAAAACATCAAAATTGCAAAAACCCTTTAGAAAACAGACCGAAAACATCGTAACCTCGCTGACTCTTTAGAAAACAGAGTCCGCTAGTGTTATTTGTTTACATTTCGTATTATAATTTTCCCTGTCATCTGCTTTCTCTCTCTCTATTACTTATATTTCTATCTACTGTATTAATTTCCATCTGTATCTAGCTATATCCCATATTTATCAGCTTTTATATTTGTTATTTGGTCTCTATAGAAACTGAATAATTTCTGATTTGATGGGCTAAATCAAATTATTATACCACTAACACATAATATGTTTTTCATTTCTACGACATTACAAACTGAACAATGATTAAAATGACATCAAACAACACATAATTTTGTCCATTAATAAGGGAGGTAATTAGATATGAAATAGATTGATCGAAAGGTCGTTAGGTCTATGTGAGTGTAAGAAGTGTGCGAATTGTGAAATAAGCTTATACTCTCTGAAAAGATAAGGTGTCAGAATCAGAAATAATTCATAGATTCCACAGAGACCAAATATCAAATGTAAGTGCTGATAAATAAGGGAGAGAAAATAAATACAGTAGATATAAATATAAATAATAGAGAGAGAAAGCAGATGACAGGAGAAATGATGAGACACAGTATGTATACAAATAACTAGCCTCTCTGTTTTCTAAAGGGTCACCGAAGTTACAATGTTTACAGAAGAAAACGACGAAATTGTAGTATTTGATGGATAACTGCTTTAGAATTATTGTTTTAATATGCCCGAATGAGACAGAATGCTGCCCGACGTATCAGAACCGAGGTCGATCACGGACCGACCACTAAACATTCGGGCACTATTCTGGCAAATTTAAGTGAAGCGGTAACATTTTGACCCCTCCCCCGAACCAAAACCGACCAAACCAGAATGCAGGAGAACATCGCCAGAATATACCCGATCCGCTATGCGAACGCTGCCAGAACGCCGTTCGGGCTCCGGTTCGGCTATGTGTGAAGGGCCCTTAAGTGTACGAGGGAGAAACGAGATAGCGGAGCGGGATCAACTTTTGAAGCTGATATTACTAACAACTGTCCCCTACTAACATCTCCTAATCCTGCCACGGATATTTGTCCCGGGACAGTCTTCCCTGTCCATGTTTCCCTTACCCACTCTAAACTACTGTTTGGACACTTTACCATCAGTGTTTTGGAGGGCAAGCAGCCTTGAAGGGTCGCTGGACCTCTTGTTGCTTGATTTCCTTAGTACTCCTTTGGACTTCACCCTCACCCTGGGGTGGTGAAGCCGCCCAGTGTCGAAATGTCTAGCATCATCCGACAAACGTTAGGGGAGTGATTGAGGGTTGTAATAGAGAGGGGTAGAACAAAAGAGGACTGAGATCACGGCTGTGACAAAGTGGGCTGGGACCATGAAGTGTATGGCTGGGACAGTGAGGGCTGGGACAAACCAAGACCGAGTTGAGAACAGCTCAGACAAAACATGGGCTGTGGTAAAGAGAGCTGAAATAAACAGTGACAAAGATAATAAGGGATAATACATAGTGGGCTGGACTAAACAGATGCAGAGAAAAGGAAGGGTGGGACAGAGAGCTAAGCCAAGCAGGGACAGAGAAGATTATGGCTGGGACTAGGCTGGGACACATAAGAACAGAAAAGAAGAGGTTGTAATAGAATGGGCTGATACAGAGGTAGGTGTAACACACTCTGACAAAGAAAGGGAGGTCATTGGTAAAGAGGGCCCGTATAGAGAGGCATTGTGTCAGAGTATGCTGTACAAAGTGTGCTGTGATAGAGGATGCCTATTTGTTGTTGCAGAGAGTACTCCTATAGTGTTACATTGTTTGTTGCTATATGGTGGGCGTTTATAGAGTGGAATGTGATAGAGATACCTGAGACCGAGGGGACTCCGGTAAAATGGGATATAATAGAGAGGGCCCAGACAGAGTGAGATGGGACTGAGTGTGACGTGAATGATAGAGCTGAGGAAATGTTAGATGTGAAGGAGTAGTCTAGGATAAGCAGTTACATAAAGAGGGCTGGAACAGAGTGAGCTGGCACAAATAGGAACAGTGGATATGAAGACCGTGATAGAGAAGACTGAAACAAGCAAAAGAGAGAGAGAGCAAAAGAGATGGAGTGTGTGTGGGGGGGGGGGGGGGGGCAACTGGACATTTTAAGAAGGGTGAAGATAGAGTGTCCTGGTGGTCGTGCCTTCAACAAGAATTCGTCATGGGTGTCACAGTCGCCCGTCGCGGCATTTTTAACATACTGGATGGGCCTACAAACTCTACCTACCGTCCTACCCCATACCCTCTATTATGTACAGTGGAATTCAACAGTTATTGTACACACTTTAGGGCAAAGTATTTAACCTAAAAGGGGCAAGAAAGAACAATGAATTTTCCATAACACCTTACCCTACACCCTCTATTAGGTACAGCGGAGTTCATAAGTTCCTCTACAAACTTGATGGCGAAATGTTTTGCCTTAAGGGAGCAAGAATTCAACCAAACGCCCTCCCTACCCATTATTATGTTCAGTATCTTAGAAGTAATCAAGAACCACTCACGTTTTCATTGTGAAAATGTATCTAAAGAATTTATTTATTAGGTATGTTCACATACATTTATTATAACTGTCTTCGTGGCGAAATGCATAAGGTGTTGATTTTCGGTGTGAGCGTCCTGGGTTCGAATCCACGGACTGCCACATGTGTTTGTAATATTTCATTAATCGATTTTAGGAGTAGAGTTGGTTGTTGGATAGAACATAATAAATAACATCATATACTGTATAGTATAAAATTAAGTGTAAAGAAAGAAACACCATTTGGTTGCATTTGCATAAACAAAACCATAAGAGGCCCAGAACTTGTATGAGTGTCTGTACAGGTGAGTTCAAGATTTTATCTACGAGCTTGATTCCGAGATATTTAACCTCCCGTTGGCAACATGTCTAAGAATCAGGTGGGGCATAATACATATTGTTTGTCAACAGGATTCGTCGCCTGTATTACTGACTTAACCTGGGAACTGCCGGAAGACTCTTAAGAGTTCCCCCGGCGGACTGCGGGAAGACTCTTAAGAGTCAGGGAAAAAAAAAATATCAATTTAACCCTTATTTAGCGGCGAGCAACATAAGTCGAGTTAAATAAAGCTGGACTATGTGGCGGCGCTCGACATAACTCGAGTGGCAATTTCAGCACGTAATGTGGCTGAGAGAGAGAGACAAGTGGTGGCAGGAGACTAGCGAGCGTATGATTGCTCCAGACCACCGCGGCGAACCTACTGACACAAATCTCAGCTCCCTCCTCCCTCTCTCACTCGCTACATACTCAATTATGTACTGAAAGTACCGAATTACCTGCTTTTTGCACTCGCGTTGCACGGTTATTGCAAGAAAACTATCCATCATACAAGGATCGTTATGGTGTCATTCGAAAGCTCTGTTTATGCCCTTTCAGGGATAGGTACTTGTTTTACGTTCTGGGTCTTATTTAGGCATGAAAATGATCGCGTAAACAGCCCTATTTTGGCTAAAAACACCCCGCTGTGCGGTACACATAAATATACCGCATAGGCCGCTCGTAAGGTGTTAAAACACCGAAAAAAAAAAAAAATGTTTGCCCCTGGGCCATGCAAAATATCACTCCTCTACCTCCCCTCCTTCCCCACTTTCCTCCCCTCCTTCAGTTATCACCTATTTTCCCTGTTATTCCCTTATTCTGTGGTATATTTTCGTGCTAACATTAGCGAGTTGCAAGCAGGGCATTGTCATCACTGTTAGCAAGCGAGTGCAAGAGAAAGAGAGAGAGAGTATCGATCGACAGTGTCTCTCCAGACTTGGGGAAAAGTGGCGGGAAAGGAGGTTGCCTCAGCCATACATTATGTAACTCCCGGCCTGTATCGCCGATTTTGACCATCCAAACGCTGTTTCCACTTGTTTTATTGTTGTAACAGGTTAATACCTTTATAATCAACCTATAATAGGTGTATATGGAGAAGTATTAATGCTATTTATGGTAAAATAAATATTTTAGTGATGGAAACAGCTCAAATACATGCGCACAGGCAGAGGTGTCTCATACCCCCCATGCGCACTTCAGAGGTTAAGGGGCCTTGAACTGTCAAGTCACCTTTAAAAGCAAAGTCACACTACCGCTTCACTCGACCATTTATTTAGGTAAGTATTTTCTACCAATTTCATAATTATCACTTTGTGAGCATTCAGTTAACTAGTGTAATGTATATTCGCTTTAGTTACCTGTACAAATATACAACAACAACTTAAATATTGTCAGATAAACAGTTTCTTATAGTTTATTGCAGAACAACTTAATATTGTGCGATAAATAGATGAAGGGTAGGAAGATCCGTTTTGAAGGATGGGGAGTGAAAAAAAGTCAGACGATGAGAATACAGAGGAAGTGGGTAATGGCATTATCGTCCCCCCTGGTGGTGTAATGGTTAGAGTGTTTACAAATCTGTGTGTGATAACCCGGGTTCGAATCCTGGTGGATCACATATGTGCTGTCATTAATTTCATTGGAGGTGTTTTGTGTTGTGGTGAAATCAATTACAAAATATAATATCAGTGTATAGATTGATTTAAGAGGTCGCCATCAACCTTGATGACGAAATACTTAGCCATAAAAAGAGCCACATATATTAATTAGTTCATGGACCTGATCCTGAAAATGAAGGAATCATTAATTTCCTAATCGACAAAATGTTAAGAATAAGATCAAATAAATTTCTATTAATTTATATAGATACTCACCCATATAAGTTATCACTTCGATATGACAATGCTAACAATGTCATGTAGTTTACTGTTACGAGTATTATCCCTTTCGGATGTTATCGATTTTAACTCTGACCCATAGACTATTTTAAAGTTAGGAAAATTAATTTAGCTTATGCTCATGACAGTAGGGTTCTGGATTAGGTATAAGATGAAAGAGTCATTTACACTGATCAAAGTGATAGCCAAGTGGCCTTGTACAAGCTACTCATATGAATGAAATTTGATAGCTTCTTGGATACAAATTTGGATTAAGTGTTTACAATTATTAAAGTGCAATAGTTTCACTTGAGAAGGGATTATCGACGTCCATATCTTATGGTTGCTTGGATTAGATTACTCGTATACTTTAGTTGGACACAGTTTAAGCACATTTAAAGCAGGATTGGACAAGAGAGCACTATTTACGGCGTCCAATGTATGTGCAAATTAACTCTTTCAGTACCATGGTGTCTTTCCATCGTATTGTTGACAGCACTAGCCAATTAATTGCATCTTAGGAATGACCTCTAGCAATCACATGGGTAAATATATTCTCATTAATCCCTTATCTTCAACATATCTTTATTGTTAGTAAGTTGGCCAAAACATCTAAACAGCCTCGGAGGGAACTACCGAAGCAAGCGCTTCATGGCTTAATGTCTATGAAGATCCCTAAGCCCGCCACAGTCACCTTCCCCCAGAAGGCGTGGCACAAGCCCCCTTCGTCAGTACTCTGTCCCGACCTTATATATTATGTGAATGACCAAGATTCCCCTTCTTCTTCCCTCCCATTGGCCGGGAAAGAGCACTACAGCTGATAACATCGAGGAATGCTGGCCCTCCCATTGGCAAAAATGCTCGCTCGGCCTACCCTCCTATTGGCTGAGACAAGCAGCCAAAAACCCACGAAAGCATCACACATATTCCAGGATCAGGATCCAAGTCCAGGGATCCTGGAAGCCCACTGATTGGCTAGAGGAAAACTGCCCAATCCTGCAGCCATCTATATAAGGCACCCAATCCAGCAAACCAGAACACTGTGGCTGTTCACAAGAACTTGGTTTCCCTCCCTCTGCAAGCCCAGAAGCCAAGCCCTTCCTCTTCCGAAGTACTTGAGGCGTGTGGGGTAAAGTGACATCAGTGAACGAGAGCAGCAAAAGAGGTTCTTTAAAAATAGATGATATGTTGACAGACATAAGAGACGAAACTAGACTAACCTCCTGGCTCCCGCAGCCACTGATTCACCTGCCCCTTACACCTGATTGCCCAGAGCTCCAGGAGCTGAGAGCCCTCATCGAAAGTCACACGCTGGGCGACCCTGGGAGACTGAATTACCAAAGCCACTGGAGGCAGAAACCGAGTCAGCAACTGATGCTCTCATCCCCTACTACTGAGCTGGCCCCTGAGAATGCCCTGAGAGGACCCACTACCCGAAAGGTCCTGTTGTCGATGCCTTGTGTGTGATCTGCTGCCAACGCCATGTGAGAGGCCACAGTCGATGACAAGGTACAGTCGTGAGGATTAATTTGTTTCATTTTCCCTGTTAGTAGCACTGCAAGGTGGAGAGGTATCCCATCCACCTCCTCTCCTTGTTGTTCCCATAGCCCCACCTAAACCCTCCCATTTTCTCTCCGACCCCAGAACTAGACCCACCCTCCCTTCTCTCGCTCTCACCCAGCTAAGAGCTACTTCTGGGACCTCACCGATTAAATTTATTCTGAACACCTAATGAAGCAATAAAGTATTTCACACACATCTCTCGACCACCATCTCCTGGATATTAAACATATGAACTAAACAAAACATAACCTGAAGCTGCTAATTACTACCGTTACTAGTAGGGTTAGCTGTATAGTGATATGGATAAACCAGGTATGACGTGTAGAAATACACACTTGTATAATTATATATAAGATATAATGAGATTATTTGGTTATACACTAAACTGTTATACAGAGTGGTATTGTAGTATAATAATTATTGATCAGTTCAATAAATACTACTCCTGTAGTTAATTTGGGATTTAATAAATGGGCGTTATATAGTTATTTAGCAATTATTCTTGACAGGTGTGAATTCAAATTATCTTGAAAGTTATTTCAAGAGAATAAGCTTGAATAGGCGTGAAGCTTTCAATAGTATTATGTGGAGTAGATACCCTACGTCTTGCCATTACTCAGGGAGTAGGCCTATTTAACGCAATTTGCTATGTTTCAACCCATATTGCTACATAGCCATAGTGAACGCCCTCCTTAACTTGGTTACAACACAAGATACCTGATCAAATAAAGTAACCTTATGGCAAGGTGTTAACTTGGGTAAGGTGACAAAATGAATAAGTCCTTCCCTAATGTATGGGTGAGCATAAGTGTTGAGGGCATGGGAACTTTACAATAAGACCCTCCCTAATGGATAGATGAACGTAAGAGTACCCGAGGGGCAGTTAATTTAAATAGGGCATAATACTGTATATTGGTTATCAACCCTTCAGGATTATTAAGCCTGTTTATGTCGTCATATTTTCAAGCCTGGAGCCTCTTTTCGAAAACCCCAGTACCTTGCCCGAGGGTAGTTCGTGTCCCGTTTATATACAGTAGTTTTACACTATGGCCAATTAGGAAAACAATATGGCCTAATGATTGGGTAGATAGCTCCGTTAAGACGATGAGTGTTGAGTTAGCGTAATGAAGTCACATGGCCGACTCACTGGGCATATTCTCGGCAATAATTCATAGCATTTATTGGCAAATTGGCTGTTTACACTTAATGAGTCCTGAACTGTCTGGAAGCAGAGAGATTTGTGGTGAATATGATTAAGCAAATGTGTTGTTCTTGTATACAGTGCTACTAAGTAGTGATATTAGTATTTAACAATTGTATAAAAATAAATAATTCAAAATACTTGAATGGTTTACTTTGTGTGTTCATTGATGGGAGAGACTCATGGTGGAATTGACACTGACGGTCCTCGTTGTCTCAAGCTTGTTACGTAGCCCAGACGTAACATTACAACGAAGAAAATGAAATATAACTTCATGTGAGTTAGTTTGATAGCTATATTAGAGTATGATACAGTACTAAATCATCAGTACATCGGTGTGAATCTCTCAGGGGTCAATAGTAAATGTAAGGGTATGAATCACTCGAATCATATGTAAGGTTTTTGGCGAACATTCCCCCCCCCCCACCCTTCCCGCTTTCTCTCTTTCTCCCTCTCTATCTATCTATTTATTTATTTATTTCAAATTTAGTAAAGCTAATACTTGACTCTGCCTATGATACATTGCATTCCTTCATTAGGTGTTCGGAATACATGCAATTGGTGAGATCCAGAAGTAGCCCCTAACTGGGTGAGAGCAAGAGAAGGGAGGGTGGGTGTAGTTCTGGGGTCGGAAATAAAATGGGTGGGTTTCGGTGGGGGTATGGGAACAACAAGGAGAGGAGGTGGAGGGGATACCTCTCCATCGTGCAGTGCTACTAACGCCTTAAGGTCGTTGCACACTGACACGACAGCCCCTTCAAGACTGGCACAAATACCCACGACACATACAAATCCTATGACTTGCTGAATTTACTGGAGATCGCGGCGAAAATGGCTGGCATCGTTAGAGTCTACCGTATCTCTACCATACCTCTTCCGCACGACTTGATAAGACTCTAGCGATGCAGATACGGTGGAGAAACGAATGCTACGAAGAAGATAGGAAAAGCCGTGCGAAGGGTACATGACTAGTCCACGGAAAAGATACGACCCAAAAGACTGCGATACAACTCAGAAGAATCGTATCAACGCCGTATCGACGCCGTGAGACGTGCAACCGGATTGAGGCTAGATGTGCGGTTGCCAACTCGACCTTTGCCAATTTTCTGCACGGAAGAGATACGGTCCGCACGGTACTCCGAAAAAAAGGCACCGGAAAAAACGGCACAGGAAAAAAGGGCACAGGAAAAGAAGGCACTGGAAAAAATGTCATAAATTACGGACTAGGAAAAAATGGCACATAAAACAAATTGTTGTATTAAGAAGTAATAGATCAATAAAATGTGTTTCGATGAAATATGCAATATTGCATAATGTAATAATATATATCTAGTAGTGTACTCACCATAGGTTAGGTATGGTTAGGCTAGGTTAGAACTTATGAAACAGGAATTATGTTTAAGGCCGACAGGCCCACATGAGGCAGATCCCATTCACACCCAACCCATATAATTCATATGGCTATCAACTTTGCACTTAATATTTTCTACCGTTCCTGAGCTAACCACACACTTCCACAACTCTGTTCCCAAACCAGTGCTTACCTATATCTTTTCTAAAGCTGAATTGATCCAATTTGAAGCCATTTGAACGGGTTATCTCGCCATTATTAAGCCTTAATACCTTATTTCTATCTCCCTTATTGGTACCTTTCATCCACTTAAACACCTATATCATATCTCCTCTACATCTTCGTCTTTCTAATGAATGCAAGCCAAGGGTTCTCAGACTCTCCTCATAGGCCTATGATAAATTTCTAACAATGTGGATTATTTGAGTCATTCTTCTTCGTTGGACTGCCTCCAAAGAGTCAATCACCATTATATAATAAGGACACCAAAACCGAACAGTGTAGTCCAAGTGAGGTCTCACATTAGGTCTGGTTAGGTTAAATAGAAAGTAGGCCTACAATAAATATATAACTAATATATTAAAATTATGTAATTCTTGAATAATACATCATTTAGGAATAAATCCTGGAAAATATATTTGCCTTATTAAACATTGTGATAAATTTTCATAATTTGCCATTTTGTCCTACCCCTAAGAATGTGCCATTTTTTGCTGTGAATTTTTTTCCCAGTGCCTTTTTTTCCCTACATTCGGTCCGCACGGCAGACTTACGCACCAGACGACATTGATACGGGCCATATGGTTTTGATACGGACCATACGTCTTTGATACGGACCACACGATTGTGATACGGCGAGTTGGTGACGGAGACCAGACTCAGACGATTTTTTACAGTTGCCGGGGGATTCCCACAAACTTTTGAACAGCTCAAAATCTCATATCGACCCCCGATACGTCGCTTGTACAGTGAGAGTCACCCACGGCTAATTACCGATATCCAGGATTATGTCGCCAATTCGCCGTATCAGGCTGAAATTTCGAGTCGGGAACTCGCCTGGAGGGGCTTTCGTGTCAGTGTGCAATGACCTTTAAGGTCGTTGCACACTGACACGTGGTGATACACATGGTAAGTTTATTGGAATTTTCTGCCAACGACTATTTTACGCTATACCAGACATCAAATCAGGTAATTCTGTGGTTGCGGGATTTTTCGGTTACAGGGCATCATATACCATCCTTCTTTAACAAGGCTAGTCCCTAGCCACAACACCTCAGTAATCTCAGTATTCTAGGGTCCACGTGATGGGTGCTCTATCTAGCTACCAGATCACATCCCACCGCTGCCACCAAGGAAATGCTAAGTGAGAAGGGATTTTAACCCTCCCAAAAATATCTGGGCCTGGCGTGACCACGAACCGGGTCAATGGGCATAATCTAATTTATTTATTTCACTCACAACACCCAACACCACCCAATGAAATAAATGAAAGCATGTGCTCCACATGGGGATATCCTGATTGGGGATTGGGGATATCCTGATTGGGGATATGAATGGTAAGGTGGGTGATAGGAAAGTTGAGGGAGTGGTGGGAGGGTGGGGGGTACCATCAGAGGTGAATGGGAATGGTAGTGCACTTGTGGACGTATGTGTGGGAAGGAGGCTGTGGATAGCCAACACCTTCTTCCGACACAGAATGATCCACAGGTACACGTGGAAACGGATGTTGACGATGAAAGATAAGACAGTGGTGGAACGAAAGTCATTGATTGATTATGTATGTGTGGATGAACGAATGAAGAAATCTGTGATGGATGCTAGGGTGTATAGGGGTATTGGAGGGGGTCTGTCTGATCATTATGTAGTGGTAGCTAAGGTTAGGATACAAAAGAAGTGGGTGAGGAGAGCGGGAGGGAGGCAAGAGGAGGGTGGAATGGTGAGGAGGGTGGAGAGGTTGCAGGAGGAGGAAGTCAGGGAGGAGTACAGGAGAGCAGTGGAAAGACGACTAGGTGGGTTCGACCTGGAAGTTATGGAGGAAGTGGAGGAGATGAGCAAGGTGTTTAAGGATGAGATCTGTGCAGCATGTGAGGAGGTGTGTGGAGTGAGGAGAAGAGGGAGGGGAGTGAAAGGTACAGCATGGTGGACAGAAGAGGTAAGAATAGCTGTGGAAGAAAAGAAGAAAGCATATAGAGTGTGGTTGGGTAGTAGAGGGAATGAAGATTCCGAGAGACAGAAACGAGCGAGGTACGTGGAGAGTAAGAGGGTGGTGAAGAGAGTAGTGAAGGAAAGTAAGAGAAGAGTAGATGAGGAATTTGGAAGGAATCTGAGTGTAAAATGGAGGGAGAGTAAGAAACTGTTCTGGAAAGAAGTCAAGAAAGTTAGGGAAGGTAGCAAGGGAAACAGTAAGGGTGTGAAAGATAAGAATGGGAGAATGCTAGCCGAGAAGCAAGAGAGAGTCGAAAGATGGAGGGAGAGTACTTCAGTGAGTTGCTAAATGAAAGGAATGAAGAGCCAGCAAACATAGCTGGATATGGTATGGGAGGGAGAAGAAGAGAAGTAGTGGAGGAGGAGGTGGGGATCAGGAGGTCAGAAGTGTGGGAAGCCATGAAAAGAGTGAAGTTGGGGAAAGCACCAGGAACAGATGGAGTGTGTGGGGAAATGTTGAGGTATGGTGGTGAGATAGTGATAGAATGGGTATGGAAAATGTGCAAACTAGCATGGGAGAAGGGGAGTGCACCCGATGACTGGAAGACTGGCATAACAGTCCCCCTATATAAGGGCAAAGGGGAAAGAGGAGTGTGTGGTAACCACCGAGGAATATGTCTTCTAAGCGTAGTAGGGAAGGTATACAGTAGGGTAGTGATTGAGAGAGTGAGAGTGAGAACGGAGAAATGGATAGGCGACGAGCAGGGAGGTTTTAGGAAGGGAAGAGGATGTGTAGATCAGATTTTTACCCTGAATTGTGTTGTGGAGAAGTATCTGGAGAAGAAACAAAAGGTGTATGTTGCCTTTATGGACTTGGAGAAGGCCTATGACAGAGTGGATAGAGAAGGTTTGTGGAAAGTACTTAGAATATACGGAGTAGAGGGCAAGTTGCTGAAAGCAGTGAAGAGCATGTATGAGGGTGCAAAGGCGGCAGTACGTGTGGAGAGTGAGCAGAGCGAGTTCTTTGACCTGAATGTTGGTTTGAAACAGGGGTGTGTGATGTCCCCGTGGTTGTTTACTGTATATATGGATGGAGTCATGAAAGAAATACTATCAAGAGCAGTGAATGTTGGTGTATCGCTGAAAAGGGAGGGAATTGAGTGGAAGCTACCTATACTGCTGTTTGCGGATGATACAGTTCTGATGAGTGATAATGAATGGGAGTTGCAGGGTCTGGTAAATGAGTTTGGAACAGTGTGCGAAAAACGGAATTTGAAGGTAAATACGGGGAAGAGCAAGGTTATGGTCTTCGAAATGGGTGAAGTCACAGAGTGTGAGGTGAAGCTGAACGGTCAGGCTATGGAGATCGTCAACTCTTTTAAGTATCTGGGCAGTGTGTTGAGTAAAGATGGGACTATGGATGAAGAGGTGCGGGAGAGGGTACAACAGGGGAAGAGGGTTGTAGGAACGCTAAAAGCAGTAAGTAACAAGAAATAGGGTGGTCAGTATGGAAGTGAAGAAGTCCTTGCATGACAGTGTGGTAATCCCGACACTGACTTACGGAAGCGAAGCATGGACGTTGGTTGAGAGACTCAGACCAAGAGTGAGAGCAGTGGAAATGAATTACTTAAGGAGTGCGTGCGGAGTTACATGGAGGGATAGACAGACTAATGAGGAAGTAAGAAGGAGGTGTGGTGTGGAGGTAGATGTGCTGGAAAGTGTGAAAAGGAACAACTTGAGATGGTTCGGCCATATGGAACGTATGGAAAGCGAGAGAATGACTAAGAGGGTGTACGAGAGCGAGGTGGAGGGACAGAGGGGGAGAGGTAGACCGAATATGAGGTGGAAGGATGGAGTGAGGAACTACATGAACGAAGGCGGTGCTGGTTGGGGGGAGGGGCGTCGACTGACTGGGGACAGAGGTGCATGGGGGCGGTTCGTTCGTGGCCACCCCTTCGGGGATCACGGCGTCAGGCAATAGATAGATAGATAGATGTGCTCCACCCAGGATTCGAACCTGGGTTACCACATACAGATCATAAATACTCAAACCAGCCATACCAGACTCCCATGCTAACCACTGTACTACCATGGACATACAATAGGATAGCAACCTTAGTTGCTTAGTTGGTGATACACGTGGTGAGTTCATTAGACTTTTCCACCAACGACTATTTTATGCTATCCCAGACGTCAACTCGGGTAGTTCTGTGGTTGCGGGATTTTTTGGGTACAGGGCATCACAGTATTATAACCTAAAGACACTGTATTGTATTATCAGGGCTGGAAAACGAAATTATTTTTCAAACGGTTCGTTCCCATCAGAAACAGTATTATTAACGTTTCGTTTTTCGTTCCTCCTCCAAACATAACGTTCCTGAACCGGTTAGAAAGAAATGAAAACCGGTTAGAACGTTATTTTCAAATCATGTATTGAATATGCTATTAGCCCTAATAAATAATAATGCCTATACATGACTACATTCTTATAGATGGTAATAAAGCCATACATTTCATGGTGCACAGTAACCATGCCAAAATCCAACCCTTATTGGTCGTAAGAATTATATTATTATACAACTTAAATAAGGTAACACATTCACATATACAATACAGGAAGCGTAGTGTAGGAGTAGGCCTATATGCAATCTAAGTTGCTGTAAAGTAAAGACATTAATCACTAAATTATATATTAATATTATATATGGCAAACAAATATATTAATTCTTAATATCACCAACCCACTAATTAAATAAACCTAATCAATTAAATCAATGAATACATGTGGTACTCCAAGGACTCGAACTTAGGACACTCACACCGACAACATACTCACGATATATTATCCATTTTCGAATACTGGATATTAATCTAAGCATGTTCTTAAACCCAACTGCAGTATCATAGATTCATAGCTCAATGATTGCACGAATGGAAGGTGTAATTGATGGGACCTTAACCACAAGGGAAGATCTCGCTAAGAATTACTCCTGAACCTGAATTAAATCGAAATATAACCAACCCACTAATTAAATAAACCTAATCATTGAAATCAATGACTACATGTGGTAGGCTACTCCAAGAACTCGAAACTGGCAACTCGATACTCTCGCCTCTTGTTCCCCGTGCAATAGTTGTAGGCGCCTCCCTTTTGAATAGAGAGAGAGAGAGAGATAGGCTACCGGTAATGATAAATCCTCCTTGAATTGAAGAATGCTTGCAGATATAAGATGTATTTAATTAAGTAATTTGGCTACTGGAAGTGAAAATGGATTATTGACCAAATATGGCATGGAACGAAAAAATAACGTTATTAACCGGTTACAGGGATTATAAAAACACGTTTTTGCTCCGGAACAGTAAATATGATAACGTTTTCGTTTCCGTTTTTGTTCCGAGCATAATTTCGTTCGTTTCGGGTTTCGTTTTCGTTCCCTTAAACCGTTTCCAAGCCCTGGTTACAGTTGAAATCATTAATTAATAAATGAATTAATGAAGTCGAATACGAGCAGTTGTAACATCCAGCAAGCGACTTATCTTATTTGTTAAACTCGTATATGCGACTCATCCTGAATGATCGAGTGACAAGAGTGTGTGTGTGTGTGTGCAAGTGGGTGTGCTCTTAAGTGTGTGTGTGTGTGAGTGTACCTCCCTATACCTCTCACACTTCACGATGTCTCACCATCAAACTTCATTGAATGGGTAGCATGCACGGTTTCTTGTTACACTGGAGGAGCAACTTAGACTTATTTATATGTTACAAGGAAAAATAATGGCATTAAGATACCAGCCCTTGTTATAGATGTGGAGGAGTTAAGGCTACTAAAACTGTACTGTATATGATGGGGGTCTTTACTTGCTAAGGGAGAGATATCGGAGTGAGTAGTCGAATCAGGTTTCACACATTTATTATATTTAATAGGAGTAGAATTATAGGACGTAATAGTCCCAATTTTATGTCGGGTTGTAATATTTACAACTCGTGATTTAGTCTCCACTAAAATCCAGTTATGGACTTATAGACCTTATTATAGCCCGACAGGGTCACACCGAACACAGTCTTACAAGCACAAAATAGGTATTCAATCAGGATCATGCAGAACTCCATGACAACACACATGGACATATAGATGGTATATTAATTCAGATAACGTCTATCTTGAGGAGTCCCAGATCGTCTCAACATAATCATTTATATTTCCAACTCTCGAATATTGATTCGTAGTCAGGGATGGCTTTTGATCTGAATTAATAATAATAATAACACACAAAGAATAATGGTACATATATATTGAGAATAAATCAGAGACAAATGTGGTTAACCTGACAAGCGCTAAATAGACCTAGGGGCTAGGGTAGTTATTTGTGCATTTCTAGCCTTGGATTCTGACAGAATTCGTTATATTTACAATATAGAGCATTATTTGTTTTCGGTATGCTTTTATTTTACATATATGATGTATATATGAACCTTCAAGAGTGCTAAAATAAGTGGGAAAAGCATTTGGGTGGTGAAAAACGAAGATATTGGCCACCCGGTCATAATCTCAGGCGAGAGAGAGCCACAGGCAACCCTCCTCTCTCGCTGTCTGTGAGGTAACTGAGACAAGCGGGGCGGTGTGGGCCGGTGTCTGGGTGTTGCATAACGATCTTTTCTGCAACCCACTTGTGCTACATTATCGCGGGAGAGAAAAATAACCGATAAATGATGATAATAAGAGGAAAAATAGGTGATAATTGAGGAGGGGAGGGAGGGGGGAATAAGGTGGGGAAGGAGGGGAGGGGGGTGGGTGAGATTTAAATGGATGAGTACTGGAGGGGAATTATCTCACCTAGAGACAAATTCCTTTGTTTTGATAGGCCCTTTTTTTTTATGGAAGGCTTTTTTTATGGTCTTGCTTCCGTGAGGCCTATCGCGTTCCCTATAGGAAGCCTTCCGTGAGGCCTATTGCGCTTGCCGGGTTAAGAATCTCAGTTAATCAAATGGCAACAAAAGTGAAACATGAACATAGGAATAATCACCCTTAACCTAAGAAGTGCGCATGGGGGGTATAAGACACCACACTCCTGTGCTGACGTATTTGA
Source organism: Paralithodes platypus (assembly GCA_032716605.1). Lineage (NCBI taxonomy): Eukaryota > Metazoa > Arthropoda > Malacostraca > Decapoda > Lithodidae > Paralithodes > Paralithodes platypus. Next base: position 13,988,244 of record CM064522.1, on the reverse strand, counting down.
GCTGTTCCCATCACTAACATCGTTATTTTACCATAAATAGCATTAATACTTATCCATATGCGCCTATTATAGGTTGATTATAAAGGTATTAACCTGTTACAACAATAAAACAAGTGGAAACAGTGTTTGGATGGTCAAAATCGGCGATACAGGCCGGGAGTTACATAATGTATGGCTGAGGCAACCTCCCTGCCCTCCTCCCCTCCCCTTGTCTGGAGAGACACTGTTACACAATAGTCTCTCTCTCGCTCTTTCCCACGCTTGGTAACAGTGATGACAACGCCCTGCTACCAACTCGTTAGCACGAAAATAGACCACAGAATAAGGGAATAACAGGGAAAACAGGTGATAACTGAAGGAGGGGAGGAAAGTGGGGAATGAGGGGAGGTGGAGGAGTGATATTTGGCATGGCCCAGGGGCAAAAAAAAAATAAAAAATAAAAACAAAAAAAAGTTCTTTTTTTTGGGGGTGTTTTAAATGGAATTTTGTCCCCTTACTCTTAAGAGTCTTCCCACAGTCCGCCGGGGGAACTCTTAAGAGTCTCCCCGCAGTTCCCGGGTTAATAATAACAATCGAAATGAGTCGAGTGTCTTACGTGACTGAGTAACTAACAAAGAAACAAATTAATATCTCAAGCTAAGAGACACGGGGGAGTTGAGAACAAATAACCACCCAGTCAGGCTAGGCGAGTCACACGGCTGAGGGTCACACTAAAAATAGTCGCGGTATACTCAAGTAGGCTTCCTACGTAAACAGTGGAAGTCAGGTCATGTACTGTACTGCGGTGTTGGGAATTAAATTCTAAGTTAATGCAACTAGGAAAGTAGTATCAATAATATTACTCTGAAAGTGGGGACAAACTATGTTTTAATTTAAGGTACACAAGATTAGGTTGGAAGAATAATTAATGTAATTTCCAATGGATATCTTATATTCACGTCAACGATCGTATGTAAGAAATAACGAAACGAGCCGAGGAACTCAGATATAAAAAGGGCGTATAGAGATGAATGAGTTGATAAAATATCTCTAAGTACTTACACTAGAGAACGGAATATAAGTAACTAAATGAAGTTAGTCAACAAATGCTCTGGGAATGCTTAGGATTACTAGCGTCAAAGGATAATTAATAAGATATTAATTAATCAAAGGAATGAGGGCGCATACGACGAAGTTATGCTAAAGAAATACTAATATCAGTATTCTTAAGAGATCTGAATGAATTAACAGAGTCTTGCAATAAACATACACTAGAATAATAGGTGTATGGTAAGTGATGTGGAACTAAGTAACAGAATCTATGCAATGGTGGAATTCCTAAGCACGAAGAATCAGAATTACTTACATCAGGAATCAAATGAACATCAATACGAAATCATACAATAATTACAAAGGCGATTATATAATCGAACGTAATCAAGCAACAGGGGGAGATAGGTTTTCACCGGGATAATTCTGAGGGATAGAGATTAACCCCCCCAGACATAAATAGTTAACTTACTGACGAGGAGGCGGACGACACGGTACTATCCCCAGAACTGTCAAAATCTCACTGAGGGATCGTTAGAAGTCGGAGAAACTTGGGGTTGCCACCATTCGACAGATTTTGATCTAACTTACCTAACTTACTGAGCTCAATATGACGCTACAGCGTCATATAACTTATTAGAGAGATATTAAGATAACTTCATATGACGCGATCGCGTCATATGAGTATTTTGGCAAAACCGTCATATGACGCGATAGACGGAGTGTTAAGTATGTGCGAGTAAATTTGTTATAAAATTGGCCGTAGGTTCTAGGTAGAATCAATTATGAAGGGAAATCAAATCACGAAATAAACTTCGACCTCAACTCACAAAATACATAACAGAATACATATATAGAAAGATCTGCGAGTGTGTGGCAAAATGAATAACTGAACACAACTATAAAACGTATGTGTAAGACGTTTGATATGAAATGAATCACTATCACAGGTTTAAGACTTATACACAGTTTTAACACAGGGAGTATGTAAGTTTTAGAAGGATTAACACTGATACGAAATTAAGGATATTGGGCACAGATCTAAGAGATAATTAGCACAACACGGCTCGCATATCTTAATTGATCTTGACAACAATAACACAACGAAAAGACACAGAACTTAGAGAATGTTTGGAGGGCTGGTGAAGAGAGTGCAGGGCTGGTGAAGAGAGTGCAGGGCTGGCCGACTTAGGGCGTAGGTCCTAGGGGCAGCACTTCAGGGGACAGGGCGTGGCTCGAACAGGATGACAGGGCACTTCACGGCAGGGCACTCTCCGGGGGCAGGGCAGGGACAGGCTGGTGCAAGCTACACAGTTGCTTAGCTACTCAGTTCCTGGGTAGGACTGGAATAGTAGGGTCGAGTAATTTGCATACTTTTCCACATTTTACCTGAGATAACGTGCAGCGTTTTCCTTGAATCATGTTTACAGGTATTCAACATCAGAGGGATATTGTGAAATGGTTGTGATGAAGTTGTGAGGTAAATACTTATCGTAGGTATACCTAGTGGTGGTTTACACGGATACATATGTGCTAGGTAGCTCATTAATTACTTAAGACCTAGTTACTTCGACCTTAGCCAGCTCACTCGACAAGTTTGTTGCGGGGTTTTGTTAATAAACCATAGGTGTGTAAGTAAAATAGAATCCCAGCCACATCAAATTGATAGTAATAACGAACATTCTGACAGCGTAGATTTTGCGTCTAGGTCCAGTAGTTCAACAGGTAAAAATAAATTAGTTAAAAACAATAGAAAAATAGTTGCAAATACAAGTAATAGTTTGAGTGTTTATTATACAAATTGCAGGAGTTTATGTAACAAAATGAACGAACTTAGAGCACTGGTTAGCAAAGAAAATATAGACATAATAGCGCTAACTGAAACATGGATTAATACAGAAACCAGGCATTTTTTAGCAGAGTTTGATATACCGGGATATAGTTTGTTTAAATATGACCGAACAAGTAAGAGGGGTGGCGGTATATAGCAGTGTTTGTCAGGAGTTCATTAAAAAGCTGTACTAAATCAGGTATTAGAGTAAATAATGAAAATGAAAGTGTTTGGGTAGAAGTTAACGAAGGTAGTGAGACTTTAGTTATTGGAGTTATGTATAGACCGCCAAATATGAGTAGAAATGACGGTACATCATTATGGGAGGAAATTAAAATAGCATCAAGGCTTAGCAACGTGTGCATTATGGGGGATTTTAATTTCCCTAATATAGATTGGCAGCAACAAATAGGCGACTCTGATTCAAAGGAGTTTATTGAGGTAGTACAAGATAGTTTTTTATCTCAATTCATAGATACGCCAACTAGAGGTGATAATATTCTCGATTTAGTTTTCAGTAACAATGAACATATGATAAATAGTGTAGAAATCGGGGACCACCTAGGAAATAGTGATCACAATTCTGTGTATTTTAATATACAATGGAAAGGTAATACCAGAGAGAATACAACATTAATACCTGACTTCAGAAAAGCCAATTATGGTGGGTTAAGAGAAGCCCTGTTAGCGGACCCTATGGTCAAAAAATTAAGTCGATCCAGGTGTCCAAATGAGTGTATCCTTTCTCAGGCACCTGTCATCTTAAGTCAGGAGGAGACGTCAAACTTGGTAGATACATACGATAATTTTATCAAGTCAGTATTCAATGCGCAAAATAAATATATCCCCAAAAGAAAATTTAGATCAACACAGAACCAACCCAAATGGATGAATAATAGACTATTAGATCTTCTAGGACAAAAGAGAGGAATATATAGAAAAATTAGAAAAGGCGAAATTCACCTACTTGCTTACTATCAGAATCTATCAAGACAGGTAAAAAAGGATATTAGGAAAGAAAAAATAAATTATGAAATTAAGGTTGCCAATGACTCAAAAAATAATCCTAAAGCTTTTTACCAACTATATAAATCCAAGGTTAGAGATGTAATTGGTCCCCTTAAAACTTCGATAGGAAAATTGACAGAAAGTGATTTAGAAATGTGCAGTACATTAAATAGTCAATTTCTTTCCGTTTTCACTAATGAAAATTTGGCACAGTTTTCAGAAGTCCGTAAGGTATACAGCGATAGTATAGAAAATAGGTTAAGTACGGTTACTATAAGTAGAAATGATGTGGTTAAGGAAATTGACAGACTGAAACCTCAGAAATCGCCTGGTCCTGATGAGGTATATGCTAGAGTATTAAAAGAATGCAGAGATGAGTTAAGTTATCCATTAACATTTCTATTTAACAAGTCATTAGAAACAGGTATAGTTCCAGAAGCTTGGAAGCTTGCAAATGTAGTTCCGATCTTCAAAAAAGGTGATAAATCAATAGCATCCAATTACCGTCCCATTAGTCTCACTTCAATCATAGGTAAACTACTAGAGTCAATTATTGCTAGGAAAATGAGAAACCACTTAGAAACATTTAACTTAATCAATTCTTCTCAGCATGGATTCACTCAGGGCCGGTCTTGCCTTACTAATTTGCTTAGTTTTTCTCAGAGGTATATGAAGCAGTAGATAATGACAAGTCATATGATATTATATATTTAGATTTCAGTAAAGCTTTCGACAGAGTCCCTCATGAGAGATTGATGAGAAAGGTTGAGGCACATGGAATAGGTGGGGCGTTGTTAGGATGGATTAGGTCATGGCTAATTGGTAGGAAGCAGAGAGTCAGCATAATGGTACCAAGTCAGAATGGGGAGCAGTCAAAAGTGGTGTCCCCCAGGGATCGGTATTAGGTCCCCTGTTGTTTCTTATATACATAAATGACCTAGATTTAGGTATAACTAGTAGGATAAGTAAATTCGCAGACGATACTAAAATAGGGAGATCAATTGATTCAGATAGCGATATAGAGTGCCTCCAAAGGGATCTAGATACCTTACATGAATGGTCAGTAAATTGGCAGATGAAGTTTAACATTGACAAATGCAAGGTATTAAAGATAGGGAAGATGCAAACAAATGTTAAATATAAACTAGCTAATTTAGAATTAGAAAATTCAGACTGCGAGAAAGATCTAGGTGTGTTTGTTAGCAATGATTTGAAGCCTAGAAAACAGTGTATAAGCGTTCGTAATAAGGCAAACAGGATTCTCGGGTTCATCTCTAGGAGTGTGAGTAACAGAACTGCTGATGTTATCTTAAAACTTTACTTGTCATTAGTGAGACCCCATATGGATTATGCTGTCCAATTTTGGTGTCCTTATTACAGAATGGACATAGATTCATTGGAGAGAGTACAGCGTAGAATGACAAAAATGATCCATAATATTAGAAATCTTTCGTATGAAGAAAGGTTGAAGAAATTAGGTTTACATTCGTTAGAGAGACGCAGAGTTAGAGGGGATATGATAGAGGTGTTCAAGTGGGTTAGTGGGATTAACAAAGGGGACATGGCAAATGTACTAAAGCTCAGTGATAGCGAAAGAACTCGTACCAATGGTTTCAAATTAGATAAATTTCGTTTCAGAAAAGATATAGGCAAGTATTGGTTTGGTAACAGAGTTGTAGATGGGTGGAATGGACTACCAAGTGCTATAGTGGGATCTAAAACTGTAGGGAGCTTTAAGATAAAATTGGATAAGCATATGGACGAGAAGGGTTGGGTGTGAAGGGGGATCAGCCGGGTTGGGCCAATCAGCGCTCTGCAGACCTCCATAATCCTGCGTTAATCTCTAACCGTTTTGGTAAGATGATCCTCAGGGTATTAGAGTGTGAAGCCTATAATTGGGCTTTGTAATTGAACTGGGGTTGTGTGGGACAGGGATCTGCCTTGCTTAGGCCAATCGGCTTTCTGCAGACTCCCATTTTCTTATGTTCTTATGTTCTAATAAGGGAGAAATGGGATGTGTACGGATTCGTCCACGAACTACATTCTTAAACAAACATTGATATAGCTCACTTAATAGTTGGTCTTGGTCGAGGTTTATTGGATCTCCCGATCCGCCACAATGTGTCCTCTTGTTTACATCCCTTTCTATCGGTAGATTCAAGGCCGTTGATGTTTTATTTGCATAACTACTTTTCATTATAAGCAAGATCTGGGGGCTGAGGAAATGCTGTGTTTTGGTTGGCTGTGAAGGCTGAGGAAAGTTGAGTTTTGGTTGGCTGTAAGGGCTGGGGGCGTCGCCCGAGCAGGTGGCTAATTAGTGGGGGGGGGGGACCTCCAAATGAATGAATGACCAAACAAACGGTCCATTTCCCCTTAACACTCAAAGAGCGGGTGGTGGAGTATATTTGACTGTGCCGCCCAGCTGGGGGTTTTACCGTAAACGAGCTTATTTCCGTGCTCGTTTTCATGCATAAACAAGAGCCAGAGCGTAATACAAGTATGTATCCCTGAAAAGGCATTAACCCGTACAGCCCCAGCAACGCGTCTGACGCGTCGGCGATGTATGTAACGCACAGCCCCAGAGACGCGTCTGACGCGTCACCCTAATTGCGCCGACCGTAACCTCAGGTGTAGCCACTCAAGAGGGCTCAGATTTGTATGGGAACTGTGTACGTATCCCACGCAACCGTGCCGATGGTTGAAAACTCTCAAAGTCCACGTGCGTGCGCGTGAGCGCGCAATAACCTGTTTTTTTTGGGTAATTGCCTTCAATTTTTTACTCTTGTAAAATACGTTTTCGGGGGCTCTGTAGGACCATTCTTTAAGCTTTTTGAGCGTTTTTTCGTGGTTTTTCCTTCATTCCTAACCCATTCACTATTGTTTCTGGAATAAAACCATTTTTTGAAAACCGGCCGGGTTCTGGTGAACAAACATTACAAAACTAGCCGGGGCTCCACGGGTTAAATGAGCTTTCCAATGACACCAGAACCATCCTTCTACGATCACTGGTTGTCTTGCAACGATCGTGCAACCGAAGGGCAAAATCGGTAAAATACGGTCATTTCCTTACATTATTACGTGTGAAACGAGTGAGGGAGGGTGGAGTAGGGCGGAGTACATCTCAGTAGCTCCACGACCACCGTGGCGAACGGTCATGAGGTAACCTACGCTCCTCCCACCGGTCCTCTCTCTCTTAGAGCACATTACGTGCTCAAAATTGCATGCGACTTTAGCCGGGCCCCTCCACATAGTCCTAGGTTGTCTCGCCCGGCTATAGGCGGGCGCCGCCAAAGAAGGGTTAAGGGGGGATGGGCGTAATATTTGCTCATTTATATATTTGTTTATGATTTATTTAGTTTCATCCCTAGACCTCCATCCCTACACCCTCCTTCAAGATCAATTTGTACATTTTTCGATAGAAAAATATCCTGGCCGAAGGCCGGTACCTCAAAAAGTACAGGCTCGCTATCGCTAGCCAGGAAAAGCTCGACGCCTAAATGACACGAAAGTCTTAATATTGACAACAAAATGGGGTGAAATGTCTTAAAATCGCCAAACTAATGGGCCGAACGTCATAAAATATGAAAACTAATGGGGTTAACCATGAGGAAGAAAGGGGACCAGAAAAACGACCCATCTCCCCTTAATTCGTAGATTGGCAATGTCCGGCTTCGCCGGATTTTTTTCTTCTATCAAATAATGTACAAATTTAGCTTGCTCTCAAAACAAAAAATATATATGTTGGCTCGCAACCGCTCACCAGGAAAATATTGAAACCTGGATGGGGGTAAACATCTTAAAACAGTAGGCTGAATGGGGCTGAACGGATACAAGGCAAAGAGAGAGGGAGAGAAAGAGAAAACAAAAAAGGCGAGGAGAGAGGGAGCGAAAGAGAAAGAAAAAACAGTGAGGTGGGCTCAATGTTTGCGTTACGGCTTAATTGAGCCCACCTCGCTTTTTTTTTCTTTTCTCTTTCTCTCCCTCTCTCCTCGTTTTTTTGTTTTCTCTTTCTCTCCCTCTCTCTTTGCCTTGTATCCGTTCGGCCCCGTTCAGCCTACTGTTTTAAGACGTTAACCCCCATCCAGGTTTCAATATTGTCCTGGTGAGCAGTAGCGAGCCAACATAAATATATATTTGTTTTGAGAGCAAGCTAAATTTGTACATTTTTCGACAGAAAAATTTCTCCGGCGAAGCCTGATTTCTCCATATAATGCTGGTTCGCTATCGCTTGCCAGGAAGATATCGATACTTGGATGGGGATAAACGTCTTAAAACAGTTGGCTGAATGGGGCTGAATGGATACAAACCAGAGAAAGAGAGCAAAGGAGAGAAAGAGAAACAAAAACAGGTGAACCCCCCCACGAAAGGAGCATAGAACAAAGGGTTGACAGGTTCACTATAGGCCTAATCATTTTTTTTTACCCACCTCGCCGAAGGTGCTCTTTGGCCTCGGCAAGGTGTGTCTTGAGCATTCTGCGACGTCGCGTCGCAAGGCCCTTCGCATGCCTCGTGCGGAGCATACCCCTGGTGGGTATACTCTCGGCGAGTACTCGTGCGCACGTCGACGACTAATCGACGAGGAAATCACCGATGACTCTTGTGCATCGTCGATGTTCTCAGAACATCTGAGAGCATCGGCGAGCCGCCGTAGCAGCGTTGCAAATTTTTTGTTTGTGCGAAACCCTCCGCGATGTATCGCCGATGTCTCCGAGGGCCTCGCAGATCCCTCTGCGATGTTCGACGATGCTTGCGAGGGCTACGAACCCTCGTGAGTCCTCGTCCAAAATTTTGAACAATCCAAACATTTGCGATGACCCGCGAGGGCCCTTGCGTGGCCTTGCGAGTCAAACAATTATCATGCGAGGGTTTAAGATTTTGTTGCGACATGTCACGAATGTACCAATTTATTGGTGTCGGTGATGAAAATCGTGAGAAGTCGCATCAGTGGGAAAGGGGCATATGTTTCCCGTCTCATCTCTTCCCTCAAGACCTGGGGCAGCTCCATCTCAAAGTGGATGGTTAATTCTTGGAAGTACTGGTCTCAGGCTCCTATGGTGTGTCTCTGTATCAAGGCTTGTAACTCTAGCAGATTAGGGTTGTTGATAATAGGGGGTAACTGCAGTAGTGGCAGCAGAAGGCTTGAGGGCAGTCTATCACATTAAATTTTGTTCTTATAGGTAGCGCCAACGAACTTGACAATTTTCTTGACCCCTTAACTTCTCATAACTCAAAATGAATGAAAGCAATCGAGCTGACATTTCTATCATTAGGGAAGAGTCCACCAGGAAATAGGTGTGGAAGTTTACAGTCAGTTTGCTCTAGGCCCTTTTGAGTTATGAGAAGTTAAGTGGTCAAGAAAATTGTCAAGTTAGTTGGCGCTACCTATAGTCATAATTTGTTTTGCTCTTGTGTGCCTCGTGATGAGCCTTCCTTTGTGCCAGGTACTGCAGAAGGGGGAGCTGAAGACGGTAGTGAGAGGAGTTCCATGTCTTTGGGAACAGCGGGCTGGTCTGTCTGTCTGGATGCAGGTAGCGAGTCCATAAAAGGCCTGACGGTGGATGGTGGATTCTGGCGCCAGCCAATCACAGGGCCTCTGGGGTCAGATTGCAAGGTGGTACTTCACTGCCCATAATTTTCACCTTTTCATCTACCTTTGGCTATCCAATAGGGCGAGTGCCTGGGCAAGCATCTCGGCCATTCAACAGTTCATCTGCCGTGACGTCATCCGTTAGATGACCTTAGCTCACCCAATAGGGGAGTGTAGGGGTAGGGGAAGCTTCGCCTATTTCCGAGGCTCGATCCTCGTGAATGGCTCATCCTCCAACTTGATCATGGGAGTGGTGGGGTGCTCGGGGATCCTGAATGCCATCAGGCTTGGGATTTTGGCTTACTCCGTCCGGGTCTTTTTTCTCATTTGTTCCGCTCAAGGCTGTTAACCTGACTTTGGCGAGCTCCCGACATCATCCTTGGCTAAAACCTGGTCCTGCCCTTGGGACCACATCATATTGTTCCTGTCGGTGTGGCGAAAAAGATGCAGGTCCTTTTCCCAAGCATAGTCCCGCATGTGCCTCATCAGGTGGCGTCTTCCTCAGGCATGTCGACTTGGTTCGATGGTGACCTTGCCGTCATGGTGGGCAGCGAACAGGTGAGGTCAGAGGACATTCAGTTGACCTGAGGCTGATGTCATCTTCCAGATCGTCAGGTATTGGAGGGGGAGCGGGATCATTCCCTGCCTCTTGATTGGCGGGGACGAAGGGATTGGATACAGGGTCGACGATCACCGCAGGTGGAAGTTCTTGGACGGGGTCGGTCACTTCAGGTTGGGCGGCAGGTGAAGATGAACATGGAGGGGCTTCGGGGAAGGGTCGTGGGAGGAGGGGAGGGAGGGAAGGGGGTGGCTAGGGGGTTGGAAGACAGGCCACCAGACTAGACAATTCTTAGAGACCTCTCACCTCCCCATCCTGTCTATCCTCCCTTACTGCTTACTGGTTAAAAGACTAGAAGATCAACAGGGGCCTGGAGGTGATCAACAAGGGCTAGAGATGGGGGGCGAGTGGGGCTATGCTGGTGCCAGATAGTGGCGGGCATGACTGGCATGATATGTTACTGGTCCTCTATGGGAACATCTATTACAACTTGATAGTTATTAGGGGTGGCTACTACAGCATAGGGCCAACAGCTTGTTTTTCGCTGATAGGGGTGGGGGGGGGGGTTTACTACTGCGACCTGGTCGCCTACTGAGAAGATGTTGGGAGGTTGAACAGTATCCTGCACTTTCGGGGGTTGGTTGTTTCTTAACGGGTATGTTGCAGCAGTAGTAAATAGTCTCAGTGGGGTATGGCAATAGTATCCAATGGAACAGAAGGTAGATCTCGGTTTGGGGGAAAGCTCAATCGAATCTCAACTTGTGGGGTATAATGACCTGTTGATAAACGAACTCCATCGAAGCACGGAGGGCGTTATCAATGAACATATGTGACCGCTAGCAGATGAAGTTGATTTGGGGGTGATACAGGGAGATTGGGGATCTGTTATTTCCTTAACCCCTAACTATCGGTGCGCAACATAAGTCGAGTTAAATAAATCTGGACTATCTGGCGGCGCGCGACATAGGTCGTGTGGCAATTTCAGCACGTAATGTTGCTGAGAGAGAGAGACAAGTGGTGGCAGGAGAGTAGCGAGCGTATGACTGCTCCAGACCACCGCGGCGAACCTACTGACACGAATCCCACCTCCTCCCTCCCTCTTTCACTCGCCACATACTGAATTGTATGGGGAAAGTACCGAATGACATGCTATTTGCACTCGTGTTGCGCGGTTGTTGCAAGAAAACTAGCTGTCATAAAAGGATCGTTATGGTGTCATTGGAAAGCTCTGTTTTTGCCCTTTCAGGGATAGATACTTGTTTTACGCTCTGGGTCTTATTTAGGCATGAAAATGATCACGTAACAGCCCTATTTTGGCTAAAAACACCCCGCTGGGCGGTACATATAAATAGACCGCTAGCCCGCTAATAAGGTGTTAAAGTTCAGTGAGCGCGGCCCAGGTTTCACTAACGTACTTCCGCCCTCGGTCGCTAAGGATGGTAGTGGGGATACCGAAGGCAGAGATGACATGGCGGAAAAGGAATTGTGTGGTATGAAGAAGAATCATTGCGGCGGGCTGGTACGGCAATAACGAATCTCGAGAATGCATCGACAAACATTATTTCCAACTGGTAACCGTCAAAGATTGGCAGAGAGTTGATTACGTCAACTGACAAGACTTCGAACGGATGATTGGAACCCAGGTTGCCACGGGCAACTTGGAATCTGTGTTTATCTTTTCCTAGCATACTCCCTCGACAACTCTGGATGACCCGATCTGCCATGTCTTTCGCCGCGGATGTCCAGAATTGCCTTTTTGAATTTTTGTAATAGCTATTATTCCCCTAGGTGGGCTCCCGGGCTATTATGATATAGTGTCAGAACGGCTAATCCCTGTAAGGGGAGAAATATGGTTTGGCATTTATCGGTGCCAGCCTGGTCGCCTAGGCAGATTAGTTTTCCTTTAAATCTCACCAGAAGCCACGAATACCAACTAATGCCTCAGGCAGCTTCGGATAATTATTCGGCTTGTAGGCCACGTTGCAGGTCGAAATGGATTCCGCCCAATACTTCGGCATCTGGTTCTAGGAAAAGGAGGACACGGGAAAGGCTATCGGCTTTGGTGTGAAGTTTACCTGGGTGATGCTGAACATGTATATTTAAATTCTTCTAGTAACTCTCGCCACCTAACTAACATGGATTCGGAGGACTGTGCTCTTCTGAACCACTGGAGGGAGTGATGATCGGTTGTGATTTGTACGCGGGCACTAGGGATGTAAGGGTGGAATGACTTTAATCCAAATATCATGCCCAGGCACTCGAGCTTGTGCACTGTGAAATATTTGAGGCTAGCATCGGTGTATAGTCTGAAAGGCTTACTAAAGTCTGGGAAAGCTACGATGGGGGGGGGGGAGGGGTTGACAAGGATGTCTTTGAGCTTATCAAATGCGACTTGTTGTTCGGTGCCCCACTGAAAGGAGAATTCTATACAGGTGAATAGGTTAAGTGAGGCAGCAATGGTGGAGAAGTCTTTAATAAACCAACTGTAGTAACTGGCCATGCCCAAAACTGATCGGACTTCTTTGACACATAATGGGGGAGGGATTTGGGTGATGGCAGCGGTTTTCTCGGGGTCTGGGGCTATACCTGCAGCACTGACGACTTGCCCTAAATATGGAACTCATGTGCGAGCAAGGGTTCATTTTGAAGGCTTTAGTTTGAGTTCAGCTCAGTGCACGCGATTTAACTCATGCCTTAGGCGGTCTAGTTGTTCTTCCCAAGTGGCGAATTATATCATCCAGATATGCAAGGAAAATTTCCCTATTGAGAACGGCCATAGCGGTGTCCATCAATCTTGAAAACGTGGCGAGCCCGGTAGTGACACTGAAGAGCAAGACGTTAAATTGATAGAGTTTCCCTTGGCTGGTGGCAAACCCCGTTTTTGGATTGGCTTCCTCAGTAAAGGGTACCTGTCAATATATGGATTGGAGGTCAAGGGTTGAGAACCACCAGGCACCATGAAGTGACTCAAAGGAGTCATCTATGCGGGGGAGGGGCAGGGCGTCTTTAATTGTCCTTTTTTTTTTTTTTGTGGATGGGAATTTTCTCTGGGGGGTCTGTCGGATGGGGGTGCCATCACTATGGATATCGTGGGCCACCAGATGGGTGAGCCCTTTCTCGGATTTGTCTTGTGCAAATAAGTCATCGAATTCCCATAAAAACTCAACTAGCTGAGTGCTCTGAGTGGGGATCAGGTTGGGTGGGTAGCAGGGAGGATCCTTACATTAGTTTTGTCAAGTGGCACTTCGTCTGGGGTACATAGTCATGAGCTAGTTCAACGGGCTGGCATTCACCTAGCAACAAACCCTTGGGCAAACAGAGGGGCACTGGACAAAACGTTAGCGATCATGACTATCGATTTCTCTGGGTTGACAAGGGCGGGGGCTACTGTAAGGGCGGAGTCGAGTTTAATGTCAGGGAAGAACATGGTGCAAGGATTGCAGGGGCGGGGCACAGGGATGGATATGTGGGAGCGGGGGGGGGGGGGGGTTACAGCTACTCAATGAGGATATCACATCTTAGGTAGCCATTAAAATTACGGGGGTCATGTCCATGATAATAAACGTGGCATAGACAGTGCCAGCTTTGAATCGAAGTGGGAGGGTTTTTGTCACGCCATGTACTGAGATGAGGGCACCGTTTACACCCAGTAATTGATTGGGTGCTGGCTCTAGAGGGCTAAGCAAGTTATGTTGTTCAAAATAGTACTCCCAGGATAGGCAACTTCTTGTGGCTCCAGTGTCTAAGAGGAGCTGGAGGCTATTACCTAGCATGGTGGCGGACAAAAAAAAGGGGGGGGGGGGATTGGATAGCTTCCAGGTCCAGGGCAGCCTAGGAGCAGTTTAAAAATGCTTTGGTGTGGGGCATTCCAGGCTTGTGTGCCTTTGGCCGCCACAGCGGTAGTACCTAAATGTTTGCGAGGACTCTTTCTCTTTTTCAGCTTTCTGGGGTGTTTAACTTCGTTTTTACATTTTCATTAATTGGTGCAATAGGGTGAGCTCAGCATTCTCTGAACTTTCTTCTTCGTCTAATTCAATACTTTCTCTTTGGAGGGATTCTTCAGTGTATTATGTGTGTGGATATTCTGATGTAAATAGTGGACTGGAGGCAATAAACCACACAAAGAAATACTGGCTTACCTGTTTTTCTTATTATCGTGTATGATGTAATTGGTGAAAGGTAAGATGGTGTAATGAAGCTGGGCTGAACATGTGTAAGGGGTACTTCATACAGTCAGGAATGCGAGCTAGAATCACTAGGAGTAATGATTCCTGGTGATTCCTGGGAATACACCGCGAATGTCTTCAATTCCCCGTGGACTCACAACACCGTAGGAACCAGTGGGATTGTACCTGCGAATCACTTGGAGTCACTGGGAATCACCAGGAATCACCTGGATAAAACCAGGAATGAAGTGCGAGTTATTGAAAATTTGAAAATATTGGACTACTGTAATATATGAGTCGATAGGAGTAATATAGGAATCACTGGGAATTAGATAGGAGTGACTGGGAGTCACCGAGCTTCACTGGGATTTGTTAGGAATGAGATGCGAGTATGCCAGGCATGGCCCCCATTGTGTGTTTAACCCTATAATTGAAATTAATTTTTCCTCAAGTATGTCTCTTGTAGGCTATAACTACAGTCCTCTAATATAATCATTAAGTATTATGACTGTATTCATACATCATTACAGACATTAATATAATACGATAAGTCTGTATCATTATGTACCGTAAGGTCATAATATCCATGCTTACTATACTTTAAGAAACTAATATATTTAAACTATTGTCTAAATAGTGGATAGTTTATCCTTCCCACCTTCTTCTTTTCATTCGTTACCGAGTTCTGTAATATTTCATACGATTACCTAATATAGGTAACACTTATAGGTTGTGTTAGTTTGCTTATGTTAGGTCAGGGGAGTTGCAGAACTTCTAGATTATTAACCGGCGACTACAACTGCCCCTAAACAACCAAGCTATGATTACGCTGGCTCAAAGTTTACCCCGGCGACTACAACGCCCCTCGAAGTAGTAATCCAAACTCCACTGTCCACTTCCAAACGAACTTGACATTTCAAAACACATACAAACACGTATCCACCATTCTCATTATGTTAGGTAAGGGGAGTTGCAGAACTTGTAGACTACAAGTAGGGTATTGTAACATTGACCATACATTGTTCACATTATTAATTACCTCACCTACCGTAATTTCCTTCTCTAAACACAATCACTGGGTGAATACAATGTCTTGTGGGAAATTGTACATCCACTGTGAGGCTCCAGGCATGTGTTTGACCCTATCATTGAAATTAATTTGTCCTCAAGTATGTCTCTTGTAGGCTATATCTACAGTCCTCTAATATCATCATTAACCTCTCCACGGCGCACAGGGGGTTTTCTACAGGGTAAGACTGTGCGCACATATGATGATTTTGGGACCCATTGCCAATTTCGATAAAAAGTACATCATCGTGTAGGGAATGTTTGCGTGCATCGGCCCATATATATTTGACCCCAAATAAAATGTCTGGGGGGGGGGGGAACGGTCCGTAGTTGAAAAATGTGGAGCGAATGGCACCGCGCGGCTAGATTGTCATCGAGCGGCGAGATTTCCCTGCCGAATTTTCACGCGCCCAGGGGATAGAAGGAGAGGGAGGAGGGGGTGGGTTACCGCGTATTATCACGTATATCTCCTTTTTTGAGCCCTTTTAGGCTATGTAGAGTATGTATACGTGTGTAGGCCACCCATATAACAATGAATATGCCTCATAGTAACCAAAAATTGCAATATATAAGGGAATTATAAGATAATTTTTAGGCGGGAATGAAGATGTGTTGGAGGTTTGGTGGCAATTTATGAGCTGAGAGTGTGGTTTACGCCATACATATCACTTATATCTTGTACTTAGAGCACTGTCATGCTATAATACAGACTTGTACGTATGTATACGTGCCATATATCAAAATATATACCACATATAGACCAATTCATGCGATATTTACGCACATTACCAATGAGTTTCTATGCGTGAACCAAGGTGTGAGTGAGTTGTGCTGGGAATGAAAGGGGGAGAGGGTGTGTTACGCCATAAATATCATGTATATCTTGTATTTAGAGCACTGTAATGCTATAATAAAGACGTGTACGTATGTAGGCGTCCCATATAACAAGGAATATACCGCATATAGACCAATTGATGCGATATTTACGCAAATTGTGAATGTGTTTCTAGCAGACGGAATGAAAGGGTGGGTGGGGGTGGGAGGGAGGCATGCAGGGAGTGAGTGAGTGAGTGAGTCGTGGAGAGAAGGAAGGCAGGCAGGGAGATCTTTAGATAGATAGCCAGCTTTGTGATAATTGTGGAGGCGCCCGAGGCATATGGATGTCTTGGTATTTTTAACCTTATGTCTACCAGATGTCTGGTGTTCGTTGCCACCAAGAGGTCTACAATAACATGAGTCAGGAATGGAGAGAGAGAGAGAGAAACTGAGACATGCATATGTCGTACGTATAAATGGACTTCAGAATTGCATTTTTATGCAAGCAGTCATTGCATTTTAGACACATGTGAAGTACCACAGAAACATGTAGGCCATTGACTGTAAATAAAGTACTATATTATAGACCAGCAACGAGGGTGATCAGTAAAAACAGGCAGATTGCCTTTTGTGATAGAGGGCTAAATATAGAATGGTGTCTCCTTACACTTGCGAAAGGGTAGATTGCCACCAGAGAAACTTATACTTATTTATTTCCAAGTAATATGCAATATAAATGTATATTCGAGACCTACTGCAAGTATTTGTATGACAGTCATGACTATGTATAATCCAATATACGCGCGTAGGCGAGACATAAGAAAGCTGGTTGAGCAATTTTCGACACCCACACAGTTATTATTCATGTAAAAGCTATATCACAGGGACATCTTTGGAACTTATACATTATATAATATATATGTTACATAATGAGGTAGCGTGATCAATTAGGTCAGGTGCTATAACAAACATATATATTGATATACTAAAAAAAGAAGGCATATTACATGTAAATCTTTGAAACTTATAAACTAAATAATGAAACATACAATTATATAATGTAAAAGCTATATCACAGGGACATCTTTGGAACTTATACATTATATAATATATATGTTACATTATGAGGTAGCGTGATCAATTAGGTCAGGTCAGGTAAGGTAGGGCGCGAGTCCAGGGCAGGGCAGGGCAGGGGGCGAGTCCAGGGCAGGGCAGGGCAGGTGGCGAGTCCAGGGCAGGGCACGGGGCGAGTCCAGGGCAGGGCAGGACAGGGGGCGACACTCAATAATTCTTGAAGGTGTTGTAGTCCCTGAAGCAGTCACCCAGGCAGAGTGGAACTTTGCACTCGGCGCACATTGAGGTGACTCTTTTGGTGACATGGGGTTTCCTGACACTGGAGCTTCAGACGGTGCACTGCGCCTGCCTGAGACGAGTGCCAAGCATCTCGGTGTTGATTGGGTAGTGTCTTTCGACACCCAGCTGGACGCGGTCAGGAACGTGATCCCCACGCCATGCCGTACGTCTGTGAGTGGTGGTGCCATACTTCTCCAGAAGTTGGTATGAGACATTGTACACAAACTCCCCTTATTTCAGCTTCTGGTTTGGGGACATATCCTTCTTCACCAACCACAAGTTGTAGGCGTTGAGCATCGTGATATCAACTAGGTGGAGGAAGAGCTTGTGATACCACTTCACAGTCTTCCTCAGACACTCAACGCCTGACAGCTGACAGTCAGACTTGTCCACCAGGCGCATGTTCTTAGTGTAGTCCACTACCATGTTGGGCTTGTAGATGGTCTTCCTGGTTCGGTAGTGGATTTTGCCAGAATCCATCTGGGCACCTGTGTGGACGGTGGAAAGCAGGTGGACGTCTCGCTTATCCTTCCACTTCAGGGCTATCAATTTCCCACACTTCTCGAGCTGCTTGAATTTCTGCCCCTTTCGTCGCCTTCTTCGCACATGCCTCTCGCGGTGTTCCTGGGCCAGGTCGTCTTCTGAAGGTGTGTCACTGGAGGAGGCATCTGTGAGAGGAATGACATTACCTGTGAACTTTGACATAAACTTTCTTGTCTTTCTGACAGTCCCATATGACCCCGTTTGGTTGTCATGAAGAAACTGGCAGAGAGCAGGAGAAGTATACCAGTTGTCAGTGTAGATGATGTGGCCTTTGCCCAGGTAAGGTGCCAACATTTTCCTGACGATGGCACCTGACATGCCCATGGGGTCATTGGCAGCAGCTTTCGGTATGTCAATGTCAGTGCCTGTGTACATGATCATGTCAAGCACTATTCCAGTTTCGCAGTCACACAAAACGAAGAGCTTGATTCCGAACCTATGCCTTTTCAAGGGGATATACTGCTTGAAAGCAAGATGTCCTTTGAAGAGCACGAGCGACTCATCAATCACCAAATTGAGGAAGGGGTAAAAGTATTTCCTATACCTCTCCAACAACATGGTGAACACATCCCGAACTTTCCATATCCTGTCAATCCTGTTAGGATTTTCGTTGTCTACAAAGTGCATAAATCTTAGCAGCAACAAAAATCTGTCACAAGTCATGAACTTATTGAAAGTTGGGGTGGTGATGAGAGGGTCGTGCTTCCAATAGTGTTGCAACACATGCTTCTTGATCAGAGGCATGAGGAACAACAAGGCAAAGAACGTCATAAATTCTTCCACAGTCGTATCCACCCAGCCTCGTATTCTCGCTTTTGGAGAAAGGACGTCCAATCTGCCAAACACACACCTGTAGTAGGCGTTTGTTTGGGCAACGATGTACGTCATTACCTCCATATCGAAAAAAGCGAGGAAGAAGTCGCTTTTGTTCGCTTGATCGCCACAGGGCCAGTCGTCAGTTGTTCCTGACATCCCAGGATTGAACTGGGGCACGTCAGGTACAAAATTTATCCCGTCAGACCAATCGAACGAAGGCAGCCCAGGGATCGGAATGTCGTCTGCGTCTCCTTCATCGTCTGAAATATCGCTTCCATGGTCGCGATACAGCACTGCATCATCATCACCCTCCTCTTCACTTGACAGACGATGCCCTTCCTCATTCTCGTCACCGACGTCGGACTCACTCCCACTGTCCACTCCCAAATCCCCCCACCCTTGGTCCCGTGCTAGGGCTTCGTCGTCGAAACCCGGGCTGCCAATGCCCTGCGAATCACCATCAAACAGCAGGGCGGCATACTTTGATGGTGTCAGAGTTTTCCGGGTCACTCCAGCACGTGCGGGAGTCTTATGGACAGGGACAGCAGGGGCGGCGGCAGGGGCAGCAGTGGTGCGTGGTCTTGATGGCAAGATGATGGTGGTGCCTGTCGCCCTTCCCTCTGTTCCTTGGGCAGGGGCGGCAGGGGCAGCAGGGGCAGCAGGGGCAGCAGGGCCGGCAGGGCCAGCAGGGCCAGCAGTCACTTTCCCTCTCCCTTTCCCCTTCCCCTTCCCCTTCCCTTTTCCTTGGGCAGGGGCAGGGGCGGCAGGGGCAGCCGGGCCAGGGGCGGCTGGTGGTGGTGGTGGTGGTAGGGGCACTGTGGCTGGCGTACGGGTTCTCTTCCCTACGCCCGTGCCTTTAATTTGTCCTGCCCCCGCAGGTTCTGCAGCCCTAGGGCGGCCTCCTGCGTCGCTGGTACCGGTGGCAGGGGTGGCAGTGGTGGCAGTGGTGGTGGTAGTGGTTGTTGCAGTGGCCTGGGTCGTGGTGGCAGTGTCCCGAAACACCAATGACCTCTGTACCTTTGTCGTGCTTGCACATGTTTTTCGTGCTTTGGGTGCTGGTCTTTCGTCCTCATAGCTGTAGGGCATGTCGTACTGGTAGCTAGGGTCTTTAGCAGCCACCCTCTGCCTTCCACGGCGGCTAACACCACCAGAAGGTGGGCTGGTTGTGTCATCAGGGAGCGAGCGTGAGGGACGTGTGGGCTCCATGACTAGTGCTTGGTTACTGGCGCGGTGGTGCTTGCACGAGTGCGGGGCGAGCGTTTGGCAGGGTGGTGTCGAGAGTTGACAAGTAGTACTATACCCACACCAATTTTCAGCCGCCTGGCTATAAACGCGCGGTTTTGGTACGCGTTCAAAAGCTCTGCTCATAAGAGTCTCCCCGCAGTCCGCCGGGGGAACTCTTAAGAGTCTCCCCGCAGCTCCCGGGTTAAGTACAATGACTGTATTCATACATCATTACAGACATTAATATAATACGATAAGTCTGTATTATTATGTACCGTAAGGTCATGATATCAATGCTTAGTATACTTTACGAAACAAATATATTTAAACTATTGTCTAAATAGTGGATAGTTTATCCTTCCCACCTTCTTCTTTTCATCCGTTACCGAGTTCTGTAATATTTCATACGATTACCTAATATAGGTAACACTTATAGGTTGTGGTAGTTTGCTTAGGTTAGGTCAGGGGAGTTACAGAACTTCTAGATTATTAACCGGCCCCTAAACAACCAAGCCATGATTACGCTGGCTCAAAGTTTACCCCGGCGACTACAACGCCCCTCGAAGTAGTAATCCAAACTCCACTGTCCACCACCAAATGAACTTGACATTTCAAAACACATACAAACACATATCCACCATTCTCGTTATGTTAGGTAAGGGGAGTTGAAGAACTTGTAGACTACAAGTAGGGTATTGTAACATTGACCATACATTGTTCAATTTATTTAATTACCTCAACTACTGTAATTTCCTTCTCTACACACAATCACTGGGTGAATACAATGTCTTGTTGGAAATTGTACTTACACAGGTTAATACTAGGCCTATTTATAATGTTTGACCAAGAAAAGTTAACTACCCGTATACTGTATATTATACTTTCACGTGAGAAGTATTACAGGTTTATATGAATAATATATAGTCAGGGATGCGAGCTAGAATCACTAGGAGTAGCTGAAAATTCGGATTCCTGGGCCTATTCGCGGTAAAATCGATGACTCCTAGTGACTCTTGCGATATCCTAGTGATTCCTGTTAGACTCCCAGTGACTCCAAACCACTCACGGGCAATTGGCCCTGTCCGACAAAATGTTCACCGTGTTTAAAGTTCTCGCCACGAATCGGACCATTCCTAGTGACTCCCAGTTGATTCCCAGTGATTCCCCAGTGACTCCCAGTGAGTCCTGGTGATTCTTGGTGATTTGTATCTGATTCGCGTACGTTTCGATTTCAGTTTCAGTTCTCACCAGAATCACCAGGACTCGCTGGGAGTCGCTGGGGAATCACTGGGAATCACTGGGAATGGTCCGATTTGCGGCGAGAACCTTAACCCGTAGAGACCCAGCGACGCACGTGATGCGACGGCACTATTCGATCACCAGCTCCCAGCGACGCAACACGTGCGTCCGGCATATTAAAATCAGTTACGCGGCAGGTATCGTAAGGAAATGCCTAATAATGGTACCACGTACACTCTAGGGTATTGGAAAGGCGGGACTGGCGGCCGAAACGGGTTGGTGGGTCGTGCGGCTGAACCAGGGTGGATGAGAGGCATGTATTGAACCCCCTTTTTTGACCGCAACTTTGGACCTTATTTACTCGGGTCGTATTGGTTGTTTTTGCTTGAAAATTGTGTCAGAGCCGTGGGATGTCATTGTCTACACGTATTATTGGTGTACATGAACATAGTCTGAGCGGGTGATGGATAATAAACGGATTTACGTATACCCGCATATTGCCACTCGACTTTGGACATGATTTACTCAGGTGGTATGGTAACTATTGGCCTAAAAATGATACAGGGTATTCGATACAATATGGGAAACCAGTGGTTGGCGGGAAAACGAGTTGGTATGGTGAGCGGCTGGATGGTGGGATGGATTAGGGGCGCGTAAATATCCACCTTTTCGCTCCGACTTTGAACCTTAGTTACTCGCGTCGTATGGTCGGGTTTGGCTTGAGATTTGTGTTAGACACAGTTTGATGTAGTTTGAGAGCTTTGTATGGGTGTACCTGACCATGCCTAGTATTGCCTAGAGGCTACAGGCTGTGTGAGAAAATCCTATATGCGGATTGCCTCGTTACTTTCAACCTTATTTACTCAGGTTGTATGGTGTGGTTTGGTCTAAAATTGGTATAGGATATTCCTTAGGATGTTTTTGTTTTTGGAGCAGTTGTCAAAACGACTTTGGACCTTATTTACTACGTGCATATGGTAGGAAGTACCTGGATGAGTTGTGTATATGATAGACTCATCTATATTTCCGTAGGTGTGACATTCCTTAGTCACGCGACTTTAGACCTTATAATGTCTTGTCCTATGTCATTGCCTTGAATTTTGTAGTGAAAAGTTCGGTGGCTGGTAGATATGATAAGACCAAAGGATGCTCTGGGCTTGACCTAGTGCGTGACAAAGGACATTCAGTATACCCGTTGTCTTCCGCGAGTGATCACCATGTCCCAACAACCTCCACGCCGTAACCCATCCCGTGCTAAGGGCCTTACCATTGATGAAGCCCACGAAATCCTATTACAAAGTGACGAAGAAGACTCTGACACCGAATCCTCATGCCTCGATGATTCAGAAGAGGAATATTTCCCGAGTAGGGAGGAATATGCCGCTATGAATCTGGAGGCACCTTACATCCCTATACGAGAACTCCCTCTCAGTTTTGAACAAATGAGGGAGAGGGAGGCTAGAAATTACCATTCCCCCATGTCTCCCAGGGCAAGGGATATAGAGGACTCCCCACCAAGTGGGGAACAGGTCGAGCTACAGGAAAAAGTAGACGACCCAATGGCGTTCCTGGACATTCCCCTACGCCACAGCCAGCCTACCCCTACGGCCGCGAGTGTGAGAGGCCACGTTCACGCTCTCCCTCCTCGCCGCCTCCCATCACCACCACCACGGAAGCCCTCACCTCTCAAAGGTGTAAAGCCCAAACATTTTTATGGGCTTCGCAGGAGACATGCCGCACCACCATCTAGTGAAGAGGAAGAGGAAGAGGAGGTTCCCGACACACCACCAAGGGAAGTGGAAAGACGTCGGATGGTTGCGAGGCGTCTCTTCCCAGTTATGGCAGCCCGGGAAGACGCCGCCGCAGCGGCCAGGGGAGACCCTCGCATCACCACACCACCACCAGCACCATCACCAGACTACACCCCACCATCACCGGTATCTCTACCCTACACCCCCACCGGAACTCCTAGACGAGTGCCCTACCACACACCAACACCATCACCACCTCCATTCGATTCTCACGCAGAAGTGTCAGCTCCCGGGCGTGGGGTTGTAACTGGGCGTCCAAGACGGGTGGGTAAGGTGACCCTCGCTAGAGCCCCCCCCACTGGCGGTTCGAGAGGGCCAGGAGGGTCCAGGCGGCCGTCAGGAGGCAGGCCAAGGGCAAGGGCAAGGGCAAGGGCAAGGGCAAGGGCAAAGGGTAGGGCAGTGGCAAGAAACACGGTTGCGCCCCCTCGCCACCCTGGTGACCCAGATCCAGACGACGACCCTGATGCCGACGAAGACGAAGATGCCGGCGAAGTACCTGATGTTTGGGATTGGCAGGATGGGGCACGGTTTCAGCCCACCGACTGGCAATTTGTGGGCGCCGGGATTGCCGGCCCTACGTTCCATCACCAAGGACCTGACACCCCAAGACTGGACATCTTTTTACATTTTTTTACTGCCAACCTGATGAGCCTAATTGTGGACCAAACAAACTGGTATAATTGGTACTTTATGGCTGGTAAGGAACAATCCAGGTACTCGGCCAGGCTGTCATGGGAAACACTCCAAATCCCAGAGCTCTACTCCTTCTTGGCGATCGTGATCCTGATGGGGGTGACGACGAAATCGTCAATAAGAAAATATTGGTCATGGGATCCCCTCATCCGCACCCCTATCTTTGCCAAGATCATGAGCAGGAACAGATTCTCTGCAATCATGGGGAACCTGCACTTCATTGACAGCCTGGCAAGCCATACCAGAAACCAGGACCTCCCCAGAAACACCAAAGACCCCATGGAGAGGATAAGACCAATTTTTGAGTACCTCAAGCTAAAGTTTGCTGCGGCCTTCAAACCCCATCAGAAACTCATAATTGACGAGAGTTTGTTACTGTGGCGGGGAAACATCAGCATCCGACAGTACATCCCCAGCAAACGTCATAGGTATGGCTTGAAGACCTTCGTCATGTGTGACTGTTTGACTGGCTACATCCAGGACATCATTCTATATGGGGAAGAAGACAGAGTTGGTGCCATCGAGGACATATGGTATATCAGGGGCCGTTGTCATCACCTTGATGGAGCCATACTTGGACAGGGGCCACATACTGTACCTGGACAACTGGTACACCAGCCCCTCCCTTGCCAAGTTCTTGTATAGCCGCACAACAGGCGTGTGTGGCACCGTCAGGAGGAACAGAATATTCATGCCCAATCTACCACCCAGGCGGGAAAAGGGCTCCATCATCTACCTGCAGGCCAATAATGTCCTCCTGTTATCCTGGATGGATAACCGGGACGTCAACGTCCTCACAACAGTCCACCAACCAATCTTCCAAAACAGCCGACGACGTGACCGAGCAACAAGGGAAATCCGGAAGCCTGAGGCAATCTGTGATTATAATATCAACATGCGGCTGGTTGACAAGTCCGATGCTGTCATCGCTTCGTGTGAATGTGCGAGGAAGACTATGAGGTGGTACAAAAAATTGTTCTTCCATCTCCTAGACATCACCCTGTACAACTGCCACATTCTCCACCGTGAAATTACTGGCAAGCGAGAGACGATGGAGGACTTCTGCATCGAGTTGAGCAGAGAGATGTTGCATACATACATGACTCAACCCCGCAACCCGCAACCACCAGCACATCGTCAGCCAGCAGAAGGGATTGCCAGACTCACTGAACGCCATTTCCCCACGTATGTGCCAGCCACTCAAGCCCAGGTGAGACCCCGCAGGCGGTGTCATGTGTGTCGCAACACGACACGAAGGAGCCCTATGCGTGTTGACACCAACAATTTCTGCAGGCAGTGTAATGTTGCCCTGTGTCACCCGGACTGCTTCATCCAGTACCACACCCTTGAACACTTCTAAGTGTATAAAAAAGACTGCGAAAAAAGACGCTAAACCAAGTTTAAATACTAAGTGTAAATAATATCTGTATAAAGTGATAAACTATAACTTCATAATAACAGTGAGATACAGTACTTGAACAACTAACAAAAATACAATGTGAAAGCCAATATTTCTAACTAAAAAGTGCCTACAAATGATATAATATAAGTAAACTATACGGTAAACTATTCTATATAATAAAGTGACAGTGTGTAAAGTGCTGGACTAATGTACAGTTAGACAGAGAGCGCGGGAGTGAGAACTGTCACCTGGTGTCCGTCTGTCTGTATGTAGGGCGGGAGTCGTTGCCACGAGTGAACACTTACATCATTACTTGCATATGTGCACTTATTACACTTGAACTTTACTTATTATGACATTATTGATACATACATGGTATAATATGAACTATAAAGGCACACAAGATACTCGGGTGGTATGCAAATGCCCAAACACCCGAAAACTCGACTCATCGTACATCTGGCTGCCGGGCTCCTCAGCCTGCCCGCGCGGGCGGGATATATGAACCGGGCCAAACTGCAGCTGTCATCTCAGGACCCCCCACCCCCTTAGGACCCCTAAAAATCATCGGTAAGCAAACAAATTTTTTTTTCCTTATTTCCTCTTCATTCTTAGTTAGAAAAAAAAAAAAAAAAAAAAAGTCAAAATCGCTTGGGACTGGGGTGAACAAAATTTTAAAACTGGCTGGGGCTCAGCGGGTTAAACACGGTGAACATTTTGTCGGACAAGGCCAATCAGCCGGGACTGGTTTGGAGTCAACAGGAATCACTAGAATATCGCTAGAGTCACTAGGAGTCATCGATTTTCACCGCGAATAGGCCAAGGAATCCGAATTTTCAGCTACTCCTAGTGATTCTAGCTCGCATTCCTGACTGTGTGAAGTACCCCTCTGTAGGTAGTAAATTAGGATATACGATTGAATAAGGCTAATCTCTCATTTTAGTTAAGTTTACTTCCCTAACAGTTAATGAATATGTTATATGTTTGTGTCATGGTAGATGCGATGGATAGTGAAGCAAATACACCTAACTATCTGAAAGGGTGACAGTAAGGGTATAAGAGTAATTGACAGGACGGGTTGGTCAGAGAGAGACCAACCGAGATCAAATTCCCCTTTCTCGTGCATTTGCTTTCACTTTCTCCACTTTCACCGACCCAGAGAGACAGCAACCTCAAGACGTACAACCTTCAGTCACAGGGTCACAACTTTGTTAACCAAGAGGATATGGTTATGCCCGACGTCATAACATTTTCTTTCGTTCACCAACATGCATAATACACTAACAGGAGAATTCACAATTATAATTATAACGTGTAACAAGAGATAATAATACAATAAATGCAATTCCTAAGAATCCGCGATCATACTGTTATGTTTACTTGCCTTTTGACTACTTTGTCTTCTCAATAAACTCATATAAACTGTAAACGTGTTTCTGTTGTAACACCTAAATACAGTACCTCCAGTAGAGTAGAAACCCCTGTCTAATTAATGTTTTATTGTGTATTATAATTAGCGCTAAAACCGCTAATTATAGGGCATTATATGTTTATAATATCAACTCTGTGTTTCTCCATGTTTAGTACCAGCGCTAGTCACCAATGTTAAGCTAGACAAAACAAATATTGTGGATCTTGATAACGGGGATAAATCAGTAGTTCAATACACATATACAATACAAACACAAAATCTGATTGCGATTTCAAATTCGGAATCAGCGTTTATCATCAACTTAGGTACCTCTCCACTGGGTGAAGACTGGCCTTAATTTTCTTAATCAACACAATAGTAATAAGCAATGGACACAAAACACATAGGTACAGGATATACAGGTTTTATTCCTTAACTGCTAGGGTACAATCTCAATATGTCTCTGGAGAAATAAGCACAATATTCATATATAAATAAAGTAGACGTGCCATTTTGCCCAAAATCAAAATGGCATACCCAACTCTGCGATGGGTTACCATCATCACTACTAATACCATAATAATCACAATCACCATCATCACTACTACTGCCATCATCACTACAACTGCCACAATCATCACCATTACTATGATCATTATCACTACTACAAATTTTACAATCATCACTACTACTCTCACCATCATCACTACTACTGTCACCATTGTCACTACCATCTTAATCACTACTATCATCATTGATACTACAACTATCAACCATCATTACTATCATCACCACCATCTTACAATGATCATAACTACTGTTAACATCATCACTACTACTACAACCATCATCATTACTACTGTCACAAGTATTACCATTATGTATCCTACTATAACCATCATCACTACTACTGCCATCATCACCATTACTATGATCTTCATCATCACAACTATTGTCATCATCTCTACAACTTTCACCATCCTCACTATTACTCACCATAATTACATCACACCATCATCACTACTGTCACCATTATCACTACAACTATAATCATTACTTGTCACCATCATCACTATTACTAGTACTATCACCATCATATCCACAACTGTCACCATCATATCTACTACAGTCATCATCATCACTACTGTCATCATCATCATCAATACAACTACAACCATCATCACTACTATCACCATCAATTCCACTATTACTACCATCACTTCTAATGCCAACTAAACTAACTTAACCTAGCAAATGCATAGCAAGATGTTTTCGCCCCGGAACGAATGCGTTCTTAGTGTGTGAGCCCATTCGGGGCTCACACACTAAAAACGCCATCATTGATGGGTGGGGGGTTTCCGGGAGGTGGGGGGGGGGGAATTACGGGAGGTGGTAGGGTACCATATTTTGGACCTAAAATCATAACTATCGCATAAATTCAAAAAATCTTTTTTGACAAACGTTCGCATTCACGCAACAAATGTTTGTGTGAAATTTGTTGAAAATCCGTCCAACGGTCTAGGAGGAGTTTCGGGACAGACGGACGACGACGACGACGACAACAACAACGACGACAGACATTTTTTCCGGTGGTACCCACTATACGGGGGGGGGGGCAGGCGGTACCAAACTCTGCTTACGAAGAGTTGATAATAATAAAGTAGACGTGCCGTTTTGCCCAAAATCAAAACGGCATACCCAACTCTGCGATAGGTTACCATCATCACTACTAATACCATCATCAAGCACAATCATCACTATTACTGCCATCATCACTATAACTGCCACAATCATCACGGCTACTGTCATCATCACCATTACTATGATCATCATCACTACTACAATTACAATCATCACTACTACTCTCATCATCACTACTACTGTCACCATTGTGACTACCATCTTAATCACTACTATCATCATTGATACTACAACTATCAACCATCATTACTACTATCATCACCACCATCTTACAAGCATCATCACTACTACTATAACCATCATCATTACTACTGTCACAAGTATTACCATCATGTATCCTATCACCATCATCACCATTACTATGATCTTCATCATCACAACTATTGTCATCATCACTACAACTTTCACCATCATCACTACTACTCACCATCATCACTAATACTCACACCATCGTCACTACCACCATCACTACTGTCATCATTATCACTACAACTATCATCATTACTTGTCACCATCATCACTACTATTATATATATATTTTTTGTTTTAAAGACAATGAACGGAGGAAGGAAAAACACAGATAAAACAAAAAGGTCCATGTGCCTAAAGGCATCCTCCATTCATAAAATGTTTGTAACAACTGGATTTAAACATTTGTAGATTGTAAGTTTGTGGAAAGCAATTCGAGGGAAGTGAATTCCAAAGAGTAGTAGCTCTGGGGATAAATGAATTCTGATAAGCAGAAGTTCTGCATTGTGGAGGAGAAAGTGTAAATTCATGGGCGCTCTCAGCTGCCCTTGTTCTACGGGGAAAGATGTGGAGAGGCGGCACAATTGAAGCAAGTTCCTCGGAACAATTGCTGTGAAAATATCTGTAGAATAATGCAAGGGATGCAACGTTTCTTTGTATGGATAATGTAGGAAGGTCCTGTGTGATTGCAGGGTTATTGATTAATCTAATAGCTTTATTTTGAATTTTGTCCAACTGCCTCAATGCAACCACTCCACTTCCACCCTACAGAGGTGAACAGTAATCCATCTGAGAACGCACATGACTTTTATATATCACGGCCAACTGCTCGTCAGTGAAGAATTCTCGAACTCTGTACAGGAGTCCCAGTTTTGTAGAGGCATTCTTAGCAATGCTTCTAACATAATGTGTCCAGCTCAAGTTAGTAGTTAATGTTACACCGAGAATGTCAATACTAGGGGAAGTGGGAATATTTACATCATTAAAAAATATATGGGAGTCAGTGAGATTCTGTCGGTTAGAAAATTGAATGTACTTGGTTTTCTGTGCATTAAAGGAAACTAGATTCTTTTGTCCCCATCCATTAATACTAGAAAGGTCCTGGTTCAGAGAAATTGCAGTGTTTATTTTTGAATTTATAAGATCGGGTTGGGTGAAAGAATTGGTAAATGTGAAGGAACTGTGGAGTGTTGAGTCATCTGCGTAGGAATGTATTGGATTATGAGTGGTAGATATGAGATCATTGATATGAATGAGGAACAGAATTGGGGCCAAAACTGATCCCTGGGGAACACCAGCATTTATTGAGTGAAATTGAAATAAAGGCCATCTACCATTACACATATTTTTCTGTTATGAAGATAAGAAGAAATTAGTGGAACTAATGATGCAAGGCCGTAGTGTGACATCTTCGACAATAAGGATTGATGCCAGACTCTATCAAATGCCTTTGATATATCCAGTGCTATTGTATGTGTTTCACCATGTTGGTCTGTAGCTTGGTTGATTTGATGCGTAAGAAGGCAAAGCATGTCTGCAGTTGATCGACATCGTCTAAACCCATATTGCCTATCACTGATTAATTTATTATTCTCAAGATGCTTAATTATGTGATTATTTAATATAATTTCAAAGACTTTACCAAGAGTGGAAGTTATAGCTATTGGTCTGTAGTTTGATGGATCTGAAGAGGCACCTTTTTTAGGAACTGGATGGATGTTTGCTTCTTTCCAGGGTACTGGGAAGCATGAGGTATGAGTACACAGACGGAACAATTTTGCCAATACAGGAGCGAGGACCAAGGAGCAATTCTTAAGTACTATTGGAGGAATTTCATCTGGACCAGGAGCCTTATCTACTGAGAGATTCTGCAAAATAGTTTTGACATGTCTGGTGTGGATCTTAGGTGAGGGAATTTCAGGCGAATTAAAATTAAGTACAGGGACATCTTGATTTATTTCATCTAAGGTTGAGTTGGTGGAGAAAATATCCGCAAGAAGGTTAGCTTTACCTCGTGGGTCACTTACAAGATTGCCAGTCGGAGATTTTAATGGTGGAATGGATGAAGCAGTAGTGAAGTTGGATTTAAATGAGTTAAGAGTAGACCAAAATATTTTGTTATCATTTGGATTATTTAGAAGTTGATTTGCCTGCTTGTGGAGAAAGTTTGATTTAGTTAGGTTTAATACAGTTTTGGCATGATTTCTGATGTTTCTAAAGTAATTAAAGGCTTCATGTGTTTTTGATCTTGTGTATGCATTGTAGGCTATTGCTTTGTGTTCAGTTACTCTAGCACAATTATGGTCAAACCATTTAGGTGAATTAGATCTTTTACTGTACTTTTGATGAGGAATAAAAGTTTCCATTCCAATTTTTACAAAATCTTGTATGTGGCTGAAGGTGGAGTGTGCATCATTAGAAAAGAAAGAGGTCCAGGGAATATCAATAAAGAAACCTTGAAGACCCTCCCAGTCAGCCCTATCGTAATGCCATTTAGTCACCAAAACAGGTTCAGAGTGGGAAGGTGTGGTAGGTGATAGACAGGTTGCCTGTATCAGACAGTGATCAGAAGATCCAAGCGGGGACCTCACTGTAACATCATAATTTTCTGAATTGGTTGTTAAAAATAAGTCCAGTAGGTGGGAATTATGATTAGGATTATCTGGTACACGGGTGGGTTGGTTGACTAGTTGAGTGAGATTAAATGAGTCTGCAAATAGCTCACATTCAAGACCAGCATCATCAGTCCTGGCTGAATGAGTGAGCCATTCAACATTATGGACATTAAAATCACCCAACACAGTGATTTCAGAAGAAGCATTTAAGTTGAGGACACTGAGTTGTGAGGACAGAGAATCAAAAGACTTTGCTCTGGAGGAGTATTTGGGGAACGGTAGATGCAACATATGTATTTAAATTTACCAGCAGAAATTAATTTGTATATAGAATAATCAAAATAGGGACAATTGAAACTAGTAACCTCCTCCAGGGCAATTTCAGATTTTGCGAAGCAACATACACCTCCTTTAGGTCTGAAATTTTGGAGCAGTTGATAACCTGGAAAATTAAATCTAGACGTGTCAGATGTGGATGTTACTTGAGTCTCTGTCAAAAAAATGAGAGTAGGGGATTCTGCTTGAAGAAATTGGTGTACAGAATTGATGTTAGAGTGAAGTCCCCTTATATTGCTAAAGAAAAAGCTGCACCGACGAGCAGCTTTGGGACGTTGCAATGCTCTTGACACAGTCGCATGATGACGACCGGGAGGGCCCTGTGTCAATGACCCAACCCTGCCGGGGGTGGATATCCGAGGGACCACCAGGTTTGCTCTTAACAATTGTACTGCAATATTTATTGGGTAAGGTGTATGGTGTTACATGTATGATATGTAGTGGGAAGAGTAGTGTTTTATGGATAGAGGATAGCAATGTAGGGCAATGTCGTTAAGTTGGATGTGTATGTTATATAAAGAGGGTTTTCCTGATACCCCTGATGTGTGAGGCAGAAAGATATGTATCCAGCTACCAAGGCCTGGGAGAGAAAATGGAATTCAAGCTATTCCCTATTA
This sequence comes from Paralithodes platypus, assembly GCA_032716605.1. Classification (NCBI taxonomy): domain Eukaryota; kingdom Metazoa; phylum Arthropoda; class Malacostraca; order Decapoda; family Lithodidae; genus Paralithodes; species Paralithodes platypus. Next base: position 13,956,170 of record CM064522.1, on the reverse strand, counting down.
TGACCATCATCACTACTACTAGTACTGTCACCATCATATCTACAACTGTCACCATCATATCTACTATTATCACCATCATCACTACTATCACCATCAATCCCACTATTACTACCATCACTTCTAATGCCAACTAAACTAACTTAACCTAGCAAATGCGGAGCGAGATGTTTTCGCCCCCAGAACGAATGCGTTCTTAGTGTGTGAGCCCCTGGGGGGAGAGGTGGGGGGTGGGGGAGGGGGGGGGGGGGGGGGGGGGGGGGTCCGGGAGGGGGAGGGGGGGGGGGTAAAACCATATTTTGGACCTAAAATCATAACTATTGCTTAAATTCAAAAAATCTTTTTTGACTGACGTTCGCATTCACGCAACAAATGTTCGTGTGAAATTTGGTGAAAATCCGTCCAACGGTCTAGGTGTTTCGGGACAGACGGACGACGACGACGACGACAAATTTTTCTGGTGGTACCCACTATACGGGGGGGGGGGGGGGGGGGTGACAATACCAAACTCTGCTTACGCAGAGTTGATAAAGTAGGTGTGCAGTTTCGCATTACCCAAAAAAATAAAGTAGACGTGCCGTTTTGCCCAAAATCAAAACGGCATACCCAACTCTGCGATGGGTTACCATCATCACTACTAATGCCATCATCAATCACCATCATCACTACTACTGCCATCATCACTACTGCCACAATCATCACGACTACTGTCATCATCGCCATTACTATGATCTTCATCATCACAACTATTGTCATCATCACTACAACTTTCACCATCATCACTACTACTCACCATCATCACTAATAATCACACCATCATCACTACCATCGTCACTACTGTCATCATTATCACTACAACTATCATCATTACTTGTGGGGGGGGGGTGGAGGGTCTGGGAGGAGGAGGGGGGGGGGGGTATCTGGGAGGGGGAGGGTGGGGGAGGTGTCTGGGAGGGAGGAGGGGGGGAGGGTAAAACCATATTTTGGACCTAAAATCATAACTATTGCATAAATTCAAAAAAACTTTTTTGACTGACGTTCGCATTCACGCAACAAATGTTTGTGTGACATTTGGTGAAAATCCGTCCAACGGTCTAGGAGGAGTTTCGAGACAGACGGACAACGACGATGAAGACGACAGATTTTTTTTCCCAGTGGTACCCACTATACGGGGGGGGGGGGGGGGGGGCGATACTAAACTCTGCTTACGCAGAGTTGAAACAAAAAAAATGCATACGCAACTTTGCGACCTAGAATTCTGCAAGTAGTATTGAATCTCATAGGTAAAACCGGTTTATATACAGTATAGTCCATGGGCCGGACCCCCCAACATCACTTTTTGGTACCATCTGAGGTGGCAAGGCCTAGTGATGTTTTTTATATTCCCCCATGTCTATAGGATATATTTTGATATGATAGCCCTTGCTAGGTGGTAGCTTAGTGCTAGTAATTGCGACTTTTATAGCCGCACCCAACGGCACTCAACTACGAACATCCGCAACTGTGAAAGTGATATTACTATAGGTTAACTGTTACGACCGGCACTACGAAATAAACAAGGGCACTCAATATTGGACTCGATGATAGGCTATATCTGCAACAACGGTACGCTAATTCCAAACCCTCGAACTATTACGCCGGTGAACAAAACACTTAAACCCTCCAGAGTTAATCTCCTGGATAACGGGGTATCAATTAACTGGGTTTTAGTGCACTTCTACAAAGGCTTTCCGGTGACGGCAAAGCCTACTCACAACAGGAGTACTTTACGTTAATAAAATGCTCTTAAGTAATAACAATGCTTGAATAAACTATAACAAGATTTAATAAAGAAATATATGCTTACGTTAACTTTTGTGTGAGTCTGTACTCAACACTAAACTCTTCAATGCTCTATGAAAACACTGGTAGTCTAGTCCTACAGCAATCAGATATGGAATCTTCTGGAAACGTCTGATGCTCTAAGATGCTCGTTAATATAGAACAGACATAATGCAGGGGCAGGACACCAAAGCGTGTATCTTAAATACACCAATAAGTAGGATACATATATATAACAAGGGAGTGCAACAACTCTGTGACAGCACTAATAATAGCCTCTCAAAACAGTACTTCCTTAGCCAAAGTAACAGCCATACTGGGTTGTGCGCCAAGCATCAACCTAGGCTAAAATAATACGTGCATTCCTAAAGCATACACAGATAAAGTTAATAAACACAATGCTGTCTTTATTACTAATAAAGTCTAGCAGCGCCACAAAAGATACCAGGAGGCTAGGCAGAGCGCAAGCATGCTCGTAGCCTACTGTCTCCCCTTGAACAGATTTCCCTTATGTTTCGTTAATTGACTTGGAGGCTCTCTTGGTAAGTCCAGATCTCAAGTATCTGGTCTTGCCCTAGCGCTCCACAAAGGTCAACACAATGAGGTAGCGTGCATACGAGCAAGAATAGGCAAAAGCCCTTCGCTCATATACTGCTACACTCGCAAAGGAAAAATTTGCACAAAGGTTACAGGCACCTAGCTCCGTCGAAGTCGTATAGGCTTTGACTCACCATATACATAACTCAGACAACGACTAAAGATACCTTCCACTGTCTAGCATTAAATAGTAACAGAGAACAACTCAACAATTAGAAGCAACCCAATGATAATATGACTCATGTGACTATGACTAATAATCCCTAAAGCTAGTGCAAAACATGTATGTGAGAACTGGTCCTGGTAATACGACTGGCCGACTATGGAAGTCGTATGCAGAACCAGAAGGGTAAGTAATTGAATAAAGATGAGAAGTAATGGAAAAGAAGAAGTTCAGAGAGAGAAACAGTAGTACAGGGGGTTAGATTGGGGGACAGATTGCAAGGGACGTCTAGGACCAAGCACGCTATGCCAAGCTCTGCAGGACACACGCAGGAAGGATCCCCGCACCACCCTCCCAGGACAGCGGCCTCCAATCACAGACCACTACGTCATGAAGAGCAAGCGTCATATGACGTAACCAGGCCCGCCAGCCAATCAAGGGCGAGGGAAAGCCTGCGCGAGCGAGGGAGGGAGGCACACGTACATACACATGCACACAATACCACCTCTCTCTCCCCACCTTGCTCTTTCTCCTTTAACTTCACTCTGCATATCTTATACTCTATCACTAATATAAAATACTTCCATGTGTCACAGACAAGAATAAAGACCACCACTGATCTGGCTGTGACTACATGAATACTAGGAAAGAAAGAACATCGTTCTACGATTATTATAGCCCATTCCACTGCCCTGGCTAGCGCTAGCGAGTACGAGCACATTCTGGCAAGCTGGCCAGCGTAACACCCCACCCAAGATGTGGGACGTTTTAACCTCTGGTAAACGCCACATCTGACCAGACAGAATGCTCTTCAACCCCGCCTCACCTAGCTACTCCCCCAATTTGTGAAAACAAGGCACAATCACAACATAAAACACTTCATTATATAAACAAAATCTACACAACACTTCCCCAAAAGAATAGTATCACTTAACATATTACGCTCAACAAGCAAGCTTCAACAAGCCTAGCCTACTAAGACAAAAACTCAGCATGTCTTAGATTCTTGCTGTAACATACTGCACTTAGATACAATAAAAAAGAAAGAGTTTTTATGTGAGGTTTTTGTATTATTTTGAATAGTGTTTTTGGCGGCTTTGCACTACAGGGGCAAGCCTAATTTTTCTCCACTCAACCCAACACACCTGTGGTGATCTACCCTGGGTCATCCACCCTGGACAAACAGTCAGCTATCACATTGTCACAACCGGCAATATGGCGAATGTCCAGGCTGTACTCCTGCAACATTAAGGACCACCTGGTTAGCCTCATATTCCGGTTGTGGAACTGATTCAAAAACTTCAAAGGGTGGTGGTCAGTATAAATCACCACGACTGGGCCAAAAAGCGGGAACATACACCTCAAAGTGCCTGAGCACCAGCACAATGGCCAGAAGCTCCTTCTCTACCACAGAATAGTTCTTTTGTGCTGAGTTGAACTTCTTTGAAAAGAAACTTACTGGGTGTTCCACACCTTCTGTGTCTGTTTGCAACAAGATGGCACCAGCCCCTGCACCCGCTAGCATTTGTCGCTAGCTGAAAAGGTCTTGAAAAGTCTGAGGCCCTGAGTATGGGGTGAGTGCACAAAAGATGCTTCACGAGTGAGAATGCTTTCTCACACTCAGGTGCCCACCCAAACTTTTTCGTCTTTGCAAGTAAATCAGTCAGAGGAGCCAACACCGAGGAGTATCCGCGGATGAATCTGCGGTAGTACCCAATCATGCCCAAGAACCTCATGATTTGTCTTTTGGTGGTCGGCCTGGGGAACTGGTTAATAGCCTGTATTTTGGTTTAGGGGGGGCACACCTGGCCCAAACCTACCACAAACCCCAAATACTGCACGGTTGCCCGAACAAAGCCACACTTGCCCAGATTGACCACCAAATGAGCCTCACTCAGCCTACTAAACAACGCCTCGATGTGCTCGCAATGGTTTTCAAAGTCATTATCGTAGATTATCACATCATCTAGATACACGGTACAGTTAGGGATCTCCGCCACTAACTCGTTCATCAGGCATTGGAAAGTTGCAGGTGCATTCTTCAGCCCATACGGCATAACGTTGCAACGGTAAGTGTTCCCATCCACCACAAAACCGCACACCTGCTTCGCCCGCTCAGACAACGGCACCTGCCAGTAACCCTTGACAAGATCCACCTTGGTGAGGTAACGTGCACACCCGATCTTGTCAACACTGTCATCTACGCGGGGAAGAGGGTAAGCATTGGTGGGGGTTAAGCCGTTCAACCGCCTGAAGTCAATGCAAAACTTGACCTTCCCGTCTGGTTTGGGCTGCAGAGTGACGGGAGATGTCCACCTAACCGCCCCTTTTTCTATCAGCCCCTTCTCCAACATGTAGCCTAATTCCGCTCAGAGAGCCGGAAGTTTAATGGGAGGTACACGATAGGGCACTGATTTAAAAGGGGGGGTGGTCTCCAACGTCTACATCGTGCACCGCATGAGTTGTAAGGCCTGGGTGCTCGGCAAAGACAGTGGGGTATGAACAGAACAGGTGCTGGATCGCTGCACGCTGTTGCTCAGGCAGGTGCTCAAGCGCTTCCACAGCCACCTGGTTCGTGTTCCCCGCCCACTGATCCGCCGAGACATGACAATCCCAACTTTCCTCCACCTGGGCCTCACTGCCCCCCTCTCCTTCTCCACCTTGGCCGCTGCAGACCAACACAGGGGCAGTAGGCTGCTCAGGTGGGTGCCTCACAAACTCTTTTAATAGGTTGACATGACAGAGCTGATTTTTCTTTCGCCTATCCGGAGTAGCCACAAGGTAATCCAGGTCCGATAGCTTCCTCACGACCTTGTAAGGACCGACAAACTTGGCAGACAAGGGATGGCCAACTAAGGGCAATAAGACCAAAACCTCCTGTCCTACCACAAACTCCCGGAGCTTTGCCTTCTTGTCATACCGATCCTTCATCAAGGCCTGATTACCTACCAAATTTCTCCCTGCCAACTCCAGGCTCTTCAGCATCCTGTCCCTACTCTCGAGGACATACTTAACTAGAGAACATGGCGGCACAGTCCCTTCCCAGATCTCTCTTACCATACTCAGAGGACCTCTCACTTGATGCCCGAAAACTAGCTCGTTGGGGCTAAACCCAAGGCTCTCCCCAGGTACCTCTCGTGCCGCAAACAAAACGTACGGTAGCCCTAGGTCCCAATCCTTGCCATTCTCCGTACAGTAGCACCGCAACATGTTCTTCAAAGTAGAGTGCCATCTCACCAACACCCCTTGACTCTCTGGGTGATAAGCTGAAGAGACAACCGTATTGATTCCGTGCTGCTGCATGGTCTGCTTAAATAGAGTGGACGTGAAATTTGAACCTTGGTCCGACTGAATTTCTTGCGGGTACCCGTATCTCGAACATTACAACAGCAAGTTACGCACAACAGTTTTAGACTTGCCATTTCTCATAGGGTATGCATCAGGGTAGCGAGTGGAGACATCCATGAGGGTTAACAAAAACCTGTTACCTGCACTAGTGGGAGGCAGAGGGCCTACCATGTCGATGATAACCTTGCTGAAGGGAGGACCAATAGCAGGCACTGGGTGCAACGGAGCCTTAGGTATGCTCTGGTTCGGCTTTCCAACCATCTGGCAGGTATCACACATCGCCACCCAGGCCGAAACTTGAGCTTTTCTGGCCACCAGAACAACCTAGATAACGAGGCCAACGTTTTACTTACTCCCAAGTGACCCGCCAAAGGAATATCATGCGCCAACCGCAACAGTCTATCACGACACTTCTCCGGGACCACCAGCTGATCAACCACTCTTGCCCCACCATCCCAACTACGTCTGAGATCCACAAAACGGCGGTACAGGATTCCCCAACATAAAACAAATCTCCCGACTTTGCATCCCCGTCCTCGTCGAGTTCTATAGCTCCGTTCCCACAACTCTCAAGTCCAGCATCTTCCACTTGCAACCTACATATATCCGAGGGTGCCAACCTATCTAAGTGCTCCTGAAGCAACTTGTGGCCACCCCCGATACTAGGCTGCTCAAGCCTTGCCTGCTTCGCCTGGGAACGTCTCTGTCGCGGATTGCTCTCACGCCCTACCGTGTCACTAGGGGGGACAGGTTCTGGGGCCACTCCGGACCTCATCATGGGTGCAAGTACCGAGTCACCAAGGAGTGTCGCTGGATCCAAACTCTCAACCCGACCAGCCTTGACTTTCTCCTTCTGACCCTTCCTCCGCTGGTCTAGAACTTTGGTATTAGGCTGTGACACCTGAGCGGACTGAGACCTGGTGACAGCACAGGCCATCTGCGTCACCTGGCACCTCTCGAGCCACTCTTGCCCTTCCCTACTCTTGTCGGCCGCCCTCTCGGCAACGACTAAGGGTGGAACCTCGGGAGTGAGCACCGCAAAGTCGTTACCGAGAAGGAGGTCGACCCCCTCAACTGGCAACTTCTCCACAACCCCCACATCCAACTCTCGTGTCACACCATCTACATCAAGCTCTAGTCTAACCAGCGGGTAAGACCGCGTAGCATTGATGCCTTGAACCACCACAACCCGAGCTGCGTTAATAGGCTTGCCAGTGAAATTCTTAACAAGTGTCTGGGAAGCGCCCGTATCACGCAACAACTCAAGCCTATGCTCCACGCCAACCCACCTCACAGTGCCGTGCCCCCTATGACCACAAAAAACATCACGGATGGGTGACGAGCCCTCCTGCTGCTTCTGCACCGGCGATGCCTTCGCAACCGACTGTTTACCCCGGGCAAACGCGGAAGACCTCAAAGACACTCCAATGTTGCTTACTAGTGACACCACTGCTGTAGGCGGTGTGCTCGGACATGAGTGCGCAATATGCCCCTTCTTATGACACTTGAAACATTCCACTTCACTCTTGGACTTCCCCTGAGGTGGGTAAGGACCCTGGCCTTTCTTTAACGGGAAGGGTTTCGACTTGGGATCATAATTGGTAACAGTACTCTTAAATGGATAATTATTTGTGTCATTAATTCGGGGGGGTGGGGTGGTACGCCCCTTGTTACCTGCCTCAGCTCTCTGTGCAGACCCGCACCCACGAATCAATGACAACCTGAGGTCAGCCAACTCAGCCGCCTCCTGCAGAGTTTTTGGTTGCTTTTCATTCAGGTTAAGAGTCAAGTCACTGCCAGTACATTTAAAAAATTGCTCCAACAATACTAATTGCTTCACTGCCTCAAAAGTAGTTGCCTTCTCTGATCTTAACCAATTTTCAAATGCATCTGACAGCTCCCTAGTGTGTTCCTGGAAAGTACTCTCCTTTCTTTTAGGAACAGCCCTAAATTTCAGCCTATAGGTCTCTGGCTGCAACTCATATGCCCTCAGGACAGCCTCTTTCAATGCCTCGTAACTCACACAGGAATCTAGGGGCAAAGCATCATACGCCTTGAGTGCTTTCCCCGTCAAACGCGACGAAACAAGGGCTGCCCACTTCTCCTCGGGCCATTGGTGCTCCTGGCACTTTTTCTCGAACCGGAGAAAAAATTTGGTAACTCCTAACTCATCAAAAACTGGAACCAACTTTAGTAGATGCGACAGGGACTGGTCAGGGGCTAGACCCCCCTGGGCGACCCGGATCTTTGTCACCTCTACACGCGTTTTCTCTAGATCAACATCGGCACAATATCTTTCAGACTCATACTTAAGCTCAGCCTCTCTCTGCTTGAGCTCATACTCACACTTATACTTGAGCTCAGCCTCTCGCTGCCGCTGCTCGAGCTCAGCCTCATGCTTCCGCTGCTCAAGCTCAGCCTCATGCTTTCGCTGCTGAAGTTTGGCGAGTTCGAGCTGAAACAACATCTCGGCAGACAAACCCTGAGGAGGTGGTGCTACTATTGGGGACCCACCCCGTGAATCACCTAGAGGCATACCCAACCGCCAGCGGGCATCGGCCTGCGGGAACATACCCAGCTCCGGAGCCCGAGGGGGCGCCATGATAGGAGTCGAGTGGAATGGGGGCTGGGCAGAAGGTGCCCCAGCTCCAGCTCCACCCGAAACTCCATGCACCCCACCGAGAACCAAGGCAACCAGCTCACTTCTCGACAACCCGCTAGTACCGGACAACCCTAAGACCGTGGCTACACACTGCAGTCCGTACCGGTCTAGCCCCGACACCCGATCCGCCGACACAGGCTCCTCCAAAAAAATCCGAGCATCCTCCTCATTGTTCACCACCCGAACGCCGTTAGACAACTCCACCTTCTCCACCTCCTCGCCTGTCTCTCGCACTGTGCCCTCACTATGTTCAGACCCGTCCAGTGACATGATGGAGTCAACAAAAAAATTCTCAAGTCAAGACAAAAGTAGCCAAACTCTCGCATAGCTTTATTCACAAAAAATATTCGAAGATGTTCTTGAGTGCAATACGAGGTCACCAATAAACTCCAACAAGTTCTATATATCCTCAAAACAATGTCCACTGCCAATAATGCGAGAAATAAATTCAACCCCTAATGGCAATAAGATTTCTCCAAAAAAAAAAAATGCAATATTCAGTTCACTATATTCTGGTCTAAGGTCGCCATTTGTTACGACCGGCACTACGAAATAAACAAAGGCACTCAATATTGGACAAGATGATAGGCTATATCTGCAACAACGGTACGCTAATTCCAAACCCTCGAACTATTACGCCGGTGAACAAAACACTTAAACCCTCCAGAGTTAATCTCCTGGATAACGGGTATCAATTAACTGGGTTTTAGTGCACTTCTACAAAGGCTTTCCGGTGACGGCAAAGCCTACTCACAACAGGAGTACTTTACGATAATTAAAATGTTCTTAAGTAATAACAATGCTTGAATAAACTATAACAAGATTTAATGAAAAAATATATGCTTACGTTAACTTTAGTGTGAGTCTGTACTCAACACTAAACTCTTCAATGCTCTATGAAAACACTGGTAGTCTAGTCCTACAGCAATCAGATATGGAATCTTCTGGAAACGTCTGATGCTCTAAGATGCTCGTTAATATAGAACAGACATAATGCAGGGGCAGGACACCAAAGCGTGTATCTTAAATACACCAATAAGTAGGATACATATATATAACAAGGGAGTGCAACAACTCTGTGACAGCACTAATAATAGCCTCTCAAAACAGTACTTCCTTAGCCAAAGTAACAGCCATACTGGGTTGTGCGCCAAGCATCAACCTAGGCTAAAATAATACGTGCATTCCTAAAGCATACACAGATAAAGTTAATAAACACAATGCTGTCTTTATTACTAATAAAGCCTAGCAGCGGCACAAAAGATACCATCCCAGGACAGCGGCCTCCAATCACAGACCACTACGTCATGAAGAGCAAGCGTCCTATGACGTAGCCAGGCCCGCCGGCCAATCAAGGGCGAGGGAAAGCCCGAGCGAGGGAGGGAGGGAGGCACACGTACATACACACACACACAATACCACCTCTCTCTCCCCACCTCGCTCTTTCTCCTTTAACTTCACTCTGCATATCTTATACTCTATCACTAATATAAAATACTTCCATGTGTCACAGACAAAATAAAGACCACCACTAATTTGGCTGTGACTACATGAATACTAGGAAAGAAAGAACATTGTTCTACGATTATTAAAGCCCATTCCACTGCCCTGGCGAGCGCTAGCGGGTACGAGCACATTCTGGCAAGCTGGCCAGCGTAACAGCTTCTGAAAATGTTGGCCAGCTTCTGAAAATGTTCAAAATCGAAGTTCATTCAATTACAGTTTTATTTGCTAATATACACACAATAACATAATAAGCTGGCATCAGGTTAAATGACATAAAAGTGAAAACACTAATGCTAATGAACAGAAATATGTCGCTACCATATGCAATGAAGTCTGAATGTGTACTTCTATGCGACTTCTTGTGAACATAACAAAGACTAATATTCTTGAAACTATTGTATTAATAATTTGTTGAGTCATATGGAACCTTTAGACATGAATAGAAGCGCCAGAAACATAATGTATCTGCTGTGTGTATCTACTAATCCTCTGAATCCTCAGAATCCGGCTCAAGGTCGGGTTCCTGCTGCTGCACTGCTTGGTTGGTGCAGGTCTGGAGCTTGCACATATCAGTGCATGTGAGACCATTGACCAGGCATGCACAGTCAGGCAGCTTGCAAACCCGTGAACACTTGCAAGCCAGTAGCTCCAACACCACCTCTGGTGCTGGTGCCGAACGCATCCAGAGGATGTTCAGCTTCCTGTCTTCTTCAGTCCAGCCATGCTCACTGGGGCTTGGTACGTTGGCCTTGGGCTCTAAACAGCGTCTCCAGATAGCAGCCTGGAAGTTGGCTCTCTGTGCGTGTAGGAAGAGGCAGTCTCTGCATGGTGGCAGCTGGCTTGACTCTGCTTCCCCTCTCTTTGCACAGAAGAGCTGGTAGCGCCGCTCGTTGACACTGTTGCCCCCTGCGGCGCTGCTTCTGCTCTTGTTGCTCCTGCTGCCAGCATAGATTGCACAGGTGAACTGCTCAAGCTTATCAAAGATCTCATCGCTCAATTCCCAGCATTGGCCCAGCTGCTTGAATGCCTGGTTAGACGGGTCCTTCTTGAGTAGTGTCAGTGCAATTAGCTTGCCTTTACCGGCAAAGCAGCTTACAGAGTCACATCCAGTGAACGCATGCAGGCCAATCAGGCTGGCGCAGACACCCTGCCCTTGACTTCTCCCGATATTGTCTACATCTGCGTATCGGGTGCGAGTCTTTGTTCCAAACTTCTGGTAGATAGAGATATCCATAGTGCTGTGCATGGCAAGGCTAATGATGAAGACATCAGTGTCCTCTGAGCAAATGACGGCTGCCTTGTAGCCATCTCTCGCTGCATGCAGCTTGTGGAGAAGCAGGCGGGTATCAGCCTCTTCTTGTGTCGACTCGAGCTCAGGTACATCCTCCCACTTGTCTTCTGTTAGCTTGAAACAGCTTTGTTCACAGGTGACATAGAGCGCCTTGTCCGGTAACTTCTCTCTGTACTTAGAGAGTTTCCACTCCTCTGTCAATAACCTGATCAGGGAGGTCTTGTTTGAAGATCCAGACAGGAATTTCTCCACTGCTGCACATGATGCCCGCCAGCTAGGTTCTTGTATTGGAGAGAGTTGTCGGCACCTCGGTTGACTCGTTCAGCTTGTTTGATTGAGGTGGAGCGGTAGACATCAAAGACAATATCAATTCTCTTGCTTTGTCCCCCTTCATGAAGGATATTGGTGAAGGCCAGCTCTGCCACCTGTCCAAAAGTTTTGTTGCTTCCATTCAGCTTCTGGACCAAGCCCATCCCGTCAATGATGGTAGCAGATGGGGTTGGGATCTCTTCTGCTGCGGACACATTCTTCTCCAGTTCTCTGGCAAGGGCCGCCTTGTTTGTTTTCCTTAGCGTCCCATCAGTATTTGCCAATGCCCATGGCAGTGGGCCTAGGGGGTAGGCAAGAACATCCTTCATATTTACCTGCCGGCTTTCAGCAACCAAGATCATGTGGCTGAATAAGTTCCTGTCCGCCTTAATAACAATATCCTGCAAATCCTTGCACTTACGTTTGACATTGATGTTGGCGAAAGTCTTCAGGCCTTGCTTCTTCAGTTTGCCGTGGAATTTCTCCTGCTGGTCCTCGTCTAGCCTTGCCTTGAATTCTTGGTATGCCGCTTCTCCTACTGTATGAGCTCTCAGCAGGCCCCTGCTGACTTCAGGAGGCGCTACAGCACCAGTGGACAGGCTGACTAGGTCTTCCTCGTCCGGAGACATGGGGTTGAGCCCACTATTTTCCATCAGGTCTGTCAGGGTCTCTACATCCTGCTCATCCTTCTTCTTCCTTTCAGTTTGAAGGCCTAAGAGGATCTCCACCATGTCTAGGTAGGTCACCCAAAATGCTGCGAGTCCACTGCCGCGTCTGAGAACCTCAAGGTATTCCTCGAAGAGATCCAAGATACGTGTGCAAGAGGGGTTCTTGAGGATCTGCTCCAGACCATTTTGAGAGATGTCCTTGGCAAAGATGTCAATGACTCGCAGAGACTCCTCCAGATGTACCATGTCGTCGATGTTTGTCGTTTCTAGCCAGCGCAGGAATCCCTTCCACACTAAGCGCAAAAGGGCTTCATAGACCAGCTTGTGCAGTCGTACTGCTCGGTTGTATTTCCTGCCATCCATGATGCCCGCGACTGAGCCTTGTGCAATGACCCACAGACTCAACACACAGTTCACGGAGCCCGGCATCTTGAAAACGCTTCCCGATGGTTGCTAGAAGAGTGCAGATGGTATGAAAAGCACCCATCCTGATGATGATGTTGCGGAACTGGTCAGGGTGCTTCCAGGTGATCTCGACAGCCTTTGCATATAATGCCTGGTCAAAGACGCAGACAATCTTCGTCAGGCCCAGTGACTGCTGGATGCTGAGTGACTGCTTGAGAACCTCATTGACTGTGGACATCTGTGTGGCAGGGGCATTGATTGTGGGAAGGTAGCCGACGTTGTCAGGGGTGACTGCCACCTCCTCTCGGGTCATGATGTTGAAGCCGGTCCAGCTGCTCACTGACTGGTCTTTCTCTTGCATCATGCGGCCCAGCATCCAAACAAGATTCTTCTGCCTGGCAAGCTGGGTCTCCACGTCAGCAACAACTTCAGCGGTCTTGCTCATGGGTGGGCCTGCCCGTTGCCCGGTGTTGTACGTTGGCAGCATCAGCGGAAGTGCATCAATGCTCCTCTTCTTTGTTCGGGCCACAGTAGGCCTGGGTTGGGCAGGGACCAGGTCTGTCGGCTTTTCCTGCACAGCAATGCCATTCACCCTGTGCGACGTACCTTCGCCACTCAGCGTCTCTTCTAGACGGTCGATGTTGTCCCAAGCCAAGGTTGTGAAGACACCGGGAAAGATGTTGCTTGGCATATGGATTTCTGTGAATATACAGTTTTTTGTTTTTAGCCTCTTAGTCGTCAATATATAACATTTGAAGAATAATAAGAATACTATTTAAAAGATGAATCATCACCCTACAATCTCATCTCTATGGCATTTTATCGAGAAATTACTTGTTTTAGAGTTATTGGACGAAATATGGCTGGGAAACTCAATTTTTTCAATTTTGATGAAAACATGCCTTCAACTTTCGGCTTCATTTGCATAAAAACTATGACATATATAGCAAAAATGCATGGAGACAAACCTGTGCAGAATTTAATTTACTAAATCCTTAGTCAATATACCCTTTATGCCTACGATGCACCGTTTCATAAAAAAAACGGAAAATATGAAAAAAATTAGCCTATGAAAGTGGGTTTTTCAGAAAAATAAACCATAAAGCTACCAACATGGAAAGGCTATCATACATTATTTTACTTCTATTGATGCAACAAACAAAATGGCACAAGTATAGTTTTGCCACCTTGGGTGGTACCGATATCTGGTCCGGCCCATCGACCGGTATATATATATACTGTATATATATATATTAAATATGTTTATACTCACAGCCGGACTTGAACCACCGACAGTCAGAAAAAGTGCCCATACTTTAATCCACTATACCACATCGTGATAGAGGATACTAGTGTGTAGTGTATTAAAGCATAGACACTCGTCCTGACTGTTGGTGGTTCATGCCCGCCTGTGAGTATATATATATATATAATATATACATATATATATATATATATATATATATATATATATATATATATAATTACATTTATGATCACATTGAATATTAACCATTGGAATATTTAGCCACAATAAGGTCAGCGTAACACTATTTTGTAGCATTTTGAATATGGTGTAATTAAAATTTAAAATATATATAAGAAAGAAATAGTGACCATAATCTGTGACCGTCACCATTCACCTTGACCTTTGAATAACAAAAACACAAAATTTGGACAAGCGTTGCATTGACCAACCGAATTTGCCAGCAAAATATGGTGACGATACGTAACCCGTTCGGTACAGTTCTGTCGGTTTCATTTCATGTTGGATATTAAGATGATTTTATTTAGTTTATGAAGGGCCTTCATAAAATTAGCAGGCTTTCAACTATCTTAATTAACCCATTTTACTACCACAGATCCTTCATAAGCTCCACAAAATATATATATATATATATATATATATATATACATATATATATATATATATATATATATATGGAGTATATATCACAAATACACGTGGAATTTGGATCCTACGACTAGGTATGAATTGAAATATATTCGCCTAGTGGGTTTCCCTTCTCCTTAACATAAATAGGATAGAGGGTTGAGTGTCTTTTAGACTGCCGTGGTGTAGTTGATTAAAGGGTCGGCTATCGTCCTGACGGTCGGCGGTTCGAACCCCACTGAGATATTAGAAACATATATACTGTATATATACTGTATATATATATACATAATATATATATATATGATTGAAATATGTTATCTAAGTAAAATGCAACTAAAAGTTGTCAGCTTATCAAAAATTTAGTATTTTTTTATGATGAAGGTTAACTTTTGACCTTGGCCTGTGACCTTGACCTTTATGTAGGATTACATTTTTGTTTGCTTTGATGTAACCCTAGAAAATCAAATAAATGTGTCAAATTTCATTAAAGAGCATCAGTTAGTTTCAGAGGTATTAAAAAAATAGTTGACCTTGACCTTTGACCTTCATCTTGACCTTCATGATGTCTGAAAATTGAACACTTTAATTTTCGCTTAAAGCACAACTGTCTCAACGAAGTTTGTGAAATTTACATGAATAGTAAAGAAATTAGCATATTGACCTTATATTTGACGTTGACCTGTGACCTTGACCTATCAAATAGAATTATGCTTATTCTTGTATGACCTTGGTCTAGGCATTCCGAATATGCATGATATGCCTAATGAGAATCTTACATTAAATAGGAATTACTAGTAAAGATCATATTTCGACCTTTGACCTTGACCTTCGACCTTATCATTTCTTATCGAGGATTTAGTTAGCTTAACAGCAATGTTCATATTAACTAGCAGTATGACTGGTGTAATTTGTATAAAAACCTATTGATTACAAATAATGATCATATACTGTGACCTTGACCTTTGACCTTTAACTTCAAATAAAATACATATATATGGATGGTCGTTGCATTGATCAGCTTAATTTGCCTGTATAATTTGGTGACAATACATTAAACAGTCTTGGAGGAGTTTAGGGAAAATTTCAAATACTCTTGTTTTGACCTTGACCTCTGACCTTAACTATTACAATATTTATGTGAAATTTTATATATATAATATTTAAGTAAAAAGCCATAACACAGCCAGTTTTCAAATATTTGAGTAATTTTTGTTTAATAAATAATAAAAGTTGACCTTTGACCTTGACCTTTATATAAGAGTACATTTTTGTTTGCATTGACAATGCCCATTAAAATCAAATATGCACGCGTAAATTCATTAAAACCAATTAGTTAAGTTTCATATACACTGTAGGCTATCAATAGAATAATTGACCTTGACCTTTGACGTTTATCTTGACCTTTATATGTCTCGACATTTATTATTTTCCTTTTCACTTAAAGTGCAACTATCTTACCAAATTTTGTGAAGTTTGCATGACAAGTAAAAAAAATAGCATATTGACCTTTTATTTGACCTTGACCTGTAACCTTGACCTTTCATATGAAATTTAATAGTTTCATGCATGACGTTGGCCTAGGTATTCCGAATATGCATGGTAAGCCTAGTGAGAATTTAAGTTAGTATAAGAAATACTAGTAGAAAACCTATTTTGACCTTTGACCTTGGTCTTTGACCTTACCCTTTAGAATATATATCTAAAATTTTGGCAATACGATATCAAGGTAAGCAGTAACTTGTATAGTGAAAATGAAGACATTTGAATAAAAAAAAAAAAAAATAGTAAACATTGACCTTAGACCTTGACCTGTGACCTGGACCTTTATGTATGATTTTTTTTTTTTTTTTTTGTATTGACATTGCCCTGGACAATCAAATAAGCATGCCTAATTTCATTAAAAAGCATCAGTTAGTTTCATATATATTAATAGAATAGTTGACCTTGACCTTTGACCTTTATCTTAAACTTTATGATATGTGTCCAAATGTATTTTTTTCCTTTTAATTTAAAGTGCAACTATCTCACCAAATGTTGTGAAGTTTGCAAGAAAAGTAAAGAAAACAGCATATTGACCTTTTATTTGACCTTGACCTTTCTTATGGAATTGTATAGTTTCTTGTATAACCTTGGCCTAGGTATTCCAAATATACATGGTAATCCTAGTGAGAATCGAACAGTTAGTATAAGAAATACTAGTGAAAAACTTATTTTGACCTTTGCCCTTGGCCTTTAACCTTACCCTTAAGAATATTTCCCTAAAATTTGGTCAACACGATATATAGGTTACCAGTAACTTGTATAGTGAAAATAAAGACATTTGAGTAAGAACTAAAAAATATGAAATATTGACCTCATTTTTAACCTTGAACCATTAACCATTAAATTAAATGGAACATTTTTTTGACTGACCTTTGCATCGACCAAATAAATATACCTGTGAAATTTGGTGAAAATCCATCGAACGGTCTAGGAGTTTTCGGACAGAGAGACGGACGACGACGACGACGACGGACGCCGACAGACAAGCTGAATGGTGGTGCACAGTATACGGGTGGGATCTGTGTGCGCAATACCACTCTTCTTCGCAGAGTTGATAATGTTTCTAATGAACATATAAATAAAGTAGGTGTGCAGTTTTTGCACTACCAAAAAAATAAATAAAAAAAATGCATACGCAACTCTGCGACCTAGAATTCTGCAAGTAGTATTTGAATCTCTTAGGTGAAATAGGTTTATATGCAATTTATATATATATATACTGTATATATATTAAATGTTTTTATACTCACAGCCGGACTTGAACCACCGACAGTCAAAACAAGAGCCTATACTTTAATCCACTATACTACGGCGTGATAGAGGATACTTGTATGTAGTGGATAGACACTCGTCCTGACTGTTGGTTGTTCATGTCCGCCTGGGAGTATATACTGTATATGTATATATATAATTACATTTATGATCACATTGAATCTTAACTATTCAAATATTTATGTATAATAAGGTTAGTGTAACACAATTTTGTAGCATTTTGAATATTTATTACGAATAGTGATCATATAGGCCTATTGTGACCTTGACCTTTGACATAAAATAAAATACATATATTTGGATGATCGTCGCATTGACCAACTGAATTTGCCTGTATAACTTGGTGACAATACATTAAACAGTCTAGGAGGAGTTTAGGGAAAATGACAAATACTCTTGTTTTGACCTTGACTTCTGACCTTATCTATTACAATATGTATGTGAAATTTGATACATATATAATATTTAAGCAATATGCCATAACACAGCCAGTTTTCCAAAATTTGAGTAATCTTTCTTAATAAATAATAAAAGTTGTCCTTTGACCTTGACCTGTGACCTTGACCTTTATGTAAGAGTACATTTTTGTTTGCATTGACATTGCCCATGAAAATCAAATAAGCATGCGTAATTTCATTAAAGCCCATTAGATAGTTTCATATATATCAATAGAATAGTTGACCTTGACCTTTGACCACTATCTTGACCTTTATATGTCTCGACATTTATTATTTTACTTTTCACTTAAAGTGCAATTATCTCACCAAATGTTGTGAAGTTTGCATGGAAAGTAAAGAAAATAGCATATTGACCTTTTATTTGACCTTGACCTGTGACCTTGACCTTTCATATGGAATTGTATAGTTTCTTGCATGACCTTGGCCTAGGTATTCCAAATAAACATGGTAAGCCTAGTGAAAATCTAACAGTTAGTATAAGAAAAACTAGTAGAAAAACTATTTTGACCTTTGACCTTACCCTTTAGAATATGTATCTAAAATGTGGGCAATACGATATCAAGGTTACCAGTAACTTGTATAGTGAAAATGAAGACATTTGAGTATAGAGTAAAATAAATAGTAAAAGTTGACCTTTGACCTTGACCTGTGACCTGGACCTTATGAAAGAGTTTTTTTTTTTTTTATTGACATTGCCCCGGAAAATCAAATAAGCATGCCTAATTTCATTAAACCCATCAGTTAGTTTCATATATATTAATAGAATAGTTGACCTTGACCTTTGACCTTTATCTTGACCTTTATGATGTGTCCAAATGTATTATTTCCTTTTTATTTAAAGTGCAACTAGCTCACCAAATTTTGTGAAGTTTGCAAGACAAGTAAAGAAAGTAACATATTGACCTTTTATTTGACCTTGACCTGTGACCTGTGACCTTGACCTTTATTATGGAATTGTATAGTTACTTGTATGACCTTTGGCCTAGGTATTCCGAATATACATGATAAGCCTAGTGAGAATCTAACAGTTAGTATAAGAAATACTAGTGAAAAACTTATTTTGACCTTTGACCTTGACCTTTGACCTTACCCTTAAGAATCTTTACATACAAATTTGGTCAATACGATATATAGGTTACCAGTAACTTGTATAGTGAAAACGAAGACATTTGAGTGAAAAGTAAAATAAATAGTAAAAGTTGACTTTTGACCTTGACCTGTGACCTGGACCTTTATGTATGATTTTTTTTTCTTTTTTTTTTTATTGACATTGACCCGGAAAATCAAATAAGCATGCCTAATTTCATTAAAACCCATCAGTTAGTTTCATATATATTAATAGAATAGTCGACCTTGACCTTTGACCTTTATCTTGACCTTTATGATATGTGTGTCCTAATGTATTATTTTGATTTTCATTTAAAGTGCAACTATCTCACCAAATTTTGTGAAGTTTGCATGAAAAGTAAAGAAAATAGCATATTGACCTTTTATTTGACTTTGACCTGTGACCTTGACCTTTATTATGGAATTGTATAGTTTCTTGTATGACCTTCGCCTAGGTATTCCGAATATACATGGTAAGCCTAGTGAGAATCTAACAGTTAGTATAAGAAATACTAGTGAAAAACTTATCTTGACCTTTGACCTTGACCTTTGACCTTACCTTTAAGAATATTTACCTAAAATTTGGTCAATATGATATATAAGATACCAGTAACTTGTATAGTGAAAATTAAGACATTTGAGTAAGAACTAAAAAATATGAAATATTGACCTTATTTTTAACCTTGACCTTTGACCTTAACCTTTAAGTTAAATGGAATATTTCTTTTTGAGTGACCTTCGCATTGACCAAATTAATATACCTGTGAAATTTTGCAAAAATCCATCAAACGCTCTAGGAGGAGTTTCCGGACAGACAGACAGACGGACGACGACGACGACGACGGACGACGACGACGACAGACAGGCTGGCTGGTGGTGCACAGTATACGGGCGGGATCTGTGTGCGCGATACCACTCTGCTTCGCATAGTTGATAATAACACACAGAGAGGATAAGTCTCAAATCACAAGAAATAAAGTCCTGAAGTAAATATACAAAGCTCTCAAATATGGCTCAAATACAAGTAAATAATAGTTACTGCGATCTTGGAAACGTAGTACTGATAAGTTTGGAAAATAGGACAATATTTAATCTCAAAACGAACAATAAGTTAATGCAACTCGAATAAGTGTTTAAACTGTAATAACTTAATGAGTAATAAGTATAAAAGATAATTTCATAAAAGCATAATAATTATATTAGTCAACTATACGTGACTGAGGAAGCAATTAACTCTGCGACTGAACTTTCACTATTGGATCTGTACCCAAATGATATGTAAGGCATAAACTCAGATCTGACGAAGTGTTCAAGATTTACGTGTAAGTGTATGTCTTTATAACCGGACAAATATATACATATATATTTCCAAGCCGAAGAATACAGGAACCTGAATTCGAGGAAGTATGTAAATATTTTCCGTACGATAGAGTGTGTACTGTTCTCCCGAAACAGAGTAACGGATAACAAGTAAATAAGGGAAGAATGGAAAATCTTCTATTTGACGTTAATATATGAACCTTGACATATCTAAGTCTAAACCCTCATTGTAATAATTGTTACTATTACGAACTAGGAAAAGCACTTAAAGGATTTCGTAGAGAGTGGGAGCACTGGAAGAACGAATTTGGAGCACACTGGTTGAGGCATGGGTTGTCTTGTTTCTTGACTACAGGGATAATCACACTTCCCAGCTAGGTTCAGGCCCAAACAATTCCAGGATACGTTCTGCCCTGCTCTTTCGTGCCCTCGTCTTAGTGCGACTCACAATATCACTATCCATGCTGAACCTGGGGAATGGAACTAAAGGATCCCCTACACTCGGTAAACATAAAGTCTTTCCGGGCGTAGGTGGACAGTTAAGTTTGTTACTATTCTGAATCTTGATAGAGTACTTTGATACAAATCCAGGCTTAGGTAGCTTTGGCAGATTTGCACTACTTGTACCGAGTTCTTCTGTTACGAACCTTTCGTGGAATGATAGTAAGGCTAGTGATTCAATCTCTGTCCCACTTTTGTTGGTGCAGTCAGAGGTCAAATCAAAATGCCTACCTTGTGTTTGATTATGCGGCTCGATCTTGGTTCCACTTATGTTGGTGCGGACCCTGATTGAACTATCCTCTGTCCCACTTTTGTTTTTGCAGCCAGAGAATAAAGAATTTCTTCTTCACAATAACCGATACTATTCTTTCTCCTTTCTAACATAGGAGTTTCGAGATCAGAACCAAAGTATGGTTTAGCCCGAAGGCTGATTGCTTGACTCTACTCTGTTCAGCGTGCATATAGTGACTCTTTAGTCTGCGTTGTCCTGGATAAGTGATTCCAGGGCAACAATATGCTAGGTATTTTCGGCTTTGTTTTCAATCAGGGAGCCAGAAGCACTGGTGATAACTTGTATATTATGTGCACTTATCAGTTGTGCATTCGGGGACATTGATTTGACACTTGAATTGGTGGAACTGGGGTAGATATTGATGTTAGAACTTAATGGTGATATCTCCACTTTTGGCCTATTAATTTCACTTGGCTGTGTTGATACATGAATGATCGGCATTGGTCGTAAGTAATTTTCTATGGTGCACTGGTTTGGATCAATATTGCTGTTAACGTTACATGATGCAGGATGTTGTGGTTGTTGTGGGAACTCGGTTTGAAATGGCGTGTGGGGAAAATTTCTCGTAAGTTTGAAATAGCTCCCCCTCGTAGGTACATTTTCTTTGGTGCGATCCACGTATTTTCTATTCTTTCGCACTTTTAATCGTGTTGCAGGTTGCAGAGTGAATGCTGGTTGATTGCTACTGGTGCACTGGTAGGAGGCGGTTGTGTGGTGATCAGCTGGTTGTTTGGGCATTCGTGGTTGTGGGAACTCGGTTTGGAATGGCGTGGAGGGAAGATCTCTCGGAAGTTTGAAATAGTTCCCCCTCGTATATACATTCTCTTTGATGTGGTGTCTTTCTTCGGTCCCCGTGCTGGATTTTGGCTGAATAGGATTGCAGGTGCTTATGCTAGCAATCCTAGCTTGTTGTTCTTTTCGCCTTTTGGCTGCCGGAATTAGTTGTGGGAATCTCGGCTGCAAATTTTTCTCTCCTCGCATCTTAGTAATAAATATCAACATTGAATCAGGATTTGGGATATGTATGGAAATAAATCCTTATGTTAGTTCTTAGACTAAAAGATATTTATATTAGGTAGAACAATATTATTACTATCAAATACACAATCATCTATCATGGGAATGGTCTCACTAAAACATTGGAGTCTGGTTTCTGAAGAATATATATTACACAATTTGTCTTAAGCCCGGTTCCCATGAGCCGTTTTCCATGCCGTTTTTCGGCCCATACAAAAAAATGGGACATCAGAGTGACGTCACTTACAGGCATGCTGGCCGTACGTAGTGTGAACCGGGAAACCGTCTACCAAAATCTGGACCGGACAAAAAGATGAATTCGATTAATATTTTTCGGGTCCGCACAAGAAGTCTGTTCCGTACTTTGAACATTGAATTGAAATGTGTGTAATATTTTCATGTCAATTTTCATTACATTATAGTTAATATCGCATAGTAATATACGCTATATGTATAATTTTAATGGCAACACAAATATTAAGGCAGTAAATACGTTACTCTATTGACCGTGTACCTGGCAGCCGTCGCGGCACCACCAAAGTTAAAACGTTGTACTCCTTAATTCACGCGCCTCCAGATACAGATAATAAACGCCTAGATTATAACTACAGAACAACAACATGTTTCTCCAATAAAATGTCTATTCCCTTCTACAGTGCATATAATTATGTCCAGGTACCGTTGCCCACATGAGTTGTTTATAATCGTGATCTGATGTATGAAAGTAAATTATAGTAGGCTTATACGAATGAATTGCGAGTGCGGTTTCTTTTAATTATCAGATTACTAATCATAAGAGTTAACCACTACACTCGTAATTCAATGATGTGCACTATATTTCCATGAACATGGTCACGGAGAGGAACAGAACTTATATAAATATGTTGGTAACTGCAGGCTACGTGATAGCTTGGTTTTGATATAATTTCCTAGTTAATATGCATTGAATTACGGTGGTGGTTCATCTTCATTCAAAATTAGGAAATAAACACCAAGAAAGATCGTTTCTCAGTCCATGTAGACGATCGTCTAGTAGTAGTTTACCTTATGCCAGAAAAGTATGTTCCACACCCCAGAGTCCGGACTCCGGCCCGCACTCTGGAATGCGGCCCGCATTTCCTTTCAACTTTAGTTTTCCGGGTCCGATTTTTGTATGTGACGTCACAGGCCCGAAAACGGACCCGCAAAAGACGGCTCATGTGAACCGGGCTTATTGCCTGCGCGTCTTAACAGAATGTGTGTTTTCCTTCTATGCCCGGCATGACTTCTCGACCGCGTAGGACGGATAACTTATCAAAAATAACTTTAGTGAATAGTATTATGTCGGATGTTGGGGTGTCTAAATTATATCCAGCTATCAAATACCTTTTGTTATGTTGACGCCAGTGTTGAACTATAACAATTAGAATATTGAATAGGGTAGGTCAAGGACAGAGTCGTGTGTATTGTTTTCCCTAACGAAATTTAAAAAAAAAAAAAAAAATTTGAGTGAGGGACGCAAAAGGCAGAACTGCCTGTAGCGAGTGCCTCCCCCAGAGTTGAAAGGTTGACAGGGCCAAAATCAAGGGGCGTTCGAGCCAAAATGCCTAGACACACAGAGTTTGAAGCAATTTAAGTCATAGGAAGAGGGAAAGACTGATTCTGGGAGAGAGTTCCAGAGCTCAGCTGCTGAATAGAAGAAAGTTTGAGAGTAACGTTTCACTCTTGGGTTGGAGAGTTGCACAGAGTAGGGGTGGGATTGTGTTGCAAGACGGGTACCACGTGCCCTCCGTAGAGGAGGTGGCATACACTAGCAAATCTCTGAGGAACACTGATTATTATAGTAGAGATAGAATAGCGAGAGAGATGCAACATTGCGGCATAGAGAGAGAGATTGCAGAGAGTTGGTGAATGGATGGGAGTTAATGATACGAAAGGCCTTCCTTTCAACTTTGTCTAGGAGAGCAGTGTGAGAGGAACCTCCCAAACATGTGAACAATACTCAATACAAGGACGCACCGTGCCCCTGTATAGAGCAAGAAGCTGTGCACAAGTAAAGAACCCCTTGAGGCAGTTGAGCACACCCAGCTTCTGAGAGGCTGCCTTAGCAATACTGGTAATATGGTCCTTCCAAGTGAGAGCAGAAGAAAAAAAGACATCAAGAATATTGAGAGAAGATGAAGGATTGATTTTTGTATTGTTGAAGTATAAGGGAAAGTCCTCTGGGAGTTCTGAACGGGTAGTAAAATGGAGAAATTGGTTTTGGGAAGCATTAAAGGTAACAAGGTTTTCTCTGCCCCAATTGAAAATAGTAGTTAGATCAGCGGATAAGTGTTTTATGGCTTCAATATATTTGCCTTTGAGGAATTGCTGGCTGGGGCGTTCTTGAAATCTAGTTGAGTAGTGTAAGGTAGAGTCGTCTGCGTATGAATGGATGGGACTGGAGGTACAGTTGAGAAGATCATTTATGAAAATTAGAAATAGAATTGGAGATAGGACAGAACCCTGAGGAACACCCAAGTTGATAAGATGAGGAAGTGAACGATGGCCGTCCACAACTGCAGCTATGGAACGATCGGAAAGGAAGTTAGAGACAAAGGCACAGATGGAGGGATAGAAACTGTCCATACTCAGTATACTCTATTTAGTATGAACAGTCTCGATGCTACGTAATCTGGGTTAATGCAGCGCTACGTATCTTTCCGTAGTCTTAAGATGAATGCTTCCGTAACCTTATGTTGAACGTTCCATAATTTTGGAAAGAATATGTTTTTCTGTAGTTGAATATGGGCAAGTATCGTAGGAATATAATTCCCATATATTAATGTATTACTTATTTTTATTGTTCCTATGTATCTCATTGTATAAGGATGGGATACATTTTCCGTACACTATGCGCGTGCGCGGACGGTCATGAGAGACTCAACAACGAGGCTCTCGGCCTCACTCTCCACCCAATCTCCGTCCCAGACACACGCTAAGCTTCTTCTTCATTTTGTCTCATATTTAGGTGTTTTCGCTTCACTTCCATCTCATCCTCATAGTCACATCATCTTAATTAGTTATCATGAAACTTTAACATAAATACCATATATATCTTAGCCTATTCTAGTCACTTTTCTTAGCCTATTCCTTATCCCACTAACAACTTCAGTTCACCCTAGCCTACCTTCCGCCATCTTCACTATCACCATCTGAGTTGTCATCATAGTAAGGTAAAATTGATATGTGCATTATTCTAAATTATTAATTATACAGTCCACTTCATCTAAATTAACCACATATTTGGTCCTTCGACCTTTCGGTAGTTTACCCCACTTTTGGTGTGTTTTTTCGGCGGTTGGTGGTGGCCTAGTGTATTAGTGGGGGCTTCCCGGTGGTGAGACTTTTGCTGTACTTCATGGCCCAGGGCTTTTGGCCTCATGGATTTTCCGGCGGTAGTGGATAGGCCTATCTACCCGGGGGGCTATTAAGAAGGTGGCGATTTTGGGCCACTCATACTTGCGCGATTTATACGTTGACCACCCTGTGTACAGGCCCTTCTTCTCCGTCACTCCTCTGGCCGCCCCAGGTGCCCGCGTCAGCACCTTGAGGAACTCAAGCGCCTGGAGTAAATTTCTGGCTCTAAAACCCGACTTGACCCTTTTTTGTGATTGGAGGCAATGACATATCGAGCAGGGTGAGTCCAAGGGAGGTAGCAGAAGGGATCGAGGTGCTGGCTGAGGAGGTGGTGCGTCGCACGGGTGGCGAAGTGCGGGTGATTGGGGTAAAAAAGAGGCAAGCTCCATGAGGGGTCTCGGCAGCGGAGTTCAACCGCATAAGGAACGCTGTCAACCGCTGGTTGAAGCGCCAAATCCCTTTCACCCGAGAGCGGTATTCGTCCATGAACACCTCAGAGGCCGACTTCGGTCCCAACGGAGTCCACCTAACACCTAACGCATCGGAACGCTTGTTCACTGAGATCTTAACCACATGTCGCCAGATCTTTGGCCGGGATGAGGCGGCGCTCTTGGACAGGGCATACGATGAGATGTTTGCCCATCTTGAAAATAGAGTAGATGATCAAAATCAATACAGTATAGAGTAATAAACTTCTTCAAAGCCAGTACAGTATTCAATAAATTATTTAAATGTTTAATTTAACCAGTATACACTTTTTCGGGCTTAACTATTTTGTATTAACACTCATTTAAGCCTATAATATATCATCACAATTAATTGGCATTGCATTAGATTAAATTATACATACTGTACTGTAAATTAACTTCTTCAAAATTTAAGGTTATCTAATCTAGATCAAATTATACTGTAAAATAACTTCTTCAAAACTTAAGGTTATTCGATCACAAATCTTTTCTAAAATTACTCTCGTCGTATGGCCTGAAGGCAAGGTCAGTATGATAGTTGATAGGTTGAGTGTGGGTTGAACCAACCCAAATTTTCTTTGTGACTATTTTTTTTCTTGTGTACAATTTCCACACAAATAATTAAAATGTTGGTACCCATTGAGTTTTTGCCTACTTAAAATACCCTGGCTCTCTCTCTTAAAATCATAGAATCTTAAATTGATTATAAATTAATATCGGTACCTTTTTTTGACATCTAAAGACTTTTGGCCTATTGTACTTTAATTTCCCTCCCGGCTCTTCTTAAATTGTTTTGAATTAATACTAAATTTTCTTAATCTAAAATCAAAACTATTACTTAATGAGTTAAATTTAATGTCTCCAGACTGCTAGTCTACATTTTCGGGCAAATTCTTACTCCGCATTTCGTGAGGGTGTTTTATTTTCAGCTCGCGATTTAATTTAACGGAATAATATTGTCTGCAACTTATTCGGATTGGCATTTATAATTTAAATAGAGATCGCTAAATTTCCCTTTCTCATAGCATCATGGCTGTGTCTTTACAACGGCGTCGGGCTGGGCTTAAGGGCTCGTTGACGGTCTTGACCTCGGAGATCGATGAATTCCTTGACTCGGCGTCTAGGGTAGAAGTGGAGGCCAGGTTGCTCAGCATTCAAAAACAAATTGACAAGTATGAGGTCACACAGGAGGGCCTGGCCGACCTTTACGAGACAGACGCCGAATATGTCAAGGAATTGAGAAAGGATACCCTATATTTGGAGGGCATGCAAGTAATCGTCGCCACACTGAAGGGAATCTTGGTTCCAGAGGTCAAGAAGGAGTCGGCTCGACCCGAGCCGAAGAAGTCAACTGTCAAATTACCACATCTTACTCTTCCGAAATTTGAGGGTGATGCAATGCTGTGGTTGGGGTTTTGGGAAATGTTTAAATGTACCATACATGATAATCCCGATCTCACAGATATACAGCGATTCACCAATCTTAAGGGTCAGCTTCTGGGTGATGCGCATAAGTTAGTCGAAGGATTTATTGTCGAGAACGCGAGTTATGCCCCAGCAGTGGAGCTCCTGCAAGAAACATATGGACATCCAGATCGCATCAAGGCAGCTTATGTTACACAATTTAATCAACTAGCTTCACCCAAATACCAAACTGCTGATCTGAAGAACTTCTACGCAAATACGGAGAGTGTGATGAGGTCAATCATAAGCCATGGCATTTGTTTGGAGGAATTTTGTGTGGTGACTCTTGTCAACAAATTACCATCACCACTAAAGGAGACTATAAAACGGGAAATGGGAGACTTGAGCCTGGATTATAAGAAATTTATCCATTGCTTCCAGGCTGAAGTGTACAACTTGGCAGGTCAAGATAAAGTGGCAGGTACACCAATGGCTACTGCAACATTTACCGCCCAGAGTGAAAGCAGGAAATTTAACTGTGTCTTGTGTAGTGGCACAATCATTTATGGTACAAGTGTTTGAAGTATAAAACAGGGCCTCTTAAAGTGAAAAGAGCCCATCAACTACGTCTCTGCACTGGGTGCTTGTCAAGAGAGCATGGCCATTCAGGTTGTACTAACCCTAACATTAGAAGCTGCAAGTTTTGTAAGGGCAAACACTTTCATTCCCTATGTACACAAAAACAAGGAAGGAAAGTAGACCAGCGGAGGATAACAACAAGAGAGAGTATACTGCTGCTACTTCAACTACAATGTCCGTTGCCACAGGTAGAAATACAGTAATCCTGCCTACCGTACAGCTGCCGGTAAAGGGTAAGGATAATAATAAATGTGTCAAAATCAGATCGCTACTCGATCAATGTTTTCAGAGGACCTTTGTGAAGTGTTCTGTTCTATCTTCCCTTTCCTACAATTCTAAAGGAACTGAGGAGTTATGTCTTCACGGATTTACCGGAAAACAAGCCTCTAGGTAATATAACGTTGTGGCACTGCATTACAAACACAGAGGTAAATATCATCAACTAGACGCAATAGTATATATTTGATGAATTACCAGAACATAAGGGTGAACTTAGCCTAAAGTCTAAACTGGTTAGTTTACATGTAAAGGCATAAAATTAGCCGATCCTCATGCAACGGACACAGATCAGTTGGAGCTGCTCATCGGTGCGGATCACTACTACGACATAGTGCGACCTGGGTATAAATGGTCAGGTAGCCTAATTCTGCTTCCTACCTAGTACGGGTATGCCATAAGTGGTTCATATGTGGCACAGAATACCAGCTCCAGCACTGAAGTAATTAATGTATTGAAAGTAGCAGTGACACCAATGGACGAATACATGTCCACTGGTAATATTCCACCATGCAAAAATGACATAAATATTTTGTGGGATAGATCATATTGGGATAACCCCTAAGGAATACTCACAAGTTGAGCGTCAAGCACTATCGTCATATGAGGATACAGTTACCTACGATCCTGACAGCCAACAATACAAAGTGAGACTGCCCTGGAACAATTACAAGGATCAGCTGCCAACTAACAAGGGTTTGGCCATAGGCCGCCTTCGGGGTCTTCAGAGAAGATTCATCAAAGAACCTGACTTTTGCGAGGAATACTCAAAAGTCATAAAGGAGCAGGTGTCCCGTGGGTTTATAGAAGAGGTGCCTTTTGACAATTCAGATACCGAACATTACTTGGCTCATCATGGAGTTGTCAAGGAGAGCAAAACTATGCCAGTGCGTATCGTCTTCGATTGTTCAGCCAAGGTGAGTGATCGTCAGCCTAGTCTTAATGACTGCTTGCATACTGGACCTTCACTGGTACCAGACTTGGCGCAGGTTTTGCTTCGGTTTAGACTCGATAAATATGCCTGGGTGTCTGATATCGAGAAGGCGTTTCTGATGTTAAAACTCCATGAGGACGACCAGGACTATACTCGGTTTATGTGGCCAAAATGTCCACGGCAGCTAGATTCCCCCCTCATTTGTTATCGGTTCCGGGCGGTATTATTTGGCGCTACATGTTCCCAATTCCTTTTAAACGACACCATTTTAAAACACTTGTCAAATGTCAATGCAGATCCGCAGGTTATTCAGCAGATTCGGTCGGGGCTATACATCGACAATTTACTGGGTACAGGAAATTATGAAGATCTCCTGGTTGATACCTATGGTGAGGTCCGGGAAATAATGAATGATGCCCATCTACATTTGCGTGAATGGGCGACAATTAGTTCTGTTCTGCGGACTGTACTGCAACATGATGGAGTGGCGGCTCTACAGCAGGAACATGTGAGGGTGCTAGGGTTGCTTTGGGAGACAAACACAGATACCCTCTCATTCGGTGTTCAGTGCACACAATGTTCGCCGATTACAAAACGGATTTGCTTGAGTATGACGGCTAAACTTTTTGACCCCTTGGGGATAGTTCTACCGGTGTCGATCAAATCAAGATTATTCCTTCAGCAATTATGGAGGATAAAATTAGATTGGGATGAAGTTTTGACAGGCGATCTGGTTCGGGAGTGGGAAGACATTATTTCAGATCTTAGTCTCTGTAAGGGTTTTCATTTTCCTCGGAGATTAGTCATAGATCAACCGGTTTCCATTCATGCCTTCTCAGACGCTAGCAAGGTCGCTTACGGGACTGTCATTTACTTTGTTGACACAGGTGGCAGCCGTCTAGTCATGGCGAAGGCGAAAGTCGCCCCAATCAAATCCCTTTCCATCCCAAAATTAGAGCTAACTGCAGTTCTGTTAGCTGCTAGACTCGTTCACTTTATCGAGGAAACTTTTAAACATTTGCTAAACATCTTGGAGACAGTTATATGGAGTGACAGCCAAATTACGCTCTATTGGTTACACAGCCGAAAGAAGCTACCAGTGTACGTCACCAACCGTGTCAATGAGATTCATACCCTGCTCCCAACCGCACAGTTCCGGTTTGTGTCTACCAAGGAGAATCCAAGTGACTGCATTACTCGTGGTGTGTCTGCTAAATTTCTCCAATCTTCTGCATTGTGGTGGAATGGCCCATGCTGGCTTGATAATCCTGACGAATGGCCAGAGAATATAGATTTGAGCGAGCAACACACTGCTATTGTGGCACCGGTAATTGACTCGGTACCTAAAGCAAACACACGGTTATGGGACTGGGATAAATTCAGCAGCTATGAGAAGCTACAACGTGTTACAGCATGGGTGATACGCTTTGTACAAAATGTAAAAGCAAAACTCAAAGGCACACCGCCTATAGGTAGTGATTTCCTCAATGTGAAGGAGATCAGAATTGCATATAAAATACTGCATAAGCTCTGTCAACAAGAAATATATACGCAGGAATATAAATTATTGGTTAAGGGAACAAAGTCCAGGAATAACCTGATCAACCAGTTGGGCTTACACTTGAAGGGGGATTTGATACATTGCGGAGGCAGATTACAATTGGCAGCACTATCTGAGGCAAGTAAGTATCCAATACTACTGCCCTCTAATCATCCCTTCACCCATCTTATCATCGATAGGTGTCACCGACTCTGTTGCCATTATGGGGTTGGACACATAGTCACCTATGTCAGACAAAGATGGTGGGTGCCTAGAATCAGGCAGGTGGACAAGAAAGTACTATGCAAATGCTTAAAATGTAGATGGGTACAGGGAACACATTATGATCCCGTAGGAATACCTCCCTTACCAAACCTGCGAACCACCCCAGGTGACCCATACAAAGTTACCGGGGTTGACTACAGTGGAGCATCCCGGTGAAAGGTGTATATGATACTTTTCACCTGTGACATTACCAGGTCAATTCACCTGGAACTGGTCACCAACCTCACTTGTGATAGCTTCCTCCATGCCTTCAGAAGATTCTGCAGTAGACAGGGATATCCACGTATCATGCTGAGTGACAATGCAAAAACATTCATAGGGGCATCTACTTATCTCAAAGACGTGAACAACAATCCCAAGATTCAGACCTGCCTTGCGGACGTGAAATGCGAATGGCGTTTTATTCCCGCCAGAGCACCTTGGTTCGGCGCCATATGGGAAAGAGCCATATAATTAGGAATCGTGAAGGCGGGTCTGAAGAAGGTGTTGGGTAGAGCTCTCATATTGATTGAGGAACTCAACACCATACTCTTGGATAATGAAGCCACAGTAAATGATCGCCCTCTATATTATGCTTCTAGTGATTTGGACGACCTTACCCCAATCACACCCTCAGTACTGGTATGTGGATACAGACTGCGGGATCTTCCTGAAGAACATGATGAGGATGCTATGGAAGATCCAGAGTACACAAGTAAGGAAGTGATAATGGCCCGCTACAAATATATTTCTAAACTATCGCGAGACATTTGGCATCGCTGGTCGACAGAATATCTGGTGACGTTAAGAGAAGCACAGAAAGTAAACTAGCAAAATTAACAGGTCATTGGCTCAGGGTAGGTGACGTGGTAACCATCCATGAAGAGGGCCCACACGTGTTCTGGAAATTGGATCGTATAGAGGAGTTGTTACCCGGTCGTGATGGTGAGGTTCGGGTAGCAAAGGTTCGAACCAGGACTGGAGTAATCACATGTCCGACTATATCCTCTTGAAGGTGACCTAGATCGCAAGGACGCCCCCTCGGACCAGTTATCCATACAAGTCCCTTCCCTGGCTCCTACTTCGGCGCAGCCTGTTGACGCGTCCGGCGGACGCCCAAGTCGACAGGCAGCCCAAATATCCTCCCAAGCTTGGCGGGATAAGATTGCCTCCGGGCAATTATAATCATGTATATTTTGTATATTTTCGGTGGCGGGAATATGTCCACGCTCAGTATACTCTATTTAGTATGAACAGTCTCGATGCTACGTAATCTGGGTTAATGCAGCGTTACGTATCTTTCCGTAGTCTTAAGATGAACGCTTCCGTAACCTTATGTTGAACGTTCCATAATTTTGGGAAGAATATGTTATTCTGTAGTTGAATATGGGCAAGTATCGTAGGAATATAATTCCCAGTGAGGGCAATCGGTACTAAATAGGACAAGAATTGCTCACAAGGTGATACAAGCATAAAACTTTCCACAATAGTTCACAAAGACCTATTTTACAATTTCAGGGCAAGAGCCACCGAGATTTCAGTGTTGCATAGCAACGGTTGCTAGGCAAATCATTTTCCTTAGCAACCGGCAGCAACAATGCAGTTTCTGGAAAACTGTGAGGTGCTATGGTTTTTTCTCAACTCCTTGTTCTATAAAACATGTAGCATTGCATTTGGAGATCATATACAAGAATTATGTGGCATAAAATCCAATTTAGGGCAAGTCAGGCTATAAAAATGCCACTCCTAAAGCTTCAGACACTGTTGTCACAGTCACTTTTGCATTTGCAGTAGGCTGTGCATTTTAGATGCGCATCAACACATTTGCAGTCTGTGCATCCTCCTCGGCAAGAACACTTCAGTAGTTCTGGGCAGGTTGCACTGGCTTCGGGCAAGTTAGACCACAGAGGCCTCCACTTTTCTGGGCAAGTCCATCCCCACTCACTTGGAGAGGGCAACTGTCGTTCTGGCACCGTGGTGCAGCCTCAGTGGTGCCCACCTTGTAATACTGCCCTCTTCATGTGTTGCTGTAGAGCAGCCTTGGTTGGAGGTAGACATGATATCTGACGTCCTTTGTGGATGAACAGATTCTTTCTGACTTCATTGATGGAACGAGAAGTTGCTGTCCTGTCATAGAGTCGAATGGTGAAGTACTCCAGAGAAGCCTCAATCGCTTCACCAATTTGTTCAGGTGCATTGTGCAGCTCATAGAATGTCGCAGTAAATTCATCATGTGCCTCCCACACTTTCCATACAGTCTTCTTTCCCACCTGGACCAGATGGGACACGGTATCACAACCTGTATAAGCATGGAACACAGGCAGTGCCAAGGATCTTTCTGTGCCAAGTGAAGCACATATTTCATGAGCTGGGATGTACCTAAAGTCCTTTCCACAACCAAAGGCAATCCAGAGTTCTATCTGCTGTCTCTGAGCCAGCTGCTGTACGACTGCCACTGGTGCCATGGAATGAACTTGTAGATGTCGCAGAGCTAGGGTTGTGGTCGATGTTGTCTGCAGCACTGGTGATGAAATGCTCTTTGCGAAGTTGAGGAGGACAGACTGTGCCAATCTGATGGTAATAGTCACAGACGTTATTACCCAATGATGTGATCAAGTCCATTGTGCGGTTGTATGATGCCGACATACCAAGAGTATATAGACTCTCAATCAACTTTCTATCTCTGGTTAGTGCATGAGCCTTAAGACCTACATAGACGGGTAGTGGCGTTTCACGATCTTTGCTGTGATATACTTGTGGATTTCTCACAGAATCCCTGCGTCTCTTGATGCTGTTGTACACCAACAGCTGAGCAATGGATAGTATTGGTTGGCTGATAGTTGTGTTGGATGTTTGATCTGTGATGTTTGAACCATTGATAAGCATGCTGACCAGTGACAAAAGGGACCGTGGAACAGACTCCACTTGGCTGTTATGGCCAAACGATCCAGAGAATGTTATTTTGTGTGCGAAGATGTCCTGTCGGATCATTTCAGCAATTTGGGTCATCATGACACTCTGCTCGTCTCGATCAGTCTGGTATCCTTCTCGGAGAATAGAGCCAACATCTTCTTCACAAGCCATGAACACATCTCGTCCTTCTTTGTAAGCTTTCATCCTTGGGAGATGCATGAGAATGCGGTCTTTCAGATGCTTACTGTTTACTCGTGCAGTAACATCCACTCCAAGTTGATTTAGCCTGTCAGTGTAGAGCTTCACAAGATCTGCAAGTCTGAACACCTTCATATCCTCATCTTGCCTCTTCTCCTCAATGTAGGAAATCAGCTGAGCCAAAGCAATTCCTTTACATGTCTGGTCATCTGAGGCATCCTGATCCTGTGATACCTTTGCACATGCTCTATTGTACAGGTTTGTAAGGCAGTTTGCATGATACTTTGCCTCCTGGGCAATAAGGTCTGCACTTAATTTTGCAAGAAGATTTTCATCTTGTAGATCATGTGCACATTTCCTCACACGAAAATCTAGTTGAAATGTACAGACTTCGCGGAGGTTCTCCTTTGTTTGCTGCTGGGAACAAAAGAAGCATTTGGGACAATTGCTGCCAACTGTTCCACTTGAGGCAGTATCACCACCACTGCTAGTGCTACGTGTGAAAATTCGTTTTGAAGCAGTCCCATCTTCCTCAGACTTGTGCTTTCGTTTTGCGCGTTCCAGTTTGGTATGTGAAAACTTCTGATAACAAGATTTGTGCCACTTTGCATTCTGTTCTTTCAATGTTAATTGAATACCATTCCCATGGTCAATTCGTGCCAGATTGATTTTGATTGGCATTGAGTCAAGGTTACTAAACTGTGTGATGTTGTCTACTATGGTTTCATAGCCTCTGTCAGTTGGTGATATGAGAGACTCTTTGGTGTCCAGTTGACAAAAAACACAGATAGTCCAATCAGTTGCTTGAACAGATGAAGATGAGGCACTGGCCATTTCTGTGAATATTCAGTACGTCTTGACTATCACTGTGCGCAGATCAAATATATCAAACTTGCTGAAACTGGAAAAAAAATCTGATTAAGGCCGAGGGTTTATCCTTTTACCACCTTTATCAAATACATCTGTTGCACACATTCCTTTATGGGATACAACTAGGTTCAGTTTCCCTACACCTAGCCCGATCGTTCATCCAGTGCCATTTAAGTCCCGTGCGATCTGTACACCTTCCGGGTAATTCTTAAGCCCCGTTACCCTTGGCTCGGCTCTCCCGCGCTGGCACATCCTGTCAATTCAGGCGCGGCTATCTAACTACATCTACCAACTACAAACTACAGTTTAGTAGCTAGTGGATTTGGGGCTGTTAGATAGCATTTGGGACACTGATCTAGATATACCAGTACTTATTAACCCTTAATTAGCGGCGAGCAACATAAGTCGAGTTAAATAAAGCTGGACTATGTGGCGGCGCTCGACATAACTCGAGTGGCAATTTCAGCACGTAATGTGGCTGAGAGAGAGAGACAAGTGGTGGCAGGAGACTAGCGAGCGTATGACTGCTCCAGACCACCGCGGCGAACCTACTGACACAAATCTCAGCTCCCTCCTCCCTCTCTCACTCGCTACATACTCAATTATGTACTGAAAGTACCGAATTACCTGCTTTTTGCACTCGCGTTGCACGGTTATTGCAAGAAAACTATCCATCATACAAGGATCGTTATGGTGTCATTCGAAAGCTCTGTTTATGCCCTTTCAGGGATAGGTACTTGTTTTACGTTCTGGGTCTTATTTAGGCATGAAAATGATCACGTAAACAGCCCTATTTTGGCTAAAAACACCCCGCTGTGCGGTACACATAAATAAACCGCATAGGCCGCTCGTAAGGTGTTAAAGTACTAGTATATCTAGATCAGCTGGCACTGAACCCCATGCTGAGTTACACAGCAGTGATGTCACCAGTGTGCCCTGGTTGTGTGCTGACATGCACTCTATTACATAGATATATATGCTTTTATACATCTTTTGAACCATTTTAGGAGTGAATATAGGAAAATAAATAAAAGTACAAAGTCATAACACTTCATAGTAGTTCAGAAACTGCATCGTTGCTGCCGGTTGCTAAGGAAAATGCTTTGCCTAGCAACCGTTGCTATGCAATACATAAATCTCGGTGGCTCCTGCTCTGAAATTGTAAAGTAGGTCCTTGTGAACATTTCCGGGAAGTTTCATGCTTGTATCACCTTGTGAGCAATTCTTGCACCCATTTCCTTGACGATACATTTTTCGTACGCTATGCGCGTGCGCGGACGGTCACGAGAAACTCAACGACGATGCTCTCGGCCTCACTCTGCACCCAACCTCCGTCCCAGACAAACGCTAAGCTTCTTCTTCATTTTGTCTCATATTTAGGTGTTTTTGCTTCACTTCCATCTCATCCTCATAGTCACATCATCTTAATTAGTTATCATGAAACTTTAACGTAAATACCATATACTGTATAATAGCCTATTCTAGTCACTTTTCGTAGCCTATTCCTTCAGTTCACCCTAGTCTACCTTCCGCCATCTTCACTATCACCATCTGACTTGTCATCATAATAAGGTAAAATTTCTATGTGCGTTATTCTAAATGATTAATTATACAGTCCACTTCATCCAAATTAACCACAGAAACCGAAGGAGGGTAGTTTATAAATTAGAGATTTGTGCCAGACTCTATCGAAGGCCTTCGATATGTCTAGCGCAATAGAAAAGGTCTCACCGAAGTCCCGAAAGGAGGATGACCAAGAGTTAGTAAGATATGAAAGAAGATCACCTGTAGAGCGACCCTTAAGTAAGCCATACTGGCGATCTGAGAGTAGATTATGAGAAGAGAAATGCTTACAAAATTTGGAAGTAAGAATAGTTTCAAAAACTTTAGAGATACAAGAGATGAGAACAATTGGACGATAGTTGGAGGGTTGAGAGCGGTCACCCTTCTTTGGGACAGATTGAATGAGAGCAATCTTCCAACAAGAAGGGAAGACGTTAGAGGTAATTAGAGTTAATTGCACAAGTAGGGACTCAAAATACGAGATGGAGTTATTCTAATTAACTTCTAGTAATTTTAGTTAAGGTGTCACTATTGGGAATTTGCACTGTGGAAAGTCTCGAACCACTTCCTTTAATTTGCGTAGAAGTGAGTATATCGTTCTTGGTGGAAGGTCCTAATTTTTTTCAAATTTTTCCCATGTATCTGTCGAACGTAGGCCTTTATATTGTTGCTTAGCATGGCAATGGCGTTAACACAAGGACAGACATTCCCAAAGTTTAGTCTGCACAGTAGAACATTTCAATCTTCTATAGCCTATATGCTAAGACTGTGGCCACACTGAGAGCAAGCTGGGGCGGGAGTGAGCTGGAGTGTGAGCGAATTAGAGTGTTTGAGTGGACGCGCTGGGAGCAGGCGATTGAGGCAATTGCAAGGAGGGCTAACAGTAACCTGAGAAAATCACCTAACATGTGTACATCGCACATGGCCTATACACCACGGGACTTTCGCTCACTATTATTCTGTCTTGACTATATATATATATATGCAGTATATACAGTATATACTGTATATATATATATATATATATATATATATATATATTTTTTTGTATTCTTTAATTATTCCAACTACTCCCTCTCGGGCATAGGCTGAGAGCCTGCACACTCTACCGCTGAGCACGGTGAGGCCCATGAGGTCTTGTTCCAGTCTAGGGAGTGAGACATGCAAAACACCCATCCATGGCTCGAAGTAACTCCACCTCTGAAGCCGCTTCGCCTCTGTGCCCCTCCGTCTCATCCCCCAGAATCGGACGCTCACTCTCAGAACGCCACTTTTGAGCAATTAACTCACTAGCCATTGCCTCCCTGTAGCATATTTTGAATATGGGAATATTCATACAATGCTATTTAATCAGGAAACAATGAGGGTATTTTTTTGGCATTTCGGTGTGCTGTGGTAATGCACTGAAACTAGGTACAGCACAAATTCCATCCCAATAATATCTTCCTATTGACATATTGGGATTCGAACCCGGGTCCATTGGATTTTATATATATATATATATATATATATATATATATATATATATACAGAGAGAGAGAGAGAGAGAGAGAGAGAAAGAGATACATATAGATAAATAGATATACAGGTATATGTAGATAGATATAAATAGATAAATGAACATAGATCGCTGGATAAGAAGCCTATAGATAGATATAGATAGGCATATACATAGATAGATAACGCGATATGTAGATAGATATATCGGCAGTAAAATAGATATAGGCTACAGTATATTTATATATATATAAATATGTCTATAGATATACATAGAACCGCGGCGGTCGAGTGGAGGTAGCACGCTCACGTTTGAATCCGCATGAGCTGGGTTCGATCTTAGCCAAGGCGGACATTTAGTGGGTGTGGTCGGACATTTAGTGGGTGTGGTAGTACGTCCTAGCGTGTTTCACATGCTCGCACCCAGTCAGAGGACACCTCGACGACGTATACAGACTAATAACACACACAACAAAGCCACTCCAACAGCTTCCAATCTCGCTTCCTCTCTCTCCAACACTCCTTCTCCCCTCTCTACACTCTTCAGAAAAAAAGGAGCTACGAGGTGCCGTTGTAAAGGCTTATCCCTCACTACCTTAACATAGATAGATCTAAATGTAAAAAAAAAAATATATATATATATATATATATATATATATATATATATATATATATATATATATATATACTGTATATATATATATACCGGTATATATATATATACATATATATATATATATATATATATATATATATATATATATATATATATATATATATATATATATATATATATATATATCATCTTATATATATCATCTTACTACCCATTCAGAACTTCCAGAGGACTATCACTTACAATTCAACAACACAAAAATCAATCCTTCATCTTCTCTCAATATTCTCGGTGTCTCTTTTTCTTCTGCTGTCACTTGAAAAGACCATATTACCAGTCTTGCTAAGGCAGCCTCCCAGAAGCTGGGTGTGCTCAACCCCTGCGCAGCTTCTTGCTCTGTACAGTGGCACAGTGCGTCCTTGTATTGAGTATTGTTCACATGTGTGGGGAGGATCCTCTCACACCGCACTCCTAGATAAAGTAGAAAGGAAAGCCTTTCGCATCATTGACTCCCGTCCACTCACCAACTCTCTGCAATCTCTCTCTCTTCGCCGCAATGTTGCTTCTCTCTCGGTATTCTATGGCTACTACAATAATCAGTGTTCCTCGGAGCTTCCCAGTGTATACCACCTCCTGTACGTATGGTACGTAGTACCCGCCTTGCAACACAATCCCACCCCTACTCTGTGAAACTCTCCAACCCAAGACTGAAACATTATTCTCAGACTTTCTTCTATTCAACTGCTGAGCTCTGGAACTCTCTCCCAGAATCAGTCTTTCCCTCTTCCTATGACTTAAATTGCTTCAAACTCTGTGTGTCCAGGCATTTTGGCTCGAATGTCCCTTGATTTCCTGTCACTCTTTCAAATCTGGGGGAGGCACTCGCTGCAGGCAGTTATGCCTTTTGTCTCCCTTATTCACATAGAAAAAAAAAAAAAAATGCCTCAAGGGGTTCTTTACCCCTGCACAGCTTCTTGCTCTGTACAGGGGCACAGTGCGTCCTTGTATTGAGTATTGTTCTCATGTGTGGGGAGGATCCTCTCACACCGCACTCCTAGACAAAGTAGAAAGGAAAGCCTTTAGTATCATTAACTCCCGCCCACTCACCAACTGTCTGCAATCTCTCTCTCTTCACTGCAATGTTGCATCTCTCTCGCTATTCTATCGCTACTATAATAATCAATGTTCCTCAGAGGTTTCCCAGTGTATACCACCTCCTCTACGTAGGGTATGTAGTAGCCTACCCATCTTGCAACACAATCCCACCCCTACTCTGTGCAACTCTCCAACCCAACAGTGAAACATTATTCTCAGACTTTCTTCTATTAAACTGCTGAGCTCTGGAACTCACTCCCAGAATCAGTCTTTCCCTCTTCCTATGACTTAAATTGCTTCAAACTCAGGGTGTCCAGGCATATTGGCTCGAACGTCCCTTGATTTTGGCCCTGTCACTCTTTCAACTCTGGGGAAGGCACTCGATAAGGGCAGTTCTTCCGTTTGTCTCTCTCACTAGCATA
Source organism: Paralithodes platypus (assembly GCA_032716605.1). Classification (NCBI taxonomy): domain Eukaryota; kingdom Metazoa; phylum Arthropoda; class Malacostraca; order Decapoda; family Lithodidae; genus Paralithodes; species Paralithodes platypus. The sequence goes on along the minus strand of CM064522.1, from coordinate 13,915,921 downwards.
GAAAAAAATGTATATATTAAATAACAGAGAAACGCCTCACCACGCCTTCACCACCACCAAGCGATTTTCCTGCACTGCCCACCACACCTCCAAACCAAAAGGAAACAACCACCATTCTATCAAAATGTGCAAGAGTCGCTACCATAGAAGTGACACGTCCTCCAACACCCGGGAAGAATTTATTTATAACAATCGACAATACCGAGGCACAACAGAAAATAAAAGATAGCAAGGAAAGACGACACAAGAAAAGGAACCATAGACATCATGCTTCGAAGCGCCATTCTACATCACAGCCGCATCACCGCCGTGACCGTGAAGCCGGGAGGGACTACCCCAAGTACCCCAAGAAGTCCCCCCCACATCTGTGCCCTTATTAACCTGAGACGGACCGGCCGGGACAACTCAACCAAAGGTATGACCACCGTAGAATTTCGAAGAACATTACACACAGTTGGAAAGCTCTTATTATTCATCACTGGAGAATAATTAATAGCTGGAAGATTTTGGCCCCTTTTTAATATTGGAGAAAAACCCTGGTTGCACTGGTAACAAAGCCTTATCCAATCTTATTTAACATCGTGGCTCATCAAAGGAATTTGTTATTAGACCTTACTGGAGGCTACCTAATATCCGTTCGTCTGCCTCGGTCCGGCGTTGTTATTAATAAAGAATGCTGATCTGTCAAGCGCTTTATTAGTAACAAACCAACCCCGTCTATTAATAGTTCACGCACTGGCTGGACATTAATTAGACAAGGGCTCTGTGAGATACCGCCTTGCATAACGGCACTCCACAATAGAGTCCCTCCGATTTGGACACCCAGGCACTTGTTCTGGGACACATCATCGGTAAAGGCCAAAATTTCCTCATCAAAACCCATTTCTAAAAGTCTCTTGTAACGGTCAGAACAGTTAAGAGACGTTGCGTCATAAACAACTCTCTTACGTTAGTTCGATAACGTGTTGCTGATGCACTGGTGCATTGCACACAATATCTAAGACCCAACACCAAGAGTACTGGAAGTTCTGCATCAAAACTCTTATAACGACCAGAGCAGTTAGTGAGTCCTCTTCTACGTTAGCTCAATTTTACTCTACATATGCACTGGTATATTGTAGGTATTATTCAAGGTCCCACACCAAGAGTTTGAGTCTCCAATTACTGTCAACCAGACACGTCAGGACAACCACCATGGCCCAGATGTTCACCAGAAGACTACAGAGTACCCCTAGATAATTTATAGTGCAATCCCTCTTAGGTATTTGTACTTTACCTTATTGATAAAAGGAAGTGCTTTATTAAATCTTGATATCCCCTTTGTATGCTATTGAAAAACACATAAGAAGTACTAGTGAACATCTATTAATAGTAGAAGTACTTGAGTGAATCTATGCTATCTTATTTTATGCAATTTGAAATGCAAGAAAAGACTAGTGATGCCCATCTAATTTAGGGAAGTACTTATATTAAAGTTCTATATATTAATACAAAGTGAAAGATAAACATTATAATAATTAATCAGTGAAAAAGTAAATACCAAACAATATACCTGTGTCGCACCTTTGATAATAACTCTACGTGTTTTACCTCGATTGAAGGGAGCACTTTATATATATATACAGTATATATATATATATATATATATATATATATATATATATATATATATAAGATACAGATAGATAGATTGACATTGATAGATATATACTGTATACTGTACAGTATATATAGACATATAGATCTAAATATATATATATATATATATATATATATATATATATATATATATATATATATATATATATATATATATATATATATATATATATTGTTACGGCCCTACAATGCTGAACCCAAGAGATTAAAATTCAAGCAAGGGCAACTAGCATGCTGTTGCGTTTCAGAAGGCCAAAAGGGTTAATGTCTTGGATAATCACAAATTAATGAAGAAGGATGATATTAAACACTTCTAATTTTCGTATTAATTATAATTACTATTAACTAGGGAAAACGAACAGGTTGATAAGCATGATGATTCAGTTAATCACGGCAAAGAATAATAATGGGCTAAGCGCCGAGTAAATGCACTCATTACAAGGAATGAACACTACACAAAAAGAACATTTGAAGAACAATTAATCAACACCTAGCACACTGAACAGCAAACTGAATCACACTCAATCACAGACCGATATAATTATGATACCATGTAATATCACCAGTTAACACGCTTGGACAACGTGTACACTCTAGAACACTAATCAGTGTTCGTTACACACCACACAACACCATAATTATGAAACTCAGAGCTCCTCACAACACTAGGGCTCGTTACACATACACAATAATACACCAATGCTGTCTCATCTCCCCTTCAAAGGACAAAACAGTGCACTACCTACTTGTCTTAACGCACAAACCAGCAGACAACATGTCACACATGTCCAGGGGTGTACCCAGACCAGCGTGAACAGGAGCACTTCTCCCTCCTCTGCCTCGTCGGGCTCTCCAACAGGTACTATTGAACTCTCAACTCTTCCCTCCCTATACACATCTCTTCCCAAGCTCTATTTTCGGCAAGAAACCTTGTGTCACACTAGTCTATACAGCCGAGTCACACGGAATATCAGATAAAGGCCTCCTGTCGTGGGAAACGTAGATCTTCCCACGCCTACATGCCCAACGTGTGTAGGTGGGTGAAGGGGTCCCAGGCCTACACACCACGTGCATAGACTCCCACGGGTGGTGCTTGCGACACTGGACACCAGCCGCTATCGGTGTAGATTAAGGTGGGTCACCTGTCTCTCTCCTCCCTCTGTCTCTGCTACCACGCTGCTCCCTTACAATATATATATATGCTGTATATTGTTAGGTTTTTGACAAGGTGAAATGACACAAACAATAGGCTAAATAATAAATTCAAGACTAATGTCAGAACACTCAAAATTATCCAGGTTCAAGGAAACTAGATTAAAACTTTTTAATTTAATTAAATTAAGTATATAATATAAAAACTAAATAAAGGCTCTTCAGGACGAGAACAAGAATATATAATGCACTGAGATTTGGCTTAACAGTAAAAGAATAATTCACCATTATGCAAGTGAAAAAATAAATAAGTATATACCCATACTGAATCAATGCAAGGTTTAATAGTTAAATCACACAAGAATCAATATTTTCTCAAGACCACTGGAATTGGTTACTATATTGGCGTTGTTGTTGTTGTTGTTCCCCAGGCTGTCTGGCCGAACAGCCCCAAGGTCTCGAGCAAGGCCATGGCCATAAACGAGCGCCCCCACAAAATCCTCCCTGCTTACCACTAACAAAGCCCGGGTGACCGAAGCCACTCCAAGGCAGGGAGCTGAGGAGGGTGCGGAAACACCCGGGAAACCAAAGCCCCACCCAAGGCCCTGTGCCCCTCAGCAATTATGAAGGAAAAGTTGAGGGGTAAGGGAAAAATGTGACACTTTGGCTCCCAATCTGCCAACTTCTAGGTTGGCAGTAGGGAGGTCAATCCACGGAAAAGACGCCGCCACTTGAGATCTAGAAGATATATAAGTAAAAGGAACAGTTGGCGTTTATTATGACGGTATCTCCGACATCAACTACATTAAAAGTCGTAGGCGGGAAGCTTCTGCGCATCCGCTTGGCACGTAAAAAGACTGGAAAACGTATCGTACATAAAAGGAGGTCTCCAGCTACTTATTCACACAGGACATTTTTTAGTCAGTTGCGCGCGCAGGCAGCTCTTCTCCCGGAGATGATCTCGGAGTTGCCAGATTCAATGGATTATAATACCGGATATGATTACAAATAACTAATGTGGCAGCCCATGCCACTGAAATTTCCTCTTGGGTATAACAGTTTTGTGTATTATAATGCTTTAACGGTCGTCAGTGGATAAACAGAATGCTAGACCTGAGAATAAATTAAATATAATATAAGACATTATCACTCACCACCACCCCGATCGTCGTCGGCAAAGAAGTCAGTGTTTTGTTTACATTTACAGGAGAACGGTGTGCTAGGCCTTTCCGAATTCGAGATAGTCTGCATTGCATATATAACTTCGAATATAGGAATAATAATATGTGTAGAATATAATAGTTGTGTTTGATTATCCTATATGAACAAAAGTGAAATGGGAAAGCCAATTAGACTTAATTTACTGTACATAAACAAGCGACACCCTCAAACACGACTCCCTTAAAAAATCTGCTAGCCTAGGCCTAATTTGCTTTCTAGGCTATGTCTAGATAATTATTTCGATAATTAGTGTTGAAACGGGATTAGGTCATTTTAAGGGTTACAAGTCATAGGCCTATGCTGAATGCTTCAATATTTTTCTTTGCCTAGCCTAACCAAAAACTTATATTTTGACCTAAGCTAGCCTAGGCCTACGAAGTAAATTCAATTTGGCAGTGAACTGTGGAAGACCCATGAAGTAAAATTGTGGTTAGGCCTAGGCTATGTGGTCTAGGCCTACATGCATCTCTGGAGATATTATTTTATTTTTATTTATTTAGGCCGGGAACCGGACATTTCGAACCACGGACAATTCGTACCCCTGACATTTCGAGGCCCAAGAGACACTTCGTCCACCATCAGTTGAGACACTTCGAACACCCCAAAACATTAAATTTAATTGTTGCTGTTTCAACAGAGAAAACGTTAAACAGTCATAATTAATAGACTAAAAATACAATGTGGAAGAAAACAAAGATATGATTAATTCCTTGTCTTTCATGCCTAATACTCGATCATGCTTTTATTGACATCAACATTGCTTACGAGTCATTTCGATCATAAACCAGTTTGTCCACAGCCAGTTAGATCACAAACCATTTCTATCACAAACCCAATTTACTCACGTTACATGAGTCCAAATTTTCTTTGCAACCATCAAGGGCCCAGTCGAAATCCAACCCTTTCTCTTTCCTAAACTCATATTCTTCCCTGGTGATCTTAGTCCAACATAAAACATCGCAACTGACAGCCAGGCTATTCCCCCTAACTCCCTTTGTACAGTTGGTCAAAGTTCCAGCTGACCCACCCTCGCTCTGGGGCTCGCAGAATTATCTGGCAATACTGGTGTAGGAAGGAGGTGTCTTACAAAGATTGGGATTGGTAGATCTGATTTCGGCTATATCATTGTTAGAACATATTCTAAACAAGGATAAGTAAGCCTATCTCAAATAAAAATGCATACATCGCTATGTATGATCCCGAACATTCACTCAAAGTTCGTAGATTTGCTTAAATATTCAAGTTATTATATCCACTGATTGGCAAGTACACAAGTATTGCCAGCTAATTCTGCGAGCCCCAGAGCGAGGGTGGGTCAGCTGGAACTTTGACCAACTGTACATACGATACGAGGATACCTTGGAGCCATCTTCGGTAGGGTAGGCCTATTGTATCAGGATATATTCTGATTTGCTCCTCAGAAAGGCAAGCTTTTATATGATTAGAGGAAGGCATACCAGTGTAGGCACGAATCCCGCATTTTGGTATTTATGGTATTCTGAGAGATGTCTATGATTCAATTTTACTACCCATCTTACCATATTCCATTTCAGACATTCGTGAATTATCTTGCAAGGTAATTGATACCAATGATACTTTATTGATAACTAAACTAAACAAAGTTCCTATAATAAGTGGATGAGAAGGTAATATAATAATTCGATAACACGTCTGATTATTTTCATATTTGTATAGTAGGTATATAATAATTCAATAACACTTCTATGTTCATACTTTTATAGTATGATTTTTGAAGCAATTCATTTGTGTGAATAATGATTATAATGATTCTCTATTATAATTAAAATACCGAGAAAATGAAAAGAAACCCCAGTAATAGAGGACGAAACAACAGAGAAAGAAGGAGAGAACGAAACGAAGAAACCAAAGAAAATGAAAGGAAGAAACGAAAGAGAAAACGAAAGGAAACGAAAAAACAAAAGGATAAATTAAACCAAACCACACAACCCCACCTAGACGAGCAACGCCAGGACTATCCACACCTGTAGCGACCCCCAGGGACGCTAGAGTCGCTATGGTGACGACAGGATGTCCTACGACCCCAGGGAAGACGATTCACCCCATGGTGACCACTTCCTCACCCAGAAGGATAGTCTTCACCTAGAAATTTTGAGTCAAGGACATCTAATTATTCTGTATATTCTGAGCCAGCCCTAGTAAAACAACTTATACTAATCTTAAATAATATGTATCATTATAATGTTAAGAAATAACCATGTTGAAAATTAATACAATTAACTATGCCATGATGTTTTCCATGTTACCTATACAAAAATCATATCAAACCAGATAACTAGACCCGTGGGACTTATTTTTCCTGCCACACATATTTACATGTCTTCTTTTACTCAAGCCATTCTACAAATAAACAAACCACATTATCTTCCTTCATGTCTTTAAATTCGATAAGTATTGTATTAGTTCCTAGTGCGCATCCAGGCCTGCATGTTTTTCTTATGCTCGTCAATGTACCAACCGAAGCTAGCCAGACTACCAACCCCTCCGAGTTAGTGCTCACCTGTTATACTCTTTTTCTTATGCAAATAAACATCTTACTAACCGTTTTCTCAGAGATTGAGATAATCAGATCATTAATACCCTTCTGTATGCATGTCTCGAAGATAGTAGACTATTATTGTAGACAGAATGCCATGATGCGCATAGCGACCCTCATTGTTTTCTTTCCTCCTCACATTCCCGGGCTCTCCACCAAAAGATTAAAATCCAGGAACCTTCCCCCTTGAACAAAAGCCCTATTATTCCAGGGACCTCTGGACCTTGCCTTTATATTTAACCATCTATTACACCTTGATTTAACACCTGTCCGTATAACATGCCACCCTAGAGTATTACTGAAGTATCTTTGAGTTACTAAAGAAAGTAAGAGAGAGTGACCTCTCACCAGAGTAAGAAGGACTTCTTATCCTACCAGAGGGCGTGCACTTATGCACTTAATATCCTTAAAAGATAAACGGGTATCCTTCAGTAATCGTCAACACTATGCCAGGGAAATCTGAGAGAAGTAATCAATTTTGAGGCTTCTCGATCACTGGCATCCCAAGTTGAGAAACCTCAAGATTACCCCTCAATTCAGTTGGATATACGGCACCTCAAAGTCCTACACTGTCTGTCAGTTAAACAAAACCTATTAAGGGATCTTTGTTAACTGTGGAATCCGATCAGTTTAACATAGAGGCCTCTAATAGGCTGTATCGCCAATATTAAAGGTTGAAGTGCCCAGGCTTCCCTCCACTTCAACTCTTGATATTGTAGTTTCGGTAACTGTGTCCTATAAAAGGAACTGTATTATTACTGGCATCCCAGTGATTAACATAACCACCTTCTCTAGGTTACGCTTTCGCTAGCTGAAAGTTGAGGAACTCAAGCATCCCTACTCCTCTATACTTTCACTATTGAAAGTTCACAAACATCCTATTAACCTAAGGCGTATGCATGGGGGGTATGAGACACCACACACCTGTGCGCACGTATTTGAGCTGTTCCCATCAGTAACATCGTTATTTTACCATAAATAGCATTAATACTTATCCATATGTGCCTATTATAGGTTGATTATAAAGGTATTAACCTGTTACAACAATAATACAAGTGGAAACAGCGTTTGGATGGTCAAAATTGGCGATACAGGCCGGGAGTTACATAATGTATGGCTGATGCAACCTCCCTCCCCTCCACTTTTCCCCATGTCTGGAGAGAGACTGTCGATCGATACTCTCTCTCTCTCTCTTGCACTCGCTTGCACTCGCTTGGTAACAGTGATGACAATGCCCTGCTTGCAACTCGCTAATGTTAGCACGAAAATAGACCACAGAATAAGGGAATAACAGGGAAAAAAGATGATAACTGAAGGAGGTGAGGAAAGTGGGGAAGGAGGGGAGGTGGAGGAGTGATATTTGGCATGGCCCAGGGGCCAAAAAAACAGAAAAAAAACAAAAAATTGGAGTATTTTAAATGGATTTGTTTTTTCCCAGACTCTTAAGAGTCTTCCCGCAGTCGCCCGGGAAAACTCTTAAGAGTCTTCCAGCACTTGCCGGGTTAAGAGGATTTGTGTTATTACTGGCATCCCAGCAAGTAACATAGATACCTTCTTTTAGGTTACACTTTCCATAGTGAAAAGTTGAGGGACTCAGGCATCCCTAACCCTCAACACTTTTACTATAGAAAGTTTCCCCAGTGTCCTATGAAAGGAACTGTGTTATTACTGGCATCCCAGTGATTAACATAGCCACCTTCCCTAGGTTACACTTTCTCTAGTAGAAAGTTGAGGAGCTCAGGCATCCCTACTCCTCAATACTTTCACTATTGAAAGTTCACAAGTGTCCTATATAATTAGAGGAAATTTGTTAGTACTGGCATCCCAGTATTTAACATAATCGCCTTCTTCTAGATTACATTTTCCTTAGTAAAAGTTGAGGGACTCAGGTATCCCTACCCCTCAACACGTTACTATTGAAAGTCCACACTCCCACTTCTCACAGGAGATCTTGGCATCCCACAATCTTTTGTGTTAGAAGGGCTTGGCGAGACACCTTCACAGGGACTCTGCAGACACAAGTCCAAGGTGCATTTCGCCTGTGGCATCCCATTAGACTTTGCAACTAAAAGGTTAAACACCGCCCTGAGTTCCTTGAACCTCTTCAAATGGTCAGAGACAGTCAAGAAGTTAAGTAGTAAAATCTTCTTGCATTCGTCCGATATCGTGCTATTCCGTCATAACTGAGGCACGATATTAAATATCCTATTCCAAGAGTACCTTAACAGAACTTCATCACCTGTTAATATAAAGGTCAGGATAGACGAATATAAATGATAAAGCTATAGGCTCAAATACTCGCGTTAGTCCGATATGGTGCCCAACTGTTTAATTACAAGTTACGGAGCCATATTCAAGACCCCACACCCATTAACCCATCTGTAATTTACTTCACACGACCGGGCAACCTGGACGGCCTACGGAGACTCAGAAGACTTCAAGCAGCTAGTGTTCCACATCTCTAAGAAAAGAAAGATTGAAGAAAAATACCTAAGTCGATGCCAGTGACGAGGCAGAAATAAGTTAGAGTTCAAAAAGTGATACAAATATTCAGAGTTCCCTAAACTCCATATTTAGAAATAAATCCTCAAAGTGTTCATCAACGAAAATCTATAGAAACAGATTCCCTCTACTAGTGTACCAGTGTTAAATTCGTTTAGTACACCTCTATAACTTAAATAAGGAATTAAATCCAAATAAGAAGGATTTCGCATAAAATAACTCTGTCACATTTCCGACCAGTGATAAAATATTCAGTCCCTAAACTCCTTATTTTGAAGAAAATCATTCAAAGTGTTTACAAATTAGAATCTATAGGAACAGATTCCCCCTACAATATAAGATATTCAGAATTCTAATCTGTAAGAAAATAACCCATCGTTCATTAGCCAATCACTATTATTTACTATTGCATTGATATATTTAAATCTTCTTACCTCAGCATAAATAGCCCTCATCAGTACACCGAAGGACAAAGGCGCATCATCCAAATAGCCTAGCTGGTCAGATATCAGTCTGTTCCACCCCACTCTAGCAAACTTCCGGATATCGGCCCATGAATAATCCGCTTGGTACTCTGTCTACCCCTTTCTCAAGTTACATATTTTGGTTTTCATTCCATTGCTTTGGCTGCATGTCTATTACTTTCTCTTCTATAAAGGTGGACAATCTCTTACTCTATTTAGGCGAAAATATCTTCTAATTGTACCTGTTGTCTTTTCCAGGAAACTCTCTCCAGGTTATGCCTAACATTATCTTCTCCATTCATCTCCAAACATTCATAAGTTTATATTAAAAACAGTTTGAATTAGTTTGAATTTTCTGGTTCATAAATTAATTAGTACACCTTTATCTATCATTAATCACAATACTAGCTATGAATTACGTTTCTTCAAGCTCCGTGTGCTCAGAAATTTACTCCACAACGTACTATGATTATGATATCCTGTCTTTCTTTTATTTGTTTTATTGTTATGTATTATTATTTACTTTTTATAGGGAGCATAATTTACAGACAGTCCCATTTGAGCTTATAAAAAAAAAAAAATCCATAAAATGCCTAGGGGCTTAATCGTGAGTCACGGCTAAGCCCCTAGGTGTTATACTTCAATAATACGAACAAAAGGATGTTAAATAATTATATGCAAATTATCATGTGGCTTTCATTGACTAAAGAGATTGGTTTGGTGAGTTAGTGGAGTTAATAAATTATTACCAAAATGTTTAAAGTTGCATTTTTTTCTTTAATGTTAGTTACTTGTGTGATTTTTCGTTGGAGGTTGGTGAGTAGAATGGTAAACATGCAGGGAAAATGTATCAACACTTATGAAAGTGTTGATACATTTTCCCTGCATGTTTACCATTCTACTCACCAACCTCCAACGAAAAATCACACAAGTAACTAACATTAAAGAAAAAAATGCAACTTTAAACATTTTGGTAATAATTTATTAACTCCACTAACTCACCAAACCAATCTCTTTAGTCAATGAAAGCCACAACATTGGATTTGAGCCTTTGATCTCTCATTGAACACACAACAACATATCCGCCAGCACAGTGCCAACATTCTACCTACTCAACATTACCCTCAACTGTATCATCACTACCACAAATATCGGTGACCCAAGTAACACAACATGCAACCAGAACACCCAAACAAGCAGGAAGCTCTAGCAAACACATCGACAATGAAGTAACAGCAACGAACAAGATAGACAACAAGAGAAACCACCCACCCCCCACAACACGACGACGCTGTACAACAAATCAACCAAACCTACTACAACACAACCCAACACTATCGGCGACCCAGGTAGCTCAACATGCAACCAGAACAGCAAAAAAAGAAGGGATCAGTCGCAACAACATCAACAATAAAGCAGCAACAACGGCCAAGAACAAGGACATAAAACAACAAATACAGGTAGGGGTGGGAGGGGGGCAAGGGGGAGCCACAACCTGTCCTTATCTCACGCGCTCACACACCATCAGCCGCTCACACACCATCAGCCGCTCACGGCGCACAGCTGATCACCACACCGCCAGACGTACGATGAACAGTAACAGGAAAATATGTATAGTGTGCGATATTGGATTCAACAAAAGGAGTACAACGTCACAATGTAGTAGTTGTAATGAAACAGTACACGATCGATGTACTTACGTTACTAGCAGAAAAGAAGTGGAATGCGATAAATGTAGGGAAGTAGCTATTAAGGGTCCTAAAATCATTTGTGAAATATGTGAATTACTCATAACAAGAAAACAAAGGATCATAAACTGTGTTAAGTGTAAAACTGTAGCAACCATGAAGTGCATCTCTAAGAAGACCAACAGTGAAGAACGGGAATTCCTATGCAACATATGTGCCTTGCATTCATTACCGAATATTAATGTAAATGAACCAATTAGTATTAACAACTCAGAATCCAGCCAGGACACATTCAAAATCAAAGATGAATACAGAGTGTTCACCAACAAAGGGCTCCATCTTATCCACATTAACGCCAGATCAATGTACCATAAATTGTCAGAATTAAACTTGTTAGCTAATAAGGCCAAAGCTTCAATAATTGCAATCACAGAAACCTGGCTGGATTCAAGTATAAACGATGGTGAAATAAACATTCAAGGTTTCAATATGGTTAGGAATGATCGCAATAGGCATGGGGGAGGAGTATGTCTGTATGTAAAAAACAACCTCACACACACAACCAGGACCGACCTCCATGTAGAAAATCACGAAGCTCTGTGGATCGATCTACACCTGCCGAGGACAAGACCCATCACAATTGGGGTATGCTATAGGCCACCAGACGACGCACAATTCTTGACCAAATTTGAACGAACGTTGTCATCGCTAGACCCTCGGAATGAATCCATCATACTAGGGGATTTTAACCTGTGTTACAAACAACGAAATGATAGGCTTGTACGAGAATATAGGCATATACTGACAATGCACAATCAAAAACAACTCATCACAACCCCCACACGTATCTCTGAGAACACTGCCACAATAATAGACCACATAAACTGTAACAGAGAGGACAAAATATCCCAATCAGGGGTTATACAGACTGGGATAAGTGATCACTTCGTCACATATTGCACAGGAAAAACCACAAAAATTACCCTAGAGAATCACAAGATTATCAAAACAAGGTCACTCAGAAACTACAATAAAGAAACATTTCTGGACATTTTATGGAATACAGACTGGTCTCCAGTGTTTGGAAGTACAAACGTTAATGACGCATGGGTTGGCTTCAGAACCATCATCACAAACATTCTAGACGAAATAGCTCCTCTGAAAGACATACGAATTAAAGCAAGGTCAGACCCATGGATCAACAATGACATACTACACCATCTGGAACACAGAGACAATCTGTTAAAAAGGCTAGCGAAACATAGACAGGATCAAGGTCTGAAACATGAGTTCAACAGGGCCAGGAATAAACTAAGTAGGAAAATAAAATCAGCGAAAACTAATTATTTTCACAATAAGGCAGAGGAATATCAGAATAACCCAAAGAAACTATGGAGGCACCTAAAAACAACAGGCTACAGCAACAAGCAAAGGGATTCGTCTAACACTAATATTGCTCTCACCATTAATGATCAGATTTGCCACGATAAATGACAAATTTCAACCTACTTCAACTCCTTCTTCACCTCCATAGCAAACACACTTGCACAGAACCTACCTCAACCTCTCAATAAATACACGACAACAACGGCCACCTTTCGAAATTTCTACAGAGATCAAGACATACACCCAAACACATTTGGATTGCAAAATGTTACACCAAAATACACTTTTGACGAGCTGTCTAACCTAAATGTACATAAAAGCACAGGACCAGACAAAATTCCTGCCAAATTTCTACGAGATGGAGCCATTGGTATAGCAGGCCCCCTAACCCACATCATCAACTTGTCAATTAACACCAACACTGTACCTGCTGAACTGAAGGAAGCTATTGTAACCCCTCTATTCAAGAAAGGAAATAAACTAGAAGTTGGTAACTACAGACCAGTTAGCATATTATGTATTGTATCTAAAATCCTTGAAAGAGCGGTATACACCCAAATTGAACACTACCTCAAACAAAATGATCTATTCTATAAGTTTCAATCAGGTTTCAGATGCATGTACTCGACAGACTCCTGTCTCATTCACTTAACGGATCACATTCGTAAAGAAATGTCTAAAGGTAACTACACCGGTATGGTTCTTCTTGATCTACAAAAAGCGTTTGACACAGTAGACCATGATATCCTATGTAATAAACTACAAGCAATGGGCATAGGATCTGTGAACTGGTTTAAATCTTATCTTAGTGGTAGAACCCAAAGAGTAAAAATTGACGATAATATATCTGATCCTATGCCAATTAACTGGGGGGTCCCGCAGGGAAGCATCCTTGGTCCCTTACTCTTTCTCTGTTATGTGAACGACATGGAACTGAGCGTCTCATGTAAATTATTACTGTATGCAGACGACAGCGTGCTCCTGGTTTCAGGAAAAGACCCAATAAGTATTGCCGCTTCACTTTCCAAAGAACTAGAATCATGTAGTGAATGGCTAGTGGACAATAGACTATCTCTTCACCTGGGCAAGACGGAAGCAATCTTATGTGGAACAAAACGCAAACTGAAAGACATTGTGGGCTTCTCGGTCAACTGTAATGATATTCCTATAACAACAGTGTCACAAGTTAAATATCTCGGACTAAAACTGGACTCGAGTTTGTCAGGTGAAACCAATTTGGTAGAGCACGTATAAAATACCTGTATAGACAGGTGGGATGCTTGCCCGCGGCGACCAAAAAGACCCTCTGCCAAGCACTTGTTCAATGTCATTTTGACTATTCTGTGTCATCCTGGTACTCTGCATCATCTAAATCAGCACAGCACAAACTTCAGGTCACTCAAAATAAAATGGTTAGGTTCATGCTGAACCTAGGACCCAGATCACATGTTGGCCAGGAACAACTTCAGTCACTAGGTATGCTCAATGTCGCTGACAGGGCCAAACAAATCAGGCTCACTAATGCCTTCAAAATTGTCTATGACAGAGCTCCAGAGTACCTAAAGAATGATTTTGTTAAAGCAAATGAGAGGAGTGGACATAATACAAGAAACAGGATGTTTAATTTTAAGGTCCCGAGAATCCAAGGACAGGGTAAGCAAACATTCTTCTTCACCGCCATCAAAGACTGGAACGACCTACCCCAGTCAGTCCGTGTAAAGAGAACACTGTATTCCTTCAGACGTAGCCTGAAGGAACACCTGAACCGGACAGCTGCGAGAAGGGAGCACCAAGCTTATGTCTACTACTAAATGCGACATAAGAGATAGACAAACCAAACTAAAATTATTACTGATTACGGATACTGATATTTACTATAGGATGTAAGGTATCTTAAAATAACCCCCTAGAAATACTTTCTCTAAAGTATCTATTTCTTTATCCTCCCCATTTTCCCCAGCTAACCTAATCCCACAAGGACCCCAATGGAAATACGCCTAACGGCCTTATTGAGCTATCCTTAGTTGGAATTATGCAAGGCTGGTACATGTCATATTTGTAACAAACTATGTGGTACCAACTCTGTAAATTGCTAACTGAATAAATATTTGTATTATTATTATTATTATTATTATCTATTCCACCACCAAGACCGTTATCCATTCTCGAACACTGGATATAAATCTATTTTGTTTTATTTGTCTAATTTAAGCCGCGTTTTCAAGCACCCCCACTATCTCCGATAGACTGGAAAAGGTGTCGTATTACACCATTAAGGGTGTCGAATATCAATCCAAAATGCACTGTGGTATTTAAAATCCAATCACGTATTGTATTAATGTTTAGCCTATTAAATGAAAAGTTGTCTGCAAGTGAGTAGGCCTAGGATAATGTTGAACTTTGAATCATACTATACTAGGGTATGATATAGGTTATATAGGCTGCAGCAATAACATTATATTTTATACGTCTAAGAATAGGAGTATGGACAATGCACAATAGGCCTAAAGATCGAAAACAAAATAAAAGTATCACCAATACTTCCCCACTAATTCTTGATTCTAAACACAAATCTTGCTATTCGTGTCCATTAACAGTCAAAATAGGTTAATTTCGGTATATTGTATTAGGCCTACCCATACCCATGTGCAGTATATACAGTAATTACGAGCTGAATAACTATTATAAAATCACAATTATATGAACTACACACAATAAAATAATTACTTACTGCACTTCTGAGGGGGATGATTACATAGGTCATCCTCCCCTACCCAAAAAGTGTGGGGGGGGGGGATCCATCCCCTCCAGGATCTGCGCCCATGCCTACAAGTGTATCAGTGTTAAACTCAGTTACTACGCCTTCCTAACATAAAAACAGAATTAAATCCAAATAAGACGGATTTTTGCCTAAACTAACTCTGAAATAATTCCGATCAGTGAAAATATTTTAGAGTCCACAAAACTTGATTAGATATGCCCTGATTTTATTCAGGTTTAACTATTAGTTAGAGTAGACTGGGATATCTGAGTTCATACAAATACATATAAGTAAGATAATAGAGGATATGTATAATATCAAAAATATAATTTATAGTACAGCTTTATTCACTTATTCACTAGTTACAACATGGAGAATCAGAATCACTAAAGACACGGGAACATAAGTGGCACAACCCAATTTAAGTTCTCCTAGCACGATCACGGATCTAGAGGGAGATCAGGTATATTCAATGCAACTAGAAATTGAATCTTCTGGAGAATCATACGCACTATTCTCTTGTTGAAATCTGATTATAGAAATATTTGATCAGGTTATCTTAAAATTCACTATATACCTTGGTTTGGATTTAGTTAGTGAATAATACTGGACGAGGTTATGCAAGTTTACTATATTTCCTGGCGCGGAATATGGAAGCTTATACACTGATGTACTTCCTTAGTTTCAGTTCAAGTTTGGTGGACTCTAAAATATTTTATCCTAGTTGAGATTATTTTCAGAGTTCGTTGACGTGCGAAAACCGTCTTATTTGGTCTTAATTCGCTATTTAAGTTAAAGAAGTATTCTATACGTATTTATCACTGTACACGCATATTAGTAATCTGTTTCTACAGATTAGGTTAATGGAACACTTTAATAATTTAACTCAAAAAATTAGGAGTGATGGACTCTGTTTATTTTCTCACTTGGTGGAAATATGACAGAGTTAGTTGATGCCCAAAATCCGTCTTATTTTGGATATTTTTTATTCTTTGAGTTAAAAAGTCGCACTAAATATGGTTCTCACTAATACATACATAAAAGTCATCTGTTTCTATAGATTAACTTAGTTGAACAGTTTTACGGATGTTTTTACTAATTCAGAGGTATTAGGGACTGTTTATTTTTATCACTTTTGAACTCTAACTTCTCTTATACCTCGTCACTGGTACTGATTTAGGTAGTTCCTATATTATTTCTTTTCTTGAAGATATAATATTCACTAGTTGATGGATGTCTTCTGATGCTCCTTGGGCCGTCCATGTTGGCCGGTCGTGTGAAGTTAAGTTACAGATGGGTTAATGGGTGTGGGGTCTTAAATAGGGCTCCGTAACTTATAATGCAACAGTTGGGCACCATATCGGACTAACACGAGTATTTAAACCTATATCTTTATCAATTATACTCAAGTATCCTGACTTTTATATTAACTGGTGATGAAGTTCTGTTAAGGTACTCTTGTAGTAAGGTTTTAAATATTGTGTCTCAGTGATGACGGAATAACACAATATCGGACGAACGCAAAAAGAGTTCAGGTATTGCTCTTCTCGACTGACGCTAACCATTGTAAGAGGGTCAAAGAACTCAGGGCAATGTTAACCTTTTAGTTGCAAAGTCTGGTGGGGTGCCACAGACAAAATGCACCTAGGATTTATATATGCAGAGTCCTCGTGAGGGTGTCTCGCTAAACCCTTATAACACAAAAGATCGTTTTAGAACATAGATCTTCTGTGAGAAGTGGTTGTTTAATTTCTAATAGTGAAATGTTGAAAGGTAGGGGTGCCTGTGTCTTTCAACTTTTAACTATAAAGAAATATCACCTACAGAAGATAACTATATTAATCCCTGGGGTGCCAGAAATAATAAAGTTACTTAGATTTAGGTCACAATTGCCGTACTTATAATATTAAAATATAAGTGGAGGGGTGCCTATACACTTAAGATTTTAATATTGAAGATACAGCCTACTAGAGGTCTCTATGTTAAATGATTGGGTTGACACAATTAACAAAGATCCTATAATAGGATTTCTTATTCACAGACAGTATAAGGATTTCGGGGTGCCGTACATCCAGACTGTTAGGAAGGGTAAACATAATATTTCTCAAAGCGGGGTGCCGACAATTGAGAAACCTTAGAGTTACTTGATTGCCTTCAGACTTCCTTTGCCTAATGTGCACCACTACTGGAGGGTACCCATTCTCTGTGGAAGGATAGTAAGGGCGTGCGTATGTACTTTATAGTAGGACAAGAAGTCCTTCTTGTCCTAAGGGAGGTGAATCTCATTTACTTTATGTTACTACTCTACTATACTTGAAGAGTGAATCAAAATAATATGATGGTCAGATGTTAGGTAAGTCAAGATTTTATTCGTCCTTATAGTTTACTGTGAGAGCTAAGGGGGAAAGGATATATTTGAACTTTTGTGCAGAGTTTCGAGGATGTTTTTAGGTGACCTCTGAGCGTGAAAGTTCAAGGGGGGCAAGGGGGTATTGTACGTGGTGTTTCCGCTGCGTCGTGGAATATTATTTGTTTCTACAAGAGTCTGTCACTGGTAATATTTGGCAAAGTTATAGGAGAATGTTAGCTTTTCTTTTTAGATTTAATACTGATACTTATTTAGTTGCTGTATATAGAGAATATACGTTTAGTACATAAGTAAATGCCGGCCGGGCATGGGGTTATGTTGGCAACCCTGGGGTCAACGGAAGGGTGCTTGTATCGCTAGCCTCGCTCGCCTACGTTTTTATACTTTTTCAGACAAGACCTGTTGTCTTGAATATTAATCACAGCAATAGCTGATAATGTTAGGTATCCTTTGGTAGAGTTAACATTGATAGTTTCTAGGCTTTAGGCATACAAAAGAACATGTTTATAGGAGTTGTAAGACTCTCATGCGTGGAGGCTGAATTGGTAATACTGAGGGTCAGCCGTGTCATGCGTCTGTTTGCCTCATGGTTGTGAAGTTGTAGATTTGCAGACAAGGGCCTACAGCGGTTAATATGGGTCACATAGATAGCTGGTCACGCTTGAATTAGTTAACAAAGGTAATACTGATAGTTTCTAAAATGGAAAACTATATAAGAACAGATCTACAGAATTAATATTGGTCCTGGATGGTGAACTTCTGTTGGCCCGTGACTCCCCAAAGTAGGAAGGAAGTACATGTGGTTTGTTTGAAAAATAGAATAATGGTAATAGTTGAGAAGACGTGTACATACCGGTAGGTGTTTATTATTTCTTTAAAAGATAGAAGCATCTCGGTGAGATGATTTAGGACTTTCGTATCTTGACGAAGTCCTTCAACATGTTTCTTTCATCTGATCACTATCTTGGTAACATAGTGAATCTGTCTTGTGACATATTATATGCTAAAATTAATACATACTCTTTACATATTGTTGTTTTTTATTTTTATTATGATCCTTAATATTATACATATACATTTATTTGTCATTTCTTGTTTCCTAAAACTTCTGGGAGAATATGACCCTTCTCTTTGCTGTGGACGGTTTCACCCCGAGGCAAATTGTTTTTCCCGGGGTGATCGGGCATGCTTCCGTGACTGTGGCGATCTGGCCGTTCCTGAGGGTCGCGGTAGGTGTTATTGTGCTGGACATTCCTGTCTTGGGTGGGGTCGCGTTGTTTTACTTCATTTTCTCCTTCCGCTGTCTCTTTCCTTCTTCTTTCTTCTGTTCTCCTTGTTTTCCTTCTTCTCTTTCTCCTGACGTTTTTCTTTTCTTCTGTATATTATGAATTCAATCTTGCTATGTATACCAGTGTGCAAGGTTATACTGTATATTAACCCTCTCACATCCTTATGACGCAGAGGTTGCCAGATTAGCAATACGAAATAGATTTCTCTCACTCTTATAATTACCTCTCCAAAATTTGGTTTCTGCACACAGCTAACTCAAAGACAACTGGAGGTTGAAGTAAATAAACTAAAGGTTTATAAATACCCCTAACGGTAACAAAGGCTTTGAAGTATCCCTAATAGGCTCAAAATTGTGTCAAGGACGTGAGAGGGTTAATAGAAATTCAATATAGTGAATTATCTTAACCTCATCAAATAATAGTAGCTGATTATACCCAAGTTACGGGTAAAGTGAACATTAAGGTACCCGACTAAGTATTTATACAATCTTTCGAAAAGAGTATATTGATTTGATCCTAAAGAAAGGAAATTCTATTTAAGCCACATTGAGCATACCTGATCTCCATCTAGATCCGCGATCGTGCTAGAAGATATTTGATTAAGTTGTACCATTTATGTTCTCATGTTAACACGTTCTTGTTCAATAATATGTATTTAGGGAATAAGTGAAATAAAGCTGTATTACAAACTATATTTTGGCATTATATGTATCCTCTATTGTCTTCCTTATATGTACTTGTATGAACTTGGAAAACCCAGTCTCGAAAGAACTCACCTGAACTAATAGTTAAACCTGAATATAATCAGGGCATAACATTGGTGGCTAGCGGTGGTTCTTGATTCGGATAGAAGAATTCATTACATTTCACATACCTTGAAACAATAGAGATAGTATAACATCATAAATATGGCAGTATTATGTACTGGTATTTTGGGGTCCAACTGTACATGTTACTGGAAAGATTTGTATTTGTGAATCTCACCTATGTTCATTGTGTTCGGGTTCATTGGTTTGTTTAGTGTATATACTGTATTCATGAAACCTAGTTGAGAACTTTAGAGCTGGTTCAGTAACTTTTGTTATCTCATTCATAGTTTTGTTCCTAGTGGTTCACTGAGGTTCGTGGCATTTCCTTTCTGGTTGTGTGAGTTTCCTTTCTTTCTTGTATGACTGTGGGCCGGCCCAGTGTGTGTGTGTTTGTATGTTTGTTAACCATTACAAGGTGATGAGGTACCAGGATATTGGAAGAGTAAGCAGTGGTTACCTACAGTGTGACGAGACAGGATCTACCACCACCTTCTGCCTGGATTTATATATTGTTTTCGCCATTACCTCTGTATTTCTCAGCCAAGTTTTGTTTATATTTTGGCCATCTTTAGTTATTAGGAATTGTGTGTTTGTTAGATTTGTCTTGTGTGCCGACAGTGTAAAGATTGGTCGGATTTATTTGTCTTTACTATTTCTGTTGAGAACTATTATTTATAGATGTTGATTAACTATTTTTGATTAACTATTTTTGGATCTCTTAACATGTCAGATCATATCTAAATTATGTTCCTTCAGATTAATTGTTGTTTGTGTTTATAGTGTAAATAAATGTTCATATAATTTTACCAGAGACTTTGAACTTTACCATTTATATCTTTATTGTGTAAACTAAAACAACTACCCCCCTTCATAAATAATTGATAAGGAATATGAATATCATAATTTATTTGAAAGCATAATTGCTTTACTATGGCGTAACCATACAAACCAGTGCCTGATTCGAGAATGGGGTTTACTAATTATAAATGAAGAACTTGGGATATTTGATATTTGAATTATTACTTTATCAGTTATACTTTATTTATATACTTTTATTTATACCTCAAACTATCTTTAAGAATTAATAGTTTAAGGACAAGTTAAACCTTAATTCGAGAGCTATTTCCTTAGAGTTATGGATTCAACCCCAAACCGTAACATTAAATGGTGCCGTGACCAGGATTCAGTTGCTTGTTTGTGGTATTGATTAATAATGCCTAATTAATTTCCTTTTCAAATGTATAATACTATTTACCATGCTCGTGCTCTCGTGATTGAGGGAGTAATATAGAGTAGGTTGAAAGTATATATTCAGCTTTGTTTTCTTTGTTTGCTCCGCCATGGATTTTGACCTAGATACATTTATTGAAGCACCTAGTTTAAGTGTTCTTATTACGTCTAGAATCAAGAAAGATGACTGGTTAAAATTGGCAGAACATTATGCCGTTCCTCATAAGTCTAGTATGACAAAGGCGGGAGTCGGGAAACAAGTTATTACTGAATTAGTCAATAGGAACATACTCTCTGAGGCTGCTTATTCTCTGTGTCCTGAAGTAATGTCAAATGAATTACTTAGGCTTGAATTTGAGGATAAGAAGGCTCAAAGAGAACATGAAGAAAGGGAGGCTCAAGCACAGAGAGAACACAAGAGGCTCATGAGTGAAGTACGATTAAAAGAGATGGAGGTGAAGTTAAAAGAAATGGAACCTAATAAAATGATGAGTGACAGAAGGTCCGACCAATTTAATGGTGGTGAACATTCTCAAGGGAAACCTATACATTTGGGCAAGGCTATTGACTTTGTGCCTAAGTTTGATTAATCCGATCCTGAATTTGTTTTTGTTCTTTGTTTGAGAGAACTGCTAAACAGCTTAACTGACCTGAGAGTCAGTGGACTTTCCTGGCTCAGACTGCTTTAGTGGGAAGGGCAAAAGATACATAGTTTGTTACCCGATGAAAGTCTTGCCTATGATGTTTTCAAAAAGACTATCCTTGATATTTATGATGTGATCCCAGATACTCACAGACTAAAATTTAGGAGTGCAAGTAGAGGGGACAAGCAGACATATGTTAAGTTTGCTCACCAACTTGACAAAAACTTCAAAAATTGGGTAAGGTCGAGTCAGGTTAGTACCTATGATGATCTCTGCCAGTTATTGCTTGTTGAGGAGTTTCTCCGTAAGGTTCTGCCTCCGCTCAGGTTACATTTACAAGAGCGAGAACCTAAGACATTATGTCAGACGGCCACATTAGATGAGAATTACAGATTGATTCATGGCGAATATTTTTTCAGGTACAAAGGAGTACAAAGGAGTACAAAGGAAATCAAGCAACAACAGATCTAGTGACCCTTCTAGGTTGCTTGTCCTCCAAAACACTGAGGATCAAGTGTCCAACTAGTGGTTTAGAGTGGGTAAGGGAACATTGGAAAGGGAATTACTGCCCTGGAAGGTCCAGGTGGAGGGGGGAGGAGAGACCTAGTAATGGAGTTAATGGTTCTCGTCACACTGTGGGTGGCACTCAACAGTCAGGCGGGAGTGGTATTGTACCGAAACCCAAGAATCAGACTCGTAGCCCAGGTAAAGGTAGTTTTGGTAAGTCTGAGTCCACTGCTAGATGGTACAACTCTTCATTACACTGCCGTTATTGCAAAGAGTTTGGTCACTCAGTAAACAACTGTCATAAGCTTAGGAATAAACAGGATAATGATAATTCTGCAACAAGAATTCAACCTGCTCCAGTGCTGGTTAGCAGTCCATCATCCCCTCCTAGCACAGGTGTTTCTAGCTCTTCTTCAGTTACCCCCATACCTGTGATGAGTACGGCCCCTTCCATTAACCCTGAGGGGAATCCTATGTGCAAGTCCTTCTTGCCCTTTGTTTCTAGAGGCATTATAGCACGCAGTGGATTTTTTGATACTTCCCCTTTTGAAATTCTCAGAGACACTGGCTCTGCTCATTCATTGCTTCTCAAGAGTGCTTTGCCCGATTGGGAGGACTGTTCATTAAACAGTAGTATAATCATTCAAGGTGTAGGAGGTTTAGAGACAGTTCCTTTGGTCAAGGTATATGTGCAGTCTTCTCTAGTGGATGGATATTTTACTGTGGGGATGAAGGATACTGTGCCTATTGATGGAATTGATCTCCTGTTGGGTAACGATTTGGGTGGTGAGAAGGTGGTGCCAGATCCTGTAGTAAATACTGTGCCCTTAGAGGTAAATAATACTAAAGATTTGGAAGAGAAATTTCCCACTTTGTTTCCTGTTTGTGCAGTTACCAGGAGTATGAGTAATCTGTAAAAAAGATGGAAACGGTAATAACTCCAAACTTTTTCATGACCAAGGGAAAGCTAATGCTACCAATGATGACAACCTTAATTTGGATACATTATTTAATGATGACAAAGGATTGAAAGAAGTGAGTAACATTATCACAGATGTAGAGACCTTGATAGAAGCCCAAAGAAAAGACCCATAATTAGTCCCTCTGTATGATAGAGCTGTACATGAGAGAGAGGTTAGTGATTTTCCCCAGTGATTTTACATGAAGAATGGTATTCTGATGAGGAAGTTTAGACACCCACATACTCTAGCTAATCATACATGGCAGGAGATTCACCAGATTGTTGTACCACTGCAGTTCAGGAGTCAGATTATCGAAATTGCGCATGACCTTAGTGGTGGACATTTGGGGGTTAACAAGACTTCATATAGAATTCTGCAATGTTTCTTTTGGCCCAAATTAAGACCTTCTGTAGCATCCTATTGCAAAACCTGTCACATGCCAAATATGCCTATCAAGCCAGCTCCTCTTAAACCTATTCCAGTTGCTGGAGAGCCTTTCACTAGAATTATTATTGACTGTGTGGGTCCTTTACCCAAGACCAGTAAAGGCAATGAATATCTGTTAACAGTCATGTGTTCCACTACTAGGTTTCCTGAGGCATTTCCCTTGAAAAACATCAGAGCTAAGACTATAATAGAAACCCTCACTAAGTTTTTTACCCTTTATGGTATTCCAAAATCTATTCAGTCAGACTTAGGTAGCAACTTTACCTCTAAACTTTTTTCACAGATTATGCATGAAATGGAGATTAAACAATTCCACTCCTCTGCTGGTTATCTGGAATCCCAGGGGGCACTTGAACGCTTTCATCAAACTCTAAAGTCAGCTCTTACAAAGTATTGTGCAGATAATAATGCTGACTGGGACTCTGGCGTTCAGTTTGTACTGTGGGCTATCAGAACCACTGTTCAAGAGTCTGTAGGCTTTGCACCATGTGAACTCGTGTTTGGGCATGAAGTGAGAGGTCCATTACACATGTTACGAGACACATGGTTTGAGAGTCAAGATGACTAACCTTTACTTGTGTATGTTGAGAAATTCAGGGAGAGACTCAAATCTGCATGGCAAGTAGCTTTAAATAACTTGGATGAGGCTCAGAGACAAATAAAATCCCATTATGATATGAAAAGTGTAGACAGAGAACTTAATCCTGGTGATCTAGCACTAGCATTGTTGCCTATCCCAAACCATCCTTTACAATGTAAGTTTTTTGGACCATATTCTGTTGAAGAGAAGTTAGGTGATGTCAATTATCTCATTACAACACCAGATCGAAGAAAAGGAAAAAGGGTTATGCATATTAATTCCTTGAAATTCTATCATGCCCGTCCTGTTAATGTTGTAGGCATTAGAAAGGAGGATCAGAATGATAGAGATATAATGGAGACGAGGTCTATGAAGGATTGTAAATTGAAGAACTCTGACATTCTTGCTAACATTCATGTTAAATTACAGCACTTGACGGATGCCCAACGTGGAGATCTGCATTGCCTGCTCTCTGATTTTCCTCAGCTGTGCCATGATGTGCCTCATCAATGTCCCCTAGTCGAACACGATGTGGTGTTGAAGGATGGTGCCCGACCTGTGAAGCAGCACCCCTACTGTCTCAGTCCTTGGAAGGGGGAGATCATGCGCCAGGAGGTGGAGTTTCAACTGGACAACGGACTGGCAGAGAAGAGTTGCAGCGAGTGGGCATCACCATGTATCCTAGTCCCTAAACCAGATGGAACACACCGAATGTGCACCGACTATCAACTGGTGAATAAGTTGACCTGCCAAGATTGCTATCCCCTACCCCGTATAGATGACATAATTGACCAACTTGGGGAGGCCAGATTTGTTACTAAACTGGACCTGCTCTCGGGATATTATCAAGTAAGGCTGTCTGAGCCGGCTAAAAACATATCTGCCTTCGTTACTCCACACGGGTTGTTTCAGTATAATGTTCTACCTTTCGGCATTATAAACGCCCCTGCAACGTTCCAGCGACTGATGCACCATGCAACTGGGAGTTTGGAAGGTGTACACTCTTATCTGGATGACTTGGTTATCTATGGTAGAACATGGCAAGAGCATTTGTCCCGACTGCGACTACTGTTCGAACGGCTGGCAGCAGCTGAACTTACCGTAAATCTCTCAAAAAGTGAGTTCGGACATGCCAAGCTTGTGTTTCTGGGACATCTTGTTGGGGGGGTGGAGAATTAAGTCATGTGAATGCCAAAGTTGAAGCCATCTCGTCACTGCCTGAATCCCAGGATCGTAAGGCAGTGATGCGTTTCATCGGAATGGCTGGCTATTACCGTCGTTTTGTGCCCAACTTTGCCGACGTGTCTGCTCCCCTGACTGACCTTGTAAGTCCCAAAAAGAAATTTGCCTGGACAAGTGAATGTAGAGAGTTCTTCAACAAACTTAAAGCTACATTGATCAGTGCTCCGATTTTGAAGTCTCCTGACTACAATAAACCTGTTACACTCCAGATCGACGCAAGTGATAAAGGGATTGGTGCCGTTCTGTTGCAGTGTAGTGAATCTGGAGTACTGCATCCTTTATGTCATGCTTCTTACAAATTAAAGACTTATCAACAACATTACAGTACTATTGAAAAGGAGTGTTTAGCTCTTGTGTTTGCTCTCAATAAGTTTGATGCTTACTTGAATAATGCCAAATATGCTATAGAAGTATACACTGACCATAACCCCTTGAAATTCTTACATAAAATGAAGAATCATAATCAGCGATTGATGAGGTGGGCTCTCATGTTGCAGTCCTATAACTTAGAAATACAGTATGTCACATCAAGGGAAAGGACAATGTGATTGCAGATATGTTGTCTCGTGTATAATTTGGAGTGGTTATGATTAGTGGTATTATTCAGTTATGTACTTATAATTTAAGGTATAGAAGTTTCTGCTTTATCTTTTAGGTGATAAAGGTTAACCCAAATTTATTTTCCCTGAATAAATCTCTTAAGGAGGGAGGAATATTATGTACTAGTATTTTGGGGTCCAACTGTACATGTTACTGGAAAGATTTGTATTTGTGAATCTCACCCATGTTCATTGTGTTCGGGTTCATTGGTTTGTTTAGTGTATATACAGTATTCATGAAACCTAGTTGAGAACTTTAGAGCTGGTTCAGTAAGTTTTGTTATCTCATTCATAGTTTTGTTCCTAGTGGTTCACTGAGGTTCGTGGCGTTTCCTTTCTGGTTGTGTGAGTTTCCTTTCTTTCTTGTATGACTGTGGGCCGGCCCAGTGTGTGTGTGTTTGTATGTTTGTTAACCATTACAAGGTGATGAGGTACCAGGATATTGGAAGAGTAGGCAGTGGTTACCTACAGTGTGACGAGACAGGATCTACCACCACCTTCTGCCTGGATTTATATATTGTTTTCGCCATTACCTCTGTATTTCTCAGCTAAGTCTTGTTTATTTTGGCCATCTTTAGTTATTAGGAATTGTGTGTTTGTTAGATTTGTCTTGTGTGCCGACAGTGTAAAGATTGGTCGAATTTATTTGCCCTTACTATTTCTGTTGAGAACTATTATTTATAGATGTTGATTAACTATTTTTGATTAACTATTTTTGGATCTCTTAACATATCAGATCATATCTAAATTATGATACTTCAGATTAATTGTTGTTTGTGTTTATAGTGTAAATAAATGTTCATATAATTTTACCAGAGACCTTGAACTTTACCATTTATATCTATATTGTGTAAACTAAAACAACTACCCCCCTTCATAAATAATTGATAAGGAATATGAATATCATAATTTATTTGAAAGCATAATTACTTTACTATGGCTTAACCATACAAACCAGTGACTGATTCGTAAATGAGGTTTACTAATTATAAATTAAGAACTTGGGATATTTGATATTTGAATGATTACTTTATCAGTTATACTTTATTTATATACTTTCATTTATATCTCAAACTAACTTTAAGAATTAATAGTTTAAGGACAAGTTAAACCTTAATTCTAGAGCTATTTCCTTAGTGTTATGGATTCAACCCCAAACCGTAAGAGCAGCTGCTCGCTCCCACATTCCCATCCCCAAATACGACGGGGAAACATATGAGATCGAAGTCTACATGGACATAGTGAAGCCAGTATTTGACTTGGCATACAACACGGACCGCGAAAAGATAGCCGTCCTCCTAACGCACTTGGGAAAAGCCGTTTCCCTCGTTGCCTCGCAGGTAACCCCCGCACTCACCTGGGACCAGTTTAGGCCCATGTTAATTGATGCAATTAAACCATCATTAGATATTTTCGTCGCCCATGCCCGAATGAAGGACATAAAGTATGAAGGCGATTTAGACGCCACTTTAGCAACCATCACTCATCAAGTGAAAGCTGCTTTTCCCACTCTTCCTCGAGTTCAGCAGGAACAACATATCCTCATAAACTTTGTGCAAGTATTACCATCAGCGGTACAAGAACACTTTGCAGTACATGATCCCGTTGGATTTCAGCGAGATTTAATCACCATCAGAAAAATTCTCGCAGCTCAACCCAAGACCAATACCATAGCCGCCATCAAGAGGTTTACCACTCACCCTCAAACATCCAGCAGGCCCAGAGAACAAACCAACTTCAAGCGACACTCGGCTCCAACACCTAAACCAACCTATCACTCGGGACAATATCAACCCAGCAGACCGAAGTCACCCCAAATCAGCTGAGAAAGGTCTATCCAAGAAACCAGTCGTACAACAATTATAAAGGTAAGAACCAAACTCTTGTAATTATCAATCCTTTTGATTTCCCTGCCTGTAACTATAAATGCTCCCTTCATGATATTCGGGATTCTGCAAAATACAGACCAAATCAACCTTGCATATCGGCAAACGAGGAAGAATTTGGAGAAGACGAGACGGAAGAATCCACAGATACTGAAAACATAGCTCAAATCTTGAGTGGAGAAGAGCAAGACGAAATCCTGGAGGACGAAGAGACAGACCCCCAGGATTTTTAAAATCTCCCCCGCCTATGATGGCTTCGGCGGAGGAGTCTGCTAGTGATAGACCACCCCCAATATACCACCTTGCAAAAATCAAAGACTTTCCTGTAAGGTAGCTCATAGATACC
The DNA here is from genome assembly GCA_032716605.1 of Paralithodes platypus. Classification (NCBI taxonomy): domain Eukaryota; kingdom Metazoa; phylum Arthropoda; class Malacostraca; order Decapoda; family Lithodidae; genus Paralithodes; species Paralithodes platypus. The sequence continues at coordinate 13,887,604 of CM064522.1, read as the reverse complement.
GGCGCCACCCGATCATGTATTTTCATTTTTTTTTTTTTACGTCAGACACAGGAAGAAATTTGGCGAATTAAAAGCAACAACCACTAACCTAATCAGTGCGGGAGACATTCCTCTTGAAATCCGAGGAGAAACTAGACCCCTTCATGTGACCATCCCCCTACCTCATGCCAACTGTTATCACCCCTTCGTAGTGTTCCATTCTGACTGCCAACATTACGACGGGTACCTGGGCTTGGACCTGTTACAGAAGCTTCAAGCACAGGTAGACTGTGGGCAAAGGTGGATTACTTTCAAAAAAAGAAAAAAACCAACAGGAAACCGTCAACCCAATCCCCATCAACTCAACCCACTCAGAACAAGAACACCCCCTCTCCTTTTCCCACTAGACGAGGAAAAGAACATAAACTCGCCAACATAAATGCAAATCAACAAAATGACCTCAAGTTACTTACATGTAAAACTAAATCTTCAGTGATAACAGCTTCAACCCTCAGCCCGATATAAAATACCCTTGAACAAGAAAAAAAAAAAACGTCCAACTTAGCCACCTCTTTTCAGCCTCCTACCAATGAAAAACCAAACCATACAAACCTTTTGCCTCCTCCCACTATTATCAGCCCCGCTATCACCAAAAACAAAACTGCAATTCCCCCTCAACATCAGAAATGGGTGTCGATTCACCAAATGCCGCAAGATACCATGATTCTGACCCCCACCAAACTCACTACTGGTCAAGATCGTTGCATGATTTAGCCAGCCATTATATCATCGCACCAAAATTCCATACTCATAGCAAATATTTCAGATGATATTATAACCCTACCCAAAGGCCTCATCATTAGGGATTTGGAAACTTTTGATGAAATTGCCCCCACTCAAGTCGAAAATAGCTCCCCTCTTGTACTAACCACCATTCCCTTCACCTTAACTACCCTGCAAGCTCAACAAATGCAACTAGTCCTGCATGAATTCAGCGATGTGTTTGCCCAAACCCCTACCGAAATAGGACAAATTACCCTGGAGGAACACTCCATCCACACAACTGGACCACCCCTTCGTCAGCCCTCACGTCGAAAAAATCCTGTGCAAAGGCAAGAAGAGGAACAGCAAGTCCAAGAGATGTTGGACGCCGGAATCGCCACTCCCTCCGTTAGTCCATGGTCCTCACCAGTCGTCTTAGTAAAAAAAAAAAGATGGCTCAACAAGATTTTGCGTGGATTATCGCCGCCTTAATGACGCCACGATCAAAGATGCAACCCCGTTACCTCGGATAGATGATTCCCTAGACTCCCTTCATGGCTCCAAGTGGTTCACCACCCTAGACCTACTAGCCGGATACTAGCAGGTTCTGATTAAAGCAGAACGCCAACAAAAGACAGCTTTCTCAACCAGCGGAGGACATCTATATGAGTTCAACGTGTTACCTTTTGGATTATGTAATGGCCCAGCCACGTCCTCCCGACTCATGGAGTCCGTATTAAAAGGGCTAACTTGGGAAACTTGCCTCGTATACCTGGATAATGTGATTGTGTACTCAGGAACTTGGCCCGAACATCTCCGCAGACTCCGTCAAGTATTACAACATATCGGGGACGCTGGGCTAAAACTCAAACCTTCAAAATGCGAGATTGCTAGAAACTCGGTAGACTTTTTGGGTCACGTTATCTCTGACAAAGGTACATCACCTGATCCCAAGAAATTATCAGCCATCCAAAAACAGCAATACCCCACAACAGACAAAGCGGTAAGATCATTTCTCGGATTAGCCACCTATTACTGCCGTTTTGTCCCTAACTTTGCAGAAATAGCCAGACCACTTCATCAGCTAACTCATCAAGACACAGAATTCGTGTGGACACATGAAAGAAATATAGCATTCGAAACCTTAAAAGACAAACTAGTTCAAGCTCCCACAGCATCTTTTCCTGATTACCAACAGCCTTTTCGTCTGTATACCGACGTATCCCTATATGCCATTGGAGCCATATTAGCTCAAGTGCAAGACGGAATAGAGCACGTCATTGCTTATGCCAGCTCAACCTTAAACACTGCCCAACAAAATTATGCAGCCACCAAGTGAGAATGTTTAGGTATTATCTGGGCACTAAACCATTTTCGTTTGTTTGTCTTAGGAGCAAAACTTGACATAATAATGGACCACCATTCCCTACAGTGGCTTAGAAAATGCGAAACCAATTCAGCTTTATTAGTACGTTGGAGAGAGACACTAGAAGAGTATGATTTTGTCATTCATTATCAACCTGGCAAGCTACATACGAACGCCGAAACTCTCTCCCGCCTCCCATACCAGAACAAATACCTACCCTACTTCAATCATGGGAAAAGAAAACTAAGCCGAAATGGATTCCAAAACACATCTTCCAACATCTTAGCAGTTGGAGAGACCAACTTACCACAGAATCAGGACATGTAGTTCTAGAACCAAGTCTAGCCCAAAAATACATGATCTCGATTCATGAAGGAAATGAAATTAATTTAGGACAAAAGAAAATGCTCAGTCTTCCAAGATTAATACTGGACCATCAACCTGTCTGGTATTGCATAAAGAGTCACAGAAGCTTGCAAACCCTGTGCTCTAGGAAAGGATAGATGTAAGACAGCAGGACCAGCAGGAACTATTTCAGCACATAAGCCATTCCAGACACTCTCCCTCGACGTAATGGGACCTTTTCCCACTAGCCAGGGTAAACGTTTCATAGTCACGTTTGTAGACCTCTATTCAAATTTCCTAATAGCTTGCCCTACCAAAGACCACAGTGCTCTAACCATAGCTGAATTACTTGCCACCGACATTTTCCCTATAATTTGGTCTACCCATATCCCTGCTTTCTGACAACGCCCCCGAATTTACAGGACAAGTTTGGGAAGCCTTCACTAAGAAATGCTGCATACACATTAAACACTCTTCCCCCTACTGGCCCCAATACTGGAGCAGATAACTGTAAATTTCAGGGGAATCGTTCAAATGGTGATGCAAGCATGAAATTTGGTACATGTACCCTTCAAGGTCCATTCTTCTCAGAAATACCGCTTGCCACGCGAAAATCCAAGCAGACGGTCATTTTTCAAGATGGCTGCCGTGCCTGACCATATATTGCTTATTTTTTTGTTTAATTATTACCTGGTGAACATTTTAAGAGAAAACTGTTTCTTGCTAACCAGATTAATGAGAAGCACTGTTTTAATCATTGTCATAGTCTATAATTGGAATTTTAGAATGGCATCCAAGATGGCGTCCATTAATTTCATATGTTCATATCTAAGCAACTACTGAACATATATACATGATTTTTGGTGTGCACATACATTCTTTGGGTCAGATTATCTGAACCCTGGTCAGGTACCTGTTATCGCAGCTGATCAGCCAATCTATGCCCTTGCAAAACAGGTGCAGTGGCAATGGCCTGACCAATATGGAGAGGACAAGTACCTGGTCATGTTTGGAGGTCTGCACATTGAGATGGCAGCGCTAAAGTCCTTGGGCACTCTCCTCAAAGGCAGCGGGTGGACAGGAGCCTTGGTGGAAGCAGGTGTGGCTTCATCAGGCACTGCAGAATCTTTCCTGTCAGCTGCAAGTGTTACCAGGACACGTCCAATGCATCAGGTTACAGCATGCAGCCTGTACAAGCTCCTGAAAGCTGCATATGTGGATAACTGTGCAGAGCTACCAGATCACAAAGAAGAGACATTGAGCTTTGAGGAGTGGTGTGCCATTCGTAAAGAGCAAAGCCCACAGTTCCACTTCTGGCACATGGTGCTGTCAATGGAGTTTGTCATCTTCTTGCTCATCAGATCTTTCCGTGAAGCCAACTTTGCTCTCTATTGCCAGGCATTGAGTGAGTTAATCCCCTTCTTCTTTGCCAATAACAATACAAATTATGGCAGGTGGCTTCCAGTCCACCTGAGGGACATGCTCACTCTGGAGAGCACACACCCTGAGCTGTCTCAAGAATTCAAGAAGGGAAACTTTGTTGTCCACAAGACAAGTCGTGACTTCTCCGCAATGGCCCTTGACCAAGCCCATGAGCAGGCCAATGCCATCATCAAGGCTGATGGTGGAGCCATTGGGCTCACTGAAGACCCAGCAGCACTTAGGCAATGGATGGTTGCTGGTCCTGAGGTAAGCCGTTTGGTGTCCCTGTATGAACAAGAGGCTCAAGCTAAAGAGTCAAGTGAACACACAGCTCAACACGAGCAAACAACGCAGGCACAGCTGACTTTCCTGGAAAGAGTCAATAAGCTGTCTCTGACTTTGCAAGAGTTGGGCAGTCTTTTCCAGGATGACAGTCAAGAGCTGTATTCTATTGACAACAAAGACATAGCTCACCCCAGCTCAGTGGAACTTCTGCAGATTCACTTGGAGAGAGGCCAAACTAAATTCCAGGACTTTTCTGAAGCCTTAGCAAATAATCCAGTTTCCTTCTATGAGTCAATCAAGAGGAACAAAACTGACTTCTTCAGGCAAGAATCTGCTCCTATTAAGCACTCAAAGCAGAAGTTTCTGAAGGAGGACTACAAGCTCTTCTCAAAGCTGTTCATCTCCTGTCAGAGCAGACAGTGTGATCTGCAGGAGTTCTTCCAGCATGAGAATCAGGCATTCCCAGCTGCACTGAGTGAGGGTGGAAGGCTGTACACTTGCCAGAAGTCTCAACTGACCTCTATCTTGGAGACTCATGTTACATCAACAGACGAAGAACCAGATACCGATGTCCTGATTGTAGATTGGTCTGCTTTGGTCCATGTCTTGCCATGTCTTACCAAAGAGAGGACAGATCTTTGAGGGCTATGCAACTCTGGACTTCCTGCCATTTATTCACAGCTATGCTACGAAGTACAAGACAACACATCTTGTCTTTGATGTGTACAACCCATCCAGCCTCAAAGCCGAGACCAGGTCTCAACGTGGCCAGGGAGGAAGACGCAAGGTGACAAACAAGAACAGCATTCCATCCAATTGGCGTAACTTCCTTAGGCATAATGACAACAAGACGGAGTTGTTCCAGTTCCTGGCAGACAGGGTTGCCCAAATGTCTGCACCAAACTTGGTAATTGTCACAAAGGGATCTGCAGTCCTCAGCACTCATGAAACTGGTCTTCAAGGACTGGACAAGTGCTCTCATGAGGAAGCTGACAGCCGCATCTTTGTGCATGCCAAATATGCTGCAGAACATGGGAGCAAAGCCGTCATGGTCAAGGCAAATGATACAGATGTTGTGGTCATTGCAGTGAGTGCCTTTCCAGCCCTTCAGAGTTTGGGCCTAGAGCAGTTATGGGTGGCATTTGGTCACGGTCAAAGCCGGCGCTGGATCAGTGTGTGTGTGGTAAACTATCAATGGAAGTTAAATATTACTAAGCTATAATGAATCAAATAAAATCAATCTAAATGAATACTCTATATCTAAATTGAATTCAATCTGAAACAAGCTAATTTATATCCAAAGGTCTCACATAATAAATGTATATAATTATAGGGTAAGGTTATAAGGGTTAATATTAGCCAGGAATTAACTCACCAATAGTTCCACGTGGCAATGAGGCAAGGGAGAACGTTTTACCCAATATGGCGGTGGACAATGGGGAACGAGACTTCGGTCCCAAGACACGAGTCAAGTTAAAGAAAGAATAAATGATTACATGGGAATGGACATGAATAATATGCTTATCTATCAGTCAGTCATGATGTCGATGAGAGCGTCGTGATGGTGTAGTTGTGTGTATTGCTGTATGTGTATTGTGATTAGAGGCACAAAAGCACGATCAACTGAGGGCGGAAAATTAGATGTTAACTGGTTGGTGTTCGTGAAGGCTCTGGCGTACCTCAAAAGCACACCTTGCTGCCTTGGCAAACCGCCAGGAGCCCAAATTATCGTACCGCATTTAGGTTGCTCTATACGATAAATTATATTAATATATACGATAAATTCATATATACTACATAAGACCATGGCAATATTGCTTAATAGCATATTAGGCCTTTTATAACTTAACTTATTTACAATCTTATAATATACGATCTACTCGTCCTACGTCGTGCTGTAGGAGAGATCGTGACGTCACAGAGACATACAAGATCACAAAAGAGTCATATTCTATCGTATTTATACGATACACTCCCCCCACAAAAAAGACCTGAACCCCACCTTAAACCTAAAGTTGCCCAGAGGCTATCTTCTGACGCCACAAGTCGACGGCGCCAGCAGCAGCGCGTCTGGGACGCGTCCCGGTCCGAGAATGATCACCATCAGTATGAGGTGAGTCGTTCCTTTGAGAATCCTCGGACCCAGCAATAACAGGTGGAGCCTCAGATTGCAATGCGGAATCGAGCTCCAAAGCGTACAAACGTGCGATAGGACGAACAGTAGTTCCAGTGGCTGTCTTCAATAGCGCCACCCGCTCTACAGAGTCTGCCCCCTTGTATACCTCCAATACGCGGCCTAATTTCCAGTATAAACGAGGACTATCTTCTTTAATTAAAACAACTTCACCAACTGTAGGTGCCGTTGGTCTACCAGAGGGAGTAACACTCCTTTCCCTCAATGCTAGCAGATATTCACTAATCCACCGTTTCCTAAAATCCTCGATTATCCTGGATATATACTGGTATCTCTTAGACACCGCTACCTCAGAGTACAACGAGGGATCCTCTAACTCTACTATGGATTGGAAATCAGATGGAAACGCAGTCAATGGTTTCCCATATAGCAAGTGAGCTGGCGTTAATGGTAGTGGTTCTTGCAGGTCGGTGTACACATACGTAAGCGGTCGATCATTCACGACTGCCTCTATCTCTGTGAGGACTGTCGTCAACTCACTCTTCTTTAATAGAGCACGTCCTACAACCGCTCTTAGTCCTGACTTTACTATGCCGACACATCGTTCCCACATTCCACCAAACCAAGGTGCCTTAACTGGAATGAACCTCCATTCGCACTTCTTCTCTCCCAAAAAAGTGATGATAGTAGGATCACTACTCATATCCTTTAGATATTTTGATGCTTGGACATAAGTGGGAGCATTGTCGCTAAGTATGAGTTGAGGGAATGAACGACGGGCACAAACCCGTCTAAACGCCAGCATAAATTCTTCACTAGACATATTATCACATAGTTCTAGGTGTACCGCTCGAGACGTCGCACAGGTAAACAATAATATAAAAACCTTCTCATGCTCCCTCGTCTTCAATGCCCCTGTGTAATCTAATCCTACCGTTTGGAAAGGTTCTACGTGCTTTACACGGCATTCAGGTAGGGGTGGAGCTGGTCCAGTTGCATATGGTTTACCCTTTAGTCTCTGGCATATTACACACTTTCTCACTACGCGTCGAGCTACTTGTCGAACTCTGGGTATCCACCATGTGAGACGTAAATTTGATATAATATGACATACCCCGTAGTGTTTTACTTCCCTATGTGCACGTATGATCAATAGATCAGTAACGTGATGTCTTGTTGGCATAAGTATAGGTCGGTTTGTGCCGTCTGGTACACCCGACCACTTCAGGCGACCCTCACACCTGATGAGGCCATTGTCTAGGTGCAACCTTAGTTGACACACTATATTAGGCATTAATGTCTTATTCGAGCCTTTCAAGGATTCTAATTCATTGGAAAAGGTTTCTACTTGAACCCATTTGATCAAAGTTACTTCAGCTGCTTTAAATTCACGAGCATCAATGTTGTGACCCCTGTTGCAGAGTTGGCCCGTTACTTTAAGCTTAAGATTGGATAAATATCGCAACACCCAAGCTACAACTCTGACTAGTTTATTATAGTCACCGAATCTTGCCCACTTTATGATAGGACCCGGTGGCTCATTTGGTTGGGCTGTAACTGCCACTGTTTCCAGTGGCAGAAGTCCCTCACCAACAGCATGCCATATCGTCCATTCACTTTCATGGAGCAGCCACTTTGGACCATGCCACCACAATTCGGACTTCATTAACTGGCTAGCCGTTATACCCCTAGTTATGAGATCACTAGGGTTTTCCTTTGTATTTACATAATGATAAGCAACGTCTGGCAAAAGGGCTCTAATCTCATCTACCCTATTCCTCACATAAACTGGCAGAGACTTCTTGCTATGTATCCAGTTGAGTGCGACCTGACTATCGCACCATACGTGAACGATTTCAATATTTAATTCGCTCTCGTATGCTGCGCGTACATGTTGCACCAGACGTGCTAATAGCAGCATGGCAGTCAATTCCATTTTAGGGATAGTTACCTTTTTAACCGGGGCTACTTTGGCCCGGGCTGTAACTAAATGTGCCCCAAATGAAGTAACAACATATATGGCTACCCCGTATGCCGTGGCGCTAGCATCGCAAAACGTGTGTAACGTAACGTCACCGAACGCCGCCACTTTACGAGGTATAGGTTTAGTACATAGGATGGCATATTCATTCAACAACAATGTCCCTTGGTCATTCAGGTCCTCGGGCAAACTGTCATCCCATCCTATTTTACGTCTCCAAACTTCCTGCATTAGAATCCTAGCTCTTATGGTAACAGGTAATGCTAGACCCAAAGGATCAAAAAATTGCGCAACTTTGCTCAACAGACTTCTTTTTGTGTGCGCTCCTGTCTGCTGAGCAAAAGACCTTGTTTGAAAAGTTAGTATGTCATGTTTAGGTTGCCAGATCATCCCCAAATTTCTGGACTTTTCCTGGTTAAGAGATGCCGTACCATCCACCTGTATTAAACTCTGAAGATCTTCACTATTAGTAACCCACTCGCGGAGAAATAGATGTGCATCCGCAAACAATCTGCGTGCTTGCCAGTATGCATATAACAAATCATCTTGACTATCGCTAGTACCCTGCAAATTGTCAATGTATAATCCGCGAGATAGTTTACTTGTGTCCTCATGAGTGTCAGCTAGATGTTTTCTGATTGTGGCATTTAACAAAAACTGCGAGCAAGTGGCCCCAAAGAGTACAACCCGAAAACAGTATATTATGATGGGACTTTCAGAGTCGCTAATGTCGCTGAACCAAAGAAAGTGGGTAACATCTCTATCTTCCTCCTTGAGCTTGACCATCAAGAATGCTTTCTCGATGTCACTGGTATAGGCGTACTTCCCCAGCCTAAACCGCAATAGATGTTGGGACAGGTCCGACACCATGGACGGACCTGTCAACAGGCAGTCATTCAGACTGGGTTGTTGACCTTGGTGGGCAGAACAGTCATACACCACCCGTATTGGTGTGGTGACGCTGTCTTTCTTTACCCCATGATGGGCCAGATAGTGAACCCTACCCTTCTTACACGGTTCCTCGACATCGACTCTCTCAATAAAACCCCTATCCTCATAACTCCGAAATACATCGTCATACGCCTGGCGCGTGCTCGGTTCGTTAGACAATTTCCGCTGCAATGCGCGCAAGCGACCTAATGCCAAACCATAGTTGGTAGGCAGGCTTATCTCACTGTTCTTCCAAGGTAAACTAACTTTATATTGCTTGTCTGAGGCACAGTAGCACACAGACTCGTCAAACCTTTGTAGCGCAACTTCCGAGTCATAATCAGTCTCCATAGGATTAATGCCTATGTGATCCAATCTCCACAGTCGTTCCAGGTCGAACTCGGCAGCCATCTTAGGGTCACTAGGTTGGGAATCCTCCCTTCCCAACTCCTCTGCCGCGGTTACATTGACTCTATATATCGAGACCGTGTCGACCAGGACCTTTGACTGTGTAGTATGCACCTTTCCGCTCATGCAGTATCCAAATTTAGTGGGGATTAAAATTACACCACACATCTTTTTAAATCCAGGGTATACTACTTCATAATAATGATCCACACCAAGTAGAACATGCACCTCACTCTGATTTCCCATGGGATCTGACAAGTTAACCCCTTTGCTACGTAATGCGTGTTCCACCTTCTTCACACCCACAGATACATATTCTGGTAGGGTGTCTACTACGATACAAGTCATAAAGTACCGGTTTTTTACGATAGAAATATGAAATCTCCGCTATCTCGTAGTCTTGTTTATCAGTAACCCCTGTGAAGCCCTGTAATCGAAGAGTCTCAGCCCCTACGATTCGGTGCTTCAGTCCCACTAGTACGGACCTCTTTATAAAGGAACGTTGAGACCCTTGATCTAGAAGTACCCGACAAACTTTGTTACTGTCATTACCTTCCATGGAAATCTGTATTGTGGGCAATATAGTGGTGTCTTGCGTGCTACCTAGTGCCACAGTTGTAGTACCCTCATTTTTGACGTCTTTGACTTTATCTGCTGTAGGACACAACTTATCAAAGTGATGTCCTTTGCAGTGGTGACAGGGCCTTAAGTATGTAGCAGTACATTGTCCCTGCTTACCATGTTCTTTACTTAGACAACCTACACATAGCTTCATTCTTTTCGCCTGTGCTAGTTTTGTCTCATTTGTTGGGTATTTTATGCAGAAACTCCATTTATGTTTGTTGTTACATAGCTTACATAGAATCTGAGCAGGTTTCTTATACGCACCCTCTTTCTTTGCTTTAGTCCCCACTGTCATGCTTACTGTTCCCCTCTTCTCAACATTCTCACTCCCTCCCGACTCATACATTCTCCCTTTGTTCAACTGTAGATTATTGATCTCCTTACTGAACTGAGTTTTGAACTCCCCCAGCTCAAATGATCTTACCTTATCAAGTATTGCCATAGGAAGCTTCTGACGCAAGATAATGACTATCATTTCCTGCGTGGTAAGCCCTAAGGTATCTAGCGATCGAGTATGGCACTCCATATTTGCCCTGAAGTTTGTCAACTCATCAACCTTATACTGTGGTTCTGCGAGCCCCAACAAGGCAACGACATGGGCCATCTTCAACTGCTCTCTATCCCCGTATGGGGACCCTAATAAGTGTACCGCTTCAAGATAACTACCACCTACTACTGCAAAACCCTCTATTAAATGTAAGGCCTCTCCTTCCATTTGTCCCTTCAGATAGTGAAACTTGCGGACATTATCCAAAGAGGATTCATGAACCGTAGATCGAAATACGTCCCAGAAAGCTAACCACTCGGTCAACTTGCCCCCAAATGTAGGAAGATTGAGCTTTGGGAGGTGTACAGTATGTTTTGGGTCAGCCCTTCTATGGGCCTCATTATCGCCTCCCTTCTTACTCGCGATTGCACGCTGTAATAGGTACTTCGCTCTAAAGACAGGTTCGTCATAGAGGGCGCGATTATCACACTCTGTAACATTCTCTTCCTCCTCTGTCATGGCAGCCACAATCACCTCACTCAGAGCCGTAATACGACCGTGGGTAACCTGGACGTTTTCTAATCTAGCCTCCAATTCCTCTAGTTCAGCAGTAGTGATGAAAGTGTTGACGTCCACTATTAGCCTATTTATTACTCCCCGAAGTCCCGCCCTTTGATTTTTAGGGGCTTTGTTCAGCACCCCACTAGACGGTGTCTCTTTACCGTTTTTATCCATTTTGCTTGCGAGCCTATAGGCTATGTATCTAAATATCACGTTACAAAAACAACGGCCAAATAATAGGCTACTTAAGAGACGCCAACCGGTGGACTTCTATGTTATGGAGAAAAAATAGTACACTATATAGCAATACCTACTAATGGATCATATTGAACAAGAAAAAATGTTAGGTCAGGTCATATGTCACAGGAAGAAAAGAAAATTATTGGGGAAAGACGATGGGTGGGAAGCAGGACTTAGGCAGGCGCAATGACGTGACCCTGCATTCCGGCTCTAACCATCGCTTGGCTAGCCTTGCCAGTTTATCATAGAGTTGTTCCTGCATCCTGTTATATGTCCCCTTGTTCATTGCCTTAAAATCCCTTACTGGTAGCTAATTCCCGGGTCTGGGCACCAATGTGGTAAACTATCAATGGAAGTTAAATATTACTAAGCTATAATGAATCAAATAAAATCAATCTAAATGAATACTCTATATCTAAATTGAATTCAATCTGAAACAAGCTAATTTATATCCAAAGGTCTCACATAATAAATGTATATAATTATAGGGTAAGGTTATAAGGGTTAATATTAGCCAGGAATTAACTCACCAATATTTCCACGTGGCAATGAGGCAAGGGAGAACGTTTTACCCAATATGGCGGTGGACAATGGGGAACGAGACTTCGGTCCCAAGACACGAGTCAAGTTAAAGAAAGAATAAATGATTACATGGGAATGGACATGAATAATATGCTTATCTATCACTCAGTCATGATGTCGATGAGAGCGTCGTGATGGTGTAGTTGTGTGTATTGCTGTATGTGTATTGTGATTAGAGGCACAAAAGCACGATCAACTGAGGGCGGAAAATTAGATGTTAACTGGTTGGTGTTCGTGAAGGCTCTGGCGTACCTCAAAAGCACACCTTGCTGCCTAGGCAAACCGCCAGGATCCCAAATTATCGTACCGCATTTAGGTTGCTCTATACGATAAATTATATTAATATATACGATAAATTCATATATACTACATAAGACCATGGCAATATTGCTTAATAGCATATTAGGCCTTTTATAACTTAACTTATTTACAATCTTATAATATACGATCTACTCGTCCTACGTCGTGCTGTAGGAGAGATCGTGACGTCACAGAGACATACAAGATCACAAAAGAGTCATATTCTATCGTATTTATACGATAGTGTGCATGGCCTGTATCGCTGTATGGGGCAGGAGAAGGCTAAAGGCATGTTATTCTTTCATGCCTTCACAGGGTGTGACACTGTTTCAGCCTTCCGTAACAAGGGAAAGAAAACTGCCTGGCAGACATGGGATGTTTGTCCAGAGGCCTCTCCTGTCTTCTCCAAGCTGAGCCAGTGCCCTCTTACAGTGGAAGATGGTGACCTGGAGATACTGGAGAGGTTTGTCATACTGATGTATGACAGGTCCAGCACTGATACCACTGTGGATGAGGCCAGGCTTGACATGTTTGCCAGAAAACAGAGGCCTTATGAGGCCATTCCACCAACAAGAGCAGCTCTGCTTCAGCACACTAGACGAGCTGCCTTCCAGGCTGGTTGTGTTTGGGCCCAAGCAACCCAGTGTCAACCAGAAGCAGAGAGTCCTGCTGACTGGGGATGGCAGAATGTTGGTGAAGAATGGCACGTCTTCTGGACAGCCAACTCACCCATAGCCAAGAGTTGCGAACCGCTGACCAAATGTGGCTGTAAATCAGACTGTCGTGGCAGGTGCAAGTACTACAGGCTGGGTCTCTCCTGTACAGCTCTGTGCACTTGCAAATGTGAGGTGTGAGTCTTTGATTCTATGGTATTTTTACTAATGTTATTTGTACTCAATGGATATGTATAAATGGTGTGAATTAGGCCGTTTCCTACGATATAATCTTCCTTCACTTTGTCTAGTTACTTATGACCCTGATGAGTTAATAATGTGACAAGTCTTTCTAATTCTCTGACCTCAAAAATGTAGGATTAGATGAAAAAATCATTTGTCTAGCTCTACTAATAGCCAAGATATCACAAAATTTGTCTTTAACCCCAGAAGGCCGATACACTACTTAAATAGCACGGCTTTAAATAGCCTTTAAATAGCCTGCTGATGGCTGCTATTTACTTGTATGAAGTCACGGTACTTTTGCGGTAATTTTCACCGAGTTCCAATATCACCGAAACTACCGTGATGTCAACGCAATGGGTTTAAGGAAATTTCACTATGGCAAAGGTGCGTAAACACGGAAAATCACGGAAAAGTTACCTCACGAAAACAAGCAATATCTCAGGAACTACTGGGCCTATGGAGCTGAATTTTTTTACGAGACAAAAGCTGAAAGTGACCTCTCACGTGGTTTATGACTCATTTCTCTATCTTTATTCTTTGATTAGCAATTAAGCCATAAACACTACCGAAAATCGCCAAAAAATCCGGCCTCCTCGGGTTAATGGCGGCCATCTTGGACGCCATCTTAGTTAAAGTCTAATATGCAACTGCTTTGGACAAAATTACCTTCACTTACCACGTTAGAGCCAAACAAAAAATGGATTGGACAGTATTCATGTCTTTTTTTCTTTCAATTAGCTGACCCATAACAGTAGGGCTCAGTCAGATGTGTCGGCCATCTTTAAAAATGGTCGCCATATTGAATTTTTGCGTGGCCAGCGGTATGTGCTTTGAAAGTGAGCTTTGAAGAATACCTGTACCAAATTTCATGCTTGCATCACCATTTGAACGATTGTTTCACTTATCTGCTTCACTACAAGGGAATGCAGTATGCGAACGTAGTTATCCCACCATAAATAATCAAATACGCACGAAAATGATTGAATTAAACACCTCTGACTGGCCATCCCAAGTGAAGATGATTCAGTGGGGGATAAACACTTGCACCAAGGAGGATGGAATTTCCCCCCACGAAAGAGTTTATGGCGTCGCCCTCCTCTTATTACCTTTTCACCATCTTGCTCAACCCTCCCACACTCAACTCACTATTGATCCCTTTCAACATCTGAAGAACACCCTCCATACCGCTCAAACCTGTCAGGATATAAAACAAGATACCACCAATAAGCAAAATCCATTCGCAATAGGCGACAAAGTGATGGTAGCCAAGCTACCAGTCATCAATAATCTATTTTTCATTAACTTCACCACAACACCAAACACCTCCAGTGAAATTAATGAAAGCACATGTGCGATCTACCAGGATTCGAACCCGGGTTATCACACACAGATTTTTGACACCTTAACCATTACACCACCAAGACGGTTAAAGGTTTATGCACATGCCTACGACTTATTATCCATTCTCGAATACTGGATATTAATCTAATCATGTTCATACTCCCACCGCACCATGGTAGCCTAATGTTTAATTTTAAGTGAGAGGAAAGAATATTCATGGGGCACAGATCATATAGACCGGCCTCGCTACGAAATATCCCTGAACCTACTGATAATCTATTTTGTATTAACTTCACCACAACACCAAATACCTCCAATGAAATTAATGAAAGGACATGTGCGATCCACCAGGATTCGAACCCGGGTTATCACACACAGATTGTTGACACCTTAACCATTACACCACCAAGACGGTTAAAGGTTTAAGCACATGCCTACGACTTATTATCCATTCTCGAATACTGGATATTAATCTAATCATGTTCATACTCCACGGTATGTGGGGCCCCTACACAATCTCCCAAATCCCTAACCCTTATCAAGTAATAATTAAATACCACGGGGAAACGCTAACCTATAGAAATAGATTTGTCAGACTTTACCATCCGATCATCAAAGAAAGAGACTCCCCTATGTCAGACAGCCATGTACAAACACCAGACTCACCTCTTCAGAATTCTCATAATTCCTACCCTAGCCCAATACCTGTGCCTACAGCCCCAATCCCCCCTTCCATCCAACCGAAAAGAACATCAAAAGACACCAGCATGTCAGCAAAACACGTTTCTTCAACACACACCGCGAACACCGCACCCATTAATTCCTTCTCCATGTGCAACTTCCCCGCCCCCCCCACCCCAACAAACTGAAACCGACGCGTCAAAAAAAAAAAAAATCCTTTACCCTCACACTATAAATTGAGACCGCAAACCCAGCTGAAACCTCCCATCAAAACCAGATACCCCCAGTTAACCACTACAAAACCCTTCAAACCACGAACCACAACCACTAACCTCAAGCAACCTCATCACCGACGTTTCTCTACCCCATCAACATCTCCTCCCGAATCACCGCCACCCAAAAGACAACGCCCCTATATCTCTCCCTCCACCTCACCATCCAGATCCACTTCAAATTCAAACACTTCCAAATCCACTTCTTCATCACCCACATCTTCAAATCCTGAACTACTTCCACAACCTCTCGCTGCTAAAAAACCTTCTCCCACAGTTCCCACAACCATAAGAAAACAAACCTCTACTTCCCAAACCCCAACAAAAACCACCATTCCTAAACCCTTCTTACCAGAGACACAACCCTCCCCTTCACAACCTCAATCATCAACCTCCACAAACAAACTTAATTCTCCTACTTCTCAACCTCGTCTTGCTCCACCAAGCCTCTCACCTTTTCCGTCCACTGTATCACCCACACGCACCATAATAACCAACAAAACATCCACAGATCAAAGTCCTAACCTCAGTAAGAACCTATCTCCTCCACCACACACCCCCAACCCTCGACCCCCCCCGTTTCAAATCTTCATCTTCATCAGACTCTAGCCCAGAACCGCCACTTCGAACGAACTTTCGCACTAAATCGGGTTGTCTAGTCAACCTACAACTAGGTTTACCCCAATCTTGCTACCATTACGTAAACCTCAAAGTATTTTACCAAAATCTGCAGAAACAATCAACACAACACACACCAACAAGTCAAATACATTAAGAATTGCCTTCATAACTAACACAAAATCACCAAGCTCAGCCCTCCCACTCCCAACTTCTGAAAAAGGGATAATCCCTGGTACCTTAACGTCCGCAAGTAGTATTAACTACCCGCATGTCAAAGGTCATGTCATCACTTGCCCAACCGCCACCAACGAGACAACAGCAGCCTCTTTCAGCCACCACCAGCTTCCGGTCACCAACATGAATTGCTCAACACTTTTCATCAAACGTGTCAAATGGTCAGCCGACCAAGCCCAATTCTACAGGATACGCCACGTTCATGAAGCCGTTACAGCCTCTCTTATGGATGACGTGAAGACCTCCATTACTGTCACCATCGACCCAGTGAGAAACCAATATCAACGTTCTATAGACTGGTGGAAATATCTCCACTCTCTTCCTCTGACTAACCACCACGGGAAATTTCTTACCTTCGCCCTTGAGGCACAGGGACGTGCCTATTACGAAAGAGAGGGAAGTAAAATACCGAGAAAACGAAGAGACACCCTAGTGATAGAGGAAGAAACAACAGAGAAAGAAGGAGAGAACGAAATGAAAAAACAAAGAAAATGAAAGGAAGAAACGAAAGAGAAAACGAAAGGAAATGAAAAACAAAAGGAGAAACTAAACCAAACCACACAACCCCCCCTAGACGAGCAACGCCAGGACTACCCACACCTGTAGCGACCCCCAGGAACGCTCGAGTCGCCACGGTGACGACAGGATGTCCTACGACCCCAGGGAAGATGATTCACCCCATGGCGACCACTTCCTCATCCAGAAGGATAGTCTTCAGCCAAAATTTTTGAATCAAGAACATCTGATTATTCTGTATATATCTATGTACCATGTTTGTAACACTAGAGCCCGCCCTGGTAAAACAACTTCTATAATCTTAATTAAGTAATATGTATCATTATAATGTTAAGAAATAACCATGATGAAAATTAATACAATTAACTATGCCATGATGTTTTCCATGTTACCTATGTAAAAATCATATCAAACCAGATAACTAGACCCGTGGAACTTATTTTTCCTACCACACATATTTACAAGTCTACTTTTACTCCAGCCATTCTACAAATAAACAAACCACATTATCTTCCTTCATGTCTTTAAATTCGATAAGTATTGTACTAGTTCCTAGTGTGCATCCAGACCTGCATGTTTTTCTTACGCTCGTCAGAGTACCAACCGAAGCTAGCCGGACTCCCAACCCCTCCGAGTTAGTGCTCACCTGTTATACACTTTTTCTTATGCAAAGAAACATCTTACTAACCGTTTTCTCAGAGATCGAGATAACCAAATCATTAATACCCTTCTGTATGCATGTCTCGAAGATAGTAGACTATTATTGTAGACAGAATGCCATGATGCGCATAGCGACCCTCATTGTTTTCTTTCCTCCCCACATTCCCGGGCTCTCCACCTAAAGATTAAAGTCCAGGAACCTTCCCCCTTGAACAAAAGTCCTATTATTCCAGGGACCTCTTGACCTTGCCTTTATATTTAACCATCTATTAAACCTTGATTTAACACCTGTCCATATAACATGACACCCTAGAGTATTACTGAAATATCTTTGAGTTATTAAAGAAAGTAAGAGAGAGTGACCTCTCACCAGAGTAAGAAGGACTTCTTATCATACCAGAGGGCGTGCACTTATGCCCTTACTATCCTTAAAAGATGACCGGGTATCCTTCAGTAATCGTCAACACTAGTCAGGGAAACCTGAGAGAAGTAAGCAATTTTGAGGCTTCTCGATCACTGGCATCCCCAGTTGAGAAACCTCAAGATTACCCCTCCGTTCAGTTGGATGTATGGCACCTCGAAGTCCTACACTGTCTGTGAGTTAAACAGAACCTATTAAGGGATCTTTGTTAACTGTGGAATCCCATCAGTTTAACATTGAGGCCTCTAATAGGCTATATCGACAATATTAAAGGTTGAAGTGCCCAGGCATCCCTCCACTTCAACTCTTGATATTGTAGTTACGGTAACTGTGTCCTATAAGAGGAACTGTGTTATTACTGGCATCCCAGTGATTAACATAACCACCTTCTCTAGGTTACGCTTTCCCTAGTTGAAAGTTGAGGAACTCAGACATCCCTATTGCTCTACACTTTCACTATTGAAAGTTCACAAACATCCTATTAAGAGGATTTATGTTATTACTGCCATCCCAGTAAGTAACATAGATACCTTCTTTTAGGTTACACTTTCCATAGTGAAAAGTTGAAGGACTCAGGCATCCCTAACCCTCAACACTTTTACTATAGAAAGTTTCCCCAGTGTCCTATGAAAGAAACTGTGTTATTACTGGCATCCCAGTGATTAACATAGCCACATTCCCTAGGTTACACTTTCTCTAGTAGAAAGTTGAGGAACTCAGGCATCCCTACTCCTCAATACTTTCACTATTGAAAGCTGACAAGTGTCCTATTAGAGGAACTTTGTTAGTACTGGCATCCCCGTATTTAACATAGTCGCCTTCTTCTAGGTTACACTTTCCTTAGTAAAAGTTGAGGGACCTAGGCATCCCTACCCCTCAACTCGTTACTATTGAAAGTCCACACTCCCACTTCTCACAGTAGATCTTGCCATCCCACGATCTTTTGTGTTAGAAGGGCTTGGCGAGACACCCTCACAGGGACTCGGCAGACACAAGTCCTAGGTGCACTTCATCTGTGGCATCCCATTAGACATTGCAACTAAAAGGATAAACACTGCCCTGAGTTCCTTGAACCTCTTCAAACGGTCAGAGACAGTCAAGAAGTTAAGTACTAAAATCTTAATGCGTTCATCCGATATCGTGCTATTCCGTCATAACTGAGGCACGATATTAAAGATCCTATTCCAAGAGTACATTAACAGAACTTTATCACAGGTTAATATAAAGGTCAGGATAGACAAGTATAAATGATAAAGCTATAGGCTCAAATATTCTCGTTAGTCCGATATGGTGCCCAACTGTTTAATTACAAGTTACGGAGCCATATTCAAGACCCCACACTCATTAACCCATCTGTAATTTACTTCACACGACCTGCCAACCTGGACGGCCTACGGAGACTCAGAAGACTTCAAGCAGCTAAGAAAAAAAGATTGAAGAAAAGGTACCTAAGTCGATGCCAGTGACTAGGCAGAAATAAGTTAAAGTTAAAAAAAAAAAACGTTATAAAAATATTCAGTCCCCAAACTCCTTATTTAGAAATAAATCGTGAAAATATTCATTAACGAGAATCTATAGAAACAGATTCCCTCTACCAGTGTACCAGTGTTAAATTCGTTTAGTACACCTCTCTAACTTAAATAAGGAACTAAATCCAAATAATGCAGATTTCGCATAAAATAACTCTGATTTTTTTATCACAGGTCAGAAATATGAGTCCCCAAACTCCTTTTTTTAAAGAAAATCATTCAAAGTGTTTGCAAATTAGAATCTATAGAAACAGATCCCCCCTACAAGTGTATCAGTGTTAAAATCAGTTACTACGCCTTCCTAACATAGAACAAGAATTAAATCCAAATAAGACGGATTGTCGCCTAAATTAACTCTGAAATAATTCCGACCAGTGAAAATATTATAAGAGTCCACAAAACTTGAATTCAATCTTGCTAAGTATACCAGTGTGCAAGGTTATATATTAATAGAAATGCAATATAGTGACTTATCTTAACCTCATCAAATAATAGTAGCTGATTATACCCAAGTTACGGGTAAAGTGAACATTAAGGTACTCGAATAACTATTTATACAATCTTTCGAAAAGAGAATATTGATTTGGTCCGAAAGAAAGGAAATTCAATTTAAGCTGCATTGAACATACCTGATCTCCATCTAAATCCGCGATCGTTCTAGAAGATATTTGATTAAGTTGTACCATTTATGTTCTCATGTTAACACATTCTTGTTCAATAATATGTACTTAGGGAATAAGTGAAATAAAGCTGTATTACAAACTATATTTTGGCATTATATGTATCCTCTATTGTCTTCATTATATGTACTTGTATGAACTTGGAAATTCCAGTCTCGAAAGAACTCACCTGAACTAATAATTAAACCTGAATTAAATCAGGGCATAACAGTTACTGCCAGAGAAAATTTAGTTTGTTTTTGGCTTATTTATAATAATACATAGGCATAGGATCAGTTAGGCCTATGTGAGGTTTTCTTATAGATTTTTTTTCTGAAATTGGCTAAACTAAAACCCACGGAATTACCTGACCTACCCTAACTGGGCTACGATATAATACAATGTGTGGTAGTTCCTCATAGGATGACCTTGGGGCTTGGGGACTATTACTTTGAGGTTCTGAATTGGCTACAAGATCTTGAAGATCAGTCAAGTTAGCGGGTATATTGAATTTGGTCCTGATGGTGCATTGCAGGCAAACCATACACAACCAAAGGACTTTTTTTTTTCATAGTAGAACAATTAGTAGATATTTTTTTTCTATGTGACTGAGGGAGACAAAAGGCCTGTATCGAGTGCCTCCCACAGAGTTGAAAGAGTGACGCCCAAAATCAAGGGACGTTCGAGCCAAAATGCCTGGACACACAGAGTTTGAAGCAATTTAAGTCATATGAAGAGGGAAAGACTGATTCTGGGAGAGAGTTCGAGAGCTCAGCAGTTGAATAGAAGGAAGACTGAGAATAACATTTCACTCTTGGGTTGGAGAGTTGCACAGAGTAGCGGTGGGATTGTGTTGCAAGATGGGTACTACATACCCTACGTAGAGGAGGTGGTAGGCCTATACACTGGGAAAGCTCTGAGGAACATTGATTATTGTAGCAGCGATAGAATAGCGAAAGAGATGTAACATTGCGGCTAAGAGAGAGAGATTGCATAGAGTTGGTGAGTGGACGGGAGTTAACCTGAGAAAGGCGAGAAGACTCTTAAGAGGTTTTGGTGGTGAAAGGCAACGAACATCTTAAAATCCAAGGCCTAAAAAAAAAATTTAAAAGGCCCCAGTAAACAAAGGAATATGTGAATAAGTGATAATTCTCCTCCATAGCCTCTATCACTCCTCCACATATATCTAAACCCCCTCCTTTCCCCCCCCCCCCCCTTCTCTTCAATGATCACCTATTTGTCCTCTTATTCCCTTGTTTATTGGTTTATTTACCACACCAAAATCTCCAACCCAGTTCCAAGGTGTTTTCCTGCTCCTACCTAGTGCGTGGTATGAGAGAGACTCAGTCTGCTTCTTGGCTTCGGAGAGGGAGGGTATACAGTAGCTCGCGTCCGCCTCACATTTCATGACTGGACGTTCGGCAATAATTCGCAAATAACACCCCCCCAAATGCTATTCCCACTTGTTTTATTGCTGTTACATGTTAATATCTTCATATTAAACGTAAAATAGGCGCATATGAATAAGTAATAACGACATTTATCGTAAAATGGCGATTTTAGTCAGGAATGAAGCCTAATATAGTCGCCTAGTGGTAGAGTGCTCACTACATACGGCTCGCGCTTTAAAGGTGTGACGCCTGCAGCTTAGCAGAACGCCACGTGGGCTCAGCCGCTCGCTTGGCCACTCACTAACACTCGCCAGGGCAATGTATTTGGCTACAGTCTATCTACAATGTTGTACTTTCTTTCTTGTGAATCGTCATGTCACAGGCAGTATAGAAGTGGTCTTTATTTTCGCCTGTGACAATGCATTATATTTTATATCATGAGTTGAATATAAGATGCATTGTTGTGTAGAGTTGAGAGGAATAGCGAGCGAGCAGCGTGGGGGTAGTGAGTGTTGCTTTCCCTCCTCCTTTCTCCCTCCCGGAGGAGTTGCTCGCCCGCGTGATCTTTCTCTCGATTTTGATTGGCTGGTGGTTCCTGGCGCCTTCTGCAGGCCTGCTGCCTGGTGACGTAGCGGCCTGTGATTGGCTGACCACCATGCCTTTGTGTGATCCTGGGGGTCCCGAGGAGCTACTCTCTTCAGAGCTTGCCTGACCAGCATACCCTTCACACCTCCCTTGCTACCTGTCCCCGACTTCTACCTATAGAACACCTTCTCTCTCTCTCAACTTCTTACCTCTCATTCTTCCAATCTATTTAACATCATAACTCCCCTTTGGTTCTGCACGATTTCATATATCGGCCATCGTATTATATGTTGA
Organism: Paralithodes platypus; assembly: GCA_032716605.1. Taxonomy (NCBI): domain Eukaryota; kingdom Metazoa; phylum Arthropoda; class Malacostraca; order Decapoda; family Lithodidae; genus Paralithodes; species Paralithodes platypus. The sequence goes on along the minus strand of CM064522.1, from coordinate 13,865,095 downwards.
AGCTCTCAGATATTCCATGTTTAGTTAGACATTTTGGAGGGGTTAACATTTTGTCTGTAGAGGTTCGACACACTCGCGGTGTCTCCCTACCTTTTGCTTGGTTGTCTGCTGGGCTATTTAATGCTAGACTGGGGTAAGGCTATTGATGTGATTTCCGATGTGTACCAGGTTTTGTTGAACTTGTACAATCGCAACGGATACGTGGGAAGCCTAGGTTGTCTTTCTGAGTGTGTACCTTGTGAGTTTAGCACTGTGTTGCGAGTGAGGGCTTTTGCCTCTGCCACCCAACACTGTGCTAACTCGTTTTGCTTTGACTTTGAGAGGGTCGCCAGGAGAGAACCAGATACTAGCGATCTGGATATCTCCAGAGAGCACCCCGTCATTTAACGTAATTTGGCCGTACAGTCTTAAGGACCTCGCTAGGCTACGAGCCGCTTGCTCAGCCATTGTTTCCTAGCCTACTACATCCCAGCTAGACTTTATTCGCCTAGCAGACACCCAACTAGGATTATAAACTCTTATGTTATGTATGCAGCATTTTTATTCACAGTGATTGTAAGCCTTGGTTGTTGTTGAGTTGCACAACCCGAGCAGGCTTTTGCGTTGCCTGAGGAAGTACTTCTTTTGTTGTTGGAGATAATACTATTGCGCATTTATTATTATTCCCGTGCCAGTTAACACTGTATGTCCATACACTTGTCATATCTTGTTCCTGCTTTATATAACAGTTCAAAATCCGATTCGATCATCTTAAGCAGCATCAGACTTTCTTCAGAAGATTCCTGCTCGATGCTTTAGGACTTTCATTCACTTTCTTTAATATAGGAGTGACAGTTTATTATTGTTTAGAGTAACTTTAATTATACCTTCTTCTTGTTTGCATTAAATCATTCCAGTGATTTAATTAAGCTCTATCTTTTTCCTTGTATACATTATTAACGTAATTGTATGTTGTTGTGATCAGGCTGTATCAGAGATCATCAGCCTGTAGTGGTAGTGCATTTATACCGAGTTATAGGATACCCCGCTATCACAGATTTAACTCTGGAGGGTATAGGTTTTTTTGTGCGCCGGCATTATAAGTTCGAGGGTTGGATCTAGTGCTACCGTTGTGGCAGTGTGCCTTTCTAGTCCAATGATTAAGAGCCCTTGTTTTATTTGAGTCCCGGTCGTAACAAAGGTTAAAGGCAACAAGGTTTTCTATGCCCCAATTGGAAATAGTATTTAGATCAGAAGATAAGTTTTGCATGGCTTCATTACGTTTGTTTTTGAGGGAGTGCTGGCTGGGGCGTTCAGGAAAACTAGTTGAATAGTGTAAGGTAGAGTCGTCTGCATATGAATGGATGGGACTGGAAGTACAGCTGAGAAGATCATTTATGAAAATTAGAAAGAGAATGGGAGATAGGACAGAGCCCTGAGGAACACCGAAATTGATAGGATGAGGAAGTGAGTAATGAGAGTGCTTGGCAAGTCGAAGAACAGATTTGGCTTGATTCCGAGCAGAAACATAGGATGAATGTGTTTCCCGAGTTTTAAGGCGTCGGTACCGTTTAAATGCTTCCTCCTTGTTGCGACCAGCAGCAGAACTAGTGTGAGTAAACCAAGATTTGTTTGCATTAGACTGAGAGAAAGAAAATGGAATGTATGCTTCCATGCCCGAGAGGATTACCTAGGTAATGCGTTCAGCACTCTCCGAGGGTCCCCAGCCATGGAAGCAAAAGTCATTCCATGGGAAATCAAAGAGGTACAGCCGAAGAGCCTCTCAATCGGCAGCGGCAATTAAAGTGCCACAAGCGCCGCCGGTTGGTGGATCGGGTGGCTGTACCGTAGAGATAGGACAGATGACAGAGTTTATGGTCGGAGGAGTCCAAAGAAGATAAATTATTTACAGTATAAGCAGAAGGTTAGAAGTTAGAAATAAGTCAGGAATGTTGGGCCGATCTCCGAAGCGATGGGTACTTATGGGTAAGTTGCCGGACTAGCTGCTCTAGGTCATTTAAGATAGAAAAGATGTAGGTTCGTTCACCAGGTTGGTCAGAAGAGAGCCATTGGTGGTGGTGATCATTTAAATCTCCTAAGATGGAGATTTTTGCAAAAGGAGAGATGGATAGAATGTGTTCCACTTTAGAAGTTAGATAGTCAACAAAAAATGGATAGTCAGTAGAATAATTATGGGAGAGATAGACAGCGCAGAAACATTTAGTTTGAGTGTGTTTGCTACTTTTAATTGTAGTGTTTTTTATTACAGTATCTTGTAAAGCACATATTTTGTTCATAGAGGTACCATTCCTTGGCATTGGTCAGCAAAGGAGCTTCTTGTTGAGTGATACCGTCTTTGAAGGAGAATTAATGTATGATAATAGGCTAAAACATATTCTGGGGTGCCCACCATACACAGAAGAAAGAAAGGAACCTCTATTCCAGCAACCATACATATAGAAGAAGACAAGTTGCTAAGCACTTTGTTTGATAGAGAGACCATAGATAGGGTAAAGAAGATAATATATATTTTTTGGAGGATAAGAGAAAATCATACAGAACAAAGAAAACAAAAAAAAAAAAAAAAAAAAACACAACAAAAGGGAGGTGCCGTTGTAAGGGCCGAGCTTCTCGCCCAACAACTAAATTGTGATTCATACACCTGACAACGAAATTCATTTGTGTTTTATGACATCAGAAGATTGAGAAGATTTCGAAGTTTATGTGAAAATCAAAAGGTGTCATAAAAAACGCTTCTAGAGATGAACCCGAAAATCCTGTTTGCCTTGTTACGAACGCTTAAACACTGTTTTCTAGGTTTCAAATCATTGCTAACCAACACATCTAGATCTTTCTCACAGTCTGAGTTTTCTGATTCAGGCATGTCAGATAATTAGCAAAATAACCTAGAGTAAATAATATATGTCTAGCCTAATTTAAATAACCTAGAGTAAATAATTTGTCTAGCCTATTTTTATCAGACTCGTATAGTCTAATTAACGCTATCCACATATAGGCCTAATAATCATCATTTACAATTAAACTACCTTTCTTCAGATGATGAAGACAAAGTATGTAAATAAGCTACGGTATGTAGCCTACAGAGATTATAAGCTAAGTTAAAATAGCACACTTAATTGAAACTACTTATCACATTTAAACTATAGCTTATATCTATCAAACGTATTTTATAATTATCTTGCTTAATTATACGAAATTTGAGATACCCCGAAAAAGAAAAGTCACCACCTAAGAAAGCGTCGAAACAAAAAGCTAAGCATCAAAGAAAACCATCTCATGATAATAATAGAAGGGAGACTGAAACACAAAACAGTCAAGAAACTCACAACCGAACACCAAACTACCACTACCAAGAACATGCCCCGTATCCCCAAGTTGGCTCCTGTTCCATCACAGCAAGGTAGAGATGTAACGGGAAGAAATTGTACTTTCCCTTTTGGTATATGTTGTAAGGTTTGACTTAACTGTAAGACTTTTTCCCCTTCATTCACTCTTCCCTATATTTAAGGGAAATGTATCGTTTAAGAAGGGTTAAGTAACCCTTGTCTATGTGAAGAGGGAATTAGCCTAGATCAGGAGGAGAACTAATATTCTCAAATCTATCTAAAATATTTTCAAGCCTAATTACTCCTTTCACTCCTTTTGTTATTCCCTGTAAAAATCCTTCCTTTTTTAATTTAGAGTAATGCCCCCTTGTGTAAAAAGACCGCCAATTCCTACCCAAGCGACGCCGCCCTTTGTGGTCACCCTCCCCTTTTTTGGCGGGATCCCTGACACTGGCCCTAGGCCCCTCACTGTCGTGACCCCAAGCCTACGAGGGAGACACCTACCTAACCCTCAGTCTCTGTCATCATTCCCCGCTTCTTCTCCGGACTTAGGCTTCCTTTCCCTCCATTCAGAGGTTCGTAATTAAGGTTTATAGTGTTATAAGGTATTGCTTATTCAGTTAAGTAAGTACTAATGTGTGTAATGTAGGAGGTATTACTGTGATTGACAAATTTGTGAACTCCAGCCTACCATCGGGTTGGTCGACAGGCACCCCTCACCTGCTAAGTGCCTACAACCATACAAATTCCCCCATTATCATTGTGTTCAGTAAAACGTCTGTGCACCTTTGCTAAGTGTTTTTCTGATATTTTAGACTTTGTTATTCCAAATTAACGTCAAATTAACTTCGTGTGTAATAATTTCAGTCAGAGGGACACCATTCGATGGCCTTCCAATTCTTGTGTTTTTCCATAATTCCCGACCAAACTTAGGCTAGTCTAATTTGCTAGTTTGTCTTTCACCGTTTTACATAATCCTGATGTAGTGCGAGAACACCAGTTAAGAGTAGAATTGAGGACGAAGTTGATTAAAATGCTTTTGAAGCTTGACCGCCATTTTAGGATTTAGACCATATCGCATTTCGGAGAGACGACCAGGTTTAGTAAATTACTAATGTAGCAGTTGTATTGTATGTTTAGAACTTGTTCATTACTTTGAGTTTATGAAACCATGCATTTTGGTAAATATGGTTGTATTTTAACGTGTAATTCAGGAAAGGACATTTGTTTGAGATAGTATCCTTGAGTTTTGTTTACCTTTCGTGTCTCCGACGTTCCAAAGTTAGGCCTATTCAGATAAGTATTTATAACTAACGTCTCCTAGGCCTGGTTATTGTTCATTTTAAATGTTTTTACTGGGTTATAGTGTAAAGAGTTACTTGTTATCTTGATTTAGAGGTCCTCATTTCCCAACCCCAGTACCGTCAAATTTCGGACCCCCATTGGGTCGGGTTTATTTCAGATGATTATTTGTTCTTACCTATTGTTACTTAAAGTTAACTAGTGAAAAGGCCGTTTAGGTATGGGTACTTGTTGATTTATTATGGTAGGTTATATGATTTTACATTTTAATTAGGCTACCTAACTTTCACCTAATTGGAAGTACAGTAGGCTATTATTAATTATTGTGCTTTTAGAGTGTATTATGAATATTGATTGCTATGATATAATTATGTTTGACATGGTCTAATGTACAGAGTTGCCTTACAAGGGATGGAACGCTGTAGTGAGATTCTGGGCAGCTGATTTCAGGGGATAAGTTACTAGAGTTACAGTAGGAATAACGTTTAGCTTTGTTTGAGCCTTGTATAGCACCCTCTGCATTGAGCAGTCCAACCTGTTAAGTTTGACCATGACAATTACCTTTGATTTATGCCATTATTGTATTGATTTGACTCCATAGATATGCTGTGTAATTATGTATTCCCAATTGTGTGTAGAGTACTGCTGAGTAACATATGTACCTGTACTTAATGAGAGGATCTTTGGATGCCTTAAAAGATTATTTCGGTACAGTACTGTAATGTTATAATTTGATCTGTCATTGTATTTCTGTACTTATATTAGCTCATCTATTTTTATACGTTAATAGGAATCCATGTATTTTTATATGTTTATATTAGCCTATATTTTTTATATGTATTTGTTTTAGTATTACTGTGTACCGTAATTAGGATATTGATTAACCCCATTATTAAGGGTTAGCTATATGTCAACCGAGGGTTAAGAATTATATTCGACTTACCAGGGAACCAGTTTGGGACGGAGTCGATGTGATGCTGAATTGCTGATGGCGGAGAATCGGAGATTCGCCCCTCCAATTGGCTGAGTGCAGGAGGCTGAACTCGTGTACTGTACGAGGGTTCAAGGACCGCAGGAAGACGTATGATTACCCCCTATACCCCAGGATACGGTAGGCCGAAGAAACCTACAGGCAGGCCTGGCCGATACCGGTATCTAGCGGAATTGGGATGTATAATACTGAGAGGAATGGGGTGGACACAGACAGCAATATTAGAGTCCTACTCCTAGGTTAAGAGACTGTCCCAGTACGGTAATGGATTGGTCCCAGGTTAATGGTATAGAGATAATTAGATACGGACCATACGGTACCAATGTTAAGAGTTGTAAACGGTAAAATGTTCCTTCTATTAATATCAAGCTTAAGATTACTGCAATATGTTTGTATCTATCCTCCCGTACCTATTTGGATCTAAATGTGTTGTCAGGATGGTAAATCGGAGCCGTCAGTATTAAATTGGTCTAAGAGTAGTACCAGTAGCCTAACCTAGAGTTAAAGTCTTGTCAGCCAACATTGAAGGTGAAGTTCTTGATTGGTCTTTGCTAGCCTCCGATTTATCCTACTGTCCTAATGTACCTGAATAATGAGCATGAGTCAAGATTGCATAAAGAATAAGAAAACCATGGGGACGGCCAGTTCACCTGAAGGTGGGCGATGAAATAATTCGAATGAATTACCGTTCCCAAAAACATCCTTATGTGATATCTAGAAAGTAGAGAATATGCTAGGTCTCAGTGGGGTTTTTGTGGTTCTTTGGTCTTATCATCGTGTCGGAGTTGCAGCCTTTCCCCTTCCTCGAAGGATGTTGGATGTGGGTCAACCAAATAGGGTTGTCCTCTCGTTAATTAGAATGCAATAACGGGTTTGTCGTCATCTCTTCCTTTCTATCCTTGAGTACCTATTTTCCACCTTCACAGCTTAATCTATCTTTTTCTGTCTTACCCTCTCTCTCTCTTGTTCGCAGCAGAAGAAGGGAAGTTGATGGAGATAAAGAGTTCTCTCCATCCCCCCCCCCGCCCCCCGTTACAGTGGTGTGCAGCGGTGCGATTTCTTTAGGAGTCCATGGTGGACATGCTCCTGTTCCGTTCAGGGCTCCTGAATTAATCCCGTACCCCCCGTAGAAGAGACTGTACAGTATTGGTTCTTACACTTTCGCTCGGGTGTTTAGAATTAGTGCATTGCAGTTGTCCTTTTTCACGCTACCATCCAGTGAAATAGTTACCACAAACAGTATTGGCCATGCTACCACATTTCAATACGGTTAGTGTAATATTTCAGGGAATCTTTAAGTTCAGCAGATACCAGCAAGAGTCACAGTGATTGTGAAGGAACCGCAAAGTTGAGATAGCGGTGGTTAGTGTTTTCCGGTTATTAGTTGTCTATCAATTATCCTTCTTTCCTGTCCAAGATGGAGAATCCTGATCCAGAACCAAGGCACGAGGTGCAAGACGTTTTAGTCAGGAGGAATGAGGAACGCCAAGAGGCTATGTCCGTCGCAAAAGAGGTCCTGGAACAGACCTCACTGACCATGGCCAGGAAGTTTAGAGACGTGGCTAATCGGAACCGCCGGAATGAAAAGGTCAATGTGGACGACATGGTATGGATCAGGAATGAGAATCCACTACCAGGGACTAGCCAAAGTTGAACGCAAAGTTGGTGGGTCCCTTTAGAGTCACGGAAGTAGTCCGAGACGGGGCTGCGTATAAGCTAGTAAATCCCTATACGGGTGTGTTTATGAAAAGGGCCGCTGAGAAAGTGAAACCGTTCGTGGGTGAGGAGTATTGGCAGGTAGAGCAAGTTGAAATGCCGGTTGAGGAAGACTATCAACCTGAGATTTTAGCACCCAGAGCCCGTCAGCCGGCCCGGCGCTATATAGAATCTTGTTAGAGTGTACAGTAGAGTCCCTGTTGTGGTCGTCTTGTTGTGTACTCCCCTGTGGCCCCCGCATGGTTAATTAATCTTTCCGGTCAAACCCCCGTGCAGCGAAACTTTAAGAGACATAGGTGCCTAGGTTATGTAGAACGTCATACAGGTGATTGGGACTAGGGTGGTGGCGTTCCCATCAGGACGTGCTGTTGGCTCGGAGTACCTTTATGGTTGACTGGGGTTATACTCCTTTCATCCCGAGGCTCATCCAGCGCACAGAGTGTGAAGGGACTCCCACGATATGGGTGTCCACGCTGCTCTCTAGTCTGGTCTCCTGGGGTTTTCCCAGCAATAAAGGGGTGGAGAGAGGCTGTCTCTATGGGGACAAGATAGTGCCTGGTTAGCACTCCTGAAAAGGAGGGACACTTTATAGAGTGGTATAGTGATTTGTTGATGAAGGAAGGGATGCCCCACAGGCAGAGTACAGTACAGTAATGTGTCAGATTCTAAGACGTTGGGTATAGATTGCGAGCTCTGGGCATGGTAAGATGCCAGGCGGATCAGAAATTCTGCTGTAATAAGTTAAGGCTGGATTAATGGGTAACTGTATAATGTTTATGTTGATGAAAGAGTGAATGAGGTAAAAAGTCTTCAAAGAAAAGGTAGAGCTGTGTAACGGGAAGAAATTGTACTTTCCCTTCTGGTATATGTTGAAAGGTTTGACTTAACTGTAAGACTTTTTCCCCTTCATTCACTCTTCCCTATATTTAAGGGAAATGTATCGTTTAAGAAGGGTTAAGTAACCCTTGTCTATGTGAAGAGGGAATTAGCCTAGATCAGGAGGAGAACTAATATTCTCAAATCTATCTAAAATATTTTCAAGCCTAATTACTCCTTTCACTCCTTTTGTTATTCCCTGTAAAAATCCTTCCTTTTTGAATTTAGAGTAATGCCCCCTTGTGTAAAAAGACCGCCAATTCCTACCCAAGCGACACCACCCTTTGTGGTCACCCTCCCCTTTTTTGGCGGGATCCCTGGCACTGGCCCTAGGCCCCTCACTGTCGTGACCCCAGGCCTACGAAAGAGACACCTACCTAACCCTCAGTCTCTGTCATCATTCCCCGCTTCTTCTCCGGACTTAGGCTTCCTTTCCCTCCATTCAGAGGTTCGTAATTAAGGTTTATAGTGTTATAAGGTATTGCTTATTCAGTTAAGTAAGTACTAGGTCTGTAATGTAGGAGGTATTACTGTGATTGACAAATTCGTGAACTCCAGCCTACCATCGGGTTGGTCGACAGGCACCCCTTACCTGCCCAGTGCCTACAACCATACAAATTCCCCCATTATCATTGTGTTCAGTAAAACTTAGTCTGTGCACCTTTGCTAAGTGTTTTTCTGATATTTTAGACTTTGTTATTCCAAATTAACGTCAAATTAACTTCGTGTGTAATAATTTCAGTCAGAGGGACGCCATTCGATGGCCTTCCAATTCTTGTGTTTTTCCATAATTCCCGACCAAACTTAGGCTAGTCTAATTTGCTAGTTTGTCTTTCACCGTTTTACATAATCCTGAGGTAGTGCGAGAACACCAGTTAAGAGTAGAATTGAGGACGAAGTTGATTAAAATGCTTTTGAAGCTTGACCGCCATTTTAGGATTTAGACCATCTCGCATTTCGGAGAGACGACCAGGTTTAGTAAATTACTAATGTAGCAGTTGTATTGTATGTTTAGAACTTTTTCATTACTTTGAGTTTATAAAACCATGCATTTTGGTAAATATGGTTGTATTTTAACGTGTAATTCAGGAAAGGACATTTGTTTGAGATAGTATCCTTGAGTTTTGTTTACCTTTCGTGTCTCCGACGTTCCAAAGTTAGGCCTATTCAGATAAGTATTTATAACTAACGTCTCCTAGGCCTGGTTATTGTTCATTTTAAATGTTTTTACTGGGTTATAGTGTAAAGAGTTACTTGTTATCTTGATTTAGAGGTCCTCATTTCCCAACCCCAGTACTGTCAAATTTCGGACCCCCATTGGGTCGGGTTTATTTCAGATGATTATTTGTTCTTACCTATTGTTACTTAAAGTTAACTAGTGAAAAGGCCGTTTAGGTATGGGTACTTGCTGAATTATTATGGTAGGTTATATGATTTTACATTTTAATTAGGCTACCTAACTTTCACCTAATTGGAAGTACAGTAGGCTATTATTAATTATTGTGCTTTTAGAGTGTATTATGAATATTGATTGCTATGATATAATTATGTTTGACATGGTCTAATGTACAGAGTTGCCTTGCAAGGGATGGAACGCTGTAGTGAGATTCTGGGCAGCTGATTTCAGGGGATAAGTTACTCGAGTTACAGTAGGAATAACGTTTAGCTTTGTTTGAGCCTTGTATAGCACCCTCCGCATTGAGCAGTCCAACCTGTTAAGTTTGACCATGACAATTACCTTTGATTTATGCCATTATTGTATTGATTTGACTCCATAGATATGCTGTGTAATTATGTATTCCCAATTGTGTGTAGAGTACTGCTGAGTAACATATGTACCTGTACTTAATGAGAGGATCTTTGGATGCCTTAAGAGATTATTTCAGTACAGTACTGTAATGTCATAATTTGATCTGTCATTGTATTTCTGTACTTATATTAGCTCATCTATTTTTATACGTTAATAGGAATCCATGTATTTTTATATGTTTATATTAGCCTATATTTTGTATATGTATTTGTTTTAGTATTACTGTGTACCGTAATTAGGATATTGATTAACCCCATTATTAACCCAGTGAGACCCAGCGTCGCACGTGATGCGTCGGCAGTGTTTGATCACCAACTCCCAGCGACGCATCACGTGCGTCCGGCATATTAAAATCAGTTATGTGGCTCGTAAGGTAGGAAATGGCGGGAGAATAGGAGGGGCCCGGGCCGGTAGGTGTGAGCGGGCCAAGACAGCCGCGCGGCTGGTGGTGGTGGGCTTAGTGGGGATACTTTACACCCTTAGTTCACCGCCACTTTGAACCTTCATTACTCCGGTCGTATGGGAGCTAGAGGCTTGATATTTATGTGAGACACTCCTTAGGATGTATGCCGTACAATGCCATACTCAGTTTTTACCCTAGTGCTCCCGCACGGGTGGTCATGCGGGGGGAGACGAACTTTCGACCCCCCCCCCCCGCCTCCCAAATGACCAAGGTGAGTTATTTTTTTTTTTCTTCATTTCTCACCATTCTCTTCCATTTTGGCTCAACAAATTTTGTTGAGCCCCACCCCCCCAAAAAAAAAATATCCGAGGTGATTTTTTTTTTTTTTTTCATTTCTCATCCTTGTCTTCCATTTTAGCAAACAAAAATAAGAAGTGAAAATGGCTTGGGACTGGGGTGAACAAAATATTATAACTAGCCGGGGCTCAACGTGTTAAGGGTTAGCTATATGTCAACCGAGGGTTAAGAATTATATTCGACTTACCAGGGAACCAGTTTGGGATGGAGTCGATGTGATGCTGAATTGCTGATGGCGGAGAATCGGAGATTCACCCCTCCCATTGGCTGAGTGCAAGAGGCTGAACTCGTGTACTGTACGAGGGTTCAAGGACCGCAGGAAGACGTATGATTATCCCCTATACCCCAGGATACGGTACGCCGAAGAAACCTACAGGCAGGCCTGGCCGATACCGGTATCTAGCGGAATTGGGATGTATAATACTGAGAGGAATGGGGTGGATACAGACAGCAATATTAGAGTCCTACTCCTACGTTAAGAGACTGTCCCAGTACGGTAATGGATTGGTCCCAGGTTAATGGTATAGAGATAATTAGATACGGACCATACGGGACCAATGTTAAGAGTTGTAAACGGTAAAATGTTCCTTCTATTAATATCAAGCTTAAGATTACTGCAATATGTTTGTATCTATCCTCCCGTACCTATTTGGATCTAAATGTGTTGTCAGGATGGTAAATCGGAGCCGTCAGTATTAAATTGGTCTAAGAGTAGTACCAGTAGCCTAACCGAGAATTAAAGTCTTGTCAGCCAACATTGAAGGTGAAGTTCTTGATTGGTCTTTGCTAGCCTCCGATTTATCCTACTGTCCTAATGTACCTGAATAATGAGCATGAGTCACGATTGCATAAAGAATAAGAAAACCATGGGGACGGCCAGTTCACCTGAAGGTGGGCGATGAAATAATTTGAATGAATTACCGTTCCCAAAAACATCCTTATGTGATATCTAGAAAGTAGAGAATATGCTAGGTCTCAGTGGGGTTTTTGTGGTTCTTTGGTCTTATCATCGTGTCGGAGTTGCAGCCTTTCCCCTTCCTCGAAGGATGTTGGATGTGGGTCAACCAAATAGGGTTGTCCTCTCGTTAATTAGAATGCAATAACGGGTTTGTCGTCATCTCTTCCTTTCTATCCTTGAGTACCTATTTTCCACCTTCGCAGCTTAATCTATCTTTTTCTGTCTTACCCTCTCTCTCTTGTTCGCAGCAGAAGAAGGGAAGTTGATGGAGATAAAGAGAGATCTCCATCCCCCCCCCCCCCCCCCGTTACAGAGATAAGGAAAAGTTGGCGCCTGTTCCATCACAGCTAGCCAGAGAGAAGGAAAATGAGAAGGAAAGGACAAGGAGAAAGGAAGCCGCCGACACTAAGAAACGACCATCAAAGGAAACACTGCACACACCAGTACCTGCTCTCCTCTTTAAGTCAACCACGAGAGTCCAACATCGTGAAGAGTAAACCACCAGCCAACGACGTGAGTGAGAGCGAATGCCGCATAGCAGCGATTTCGTTGAAGCATCATTCAACACCCGGGAAAGAGCTGCCCAGATGTTCCTCTATCCAACCAACCTCCAAGAAGCGGAGAATCATCTTCACCCAGAAGGAAGAAGATGTATGCCATTATAAATATTAATAATCATTCAATTAACAATGTTGCTACTAGTATATCAGAGAAATCACATAAGTATTAACTCCATGTAATACATAATCTTGTCAGAACATCCGCATGCCTGTTCGTACGTTAATCTACTATAAGTATATCCTTATTCACCTAAGTTTGTCTATTTAGAATATTATTATTAATTCTTCTTTATATTTCTGTTATCCTATTCATGAATTTTTCCTTCTAATTATGATTATTACTATTAATTCTTCTTTATATTTTTGTTGTCGTATTCATGATTTTTTCCTTCTAATTATGATAAGTAAAATAAGTCAACAAATAGCCTATTGATCAGTGCGCATCCCAGCATTCGATTGTTATTTCCTTCCCTTGTGTCTTCACTTAAAATAAAATTAACAAGATTACTTTTCTCTATTGATATGATACTACTATCCATCCTTTTATTTTATATCATATTATTCATGATCAGTTCGTCTATGCGGGATAGAATTAATAAACCCAATATCTTGTTTATGTGTACCTTGCGCATCTCCGCATTCACTTTTTATCTTCCATCTTTATGAATCTGCTACCCTCAAATTCCAAGACCTTAAATGTTTATTCTTGTACCAATATACTGAGAACCACATTACCTTGCTTTATGTAACTGATACTAATACAAACCCCTCATTACTACCATTCTGTTATAACGATGATAACAATTTATTGATACATAATAACCACATAATATGATGAAAACCAAGCCACTCATGTTACCACCAGAGCAAGAAGGGCTCCCCACACTATCAGAAGATGCGCGCTTGCGCCCTTGTCCCATTCAAGGGGTGACCGAGAACCTCTCAGTAAAAGCCATCACTAGGCTGGGAAAATTTGAACAAATTAAGCAATTCCAAGGCTTCTCAAATTTTGGCACTCCAAGTTTGAAAGTCTTGAAATTAACCTACCCAGCAGCTGGGATTTACAGCCACAGCCGACAATCCTGCTAGACTGAGTAGTGAAGTCTTGTGACTTGGCTTTCGGCACCCCGAAGTTCTGCATAAGCATTAACTCTCTGCTAGTAGAGGATACTACGGCCACAGTCGACCTATTCCGCTAGTCTGTAGAGTTACCAAAGTCTTGTGACTTGGCTTTCGGCACCCCGAAGTCCTGCACAAATCTTAACTCTCTTCTAGTAGAGGATACCACGGCCACAGCCGACCTATCCCGCTAGTCTGTAGAGTTGTCCAAGTTTTGTTACTTGGCTTTCGGCATCCCGAAGGCCTGGACAACATTTGAACTCTCTTCTAGAAGAGGATACTACAGCCACAGCCGACCTATCCCGCTAGTCTGTAGAGTTAACCAAGTCTTGTTACTTGACCTTCAGCACCCCGAAGCCCTGGACAAGATTTGCCTACTCTTCTAGTAGAAGATACTACGGCCACAGCCGACCTATCCCGCTAGTCTGAGGAGTGTACTCTCTCTTAGTAGAGGATACTACGGCCACAGCCGACATATCCCGCTAGAGTTGTAGAGTAATCAAGTCTTGCTACTTGACTTTCGGCACCCCGAAGTCCTAGGCAAGATTTATCTTCTCTACTAGTAGAGGATACTCTGACCACAGCCGACCTCTCCCGCTAGACTGAGGAGTTACTGATCCTGTTGAAGAATCAGTGTTAATCTGTGCACTGTCACGATTAACATAAGAGTTCTTTGAACCTCTTATAAAGGTCAGAGGAAGTCGAGTTAGGCAAGACTGGTCAACACCATATTGTCTTCTCGCGTTAGCCCGATATAGTGCTAATCCGTCAACACTGAGGCACTATATTTAAGGCCCTACACCAAGAGTACCTGAACAGAACTTCACCAACGACTAATATAAAGGTCAGGACAGTCGAGCATCCATAAGTCATAACTGTATATGCTCGCGTTAGTCCGATGAGGGATCCAACACATAAATACTAATTGTGTAATCTCATTCAAGATCCCAAATCCATTAGTCCATCTGTAATTCACTACTTCACACAACAAGAAAACCTAGACGGCCCACGGAGACTCAGAAGACTACAAGTTACCAGAAACCAGCTTTACTATTTCCAGTGTCCTTGTTGGAATATTATAGAAAAATCTGAAGAAGTTAATGCCAGTGATGAGGCAAAGAAAGTTAGAGTTCACACTATCGACTCTATAAAATCTGCACCAGTGCGCCGGTGTACTATATAATCAGAGTCCACAAATTCATACCAGTGTTACATTATAGGTTTGAGTCCTGGAGGGAAGAAGGAAAACCATATATTTAGTAGAGGCCCCGGAATCATTGACGATATGCCTTATAATATAATGGCTTCCTCAAACCCTTGCGTTAGCTGTTTGAAATGCTTGCCACAGGGAGAGAGAGAGGCCACACATCGTAAGGGTATGCTATTCTCTTACGGAATCGTCCTTATGATTGGGTACTCACTACGAAAAAACTTTGTAAAAAATATTAAAGGAAATTAAATTAAGAACTGCTATAACCAAGCTTCCCAACTTGCGAGTGTTTTCCCGTGCGGAGTATTCCCTGAGACGCTGATCCGCCCAGCGTCATATCGTCCTACTGTGAGAATTCGATAGTAAACAAAGCGAAATTTACCTATAAACTCACAAGAGTTAACTTACTTTTATTGGTTGATAGGGATAGGTAGCTCAATGATAGTGGTAGGAATAGAGAGAAGATATAGTGGCCACTATGAGTTAAGAATTAGAGTGACTTAGCATGAAACAGGTGGTTGTATTGGAGCGGCTAGAAGGAGGTCTTAAGTTCGTAGCTAAAGCGAGTCTGAGGTTTGTGGCGATGAACCCGCCAGTTCCGAGCATGACGCATGCGCAGTTATATTCCACCAATGCGTCATTTAACTAACTAAAAAGATATACCGGATTGATTATAATGATAACCCGATATTTTTATGGATAATAAACCCATAGAAACTTAATACGAAATAGTACATATCTTTTATAAAGATATATAAACTTAGCCTAATACTGGCGCATAATTTGAACTTCCAGTATGTTTACTTAACCTAAGCTGTCGAGTTACTTACGAGTCTCGACACATTCCCACCACCAATATATACATTATCTACAATAATCCCGAAGCGATGTTAGATCTCCAAAGCTGTGAAGAACTAACAGCGGCTCGGCGAAGAGGTAATCTTCCAACAGAATCGTTACTGGCAGATGGTCAAGCGACCGCTGGTGACATAGGGGTGGAGTCGTTAGAGCTAACACCATCAGCAGTGACCGCCGGTTGAGGAATCGAAATGCTTTCGATTTCCTGTTCCAATGGATACAACTTGACGATGGGTCGAGTGATCAGGCCAGTTTTTGTTCTAATCTGGACCACTCTAACCAGATCATCTCGTCCGGGATAGAGTCTAACTACCCTACCAAGTTTCCAAAGGACACGAGGTCCCTCGTCATGTATAAGCACGATGTAATTTATCTTTGGCCATACACTGCTTGATGAGCCTCTTTTATTATTATAGGCTTCTCGTAGTGATGCCAAGTATTCACTAGACCAACGCTTCCATAGGTCCCGGATTAATTTATTGATGTAATTGTACCTGCTGTGTATCACTCCTTTACTATCGTAACTAGGATCCTGCAGCTCATTTAGCTGAATTAGGTCCTTTGGGAAGTCACGAAGTCTACGACCTTTAACCAGCATGGAAGGAGTAATAGGGCAAGGGTCCTCCAGATCACCCGAGACATGTTAAAGGGCGATCATTCACGGTAGCCTCCAGCTCCAATAGGACAGTAGTTAGTTCCTCAAAAGAGACTAGAGCACGACCTAGTACTTTTTTAAACCCAGCCTTCACAATACCTATGGCTCTCTCCCAAATAGCTCCGAACCAAGGCGTGCTGGGATAAAACGCCATTCACATCGGATTTCGGCAAGATGAGCCTGAAGACTGGGATCGCTTTGGATGTCTTCCAAGTGTCTGGAAGCTCCCACAAATGTAGCAGCATTGTCGCTTAACATTATCTGTGGAAATCCCTGCCTACTACAAAATCTCCGGAACGCATGGATAAAGCTGTCACAGGTCATACTGCTAACTACTTCAATGAGAATAGCTCTTGTAGTAGCGCACGTAAATAAAAGCATATAAGCCTTGTTGTTGTGTGAGCCCCGGACAGGAATTGCTCTTGTATAATCAACCCCAGTGACCTCGAAGGGATCTCTAGGAGTAGTCCTGATGTCTGGTAGAGGAGGTACTCTAGCTTTCGCGTAGGTATTACCCTGTATTTTACGACAGGTTATACAGTACACTTACTGATCACTTGTTTAACTGCTTGTCTTATCTTAGGAATCCACCACCTCTGCCGTACCGTATATATGCGACCACGTGATTAACTCCATAGTGACAACAGATACGATGACACATATTGATGAGCATGGTATTGAAAGGATGTTCGGAAGGCAGTAGTATCGGATATTTCATTGAATCCGGAAGAGCTGCTAACTTCAATCTACCTTCACATACAATTAATCCTCCCTTCATGACAAGTCCTAATTGGTTTACCAAATTATTGCGAGTACCCTTGTCACCAGACAGCATCTCGTATTCCTTTGGGAAGCATTCCTGCTGGCATCTTTGAGCTATAATCTTTTCTGCTACTTTTAGTTCCTTTATGCTGAGGAGGGCACTGTCTGTGGGAGACGTCTGTGGTAAACTATCAATGGAAGTATTTCTAAGCTATAATGAATAAAATAAAATCAATCTAAATTAAAACTACTCCATATCTAAATTGAATTCAATCTGAAACAAGCTAATTTATATCCAAAGGTCTCACATAATAAATTTATATATAGGGTAAGGTTATAAGGGTTAATATTAGCCAGGAATTAACTCACCAATAGTTCCACGTGGCAATGAGGCAAAGGAGAACGTTTACCCAATATGGCGGACAATGGGGAAACAAGACTTCGGCCCAGAGGCTCGAGTCAAGTGAAAGAAAGAATAAATTATTATATGGGAATGGACATGAATACTATGCTTATCTGTCGATCAGTCATGGCGTCGATGAGAGCGTCGTGATGGTGTAGCTGTATGTATTGCTGTCAGTGTATTGTGATTAGAGGCACAATAGCGCGATCAACTGAAGGCGGAAATTAGATGTTAACTGGTTGGTGTTCGTGGAGGCTCTGAGCTGGCTTCCTCAGAGGCACACCTTGCTGCCTTGGCAAACGCCAGGAGCCCAAATTATCATACCGCATCTAGGTTGCTCTATACGATAAATTATATTAATATATACGATAAATATATATATACAACATAAGACCATGTCAATATTGCTTAATAGCATATTAGGTCTTTAAAATCTTAACTTACTTACAATCATATAATATACGATCTACTCGTCCTACCCCGTGCAGTGGGAACGACCGTGACGTCACAGAGACATACGGGATCACAAAAGAGTCATAGCCTATCGTATTTATACGATACACTCCCCCCACAAAAAAATACCTGAACCCCACATTAAACTTAAAGTTGCCCAGAGGCTATCTTCTGACGCCACATGTCGACGGCGCCAGCAGCAGCGCGTCTGGGACGCGTCCCGGTCCGAGATTGATCACCATCAGTAAGAGGTGAGTCGTTACTTTGAGAATTCTCGGACCCAGCAATAACAGGTGGAGTCTCCGATTGTAAAGTGGAATCGAGCTCCAAAGCATACAAACGTGCGATAGGACGAACAGTAGTTCCAGTGGCCGTCCTCAATAGTGCCACCCGCTCTACAGAATCTTCCCCCTTGTATACCTCCAACACGCGGCCCAATTTCCAGTATAAACGAGGACTATCTTCTTTAATCAAAACTACTTCACCAACAGTAGGTGCCGTTGGTCTACCAGAGGGAGTAACACTCCTTTCCCTCAATGCTAGCAGATATTCATTAATCCACCGTTTTCTAAAATCTTCGATTACCCCTGATATATACTGGTATCTCTTAGACACCGCTGCCTCAGAGTACAACGAAGGATCCTCTAACTCAACTATGGATTGGAAATCAGATGGAAACGCAGTCAATGGTTTACCATATAGCAAGTGAACTGGCGTTAATGGTAGTGGTTCTTGCAGGTCGGTGTACACATATGTGAGTGGGCGATCATTCACGACTGCCTCTATCTCTGTGAGGACTGTCGTCAACTCACTCCTCTTTAACCCTTAACTAGCGGCGCGCGACTTATGTCGAGTTAAAAAAACTGGCAAAAAACGGGTGAAAAAAGGGTGAAAATCAAGTGAAAATGGGTGGGATAGTAATGATCCATACGTCCGACATCTGTGGCCTCCCGGCCCACACTAACTCCAGTTCCCCCACCGCACGGGAGGATGACAGTGTAACCAATAGTTCGCTAAAAGTGAGCAAGGTAGCAAAATCAGCTAAACTTCCATCTTCGAGGTAACACTGTCAGTGCTCCACGAGTGCTACGTAGTTGTATGTGGCGTCATTGTGTAGCGATTTCCGCCTAGTTTTTGGCGCAATACAGTTCCTTTCATACTGATGGTTGATATAGCAGTCAGAATGGCCTGAAAAGGCCCAAAACGGCCACAGAGGGCCCGCTAGACAAGGGTTAATAGACCACGTCCTACTACCGCTCTGAGTCCTGACTTCACTATGCCGACACACCGTTCCCACATTCCACCAAACCAAGGTGCCAAGGGGAGATTTTCACGGCGAAATTTACTCTTGTTATTCAAAATCTTATAACGTCTCTATTTATAGACCAATTTTGATAATTCAAAAACCATTCTGCTCACCATTCATTAGGGAACAGGACTGGTGGTACTACATGTTCATATATAATAATATAGGTACTATTGATATATATATATATAGTAATTCATATCGTATACAAACATTACCGGTATATATCATATAACGTACATATTATCATATATGAACATGTACTAGCACCAGTTCTGTTCCCTATTGAATGGTGAGCAGAATGGTTTTTTAATGATGAAAATCAGTCAATAAAAAAGGAGTTATAAGATTTTTATGCAGAATTATTATGTTTATTCAGTACGCTGCCTTTGAATTCTCCCGCTCGTCACAAATATCTACCTCAGTTCTTGGATTGTCTCCTAACCTCTCCCTTTTCTTCTTCTCCCTCTCAAGGGCTAATCTGCTCGCCTTTGACCTCTTTGGCATGATTAATTTGGCCAATAACACACGATACACAGGATAATGCGGCCAACTAAACCACCAAAACACGAGAACTTGCTAGACTGAACAGCTGATTCTGCAAAATGATAATTCGATAATTCGTAGCTTATCAAAATTCGGCCTGAAATAGCCTACTTGGGAACCTTATGCTTGTAATATTCAATTAGCTAATAATAAAGTGGCTAATATTTTTAGTACTACATATACGTATAATGAGCGAATATTCCTCTTCAGCAAAAGGTATGAGATGAATTTTACCCAAAAAAAACAGTCTAGCCGAAATTGACACTCGGCTTCGTTTTCTCTTTCTCATGATCAAAGAAAACCTATATTTGATGGGTAACAACAGTAAAAAAATCAGTTCGCAGGTACCTTTCCGATCTTTTTCTCACGTATACGGCGTCCGTCGTCATTTAGAGCGCTACCCATGTCCACTAAAAAATCCAAAATACCTATTTCTAAGCAAAATATGGCTATAATATACATGGTAACTATATCTAGAAGAGTTAAAGGTGGGGGCTCATGGGTTGAGGTAAACATGGACAAATAATTGCCAACCTGCATATAATTATCTTGTAAAATGCAATGTCACTGAAATAATTATTAACAATGGTATAAAGGATTTTGCGGGTCGTCTATACCGAGCCTGTGACGTCATACCAGTTTCCTCATCCTGGACTGGATGGTGGACTTACACTCTTGTGACGTCACAGGCCCGGTATAGACGATCCACAAAATCCTTTATACCACTGTTAATAATTATTTCAGTGCCATTGCATTTTGCAAGATAATTATGTACAGCTTGGCGATTATCATTTCATGTTTATCTCAACCCATGCACCCCCACCTTTAAATATTGAAAATATGCAAAAAAACGAACTTTAAATTTTTTACCAATTTTTCGTGAGAAATTCCCCGACCGAAGACCGAGAAGGGGACCGACCGGTTAATTACAAACTTCCAGGTCTTACTTTCAATTAAATGAAATTTGGCACAGGTGTATATGACCATAAAACTAGATAAACAAAAAATCAAATCAAAATGTTTTTGCTTTTTTCTTGCAATTTAGGTAAACAAAATTTGAAAACCATAGCACTGCAGAAAATGATAAACTCCTACAGAAATCCCCATAGCACATGTTTTATGTGATCAAACAACTCACAAAAGGTGTATCTGTAGTTTCTATAAAAAACATTTTATATATTTTGTGTATTTGTTCGATTTAGGTGATTACGGATTCAGGCGAATATATTTATAGAAAATTACAACTTTGCGACATATTGTGAAAAATATTAAATTACTAGAGTAAATTGGCTTTATAGGCCTTGTAGTGTTTTTAATTACCTTTCCAATGGTATATACACCATTCCTATAGGTCCAATAATAACTGTAGAATAACATCCGAAAGTGTGACAATATAGGTTCTGACAAAAACAGGTGAAAGTCTAAGGTAATTAGGTGAACATTTTTACTTTTGTTTTTTAGATTTACAATATTTTACGCAGCAACATGGCAAAGTAGAAGATAAAGCGTATGGGAGGTTGTAGAGTAGCTTACGCTCTTTCGATTTATATAGGTATGCTCCACGTACGACCAGTAGTTACTGAGCATGTTAATTTCAAAGTTTGCTATATAACATTTTTAGAATTACAGGAAAAGTTTGAAAAACATAAAACAAAAATATTTCCAATGGGTTTTCACTAATAACATTTCACTGGCTTATGAAGGGATGTTGACTCTTGTTGAGTAAACACCTATTGGTATTTTCAGGATTTCGAGTTTTATAAGCCTAAATTAACCGGTCGGTCCCCTTAACTGGAATGAACCTCCATTCGCACTTCTTCTCTCTCAAAAAAGTGATGATAGTAGGATCACTACTCATATCCTTTAGAGATTTTGATGCTTGGGCATAAGTGGGAGCATTGTCGCTAAGAATGAGTTGAGGGAATGAACGACGGGCACAAAACCGTCTAAACGCCAGCATAAATTCTTCGCTAGACATATTATCACATAGTTCTAGGTGTACCGCTCGAGACGTTGCACAGGTAAACAATAATATATAAACCTTCTCATGCTCTCTCATCTTCAATGCTCCTGTGTAATCTAACCCTACAGCTTGGAAAGGCTCTATGTGATTTACACGGCATTCAGGTAGAGGTGGAGCTGGTCCAGTTGCATATGGTTTACCCTTTAGTCTCTGGCATATTACACACTTTCTTACTACGCGTCGAGCTACTTGTCGAACTCTGGGTATCCACCATGTGAGACGCAAATTTGATATAATATGACATACCCCACAGTGCTTTATTTCCCTATGTGCACGTATGATCAATAGATCAGTAACGTGATGTCTTGTTGGCATAAGTATAGGACGGTTTGTGCCGTCCGTTACACCCGACCACTTCAGGCGACCCTCACACCTGATGAGGTCATTATCTAGGTGCAACCTTAGTTGACGCACTAAGTTAGGCATTAATGTCTTATTCGAGCTTTGCAAAGATTCTAATTCATTGGAAAAGGTTTCTGTTTGAACCCACTTGATCAAAGTTACTTCAGCTGCTTTATATTCACGAGCATCAATGTTATGACCCCTGTTGCAGAGTTGGCCCGTTACTTTAAGCTTGATATTGGATACATATCGCAACACCCAAGCGACAACTCTGACTAGTTTATTATAGTCACCGAATCTTGCCCACTCTATTATTGGACCCGGTGGCTCATTTGGTTGGGCTGTAACTGCCACTGTTTCCAGTGGCAGAAGTCCCTCACCAACAGCATGCCAAATCGTCCATTCACTTTCATGGAGCAGCCACTTTGGACCATGCCACCACAATTCGGACTTCACTAACTGGCTAGTCCTTATACCCCTAGTTATGAGATCACTATAGGGTTTTCTTTTGTATTTACATAATGATAAGAAACGTCTGGCAATAGGGCCCAAATCTCATCTACCCTATTCCTCACATAAACTGGCAGAGACTTCTTGCTATTTATCCAGTTGAGTGCGACGTGACTATCGCACCATACGTGAACGATTTCAATATTCAACTCGCTCTCGTATGCTGCGCGTACATGTTGCACCAGACATGCTAATAGCAGCATGGTAGTCAATTCCATTTTAGGGATAGTTACCTTTTTGACCGGGGCTACCTTGGCCCGGGCTGTAACTAAATGTGCACCAAATGAAGTAACGACATATATGGCTACCCCGTATGCCGTGGCGCTAGCATCGCAAAACGTGTGTAACGTAACGTCACCGAACGCCGCCACTTTACGAGGTAGAGGTTTAGTACATAGGATGTCATATTCATTTAACAACAATGTCCCTTGGTCATTCAGGTCCTCGTGTAAATTTTCATCCCATCCTATTTTACGTCTCCAAACCTCCTGCATTAGAATCCTAGCTCTTATGGTAACGGGTAATGCTAGACCCAAAGGATCAAAAAATTGCGCAACCTTGCTCAACAGACTTCTTTTTGTGTGCGCTCCTGTCTGCTGAGCAAAAGACCTTGTTTGAAAAGTTAGTATGTCATGTTTAGGTTGCCAGATCATCCCCAAATTTCTGGACTTTTCCTGATTATGAGATGCCGTGCCGACCACCTGCATCAAACTCTGAAGATCTTCACTATTAATAACCCACTCGCGGAGAAATAAATGTGCTTTTGTAAACAACCTGCGTGCTTGCCAGTATGTATGTAACAAATCATCCTGACTATCGCTAGAACCCTGCAAATTGTCTATATATAATCCGCGAGATAGTTTACTTGTGTCCTCACGAGTATCTGCTAGATGTTTTTTGATTGTGGCATTTAACAAAAACTGTGAACATGTTGTCCCAATGAGTACAACCCGAAAACGGTAGATTATGACCGGACTTTCAGAGTCGCTAATGTCGCCGAACCAAAGAAAGCGGGTAACATCTCTATCTTCCTCTTTTAGCTTGACCATCAAGAATGCTTTCTCGATGTCACTAGTATATGCGTACTTCCCCAGCCTAAACCGAAATAGATGTTGGGACAGGTCCGACACCATGGACGGACCTGTCAGTAGGCAGTCATTTAGACTGGGTTGTTGACCTTGATGGGCAGAGCAGTCATACACCACCCGTATTGGGGTGGTGACGCTGTCTTTTCTCACCTCTTGATGGGCCAGATAGTGAACCCTACCCTTCTTACTCGGTTCCTTTACATCGACTCTCTCAATAAAACCCCTATCTTCATAACTCCGAAATACATCGTCATACGCCTGGCGCGTGCTCGGTTCATTAGACAATTTACGCTGTAATGCGCGCAAGCGACCTAATGCCAAACCATAGTTGGTAGGCAGGCTTATCTCACTGTTCTTCCAGGGTAAACTAACTTTATATTGCTTGTCTGAGGCACAGTAGCTCACAGACTCGTCAAACCTTTCCAGCGCAACTTCCGAGTCATAATCAGTCTCCATAGGATTAATGCCTATGTGATCCAATCTCCACAGTCGCTCCAGGTCGAACTCGGCAGTCATTTTAGGGTCACTAGGTTGGGAATCCTCCCTTCCCATCTCCTCTGCCGCGGTTACATTGACTCTTAATATCGAGACCATGTCGTCCAGGACCTTTGACTGTGTAGTATGCACCTTTCCGCTCATGCAATAGCCAAATTTAGTGGGGATTAAAATTACACCACACATCATTTTAAATCCAGGGTATACTACATCATAATAATGATCCACACCAAGTAGCACATGCATCTCACTCTGATCTCCCATGGGATCTGACAAGTTAACCCCTTTGCTACGTAATGCGTGTTCCACTTTCTTCACTCCTACAGATACATATTCTGGTAGGGTGTCTACTACGATACATGTCATAAAGTACCGGTCTTTACGGTAGAAATATGAAATCTCCGCTATCTCGTAGTCTTGTTTG
This sequence comes from Paralithodes platypus, assembly GCA_032716605.1. Taxonomy (NCBI): domain Eukaryota; kingdom Metazoa; phylum Arthropoda; class Malacostraca; order Decapoda; family Lithodidae; genus Paralithodes; species Paralithodes platypus. The sequence continues at coordinate 13,840,602 of CM064522.1, read as the reverse complement.
TCAGTAACCCCTGTGAAGTCCTGCAATCGAAGAGTCTCAGCCCCTACGATTCGGTGCTTCAGTCCCACTAAGACGGACCTCTTTATAAAGGAACGTTGAGACCCTTGATCTAGAAGTACCCGACAAACTTTGTTTCTGTCGTTACCTTCCATGGGAATCTGTATTGTTGGCAATATAGTGGTGTCTTGCGTGCTACCTAGTGTCACAGTTGTAGTACCCTCTGGTTTGACGTCTTTGACTTTATCTGCTGTAGGACACAACTTATCAAAGTGATGTCCTTTGCAGTGTCGACAGGGCCTTAAGTATGTAGCAGTACATTGTCCCTGCTTACCATGTTCTTTACTTAGACAACCTACACATAGCTTCAATCTTTTTGCCTGTGCTAGTTTTGTCTCATTTGTTGGGTATTTTACACAGAAACTCCATTTATGTTTGTTGTTACATAGGTTGCATAGAATCTGAGCAGGTTTCTTATACGTACCCTCTTTCTTTTCTTTAGTCCCCACCGTCATGCTTACAGTTCCCCTCATCTCCACATTCCCACTCCCTCCCGACACATACATTCTCCCTTTGTTCAACTGTAGATTATTGATTTCTTTACTGAACTGAGTTTTGAACTCCCCCAGATCAAATGATCTAACCTTGTCAAGTATTGCCATAGGAAGCTTCTGACGTAAGATAATGACTATCATTTCCTGTGTGGTGAGCCTTAGGGTGTCTAGCGATCGAGTATGGCACTCCATATTTGTCCTAAAATTTGCTAACTCCTCAACCTTATACTGTGGTTCTGCGAGCTTTAACAAGGCAACGACATGGGCCATCTTAAACTGTTCTTGATCCCCGTATGTGGACTATAATAGTTGTACTGCCTCCAAATAACTATCACCTACTACCGCAAAACCCTCTATCAAATGTAAGGCCTCTCCTTCCATTTGTCCTTTCAGGTAGTGAAACTTACGGACATTATCCAAAGAGGATTCATGAACTGTAGACCGAAATACATCCCAAAAAGCTAACCACTCAGTCAATTTGCCCCCAAATGTAGGAAGATTGAGCTTTGGGAGGTGCACAGTGTGTTTTGGGTCAACCCTTCTATGGGTCCCGTCTCGCCTCCCTTCTTACTTGCGACAGCACGCTGTAATATGTGCTTCGCTTTAAAGACAGGTTCATCATAGAGGGCGCAATTATCACACTCTGTAACTATCTCTTCCTCCTCTGTCATGCCTGCCACAATCACCTCACTCAGAGCCACAATACGACCGTGGGTATCCTGAACATTGTCTAATCTAGCTTCTAATTCCTCGAGTTCAGCAGTAGTGATGAAAGCATTGACATCTATAATTAGCCTGTTTAATACTCCCCGAAGTCCCGCCCTCTGATTTTTAGGGGCTTTGCTCATCATCCCACTAGACGGTGTCTCTTCCTGTTTATTAATTTTGCATGTAAGCCTGTATAGGCTATTTATCTAAAATGTTTCAAATACAAGGGCAAAATAGTAGCCTAGTTAAGAGACGCCGACCGGCAGACTTCTATGTTATGGAGAAAAAATAGCACACAAAATAGCAACACCTACTAAAGGGTCATATTGAACAAGAAACAATGTAAGGTCAGGTCATATGTCACAGGAAGTCTGAAATGTAAAAGAAAATTATTGGGGGAAGATGATGGGTGGGATGCAGGACTTCGGCGGGTGCAAAGATGTGACCCTGCATTCCGGCTCTAACCACCGCTTGGCTAGTCCTACCAGATTATCATAGAGTTGTTCCTGCATCCTGTTATATGTCCCCTTGCTCATTGCCTTAAAAATCCCTTACTGCTAGCTAATTCCCGGGTCTGGGCACCAAAGTGGTAAACTATCAATGGAAGTTAAATATTTCTAAGCTATAATGAATAAAATAAAATCAATCTAAATTAAAACTACTCCATATCTAAATTGAATTCAATCTGAAACAAGCCAATTTATATCCAAAGGTCTCACATAATAAATTTATATATAGGGTAAGGTTATAAGGGTTAACATTAGCCAGGAATGAACTCACCAATAGTTCCACATGGCAATGAGGCAAAGGAGAACGTTTACCCAATATGGCGGACAATGGGGAAACAAGACTTCGACCCAGAGGCTCGAGTCAAGTGAAAGAAAGAATTAATGATTATATGGGAATGGACATGAATACTATGCTTATCTGCCAATCAGTCATGGCGTCGACGAGAGCGTCGTGATGGTGTAGCTGTATGTATTGCTGTCAGTGTATTGTGATTAGAGGCACAATAGCGCGATCAACTGAAGGCGGAAATTAGATGTTAACTGGTTGGTGTTCGTAGAGGCTCTGAGCTGTCTTCCTCAGAGGCAAACCTTGCTGCCTTGGCAAACGCCAGGAGCCCAAATTATCGTACCGCATCTAGGTTGCTCTATACGATAAATTATATTAATATATACGATAAATTCATATATACAACATAAGACCATGTCAATATTGCTTAATAGCATATTAGGCCTTTACAATCTTAACTTACTTACAATCATATAATATACGATCTACTCGTCCTACGCCGTGCAGTGGGAACGACCGTGACGTCACAGAGCCATAGGGGATGTTACGACCGGCACTACGAAATAAACAAGGGCACTTAATAATGGACTAGATGATAGGCTATATCTGCAACAACGGTACGCTAATTCCCAACCCTCGAACTATTACGCTGGTGAACAAAACACTTAAACCCTCCAGAGTTAATCTACTGGATAACGGGGTATCAATTAACTGTGTTTTAGTGCACTTCTACAAAGGCTTTCCGGTGACGGCAAAGCCTACTCACAACAGGAGTACTTTATGTTAATAAAATGCTCTTAAGTAATAACAATGCTTGAATAAACTATAACAAGATTTAATAAAGGAGTATACAGTATGCTTACGTTAACTTTAGTGTGAGTCTGTACTCAACACTAAACTCTTCAATGCTCTATGAAAACACTGAAAGTCTAGTCCTACAGCAAACAGATATGGAATCTTCTGAAAACGTCTGATGCTCTAAGATGCTCGTTAATATAGAACAGACATAATGCAGGGGCAGGACACCAAAGCGTGTATCTTAAATACACCAACTCGTAGGATACATATATATAAAACAAGGGAGTGCAACAACTCTGTGACAGCACTAATAATAACCACTCAAAACAGTACTTCCTAAGCCAAAGTAACAGCCATACTGGGTTGTGCACCAAGCATCAACCTAGGCTAAAATAATACGTGAATAATTCCTAAAGCATACACAGTTAAAGTTAATAAACACAATGCTGTCTTTATTACTAATAACGTCTAGCAGCGGCATAAAAGGTACCAGGAGGCTAGGCAGAGCGCAAGCATGCTCGTAGCCTACTGTCTCCCCTTGAACAGATTTCCCTTATGTTACGTTAAGTGACTCGGAGGCTCTCTTGGTAAGTCCAGATCTCAAGTATCTGGTCTTGCCCTGGCGCTCCACAAAGGTCAACACAAAGAGGTAGCGAGCATATGAGCAAGAGTAGGCAAAAGCCCTTCGCTCGTATACTGCTACACTCGCAAAGGAAAAATATGCACAAGGGTTACAGGCACCTAGCTCCGTCGAAGTCGTACAGGCTTTGACTCGCCATATACATAACTCAGACAACGACCAAAGATACCTTCCACTGTCTAGCATTAAATAGTAACAAAGAACAACTCAATAATTAGAAGCACCCAATGATAATATGACTCATGTGACTATGACTAATAATCCCTAAAGCTAGTGCAAAACATAAATGTGAGAGCTGGTGCTGGTAATACGACTGGCCGACTATGGAAGGCGTATGCAGAACCAGAAGGGATAAGTAATTGAATAAAGATGAGAAGTAATGGAAAAGAAGAAGTTCAGAGAGAGAAACAGTAGTACAGGGGGTTAGATTGGGGACAGATTGCAAGGGACGTCTAGGACCAAGCACACCATGCCAAGCTCTGAAGGAGACACGCGGGCAGGAGCCCCCCAGCACCAACACAAGGACAGTGGCACCCAATCACAGACCACTACGTCATGAAGAGCAAGCGTCCTATGACGTAGCCAGGCCCGCCGGCCAATCAAGAGTGTGGGAACCCCCGCCCGAGCGAGGGAAGGCACACGTACATACACACGCACATAATACCACCACGCTGCCTCCTTCGCTCTCTCTCTCCTTAACTTCACACTACACATCTTATACTCTATCATTGATATAAAATACTTCCAAGTGTCACAGACAAGAATAAAGACCACCACTGATCTGGCTGTGACAACATGAATACTAAGAAAGAAGGAACATCGTTCTACGATTATTATAGCCCATTTCACTGCCCTGACGAGCGCTAGCGAGTACGAGCCCATTCTGGTAAGCTGGCCAGCGTAACACCCCGCCCATGTTGTGGGACGTTTTAACCTCAGGTAAACGCCACATCTGACCAGACAGAATGCTCATAAACCCCGCCTCACCAAGCTACTCCCCCAAGTTGTGAAAACAAGGCACAAGCACAACAGAAAACACTTCATTATATAAACAAATCTACACAACACTTCCCTAAAAGAATAGTATCACTTAACAATATTACGCTCAATGAGCAAGCTTCAAGAAGCCTAGCCTACTAAGACAAAACTCAGAATGTCTTAGATTCTTGCTGTAACATACTGCACTTATATACTATCAAAAGAAAGAGTTTTTATATGAGTTTTTTTGTATTATTTTTAATAGCGTTTTTGGCGGCTTTGCACTACAGGGGCAAGCCTAATTTTTCTCCACTCAACCCGACACACCTGTGGTGATCTACACTGGGTCGTCCACCCTGGACAAACAGTCAGCTATCACATTGTCACAACCGGCAATATGGCGAATGTCCAGGTTATACTCCTGCAACATTAAGGACCAGCTGGTTAGCCTCATATTCCGGTTGTGGAACTGATTCAAAAACTTCAAAGGGTGGTGGTCAGTGTAAATCACCATGACTGGGCCAAAAGCAGGAACATACACCTCAAAGTGCCTGAGCGCCAGCACAATGGTCAGAAGCTCCTTCTCTACCACCGAATAGTTCTTTTGTGCTGAGTTGAACTTCTTGGAAAAGAAACTTACTGGGTGTTCCACACCTTCTGTGTCTGTTTGCAACAAGACGGCACCAGCCCCTACACCGCTAGCATCTGTCGCTAACTGAAAAGGTCTTGAGAAGTCTGGGGCCCTGAGTATTGGGTGAGTGCACAAAAGATGCCTCACGAGTGAGAATGCTTTCTCACACTCAGGTGCCCACCCAAACTTTTTCGTCTTTGCAAGTAAATCAATCAGAGGAGCCAACACCGAGGAGTATCCGCGGATGAATCTGCGGTAATACCCAATCATGCCCAAGAACCTCATGATTTATCTCTTGGTGGATGGCCTGGGGAACTGGTTAATAGCCTGTATTTTGGTTTGGGGGTGTGACACCTACCAGCGTTAGCAGAATTGCCTCCCGGTGGCCACTAGCATTCGCCAGGGCAGTGAAATGGGCTACAGTTATCAGAGAATGTTGTTCTTTCTTTCATAGTACTTGCATTGTTACAGACAGTCCATTGGTGGTCTTTATTTTTGTCTGTGACAATGGGAGGTATTTTATATCATGAGTAGAATTTAAGATGCATTGTAGTGTAAAGTTGAGAGAGAGAGCGAGCGGGCAGCGTGGGGGTAGTGAGTGTTGCTTCCCTCCTCCCTACTCCCTCCTGGAGGAGTTTTTCCCGCCCGCGCGGGCTTTCTCTCGCCTCTGATTGGCTGGTGGTTCTTGGCGTGTCCTAGGGGCCTGCTGCCTTGTGACGTATCGGCCTGTGATTGGCCGACCACCATGCCTTTGTGGGATCCTGAGGGTCCCGAGGAGCTACCTTCCTGAGAGCAGGGTAGGGACGCGCACGACTAACACCCTTTTTACAACTGTCTCCCATCTCCCCCACCATTCTGATACTGTCTCTCTCACTCCACTTCTTCTCTTTCATTCCTCTCATCTTTTAACATCACAGCACTCCCTTAGATTCTGAATACGATTTCATATCGGCCCATCGTATTGTGTGCGTCGCTCTCTGAGATATTTACATGTATTAGAATAGGCTATAAGGTTTCTTAGTCTATGGAGGTTTGATGACTCTGTGTGTGTCTCCCTCAATGTCCTTAGTTTATGGAGGTTTGATGACTCTTCGTGTGTGTCTCCCTCATTATCAGTAGTGCTCTGCTGGGTTATTTAATGCTAGACTGGGATAAGGTTTCTGATATCGTTGTCACCGATGTGTGTATGGTTCGCTTATACCTACACGACTTCGATGGTTTCTGTGGTAGCCTAGGTAGTCCTTTTGGTAGTGCCTTTTGCGAGTGCAGCATCGTGTTGTAAGAGGGCATTAGCCTACTACCTTATAAACACAGTGCTGCCTCTTTGCTTGACTTTTGAGGGATCGCCAGGGTAGAGCCAGATACTTGAGATATGGGTTTACCAAGAGAGCATCCCCGTCATTAACATAACTTTAAACATACTGCCTTAAGGACCACGCTAGGCTATGAGCCTGTCTTGCTCAGCCACAGTTTCCTAACCTTGATATCCCAGCTAGACTTTATTCACTTAGCAGACACTAGTTAGGACATAGGCTCTTTTGATATGTATGCATTATTATTGACAAGCATTTATTACTCTAGGTTGTTGTTGAGTTGCACAACCATAGTAGACTGTTTCGTTGATAAGGAAGTACTTCTCTTTTAGTGTCGAGCATTACTACCGTTGCGCATTTATAGTATTCTCGTGTCAGTTAACATAATATGTCCTATCTTTTTGTGTATTCGCTGTACTCGTGTGGTGTCCAGCCTCCTGCCTTTATATAGTTTAAGATACGAGCATCTTATGAGCATCAGACATTCTTCAAAATTTCCAGGTATATGCTGTAGGACTATACTTCACTTGCTTTCAGATAGGAGTGAAGGGTTTATTGTTGTTTAGAGTAACTGTATTAAAGCATCTTTTTATTGAATTAAATCTTGTAGTGATTTAATTGATCTTTCCCTAGATTCTTGTTTATGCATTTTAACGTAACTTGCATCCTGTGTGTTATCAGGCTATACCAGTGTGGGTTAGCCTGAAGTAGAGTACATTTATGCCCAGTTAAGGATACCCCGTTATCACAGATTAACTCGGAAGGGTATAGGTGTTTTGTTCGCCGGCATATAAGTTCAAGGGTTTGGATCTAGTGTACCGTTGTTGCATAGTGCCCTATGTTACAACTGGGGTTCAAATATATCAGGGCTCTTATTCATTGGACTAGTAATGGCATAAATGTTACAACGGAAAGCGCTAGCTCCAACCTCTGATGTATATTCCCAGTGAACAAAGAACACAAATACTCTACAGAGTTCTATATGCAATAATAGGCTATCAAACTCTCAATAAATGTGCGTCTACTCTAGGCTTAATGTTATGTGAAAACAGCCTATTACTACCTATAACCGAAGGTGCTTGGTTATGGTATGCAAAGTAAGGTGGTAAGAGAAGTTACAGCTTACGTTACTTTAATCAATAAATGTCAGGCACTCCTGCATGAAAGAAAGTGCACTAAAGTCCTTCAACACTAACAAGGAATCTTCTTTAAATGTTAGATGCTATAAAGATGCTCGTATCGGAAATGGAACACAAAAAGGCAGGCAGCGGAACAATGCTCGTGCAGGCTATGCACACAAAAAGGCAGAATATATAATGCCGTCGGAGCCAAGAATATCCTAAACACTACAACAATAATAATCGCCACGACAATGCAGTATTCCTATCAACAAAAAGAGCCTAAGTCGTTTGTGTCTCCATACATCAAACTAGGCTGCGAGATGCTTGTGTAATCATAAATGGGTATGCATAAAAAGAGTAATTAGGTTAATATACTTAATGTCTACGGTGACTGATAAAGTCTAGCTAGAGTCAATGATACGAGATACTGGTGCACATGGCATGCCGCATAGCCTAGTGCAAATCTCAAATCTGTGCGTCAAATATTACGTTATAGGGAAGGGTAGCTCTCTTGAGAAACCTTAATACCGAAGTATTAAGCGTTCTCCTGGCGTACCTCAAAGACAAACGAGCTTAGAACAGTGCAGAATGGTATAGGCAAAAAGCCCTCATTCGTGCATGCTCTATTCTCAATGGCACACAGACTAGAATTTACTCAATCAACTCCAGTTCTCAGGTATGTCGTGCAGCTTTTACCTAAAGCTAGCACTCATAGGAAACAATACCTTATAATATCAGACCCCTAGTCTAGTATTATCTAATCCAGCAGAACACTAATAATTCTAGGAAGTGGTACTAAACAATATGAATGCCAACCAATGCTTCGTGATCCACTTATCTTAACAACTAACATACATGGGTTATATCAGACCTTAACGCACAATACAACTGGCCAGCATTAAGCTGATTTTGCAGAGTTAACCAGAGGGGGTATAATATTAATAAAAAGGTGGTGAAAGATATGAAAAAAGAGAGAGGTAGGCAGAGGAAAAGATTCTCAGGTGCGGAGCAGAGGACAGGTAGCAAGGGATGAGATAGATGCGTTCTAGAAACCAGATCTGAGGGAGAGAGTGGCGAGGAACTGTATATATACTCGCACTAGCTCGAGGCACGTGGGAAAAAAGCGGTTACAAGTCCTCTAGCCACTAGCAAGGGAGCTAGCAGCATGGTAAGGACTTCTCCCAACCAACCCCCACGAGGCAGCCAGCCGTGACATCATCGAGCGGGACAAAAACACTGCGCGCTCCCTCTCACTCTGTTCTACTCTCTCTCTCTCTCCCAGATCCCATCATTACTAGTTAATGATAAAACATATACTTTATAATTAAATATATAAAGCCTTGACATGGGTGAAAACAAAGAGCCTTTCTGGACTGCCCATGACACAAGCTTTCATATGAAATAAAGCACACTCTAATACATAAACTGTAGCGGGCATCCACTGCCCTGGCGATCCTAGCAAGTCACTGTAGGACAAGCCATGCGGTTCTAACGGAGTGGTTAACGTCACACCCCCCCCAAGATTTTTCTCAGAGGCCCCAAGGCTCACAAAAATCTGATGGTTAGAACCCATGCTATATCTCCACTTCCCATCACCCAGCGGCAGTAAAATATCTGGCACAGTTCTTCAACAAAACATTTCTCAAAATTATAAGCCTCCCCAACACCATAGGTTAAATTATATGTAGTTATGCTCCTCAAGAGCGAGCTTCTCTTGCCCAGCATTCTGAGAGGAGTGCAACTCAGAATTACTGTTATAACATACTAAAAAAATTCAACTATCAAAGAAAGTTTTTATTTGATTTTTATGTTTATAATTTGTTTATTTCGGCTGCACTATAGGGGCAAGCCTAGTTTTTTCTTCTATACCAAACGCTCATCTCCTGCTTTACGACCCAATACGCTGGGCTACAACCGCGAGCCAACAAGCACCAAGCGCAAAATACTATTCAAACTAAAGCAGGAGGCTACCCGTGTGTCAATCTACCCAGGATCATATACCCTTGAACGACCATCTGCAGCCACGTTGTCACAACCGACAATATGGCGTATGTCCAGGTTATATACCAATAACCTTAGTGACCACCTGGTCAGCCTCATATTCCGATTGTGAAACTGGTTCAAGAACTTGAGACGATGATGATCTGGGTAAACTACAACGACCGGACCATAGGCTGGAACATAGACCTCGAAATGCCCCAGCGCAAGCACAACCGCCAGCAGCTCCTCCTCGACAACAGAGCAGCTCCCCTGGGCCGAATTGTACTTCTCCGAGCAGAAACTAACAGGATGCTCCAGCCCATCATCGTCCTTTTCCACAAGGACGGCACCAGCCCCCACACCACTAGCCCCCGTTGCTAGTTGGAAAGGTAGGCTAAAGTCAGGGGCCCTGAGGATCGGGTGAGTGCACAACAGGTGTTTTACTTCTCTAAACACCTTCTCACACTCAGGCGCCCATTTGAACTTCTTATCCTTCCAGTTATCCTCCACCTGAGCTTGACTGTCCCGTTCTCCTTCTCCACCTTGACTGCTAAACGTCATCACAGGCACAGTGAGAGGCTCAGGGGGGTGCCTCCCATACTCCTTCATGGGATTAACATGACATAACTGATTGCGCTTCCGTCTGTCTGGAGTGGCTACCAAGTAATCCAGGTCTGATAGCTCCTCCACCACCCTATAAGGACCAGCGTACTTCGCGGAAAAGGGGTGACCTACAAGGGGCAGTAGAATCAACACCTCCTGACCCACGTGAAACTCCCTGAGTTCAACCTTGAGGTCGTACCTGTCCTTCCTGAGGGCCAGAGAGCTAGTCAAATTACGGCCAGCCAACTCCAGACTGCGCAACATCCGTTCTCGACTGTTGAGGACACACTTGAGCATAGAACAAGGTTTTCTACGCCCTCCCATACTTCTTCAACCATATGGAGAGGCCCTCTGACACGGTGTCCAAAGACGAGCTCATTAGGGCTGAATCCCAAACTCTCCCCAGGTACCTCCCGCACAGCATACAAAACACATGGCAGGCCAAGATCCCAATCCTTCCCACTCTCAAAGCAACAACAACGAAGCACAGATTTCAAGGCTGAATGCCATCGCTCTAACACACCCTGGCTCTCCAGATGATACGCAGATGACACAACCCCAACAATCCCATGCTGCGGCATTGCTTGAACAAAGAGGCTAGAAGTGAAGTTGGGTCCCTGGACTGACTGAATCCCCTGCGGGTAACCATACCGGGAAAAATACACTAGCAAGCTTCGGACCACCGTCTTCGCCAACCCATTTCTCATAGGGTACGCGTCAGGGTACCTTGTTGCTACATCTCCCGACTGTGCATCACTATCCTCCTTCAACTCTTTCGTCTTTTTAAGCCCATCCTCTGCCTTTTCCACAACAGTTACTGGGTCTTCTTCAGACTCGATATTTGGTCCTAATACTGAGTCCCCGAGAAGGGCCGTTGATACTAAACTCTAAACCGCATCAACTTCCAACCCCTTCTCGGTACCCTTCCTCCGCTGATCTAAAGATTGTTGACCAGAATGTGACTCCCTGGATGCAGAATCTCCGGTGACAACACACGCCATAGGCTGCCCCGGACACTTCTCAACCCACTCCTGCTCCTCCCTACTCACGTCGGCCGGCTTCTCGGCAACGACCAAGGGTGGAGCCTCAGAAATAGGTCCCGCAAAGTCGTTGCCGAGAAGGAGGTCGACGCCCCCAACAGGTAACTTCTCCACAATTCCTACATCCAGGTCTCGAGTCACACCATCAACTTCCACCTTCATTCTTACAAGCGGGTATGACCTTGTCGCATTAACTCCCTGAACCACAACCACCCGCGCCGTATTGACAGGTTTACCAGTGAAATTTCTCAACAGTGTTTGCGATGCCCCAGTGTCACGCAAAATTCTCACCTCATGTCTTCTACCCCCCACTCCACAAAACCGAGTCCCCTGTGGTCACTAAAGGCATCACGGACAGGGAATAAGCCTTCCGGATCCTTCTGCACTGGCAGTGTATTTACCTCGGAAGAAATGCCTCTAACAAACTCCGATGTCCTCTTGAACACTCCAATGCCGTGAGCAAAAGACACGGCTGCCGGAGGAGGTCGACTAGGGCACTCATTTGCCTTATGACCCTCCTGGTGGCAACTAAAACACATAAATTTCGGTTTCGGCTTATACTGTGATGTAAAGGCCCCTGACTTTTCACATATGGTGTGGTGTAAGGTTTGGATTCAGTTTTAGTTTCATGGCTCTTCTGTTTAAATGTGTCATTGTTACGGGGAGGGGGAGGATAACGGTCCTTAGCACTTACATCGTACTTCTGTGAGGACCCGCAACCCCGAATCAACGACAGCCGTCGATCAGCCATTTCTGCTGCTTCGACTAGAGTTCTTGGGTTTTTCTCCTTTAACCCATACAGCCCCAGCGACGCGTCTGACGCGTCGGCGATGTATGTAACGCACAGCCCCAGAGACGCGCCTGACGCGTCGCCCTAATTGCGCCGACCGTAACCTCAGGTGTAGCCACTCAAGAGGGCTCAGATATGTAAGGGAACTGTGTACGTATCCCACGCAACCGTGCCGATGGTTGAAAACTCTCAAAGTCCACGTGCGTGCGCGCGAGCGCGCAATAACCTGTTTTTTTGGGATAATTGCCTTCAATTTTTTACTCTTGTAAAATCCGTTTTCGGGGGCTCTGTAGGTCCATTTTTTAAGCTTTTTGAGCGGTTTTTCGTGGTTTTCCTTCATTCCTAACCCATTCGCTATTGTTTCTGGAATAAAACCAATTTTTGAAAACCGGCCGGGTTCTGGTGCGCAAACATTACAAAACTAGCCGGGGCTCCACGGGTTAAGTTCAAAGTTAGATCACCGCCCGTGCTCTTAAAGAACTGCTCCAACATCATTAACTGCTTAATTTCATCAAATGTTGTGACCTTCTCAGATCGGAGCCAGTTCCCCATAGCATCGGACAAGTCCCGGGCGTGTTCCAAAAAGGTGCTATCTCTTCCCTTAGTTACACCCCGGAACTTCAAACGGTACGTTTCTGGTTGCAGTTCGTAAGCCCTCAGGACAGCCTCCTTGAGATCCTCGTACACAATACAAAACTCCAAAGGTAACGCATCGTAGGCTTTAAGACCCTTGCCTATTAATCTAGAGGATACAAGTGCTGCCCATTTATTCTCTGGCCACTGGTGTTCCTGGCACTTCTTCTCAAAGCGTGTGAAAAATTCTGTTACACCACTCTCATCAAACACCGGAACCAGTTTCAATAAGTGCGAGAGAGACTGCTCATGAACACGGTTACCAGCCCCAAGTCGCTGTCCCGTTGCCTCTACTCGCGACTTCTCTACATCCATGTCGGCACAGTACCTAGTCGACTCTAAATCAGCTTGGATTTTTGCTAGCTCTATGTGCTGGTGACTTTTTCTCTCTTCTATCTTGGCTAATTCTAATTGCTGCTGAAGCTCACCTGCCCTTTGTTGCTGCTGAAGCTCACATGCCCTTTGTTGTTGTTGAACCTCAGATACCCTGATAGCCTTTCTCTCTTTGATCTTAGCTAATTCGAGCTGAAACAATATTTCTGGAGTTAACCCTTGAGGAGGTGAAGGTGCTACAATGTTTGAAATTACCGGTGGTCCCCCCAGGGGCAACCCACCCTGCCAGTCACCACCCAACTGTGGAAGTGTACTCGGGGTCGGCAAACCACTGGGATGGCTGGGAGTCGAGTGTAGGGGAAGCATGGCCGAAGGGCTCTGAGCACTCAACCCATCTCGCTCACCAGTCACCCTACCCAGTACACACGTTATCAAGTTATCCCTGGTCATGCTGCTAGTAACCGCATGACCGATAGCTGTGGCCAGGCATTGAAGACCGTACCGCTCCATACCCTCCAACCGCTCGGCAGTAACAGGCCATTGCAAAAATATCCTTGCATCCTCCTCACAGTTCACCTGATTAACCATATCATCACACTGCTGTTCCTCAGTTTCGACATTACGTACTGTGTCTCCATTCTCCTCTGATCCGGTATAAGACATGATGCTCACAAATATTTCCCACCTCAATATTCAGAAAAGAAGTACCCCAAACTCTTATACCTCAATATACACACAAAAATTCTCGGAAATACTCAAGGGCTATACTATGTTGCAAAAAAAAATTATTCTTGCTGATCCCCGCAAAATATTCTCCAAAACAACAAATGTTCCCTGCTAATAAATGTAGGTTCACCAAATCCTAGGTAAGGTCGCCATTTATTACGACTGGGGTTCAAATATATCAGGGCTCTTATTCATTGGACTAGTAATGGCATAAATGTTACAACGGAAAGCGCTAGCTCCAACCTCTGATGTATATTCCCAGTGAACAAAGAACACAAATACTCTACAGAGTTCTATATGCAATAATAGGCTATCAAACTCTCAATAAATGTGCGTCTACTCTAGGCTTAATGTTATGTGAAAACAGCCTATTACTACCTATAACCGAAGGTGCTTGGTTATGGTATGCAAAGTAAGGTGGTAAGAGAAGTTACAGCTTACGTTACTTTAATCAATAAATGTCAGGCACTCCTGCATGAAAGAAAGTGCACTAAAGTCCTTCAACACTAACAAGGAATCTTCTTTAAATGTTAGATGCTATAAAGATGCTCGTATCGGAAATGGAACACAAAAAGGCAGGCAGCGGAACAATGCTCGTGCAGGCTATGCACACAAAAAGGCAGAATATATAATGCCGTCGGAGCCAAGAATATCCTAAACACTACAACAATAATAATCGCCACGACAATGCAGTATTCCTATAAACAAAAAGAGCCTAAGTCGTTTGTGTCTCCATACAGCAAACTAGGCTGCGAAATGCTTGTGTAATCATAAATGGGTATGCATAAAAAGAGTAATTAGGTTAATATACTTAATGTCTACGGTGACTGATAAAGTCTAGCTAGAGTCAATGATACGAGATACTGGTGCGCATGGCATGCCGCATAGCCTAGTGCAAATCTCAAGTTTGTGCGTCAAATATTACGTTATAGGGAAGGGTAGCTCTCTTGAGAAACCTTAATACCGAAGTATTAAGCGTTCTCCTGGCGTACCTCAAAGACAAACAACGAGCTTAGAACAGTGCAGAATGGTATAGGCAAAAAGCCCTCATTCATGCATGCTCTATTCTCAATGGCACACAGACTAGAATTTACTCAATCAACTCCAGTTCTCAGGTATGTCGTGCAGCTTTTACCTAAAGCTAGAACTCGTAGGAAACAATACCTTATAATATCAGACCCCTAGTCTAGCATTATCTAATCCAGCAGAACACTAATAATTCTAGGAAGCGGTACTAAACAATATGAATGCCAACCAATGCTTCGTGATCCACTTATCTTAACAACTAACATACATGGGTTATATCAGACCTTAACGCACAATACAACTGGCCAGCATAAAGCTGATTTTGCAGAGTTAACCAGAGGGGGTATAATATTAATAAAAAGGTGGTGAAAGATATGAAAAAAGAGAGAGGTAGGCAGAGGAAAAGATTCTCAGGTGCGGAGCAGGGGACAGGTAGCAAGGGATGAGATAGATGCGTTCTAGAAACCAGATCTGAGGGAGAGAGTGGCGAGGAACTGTATATATACTCGCACTAGCTCGAGGCGCGTGGGAAAAAAGCGGTTACAAGTCCTCTAGCCACTAGCAAGGGAGCTAGCAGCATGGTAAGGACCTCTCCCAACCAACCTCCACAAGGCAGCCAGCCGTGACGTCATCGAGCGGGACAAAAACACTGCGCGCTCCCTCTCACTCTGTTCTACTCTCTCTCTCTCTCCCAGATCCCATCATTACTAGTTAATGATAAAACATATACTTTATAAATAATAATATAAAGCCTTGACATGGGTGAAAACAAAGAGCCTTTCTGGACTGCCCATGACACAAGCTTTCATATAAAATAAAGCACACTCTAATACATAAACTGTAGCCCCATCCACTGCCCTGGCGATCCTAGCAAGTCACTGTAGGACAAGCCATGCGGTTCTAACGGAGTGGTTAACGTCACACCTATTACTAGTCCAATCTTTAAGTGCCCTTGTTTTATTCGTAGCCCCGGTCGTAACAAATGGCGACCTTGCCTAGTATCTTAATTTAGTAGAAGACTAGGATCCATTTGTTGATTATTGCAGTAATAACAAATGGCGACCTTGCCTAGTATCTTATCTTAGTCGTCACAACAACCTAGTGAACTAAGAAATAATTGCAGGATTTCTGGACATTTGTATTTTGAGGAATATTTTGGACACATGGGAATTTTTTTTTGGCAACGTAGTATAGCGCTTGAATTGTCTTCAAGCATTTTTGAGTGAATAGTGCTACATGAGAGTGGGTACTTCTTTTTTTTTATAAACGTTGAGAATTTCCGGTGGACACTATGTCGAACAACGGATCAGTGTACAGTGAGGACACAGTACGTGAAGCAGGCGAGGAGGTGGAGAAGGTGGAGTTGTCTAGCGGCGCTCGGGGGGTAAACAGTGAGGAGGATGCTCGGATATTTTTGGAGGAGGCTGTGTCAGCGGGTCGGGTGTCGGGGCTAGACCGGTACAGACTACAGTGTGTAGCCACGGTCTTAGGGTTTCCCGGTACTAGCGGTTTGTCGAGAGGTGAGCTGGTTACCTGTGTGCTCGGTGGGGTGCGTGGGGCTTCGGGTGGAGCGGGAGCTGGGGCACCTTCTGCCCAGCCCCCATTCCACTCGATTCCTACCATGGCGCCCCCTCGGGCTCCGGAGCCGGGTACGTTCCCGCAGGCCGATACCCGCTGGCAGTTGGGTATGCCTCTAGGTGGCTCACGGGGTGGGTCCCCGATAGTAGCACCCCCTCCTCAGGGGTTGTCTGCCGAGATGTTGTTTCAGCTCGAACTCGTCAAACTTCAGCAGCAGCAGCGGGAATCTGAGCTTAGGATTCAGGCTGAGGAGAGAAAGGCCATACGTGAGGCTGAGCAGCAGAAGCGGGAGGCTGAGCTTCAGGTGGAGGCTACGAAGTACTGTGCAGACAGAGATCTTGAGAATTCTCAGGTGGAGTCGACAGGGCAGCGTCTCGGTTCTGGGAATCGAGGTCTTGATCAGTCTTTATCGCACCTTCTTAAGTTAGTCCCTGTATTTGATGAGTCACCGATATTTTTTTGCGTTTTGAGAAGAAGTGCCGGGAGCACCAGTGGCCCGAGGTTAAGTGGGCAGCCCTTGTTTCCTCTATGTTGGTTGGCAAAGGACTCAAGGCATATGATGCGTTGCCCTTGGAGTCTTGCATTGATTATGAGGTATTGAAGGAGGCTGTCCTGCGGGCATATGAGTTACAACCAGAGACTTATAGGTTGAAGTTCCGGGGTGTTACGAAGGGTCGTGAGTTTCTTGAACATGCCCAGGAATTGTCTGACGCTTTTGGGAACTTGCTGAGATCGGAGAAGGCAACGACGTTTGATGAGATAAAACAGTTGATGCTTCTCGAGCAGTTCTTTAAGTGTACGGGCAGCGACCTGACGTTGAACCTTAACACCTTACGAGCGGCCTATGCGGTTTATTTATGTGTACCGCACAGCGGGGTGTTTTTAGCCAAAATAGGGCTGTTTACGTGATCATTTTCATGCCTAAATAAGACCCAGAACGTAAAACAAGTACCTATCCCTGAAAGGGCATAAACAGAGCTTTCGAATGACACCATAACGATCCTTGTATGATGGATAGTTTTCTTGCAATAACCGTGCAACGCGAGTGCAAAAAGCAGGTAATTCGGTACTTTCAGTACATAATTGAGTATGTAGCGAGTGAGAGAGGGAGGAGGGAGCTGAGATTTGTGTCAGTAGGTTCGCCGCGGTGGTCTGGAGCAGTCATACGCTCGCTAGTCTCCTGCCACCACTTGTCTCTCTCTCTCAGCCACATTACGTGCTGAAATTGCCACTCGAGTTATGTCGAGCGCCGCCACATAGTCCAGCTTTATTTAACTCGACTTATGTTGCTCGCCGCTAATTAAGGGTTAAAGAGATCCTAAAACTCTACAGGAGGCAGCTTAGATGGCTGACCGTAGGCTATCGCTGATTCGTGGGTGCGGGTCTGCACAACGGAACGATGCAGGTAACAAGGGGCGCAACACTCCACCCCCCCGAGTCAGTGATACACCATATAACAACGAAAATAAGAGCAATGATACCAATTTTGATCACCAACCTAAAACCGTCCCGTTTAAGAAGGGTCCGGGCCCTTCCCCACCTCAAGGGAAGCCCAAGGGGGAGGTAGAGTGTTTTCATTATCATAAGAAGGGGCATTTTGCACGATCCTGTCCTAGCAAACTACCTACTGCAGTCGTGTCTTTGGCTCGCAACATTGGGGTGTCATTAAGGTCTTCTGCTATTACCCGGGGTGATATGACAGATGCGGGGGCACAGCCAGTGAAGAAGTGTCCGGAAGGCTCGAAACCTGTCCGCGATGCTTTTTGTGGCCATCGAGTGTGCGGCTGCGTGAGTTGGGCTGGTTGCAAGCATGGGTTGGAGTTGTTGCGAGATACAGGTGCATCCCAGACTTTGATGAAGAACTTTACAGGCAAACCAATAAACCCGGCACGGGTGGTTGTGGTGCAGGGTATTAATGCTACAAAGTCATACCCGTTGGTTCGAGTATAGCTGGAGGTTGAAGGTGTGACACGAGAATTGGATGTCGGAATCGTGGAGAAACTGCCAGTAGAGGGCGTCGACCTTCTTCTCGGCAACGACTTTGCGGTACCTGCTTCTGAGGTTCCACCCTTAGTCGGTGCCGAGAGGGCGGCCGACGTGAGTAGGGAGGGGCAGAAGTTGGTCGAGAGGTGTCAACCACAGCAGAAGGCTTGTGTTGTCACCCGATCTCGTGCATCTAAAGTGTCACAGCCTATTTCTCAGTCTCTAGACCAGCGGAGGAACGGTCGGAAGGAGCAAGCTAAAGTTGGGAGTTTTGTGAGTTTTGCTCCAGCGGCTCTCCTTAGCGACTTAGTACTTGACCCAGAGGTGAGCTCCGGAGTGGCCCCAGAACCTGTCACCCCTAGTGACATGGTTGGGCGTGATGGCACTCCGCGACTTAGTAGTTCTCACATGGAGGAGAGTTGTGGGAACGGGACTATTGAACACGAGGACGGGGAAACATGTCATGTGAACCTGTTGGAGGAGTTTGTGAGGCAACCACCTGATCAGCCTACTGTCCCTGTGGTGGTCTGCAGTGGCCACGGTAAAGAAGGAGAGGGGGGCAGTGGGGCACAGGTGGAGGAGAGTTGGGATTGTCATGTCTCGGCGGAGCAGTGGGCGGGGGACATGAGTCTGGTGGCTGTGGAAGCGCTAGAGCACCTGCCTGAGCAGCAGTGTGCAGCGCTCCAGCACCAGCTCGGTTCATACCCCACTGGTCGTGCCGAGCACCCGAGCCTCACAACTAATGCGGTGCAAGATGTTCCGCCGGCAGGTCACTTGAATGTTTGCAGACCGTTAGCCTCGTTGTTTTGGTCGTTCAAGGTGGGTGACGAGGCTTTGGCATGGGTGCCAGGTCAGGGTCGACCCATGGCTGCCAAGGGAGGTGGTCAGAAGGAGGACATTGAGCAGATTGGCGAGGTTGGCTGTGGAGTGGATGTGCCCGGTCGTCGCATAGCCTCCCAATGCTGCTCTAGTCGAATGCAACAGCCCTACCATAGACCGACTCTATCTGGCCATGTCGCTAAAAGCGGTGATGCTGGGCAGGCAGATGTAGTCGCAAGGAATGCGGGGGTGCGCATGTACGGTATCGGCGGGGAAGCCTTAGCAATTATGAACTATGGGAGTGACTGCACAGGTGGTACAGATTGTCACTCTCATGACCTAGCTGTTCTGGGAACAAAGGTGGAGAAGGAGGGAGGCTATAGTGTAGAAACTGTGGTCTCGGCTGGGTTGTGGGAGGGCAATGAGCATGTTGTTCGTGGAGACAGTGCCAGGCAGTTGTTTACTAGGCTATGGCAGTACATTCGCATGTTTGTTCATTCTCCAGGCCTGATGTACGGGCTAGAATCCGACATGGAGGCTGGAGACAATGCAAGGTTCAAATTGGCTCCCTACCGTATAAATCCTGCTCGACAGCCTGTGGTGCAAGCAGAGTTGGATTACGTGTTGACGAAGGGTCTGAGGGATAAGGAATGTCGTGAGTGGTCGTTGCTTGTAACTTTGAAACCTGTATTAAGTGGCAAGATCAGTGTGTGTGTTGATTGCAAGAGTGGGCGTGAAATATCCCTGACAGATGCCTATACCTTATCGAGAGTTGACACCATAGACCGCATCGGGGCTGCATCGCCTATCACGAAGGTAGAACTAGTGAAAGGCTTTTGGCAGGTCCCTTTGCCAGAAAGAGCGAAGAGAAATGCCAGTCTTGTGATGAACTGGGCAGTTTATCAGTGCCAGGTGTTGTTTTGCTGCCAAAACACAAGTTGGATGTGTGGCATGTTAAGGGCGCTGATAATGTTGTGGCTCATTGTTGTCATGGGAGG
This sequence comes from Paralithodes platypus, assembly GCA_032716605.1. Taxonomy (NCBI): domain Eukaryota; kingdom Metazoa; phylum Arthropoda; class Malacostraca; order Decapoda; family Lithodidae; genus Paralithodes; species Paralithodes platypus. The sequence continues at coordinate 13,820,558 of CM064522.1, read as the reverse complement.
GTACACTTCGGGAAGAACCCTCGCCGTTCAATCAGTGTGTGTTTGAGAGTTGAGAAAAACTAGGCTTGCCCCTGTAGAGCAGCCGTCAAAAACAACATTATAATGAAATAAAAAAAAATCACATAAAAACTCTTTCTGTTTTATAGTTAATTGTAAGTTGCCTATGTTATAGCTAAAGTCCTAAGTTGAACCTGTCTTTCACTTAGTAGGCTGGGCTCTGTGTAGCTCGCTCAGGGAGCATAGCAGGCTAAAATTATACTATTATGTTTGGGAGGGGTTATAAGATTTTATTTATGTTAAAATTTTGTTTTATGTAAGAACTGAGCTTTACATTTCATTTCTGGTGGAGTGGCTAAGTGTGGCGGGTCTTGCCGGCATTCTGCTTTGTCAGATATCGTGCTCGCCTAATGTTGAGCGTCCTATATCTTGGGCAGGGTGTGACGCCCACCAGCGTTGGCAGAATTGCCTCCCGGTGGCCACTAGCGCTCGCCAGGGCAGTGAAATGGGCTACAGTTATCAGAGAATGTTGTTCTTTCTTTCATAGTACTTGCATTGCTACACAGTACATTGGTGGTCTTTATTTTCGTCTGTGACAACGGGAGGTATTTTATATCATGAGTAGAATGTAAGATGCATTGTAGTGTAAAGTTGAGAGAGAGAGCGAGCGGGCAGCGTTGGGGTAGTGAGTGTTGCTTCCCTCCTCCCTCCTCCCTCCCGGAGGAGTTTTTCCCGCCCGCGCGGGCTTTCTCTCGCCTCTGATTGGCTGGTGGTTCTTGGCACGTCCTAGGGGCCTGCTGCCTTGTGACGTATCGGCCTGTGATTGGCCGACCACCATGCCTTTGTGGGATCCTGAGGGTCCCGAGGAGCTACCTTCCTGAGAGCAGGCTAGGGACGCGCACGACTAACACCCTTTTTACAACTGTCCCCCATCATTCTGATACTGTCTCTCTCACTCCACATCTTCTCTTTCATTCCTCTCATCTTTTAACATCACAGCACTCCCTTTGGGTTCTGCATACGATTTCATATCGGCCCATCGTGTTGTGTGCGTCGCTCTCTGAGATATTTACATGTATTAGAATAGGCTATAAGGTTTCTTAGTCTATGGAGGTTTGATGACTCTGTGTGTGTCTCCCTCAATGTCCTTAGTTTATGGAGGTTTGATGACTCTTCGTGTGTGTCTCCCTCATTATCAGTAGTGCTCTGCTGGGTTATTTAATGCTAGACTGGGATAAGGTTTCTGATATCGTTGTCACCGATGTGTGTATGGTTCGCTTATACCTACACGACTTCGATGGTTTCTGTGGTAGCCTAGGTAGTCCTTTTGGTTGTGCCTTTTGCGAGTGCAGCATCGTGTTGTAAGAGGGCATTAGCCTACTACCTTATAAACACAGTGCTGCCTCTTTGCTTGACTTTTGAGGGATCGCCAGGGTAGAGCCAGATACTTGAGATCTGGGTTTACCAAGAGAGCATCCCCGTCACTAACGTAACTTTAAACATACTGTCTTAAGGACCACGCTAGGCTATGAGCCTGTCTTGCTCAGCCACAGTTTCCTAACCTTGATATCCCAGCTAGACTTTATTCACTTAGCAGACACTATTTAGGACATAAGCTCTTTTGATATGTATGCATTATTATTCACAAGCATTTATTAGTCTAGGTTGTTGTTGAGTTGCACAACCATAGTAGACTGTTTCGTTGATAAGGAAGTACTTCTCTTTTAGTGTCGAGCATTACTACCGTTGCGCATTTATAGTATTCTCGTGTCACTTAACATTATATGTCCTATCTTTTTGTGTATTCGCTGTACACGTGTGGTGTCCAGCCTCCTGCCTTTATATAGTTTAAGATATGAGCATCTTTTTAGCATCAGACATTCTTCAGAAGTTTCCAGGTCTATGCTGTAGGACTATACTTCACTTGCTTTCAGATAGGAGTGAAGGGTTTATTGTTGTTTAGAGTAACTGTATTAAAGCATCTTTCTATTGAATTAAATCTTGTAGTGATTAAATTGATCTTTCCCTAGATTCTTGTTTATGCATTTTAACGTAACTTGCATCTTGTGTGTTATCAGGCTATACCAGTGTGGGTTAGCCTGAAGTAGAGTACATTTATGCCCAGTTAAGGATACCCCGTTATCACAGATTAACTCGGAAGGGTATAGGTGTTTTGTTCGCCGGCATATAAGTTCAAGGGTTTGGATCTAGCGTACCGTTGTTGCATAGTGCCCTATTACTAGTCCAATCTTTAATTGCCCTTGTTTTATTCGTAGCCCCGGTCGTAACAGGGGGGGCACACCTGGCCCAACCCTACCACAAACCCCAAATACTGCACGGTTGCCCGAACAAAGTCACATTTGCCCAGATTGACCACCAAATGAGCCTCACTCAGCTTCCTGAACAATGCCCCGATGTGCTCGCAATGGCTTTCAAAGTCATTATCGTAGATTATCACATCATCTAGATAAACGGTGCAGTTAGGGATCTCCGCCACTAACTCGTTCATCAGGCATTGGGAAGTTGCAGGTGCATTCTTCAGCCCATACGGCATAACGTTGCAACGGTAAGTGTTCCCATCCACCACAAAACCGCACACCTGCTTCGCCCGCTCAGACAACGGCACCTGCCAGTAACCTTTGACAAGATCCACCTTGGTGAGGTAACGTGCACACCCAATCTTGTCAACACTGTCATCCACGCGGGGAAGAGGGTAAGCATTGGTGGGGGTTAAGCCGTTCAACCACCTGAAGTCATTGCAAAACCTGACCTTCCCGTCGGGTTTGGGCTGCAGAGTGACGGGAGATGTCCACCTAACCGCCCCTTTTTCTATCAGCCCCTTCTCTAACATGTAGCCTAATTCCGCTCGGAGAGCCGGAAGTTTAATGGGAGGTACACGATAGGGCACTGATTTAAAAGGGGGTGGTCTCCAACGTCTACATCGTGCACCGCATGAATTGTGAGGCCTGGGTGCTCGGCAAAATACAGAACAGGTGCTGGATCGCTGCACGCTGTTGCTCAGGCAGGTGCTCAAGCGCTTCCACAGCCACCTGGCTCGTGTTCCCCGTCCACTGATCCGCCGAGACATGACAATCCCAACTTTCCTCCACCTGGGTCTCACTGCCCCCCTCTCCTTCTCCACCTTGGCTGCTGCAGACCAGCACAGGGGCAGTAGGCTGCTCAGGTGGGCGCCTCACAAACTCTTTTAACAGGTTCACATGACAGAGCTGATTTTTCTTTCGCCTATCCGGAGTAGCCACAAGGTAATCCAGGTCCGATAACTTCCTCACGACCTTGTAAGGACCGACAAACTTGGCAGACAGGGGATGGCCAACTAAGGGCAATAAGACCAAAACCTCCTGTCCTACCACAAACTCCCGGAGCTTTGCCTTTTTGTCATACCGATCCTTCATCAAGGCCTGATTACCCACCTAATTTCTCCCTGCCAACTCCAGGCTTCTCAGCATCCTGTCCCTACTCTCGAGGACATACTTAATTAGAGAACATGGCGGCGCAGTCCCTTCCCAGATCGCTCTTACCATGCTCAAAGGACCTCTAACCTGAAGCCCGAAAACTAACTCATTGGGACTAAACCCAAGGCTCTCACCAGGTACCTCTCGTGCCGCAAACAAAACGTACAGTAGCCCCAGGTCCCAATCCTTGCCATTCTCCGTACAGTAGCACCGCAACATGTTTTTCAAAGTAGAGTGCCATCTTTCCAACACCCCTTGACTCTCTGGGTGATAAGCTGAAGAGACAACTGTATTGATTCCATGCTGCTGCATGGTCTGTTTAAAGAGAGTGGACGTGAAATTTGACCCTTGGTCCGACTGAATTTCTTGCGGGTACCCGTACCTCGAGCAATACAACAGCAAGTTTCGCACAACAGTTTTAGACTTGCCATTTCTCATAGGGTATGCATCAGGGTAGCGAGTGGAGACATCCATGAGGGTTAGCAAAAACCTGTTACCCGCACTAGTGGGAGGCAGAGGGCCTACCATGTCGATGATAATCTTGCTGAAGGGAGGACCAATAGCAGGTACTGGGTGCAACGGAGCCTTAGGTATGCTCTGGTTCAGCTTTCCTACCCTCTGGCAGGTACCACACATCGCCACCCAGGCCGAAACTTGGGCTTTAATACCTGGCCACCAGAACAACCTAGATAACGAGGCCAACGTTTTACTCACACCCAAGTGACCTGCCAACGGAACATCGTGCGCCAACCGCAACAGGCTATCACGACACTTCTCAGGGACCACCAACTGATCAACCACTCTTGCCCCACCATCCCAACTACGTCTGGGATCCAAAAAACGGCGGTACAGGATTCCCCCAACATGAAAAAAATCTCCCGGCTTTGCATCCCCGTCCTCGTCGAGTTCTATAGCCCCGTTCCCACAACTCTCAAACCCAGGATTTTCTACTTGCAACCGACATATATCCGAGGGTGCCAACCTATCTAAATGCTCCTGAAGCAACTTGTGGCCACCCCCAATACTGGGCTGCTCAAGCCTTGCCTGCTTCGCCTGGGACCGTCTCTGTCGCGGAGTGCTCTCACGCCCTACCATGTCACTAGGGGGGACAGGTTCTGGGGCCACTCCGGACCTCATAATGTGTGCAAGTACCGAGTCACCAAGGAGTGTCGCTGGGTCCTAACTCTCAACCCGACCAGCCTTGATTTTCTCCTTCCGACCCTTCCTCCGCTGGTCTAAAACTTGGGTATTAGGCTGTGACTCCTGAGCGGACTGAGACCTGGTGACAGCACACGCCATCTGTGTCACCTGGCACCTCTCAAGCCACTCTTGCCCCTCCCTACTCGTGTCGGCCGCCCTCTCGGCAACGACTAAGGGTGGAACCTCGGAAGTGAGCACCGCAAAGTCGTTACCGAGAAGGAGGTCGACTGCCTCAACTGTCAACTTCTCCACAACCCCCACATCCGACTCTCGTGTCACACCGTCCACCTTAAGCTGTACTCTGACCAGCGGGTAAGACCGCGTAGCATTGGTGCCTTGAACCACCACAACCCGAGCCGCGTTAATAGGCTTGCCAGTGAAATTTTTAACGAGTGTCTGGGAAGCGCCCGTATCACGCAACAACTCAAGCCTATGCTCCACACCAGCCCACCTCACAGTGCCGTGCCCCCTATGACCACAAAAAACATCTCGGACGGGTGACGAGCCCTCCTGCTGCTTCTGCACCGGCGGTGACTTCGCAACCGACTGTTTACCCCGGGCAAACGCGGAAGACCTCAAAGACACGCCAATGTTGCTCACTAGTGACACCACTGCTGTAGGCGGTGTGCTCGGACATGAGCGCGCAATATGCCCCTTCTTATGACACTTGAAACATTCCACTTCGCTCTTGGACTTCCCCTGAGGTGGGTAAGGGCCCTGGCCTTTCTTTAACGGGAAGGGTTTCGACTTGGGATCATAATTGGCAACAGTACTCTTAAATGGATAATTATTTGTGTCATTAATTCGGGGGGGTGGAGTGGTACGCCCCTGGTTACCTGCCTCAGCTCTCTGTGCAGACCGGCACCCACAAATCAATGGCAACCTGAGGTCAGCCAGCTCAGCCGCCTCCTGCAGAGTTTTTGGTTGCTTTTCTTTCAGGTTAAGAGTCAAGTCACTGCCAGTACATTTAAAAAATTGCTCTAACAACACTAATTGCTTCACTGCCTCAAAAGTAGTTGCCTTCTCCGATCTTAACCAATTCTCAAATGCATCTGACAGCTCTCTAGCGTGTTCCTGGAAAGTACTCTCCTTTCTCTTGGGAACAGCTCTAAATTTCAGCCTATAGGTCTCTGGCTGCAACTCATACGCCCTCAGGACAGCCTCTTTCAACGCCTCATAATTCACGCAGGAATCTAGGGGCAAAGCGTGCTTTGGCACTTTTTTTCGAACCGGAGAAAAAAATCGGTAACTCCTAACTCATCAAACACTGGAACCAACTTTAGTAGATGCGACAGGGACTGGTCATGGGGTCGACCCCCCTGGGCTACCCGGTTCCCTGTCACCTCTACACGCGTTTTCTCTAGGTCAACATCGGCACAATACCTTGCAGACTCAGCCTGACACCTACAGTATACTTGACCTCAGCCTCATGGTTTTTCTGCTCGAGCGACAGCTCAGCCTCATGCCTCCGCTGCTCGAGCTCAGCCTGTCGCTCTTGCTGCTTAAGTTTGGCGAGCTCGAGCTGAAACAACATCTCGGAAGACAAACCTTGAGGAGGGGGTGCTACTATTGGGGACCCACCCCGTGAATCACCTAGAGGCATACCCAACCGCCAGCGGCTATCGGCCTGCGGGAACGTACCCGGCTCCGGAGCCCGAGGGGGCACCATGATAGGAGTCGAGTGGAATAGGGGCTGGGCCGAAGGTGCGCCATCTCCCGCTCCACCCGAAGCCCCATGCACCCCCCCGAGCACCCAGGTAACCAGCTCACCTCTCGACAAACCGCTAGTACCGGACAACCCTAAGATCGTGGCTACACACTGCAGTCCGTACCGGTCCAGCCCCGACACCCGATCCGCCGACACAGGCTCCTCCAAAAAAATCCGAGCATCCTCCTCATTGTTCACCACCCGAACGCCGTTAGACAACTCCACCTTCTCCACCTCCTTGCCTGTCTCTCGCACTGTGCCCTCACTATGTTCAGACCCGTCCAGTGACATGATGGAGTCAACAACAAAAAATCTCAAGTCAAGAAAAAAGTAGCCAAACTCTCGCGTAGCTTTATTCACAAAAAATATTCGAAGATGTTCTTGAGTGCAATACTAGGTCACCAATAAACTCCAACAAGTTCTATATATCCTCAAAACAATGTCCACTGCAAACAATGCGAGAAATAAATTCAACCCCAAATGGCAATAAGATTTCTCAAAAAAAACAAAATGCAATATTCAGTTCACTATATACTGGTCTAAGGTCGCCATTTGTTACGACCGGCACTACGAAATAAACAAGGGCACTTAATAATGGACTAGATGATAGGCTATATCTGCAACAACGGTGCGCTAATTCCAAACCCTCGAACTATTACGCCGGTGAACAAAACACTTAAACCCTCCTGAGTTAATCTACTGGATAACGGGGTATCAATTAACTGGGTTACTTGGGTGCACTTCTACAAAGGCTTTCCGGTGACGGCAAGGCCTACTCACAACAGGAGTACTTTACGTTAATAAAATGCTCTTAAGTAATAACAATGCTTGAATAAACTATAAAAAGATTTAATAAAGGAGTATATGCTTACGTTAACTTTAGTGCGAGTCTGTACTCAACACTAAACTCTTCAATGCTCTATGAAAACACTGAAAGTCTAGTCCTACAGCAAACAGATATGGAATCTTCTGAAAACGTCTGATGCTCTAAGATGCTCGTTAACCCTTATTTAGCGGGCTAGGTGGTCTATTTGACCGTAGCGCCCAGCGTTTTTTTTTACCCTAAATAGGGTTGTTTACATGATCATTTTCATGCCTAAATAAGACCCAGAGCGTAAAACAAGTATCTATCCCTGAAAGAGCGTAAACAGAGCTTTCCAATGACACCAGAACCATCCTTCTACGACCACTGGTTCCCTTGCAACGATCGTGCAACACGAGTACAAAAACCCTGAAATAAGGTAATTTCATTACATAATTCCCTGTGTAGCGAGTGAGAAAGGAGGGGGGAAAGTAGAATACAGTTCAGTATGGCCACGGTGGTCGTAGGGACCTGTCATAGTGTTGCTACGCTCGTCCCACCGCTCAGCTCTCTCTCTCAGCAACATTACTTGCTGAAAATGGCGCTCGACATAAGTTGTGAACCGCCACATAGTCCATATTTATTTCACACGACATAAGTTGCGCGCCGACAGTTAACGGTTAATATAGAACAGAAATAATGCAGGGGCAGGACACCAAAGCGTGTATCTTAAATACACCAACAAGTAGGATACATATATATAAAACAAGGATGTGCAACAACTCTGTGACAGCACTAATAATAACCACTCAAAACAGAACTTCCTTAGCCAAAGTAACAGCCATACTGGGTTGTGCACCAAGCATCAACCTAGGCTAAAATAATACGTGAATAATTCCTAAAGCATACACAGTTAAAGTTAATAAACACAATGCTGTCTTTATTACTAATAAAGTCTAGCAGCGGCATAAAAGGTACCAGGAGGCTAGGCAGAGCGCAAGCATGCTCGTAGCCTACTGTCTCCCCTTGAACAGATTTCCCTTATGTTACGTTAAGTGACTAGGAGGCTCTCTTGGTAAGTCCAGATCTCAAGTACCTGGTCTTGCCCTGGCGCTCCACAAAGGTCAACACAAAGAGGTAGCGAGCATACGAGCAAGAGTAGGCAAAAGCCCTTCGCTCGTATACTGCTACACTCGCAAAGGAAAAATATACACAAGGGTTACAGGCACCTAGCTCCGTCGAAGTCGTACAGGCTTTGACTCGCCATATACATAACTCAGACAACGACCAAAGATACCTTCCACTGTCTAGCATTACATAGTAACAAAGAACAACTCAATAATTAGAAGCACCCAATGATAATATGACTATGACTAATAATCCCTAAAGATAGTGCAAAACATAAATGTGAGAGCTGGTGCTGGTAATACGACTGGCCGACTATGGAAGTCGTATGCAGAACCAGAAGGGATAAGTAATTGAATAAAGATGAGAAGTAATAGAAAAGAAGAAGTTCAGAGAGAGAAACAGTAGTACAGGGGGTTAGATTGGGGACAGATTGCAAGGGACGTCTAGGACCAAGCACACCATGCCAAGCTCTGAAGGAGACACGCGGGCAGGAGCCCCCCAGCACCAACACAAGGACAGCGGCACCCAATCACAGACCACTATGTCATGAAGAGCAAGCGTCCTATGACGTAGCCAGGCCCGCCGGCCAATCGAGAGCATGGGAAGGCACACGTACATACACACGCACATAATACCACCACGCTGCCTCCTTGGCTCTCTCTCTCCTTAACTTCACACTACACATCTTATACTCTATCATTGATATAAAATACTTCCAAGTGTCACAGGCAAGAATAAAGACCACCTCTGATCTGGCTGTGACAACATGAATACTAAGAAAGAAAGAACATCGTTCTACGATTATTATAGCCCATTTCACTGCCCTGACGAGCGCTAGCGAGTACGAGCCCATTCTGGCAAGCTGGCCAGCATAACAGGGATCACAAAAGAGTCATAGCCTATCGTATTTATACCATAACGTCCCTTTAATTTTTGCCTTCAAATTATTCTTGTATTGAATAGTCCATGCAACTACCCGAATTAATTTATCATAACTGCCATATTTTTCCCAGTTCCATAACCGTGTGTCCTGTTCATCTTTAGTCCCAATGACTTGGCTAGTTACTTTTGCCGTTGGGTTATCAGGTATTATATCTTCTGGCCACTCGTCTTTGTTTCTGAGCCACATGGACCCCTCCCACTAAAACGCAGAAGATTTCAGATGTTTTGCCGAAACACCTCTAGATAGTAAGTCACTAGGGTTTTCTTTAGAGGACACGTACCGGAAGTCTACAGTCGGAAGAAGGGATTTTATTTTGTCAACTCGGTTTGCGACATACACTGGAAGCTTCTTCATACTACGCAACCAATGCAATGTAACCTGGCTGTCGTACCATAAAACAATTTTGTCGACTTTTACAATATTATGATAGGCTTCCTCCACAAATTTGATTAATCTGGCGGCTAGCAAAGCAGCAGTTAGCTCTTGTTGATATAGGTTAAGTGCACACACAACATATATACAGAGTGTACACATGCCTTAACACCTTACGAGCTTAATCATATTGCAACATACACACATGTACTTTCAGGGCAATACTATCATTGTTTCATATCCCATGATAATATACCGTACTCTGTAGTATCGGCAGCGTTGCACCAAATATATCCGGCACCGCTGCACATGTTTTCATCAGTAACATCCGGTCGGCACTCAGCATAGCAGTGCCACCCCAGCTCTCTGTATCTTTGGCTAATAAGAACCTATAAACTTATCTCTGGACTTTTATTCTACATCCTTGTGCAAGAAAGGATTATCAAGGTTGTTGTAGCTTCACATGACAACCATACATGGCGCAGTGTGTTAATACAGCCAGGAGATACGAGCCAAGACCGGATTCTCAGCCAGCCATCTTGCAAGACCTCACCTCTCCAGCCCTGGATATATTATTGTGCAGTGCTTTATAGTGCAGTGAAGTACTTAAGAGTGTAGTGCAGTGCCTTTATTATATGTCCCATGTCATTTGTGCCCATTCCCAACTTGCTGTGAGGGTTATAGCCGCCGAAACATTGCTGGACAAGAGCGAGGAATAGCATGCCCTCTCCCTCTAACATCTCCAGCAACACTGAAGCTCCCACCCCTCACACCCTCCAGCTGTGCCGGTACATGCGCACACACGGACACACGCACATCGCTGCCAAGTCAACACGGTGGTGCCACGCCTATCGCACTCACTCACTCACTCTAGCACAGATAATTTCTCGCACTATTAAATAAACTGTTCCAGTTGTACTGCACATTTTCACCGTTCCTGCAAGACTACAGTGGGTCAGCTATCAACCAATTATGGAGGGAGATGAGCAGATTCATGGGGAGCCCAGAGACACCCCACACGACCATACTGGGGAGGGAGATAATGGTGGAGCTACTGGTGGAGATAGTGGTGGAGATAATGATGGAGATACTGTTGGAGTTGCTGGTAAGGGGTACCAGTTAGTTCATTCCACTCCAACCTCTCCTCTCACCACCTCTCATTTTACTCCACCTCCCCAACCTCCCCCCACTTTACCTCCCCTACACTATAGGGGGATGCCACCCCTGTCACCACACCCTGCAAGTCTACAACCTACCACAAGTGCAGACCTCCTTCAGCTCATACAGTATATGGAGCAATGCAGACAACGGGACGACTATACCAGAAGACAGGAGGAGGACCGCAGAAGACAGGAGGAGGACCGCAGACAACAGGAGGAGGACCGCAGAAGATGGGAAGAGGAAAACCGACGACAGGAGGAGGAAACAAGACGACGCACGGAGGAGGACTACAGGAGACAGGAGGAGGAAACAAGACGACGCACGGAGGAGGACTACAGGAGACAGATGGACGATGCCAAGTTCTCCGCCCTTGTCCAGGCTCTGGCCCAAATTACCCCACCTGCCGCCGCACCTACACCTACCTCAACGGGAACAACACCCAATTCCACAACATCCTCCACCCCTACAGCTCCACCTCCACCACAGAAGGCTATCACCCAGAACCCGCCGCCCCTTCGTGCTGATGCCACCTTCCAGGTTTTCAGAGAATGGAGGCGTCGGTGGGACGATTACTCTATTATGGTAGACTTATCTAAATTACCGAGGGAGAAACAACTGATCCAGATGCGGATGTGCTTAACCCTAGAGACATAGCGGCTTTTGGAGCACACCTTAAGCATACCCCCTGACACCGAAAAGACCGTTGATGCAGTCCTCGATGCACTTCAGGAGCACATCAAGAATTCTCGCAATGAAGCTCTCCGTCGCAGGGACCTGTTCAGTTGCAAGCAAAAACAGGGCGAGTCATTCAACAACTTCTACGTCCGCCTCTGCCACATCGCCGAAGAAATTGACGTCTGCCCAGGGAACTCTTCAGCCTGCAAGGAGACCCAACTCAAGATGGTCATTCTGATGGGCATACATGACGAAGAACTTGTACAGAAGCTGCTTTCCTTCGACGCCACCCCTTCATTACAGGACATCGTCAACACTTGCCGTTCTTAGGAGGCCACTCGAAGCGCTACGTCAGCCATACGTGCCCCACCGTCCCAGGTTAACGCCGTGTCAGCGTACAAGCAGAACAAGCAAGTTAAGCAACGCGACAAGTTCTCCACATCGCAACAGTCCTTGGCGTCGGCTGCCGCCTGCCAGCGTTGTGCTCGCCGGCACGACAAGAACAAGTGCCCGGCTGAAGACTACACCTCTACTAACTGCGGCCGTCGTGGTCATAAGCCTAGGACTCCTGCTTGCCCTGCAGCCACCGCCCAGTGTCGTCGCTGCAACCATATGGGCCACTACGACAAATGCTGCAGATCTTCCAAGACGCCCGCCACACAGGACAACGCCGCTTCCTCCCACAACAAGTCTACAGCAAAGAAGACCACAAGTTGCCGACGTGTGGGATCACCTGTTCAGGCACCCACACTGACATCCGTGAGTCTCACCTACAGCGGCACCACTAGAAAACTCCACATGCTTCCTGACACAGGTGCAGACATCACAGTGATCGGCCGACGACACCTCGACATACTTTGGATTCCTCTCAGCAGCCTACGACCTCCTCCTCCGACAACAACGCTCAACGCGGATGGCTCTGCGATGGCTCCTGCTTTGGGGACGTTTCATGCACAACTCACCATCAGCAAACGTTCCTGTTCTGCCACAATCCAAGTCCGCGAGGGTGTTCAGACGCCGCTTCTGTCCAAACGCCACTGTCAAGAATTGGCCATCATCTCAGCGAAATTCCCCAAGCCAATTCTACAGGTCAAACACATCAACAGGTGTAAGGAGCTACCCTTCACAGCCACCACATCACCTGCACAAGCCAAGGAGTTCTTTCTTCGAGAGTTCAAGGACGTGTTGGTCTCCAAGGAGGATCTCCAGACAGCTCCACTCAAGCCTATGAAGGGTCCCCCAATGCGGATCCACCTCAAGGACGATGCCGTGCCTTTTGCCATCTACACCCCGCGGCAGATCCCCTTTGCTTTCAGGGACAAAGTTAAGCAGGAGCTGGACTCGCTAGTGGCACAAGGTATCATCAAACCGGCCGGCGATGAACCTTCAGAGTGGTGCCACCCCCTCGTCGTCGTCGCCAAGCCCAACGCCGAAGTTTGCCTCACCGTAGACCTCACCAAGCTCAACTGCCAAGTTTCCCGCCCAGCCCACCCCTCACCGACGCCTTTCAAAGCGATCCGCAGTGTGGCCCCGCAGGCGAAATTCTTCACGACGGCAGACGCCCTGAGTGGATATTGGCAAATGGAACTTGCGGAGGAGGACCAGCATCTCACAACTTTCATCACTCCTTATGGCCGTTTCCAACACTGTAGAGGTCCAATGGGTTTCGCTGCGACAGGTGACGCCTTCTGCCTTCGCGGTGATAGGGCCCTCCAAGGGGTGCAAAATTGTGCCAAGGTTGTCGACGACGTGCTGCTCTACGACGAGGACTTCAACAAACATCTTCAGCGTATCCATGAAGTGCTCATACGGTGCCGCGACAGTGGGATCACACTCAACAAGGACAAGTTCGTGGTCGCCGCACCCAGTGTGAACTTCTGTGGGTACACGCTCTCAGGTGAGGGCATCTCGGCTGACCCTGGCAAAGTCGGAGCGGTCAAGGACTTCCCGACACCAGCCAACATCACCGACCTTCGCTCCTTCATGGGTTTGGTGAACCAGCTGGCGGAGTTCACCCCCGACATCGCCACTGCCGCTCAGCCCCTGCGCCCCCTGATGAGCCCGAAGAGGTCGTTTATGTGGACCGCTGACCATGATGAGGCTTTCCGCCGGGTCAAGGCTGCGCTGCTCAGTCCACCCGTCCTGGCCCCATTCGACCCTTCCCTACCAGTGATTCTACAAACTGATGCGTCCCGCCTTAACGGTATTGGATACGCCCTTCCACAGGATCATGGCAACAACCGTCTCCGCTTAGTTCAGTGTGGCTCGAGGTTCCTAAGCGACCCCGAGTCCCGCTATGCCACCATTGAGCTGGAGATGCTAGCCGTGGTCTGGGCCATGTCCAAGTGCAAGTTCTACCTCATCGGACTGCAACACTTCACCCTCATGACGGACCATCGCCCCCTCATCCCCATCTTCAACAACTACACCCTTTATGCAGTTGAAAATCCCCGCCTCCAACGTCTGAAGGAGAAAGTCGCACCTTACCTCTTCACAGCCGTCTGGTGCGCTGGCAGGTTGCTCTGCATCCCTGATGCGTTGTCACAGGCCCCTGTCAGCCACCCGACGCCAGACGATGAGTTAGCATGTGCCGACGCCACGGTTCACCTCAGGTCCCTCGTGACTGTCAACGGCGCCGCCACCGACGTCAACTCTCCTTCACAGGACGCAGACAGGATTCTCCAGGAACTCAGAGACGCAGCCAGAGCGGATACTGTGTACATCCGCCTGCGTGAGTGCGTTACTTCGGGTTTCCCCACCAACCGCTACGACCTGCACAACTCTCTACTCCCATTCTGGAAACTCCAAGACTACCTGTCAGCAGATGGTGAACTCGTCCTGTACGGAGCGAGGGTTGTGGTTCCTGAAGCCCTCCGCCGCCGCACCTTGGCTCGCCTGCATGATAGTCACAGAGGCGTGGAGGCCACTAAGCGTAGGGCGTGACAGGCTGTCTTTTGGCCTGGCATCAACTCTGACATCGCCAATACAGTTCAAGCTTGTGAGCCGTGTCAGGTCTTACAGCCTAGTCAGCAGCAGGAACCCATGATCAACGACGACAACCCAACTAGGCCTTTCGAGTCTGTTTCAGCCGACTTCTTCGCGGTGGCGGGGAAATCCTTCCTCGTCGTAACAGACCGACTCTCAGGCTGGCCCGTTGTCGTACCCTGCAAAGGAGATACTACCGCTTCAAACACCATCAGGATCTTCTGCCACTACTTCAGGGAAGTTGGTGTACCCCTCCGCCTACGTACAGATGGAGGCCCACAGTTTACTAGCCGTGAGTTCCGGGACTTCATGGAGCGTTGGGGAGTCAATCACTTGGTCTCTTCCCCACACTACCCACAATCCAACGGTCATGCCGAGTCTGCCGTCAATTCCGTCAAACACCTCATACTGAAGACGGCTCCCTCAGGCAACATCGACTGTGAGGACTTTGATCGTGGACTGTTGGAGCTCCGCAACACCCCGAACTTCACAGGCCGCTCCCCGGCACAAATCCTGTATGGCCACCCACTACGGTCTTGTGTCCCTGCTCATCCCCAGTCCTTTGCAGCAGAGTGGCAAGCCAAGGCCGAGGACTGTGACCGCCGTGCAGCCGCCCACACTGCGCTGGTGCAGAGAGAAACTATGACCAGCACGCACGTCCCCTTCCCAGGTTGAGAGTCGGCACCACAGTGCGGATCCAAGACCCGACTTCTCACCGCTGGGACAAGGTTGGGGTCGTCACGGGCTGCGGCAGGTCCAGGGATTATGAGGTTCGTCTCCCCAGTGGTAAGATATATTGGCGGAACCGTCGCTTCCTCCGCCCAGTGAATTCCCCTGGTGTTGAACCCCTCCCCCATAACCCTGAGATCCCTGTGTCCTGCACGGACCCAGAAAGAGAGTCCTTCACTTCCCCCATGGCTCCACGTAGGTCTGAAAGGCTCCTAGAAAAAGAGTCAGCTCGACAACGTCTTGCGAGCTTGAAGGGGGAGGGAGGTGTTGATATAGGTTAAGTGCACACACAACATATATACAGAGTGTACACACGCCTTAATCATATTGCAACATACACACATGTACTTTCAGGGCAATACTATCATTGTTTCATATCCCATGATAATATACCGTACTCTGTAGTATCGGCAGCGTTGCACCAAATATATCCGGCACCGCTGCACATGTTTTCATCAGTAACATCCGGTCGGCACTCAGCATAGCAGTGCCACCCCAGCTCTCTGTATCTTTGGCTAATAAGAACCTATAAACTTATCTCTGGACTTTTATTCTACATCCTTGTGCAAGAAAGGATTATCAAGGTTGTTGTAGCTTCACATGACAACCATACAGCTCTAATCTTGGTATAGTTATGGATCTTATGGGAGCGACCTTTGCTTTAGCGATGACCAGACAGCTATGTTCCGGGCTCACAAAATATATTGCAGTGCCATAGGCGACACCACTTGCATCGCTAAACGCATGAAGTTCCACTGAGTCACCATATACCGACCTCCGAGGATAAGTAAAGTCACAGCAGAGGTGCAGGTCCTTGGTAATTGTAGACCATTCGGTAGCGCAGTCTTCAGGTAGCGGATCGTCCCAATCTAGTTTCAGTCTCCATAATTGTTGTAAGAAAATTCTGGACTTTATTGTAACGGGCAGTAGTACACCAAGTGGATCGAACAGTTGTTCCGCCACTCTTAAGCACTCTCTCTTTGTTGCCTTATTGGTCTCTGGGAAACTAGCGTTGAACGTCAACAGATCAGAGTCAGGTAACCATAAGAGTCCTAATGTCTTCACTCGCTCTTGATTCTTGGCAGCAACACCATCCAATTGCAGGAGGTAACGTAGTTGAGGACTATTGGTAGCCCATTCTCTGAGATATAAATGTGCTTGAGACATTATTCTTTGGGCATCCCAGTAACGCTTATAGTCAGGTGGCTTAGCGTCAAATTTTGCCATTATCGTTACACGCCGGATAAAAGCACCAAATTTGGCATGAGGCTTTGTTAGGGTCTATTAATACATTTTAGAAGGGGTGCCCTCAGGAAATTTAAAACATATATATAAAAACCCTAAATTGAAGGTGGAAAAAGAGCATTTTTCTCAAATCATAAAAATCGTAATTAGACGATATTGGTTGAAGATACGTTAAATCTGATACAGCACTTATGAAAGGCAATTAAATTATGGATCTTTTTTATTCCATACACTTTTTGTATTTGATTCACCGTTTGCGAGATATTGAGTTTTTTTAAGTTTTTGAGCTAAATTTTT
Organism: Paralithodes platypus; assembly: GCA_032716605.1. Classification (NCBI taxonomy): domain Eukaryota; kingdom Metazoa; phylum Arthropoda; class Malacostraca; order Decapoda; family Lithodidae; genus Paralithodes; species Paralithodes platypus. The sequence continues at coordinate 13,803,843 of CM064522.1, read as the reverse complement.
TGAATAGTAATACAACGATATTGGTCAAAGATACATTCAAATTGAGACCACACTTAAGAAAGGAAATTAAAATTTGCATCTTTTTCATTCGTATCACTTGTTTGATCTGATTCACCGTTTAGAAGATATTGAGGGTTTTTCCAATTTGTTATTATTTTTGTTTTTGTAAAAAAAATCAATTTGTAAGAATAATATCATTATAGGCATTACATGGATAGGAAATTGTATTCTATACTCTAATATTTTATTATTATTGAAAACATCCATGAAAAATATATTTTCATAACAATGTACAAGACTATAAACTTTTGTATACCCGTAAGTACCTACAATCATTGTAGCGACAGAACTTAATTTTAATTTTATTGCAAATTATGTTGTTTATGAAAATGTATTGAAATCAATTCAGTATCTCCCACAGCAACTGTTAGGCAAATGCCTGCCCTATGTCACGCAGGACCTTCATCCTCTCCCCTTTATGCTGCCATCCTATTTATTGAATACATTTGCACTTACAAAGTGGTGAACAATCTACTTTTGCTTTAACAGACTTGCAGATGGAGCAGTCCCCTTTGCAGGAGCATTTGATCAGCTCCCTGCACGATCTGGAAACTTCTGGAATTGTCATCCAAACAGGTACCCATGACCCAGATACGTTGGTCCAGCCAAAATCCTGTGGAGAAGGAACCAAAAGCTGTGTTTGTGTGCTGGTCGTCCAGATTCCTGCTTGATACACTGCACGGCGGACATGCTGCAGGAGCGCATCACTGGTGGGTGGCAGTCTATCCATTGCTTGATTCTTTTGACAAAAGAGCTCCCTTCTTGTTTCGTTAAGTGAGCTCCAAGGGCTGGTTCTGTCATACAGTATGATAGTCAATCTCTCGAGCTTCTTGAAATGTTCGTCTTCGACATCCAGCAACTGGAAGGGATGACCAGCGAGAAACACAAATGTCTCTGTCACATCTTCATAAACCTGCCAAGCCTGCCAAACCGACTTCTTACCCTTGCCGTTGAAGGCAGAGGTTGTGTCGCAACCTGAAAATGCGTGGAACACAGGTAATGCTCGTGATTTGGGCTCCCGGAGGCTTGCACAAATAGAGTTTTTATGGTAAAACCTATAATTTTTGCCCATACCAAAGGCTACCCATATGTTGGCCAAAGGACGAGTCACAATCAGGTCATGAAATGTCCCTGCAAAGATGACTACAACATCTTTGTCTACAGTACGCACTTGAATAGTTTTTGTTCCATGCTCCAATGCATGCACTACATGGACCACAATTCTGGTGTCCGCCTCCTCATGATTTCAGTTTTGCATGGGGGTGCTGGCACCGATAGACACCACAGTTTTTCCTGATGTGACATATACAGCTTTGGCTGGTGGCCAGTTGAACTCTTCAATTTTGGAAGTCAAAAAGGAAAATAGCTCCTCCTTGTGGAAGAGTTTTTTGCACACGAGATACAGTCCTTCCCTCCTTCCCTCTCAGATTTTGGCAAGCTTTATTTGCCAAAAACGACGTCTGACCTGTTGTAATGTCTTGAGCAGCCCGGGCAAACAGAGCCATCCTCAACTTATGACTGCAAAATCCTGGATGGTGCCGTCATCGTCCACAGCCTGCCAACTACCAGTGTCAGCACTTTCCATGAGTATGCAGACATGGTATTCATACCATACCTGAAGAAGCAGCTGCAGGCTGCCACGAGGTTGGATATTGTATGGGACACATACATACCAGACAGTTTGAAGGAGTCTACCCGGGAAAAGAGAGGCAAGGGCTTGCGCAGGAAAGTATCAGGCAAGACAAAAGTGCCAGGAAATTGGATGGACTTCCTTCGTGACCCAACAAACAGGGAGGAACTATTTTCCTTTTTGACTTCCAAAATTGAAGAGTTCAACTGGCCACCAGCCAAAGCTGTATATGTCACATCAGGAAAAACTGTGGTGTCTATCGGTGCCAGCACCCCCATGCAAAACTGCAATCATGAGGAGGCGGACACCAGAATTGTGGTCCATGTAATGCAAGCATTGGAGCATGGAACAAAGACTATTCAAGTGCGTACTGTAGACACAGACGTTGTAGTCATCCTTGCAGGGACATTTCATGACCTGATTGCGACTCGTCCTTTGGCCAACATATGGGTAACCTTTGGTATGGGCAAAAATTATAGGTTTTACCATATAAACTCTATTTGTGCAAGCCTCCGGGAGCCCAAATCACGAGCATTACCTGTGTTCCACTCATTTTCAGGTTGCGACACAACCCCTGCCTTCAACGGCAAGGGTAAGAAGTCGGTTTGGCAGGCTTGGCAGGTTTATGAAGACGTGACAGAGACATTTGTGTATCTCGCTGGTCATCCCTTCCAGTTGCTGGATGTCGAAGACGAACATTTCAAGAAGCTCGAGAGATTGACTATCATACTGTATGACAGAACCAGCCCTTTGAGCTCAGTTAACGAAACAAAAAGGGAGCTCTTTTGTCAAAAGAATCAAGCAATGGTTAGACTGCCACCCACCGGTGATGTGCTCCTGCAGCATGTCTTCCGCGCAGTGTATCAAGCAGGAATCTGGACGACCAGCACACAAACACAGCTTTTGGTTCCTTCTCCACAGGATTTTGGCTGGACCAAGGTATCTGGGTCATGGGTACCTGTTTGGATGACAATTCCAGAAGTTTCCAGATCGTGCAGGGAGCTGATCAAATGCTCCTGCAAAGGGGACTGGTCCGTCTGCAAGTGTGTTAAAGCAAAAGTAGATTGTTCACCACTTTGTAAGTGCAAATGTATTCAATAAATAGGATGGCAGCATAAAGAGGAGTGGATGAAGGTCCTGCGTGACATAGGGCAGGCATTTGCCTAACAGTTGCTGTGGGAGATACTGAATTGATTTCAATAAATTTTCATAAATAACATAATATGCAATAAAACTAAAATTAAGTTCTGTCGCTACAATGATTGTAGTTACTTACGGGTATATAAAAGTTTATAGTCTTGTACATTTGTTATGAAAATATATTTTTCATGGATGTTTTCAATAATAATAAAATATTAGAGTATATATTACAATTTCCTATCCATGTAATGCCTATAATGATTTTATTCTTAAAAATTTAAAAAAATTACAAAAAAATAACAACAATAACAAATTGGAAAAACCCTCAATATCTTCTAAACTCACCGGTGAATCAGATCAAAAAAGTGGTACGAATAAAAAAGATGCAAAATTGTATTTCCTTTCATAAATGTGGTATCAGATTTAATGTATCTTCAACCAATATCGTCTAATTACGATGTTTATGATTTGAGAAAAATGCTCGTTTTCCACCTTCAATATAGGGTTTTATATATATTTTTTACATTTCCTGAGGGCACCCCTTCTAAAATTCATTAATAGACCCTAACGAAGCCTCATACCAAATTTGGTGCTTTTATCCGCCGTGTAACGATAAAATCGCCTGCCTATTATTGACAGTCTCTTCATCACTGCCTGTACCCTGGAGGTTGTCAATGTACAAACCTTCCTTAATAGCCTCCACAACTCCGGGATCCTCTTTAATAATGGAAAGATGTTTTAAGATCGTGGCATTAAGAAGAAACTGTGAGCATGTCGCCCCGAACAACACTACCTTAAATCGGTAGCAAAGTAAGGGTGAGGATAAGGCTAAGGAATCCTTTGGCCACAGAAATCGGGTGTAGTCACGATCTTCTTCATGAAGTCTCAACATGAGAAAGGCCTTCTCGATGTCACTTATCCAGGCATATTTGACCCTGAATCTCAGCAATATTTTTACTAGATCCGGCACTAGTGATGACTGTTACGTCCTGGGATATATAAACACTGGGCTCTTTCTATTGAACTAGGTTTTTTTTGTTTTTTGGTTTTTTTTAAGAGACAATGAACGGAGGAAGGAAAAACACAGATAAAACAAAAAGGTCCATGTGCCTAAAGGCATCCTCCATTCATAAAATGTTTGTAACAACTGGATTTAAACATTTGTAGATTGTAAGTTTGTGGAAAGCAATTCGAGGGAAGTGAATTCCAAAGAGTAGTAGCTCTGGGGATAAATGAATTCTGATATGCAGAAGTTCTGCATTGTGGAGGAGAAAGTGTAAATTCATGGGCGCTCTCAGCTGCCCTAGTTGTACGGGGAAAGATGTGGAGAGGCGGCACAATTGAAGCAAGTTCCTCGGAACAATTGCTGTGAAAATATCTGTAGAATAATGCAAGGGATGCAACGTTTCTTTGTATGGATAATGTAGGAAGGTCCTGTGTGATTGCAGGGTTATTGATTAATCTAATAGCTTTATTTTGAATTTTGTCCAACTGCCTCAATGCAACCACGCCACTTCCACCCCACAGAGGTGAACAGTAATCCATCTGAGAACGCACATGACTTTTATATATTACGGCCAACTGCTCGTCAGTGAAAAATTCTCGAACTCTGTACAGGAGTCCCAGTTTTTTAGAGGCATTCTTAGCAATGCTTCTAACATAATGTGTCCAGCTCAAGTTAGTAGTTAATGTTACACCGAGAATGTCAATACTAGGGGAAGTGGGAATATTTACATCATTAAAAAATATAAGGGAGTCAGTGAGATTCTGTCGGTTAGAAAATTGAATGTACTTGGTTTTCTGTGCATTAAAGGAAACTAGATTATTTTGTCCCCATCCATTAATTCTAGAAATGTCCTGGTTCAGAGAAATTGCAGTGTTTATTTTTGAATCTGTAAGATCGGGTTGGGTGAAAGAATTGGTAAATGTGAAGGAACTGTGGAGTGTTGAGTCATCTGCGTAGGAATGTATTGGATTATGAGTGGTAGATATGAGATCATTGATATGAATGAGGAACAGAATTGGGGCCAAAACTGATCCCTGGGGAACACCAGCATTTATTGAGTGAAATTGAGAATAAAGGCCATCTACCATTACACATATTTTTCTGTTATGAAGATAAGAAGAAATTAGTGGAACTAATGATGCAAGGTCGTGTGACATCTTCGACAATAAGGATTGATGCCAGACTCTATCAAATGCCTTTGATATATCCAGTGCTATTGTTTGTGTTTCACCACATTGGTCTGTAGCTTGGTTGATTTGATGCGTAAGAAGGCAAAGCATGTCTGCAGTTGATCGACATCGTCTAAAACCATATTGCCTATCACTGATTAATGTATTATTCTCAAGATGCTTAATTATGTGATTATTTAATATAATTTCAAAGACTTTACCAAGAGTGGAAGTTATAGCTATTGGTCTGTAGTTTGATGGATCTGAAGAGGCACCTTTTTTAGGAACTGGATGGATGTTTGCTTCTTTCCAGGGTACTGGGAAGCATGAGGTATGAGTACACAGACGGAATTTTTTTGCCAATACAGGAGCGAGCACCAAGGAGCAATTCTTAAGTACTATTGGAGGAATTTCATCTGGACCAGGAGCCTTATCTACTGAGAGATTCTGCAAAATAGTTTTGACATGTCTGGTGTGGATCTTAAGTGAGGGAATTTCAGGCGAATTAAAATTAAGTACAGGGACATCTTGATTTATTTCATCTAAGGTTGAGTTGGTGGAGAAAATATCCGCAAGAAGGTTAGCTTTACCTCGTGGGTCACTTACAAGATTGCCAGTCGGAGATTTTAATGGTGGAATGGATGAAGCAGTAGTGAAGTTGGATTTAAATGAGTTAAGAGTAGACCAAAATATTTTGTTATCATTTGGATTATTTAGAAGTTTATTTGCCTGCTTGTGGAGAAAGTTTGATTTAGTTAGGTTTAATACAGTTTTGGCATGATTTCTGATGTTTCTAAAGTAATTAAAAGCTTCATGTGTTTTTGATCTTGTGTATGCATTGTAGGCTATTGCTTTTTGTTCAGTTACTCTAGCACAATTATGGTCAAACCATTTAGGTGAATTAGATCTTTTACTGTACTTTTGATGAGGAATAAAAGTTTCCATTCCAATTTTTACAAAATCTTGTATGTGGCTGAAGGTGGAGTGTGCATCATTAGAAAAGAAAGAGGTCCAGGGAATATCAATAAAGAAACCTTGAAGACCCTCTCAGTCTGCCCTATCGTAATGCCATTTAGTCACCAAAACAGGTTCAGAGTGGGAAGGTGTAGTAGGTGATAGACAGGTGGCCTGTATAAGACAGTGATCAGAAGATCCAAGCGGGGACCTCACTGTAACATCATAATTTTCTGAATTGGTTGTTAAAAATAAGTCCAGTAGGTGGGAATTATGATTAGGATTATCTGGTACACGGGTGGGTTGGTTGACTAGTTGAGTGAGATTAAATGAGTCTGCAAATAGCTCACATTCAAGACCAGCATCATCAGTCCTGGCTGAATGAGTGAGCCATTCAACATTATGGACATTAAAATCACCCAACACAGTGATTTCAGAAGAAGCATTTAAGTTGAGGACACTGAGTTGTGAGGACAGAGAATCAAAAAGACTTTGCTCTGGAGGAGTATTTAGGGAACGGTAGATGCAACATATGTATTTAAATTTACCAGCAGAAATTAATTTGTATATAGAATAATCAAAATAGGGACAATTGAAACTAGTAACCTCCTCCAGGGCAATTTCAGATTTGAAATTTTATGTGGCAACACGCAACAACGGAAAACGCTAGATCCAACCCTTATCTATAAACCCAGGCAACAAACCACCCTAAACCGTCAAGAGTCCTGCCTGGACAACGAGGTATCCTCTGACTCGGTTACAGGGTGCACGCACTATAGACTGCTGATAGTCAAGCAGGCTATATAAAAGATCACACAATTAAGTTGACTTAAAGCTTCAAGGAAAAGATAGATAACGGAATTAAATTGCAGAAACAATTTAATAACAAACTAGAAGAAAGTACATTTAACGTTACGTTAATTAATACAACTAATCACCCCTGTGTGAAAGAAGGTGAGAGCAAACAGTCCTCAAAACATCGTACAGGTAGACAAGATGCAGGTTTCTAGACTGCATGCGGCTACTGTAGGATCTGATGCTTAGCAAAGAAAGTACGTTACGGATTTAGAGAACTCTTAACTAATAAGCAGGAATAAATACTAGTGATAGGACCTACAGTGTATAATGGCATAGGTATAATTAAATAAAGGCAGCAACTCGCAACATAACCACATACAGGTGTGCTTCTCACTCTTAGTCAGGCAAGCCTGCTCGGACAGAGTCTCTAAGCCACACCCTGACTCACAATGCTCACAAAAACGGTAAACTGTAGCACAATAACAAGCATACAGATATAATAAACCACTAGCTGTTAATCTGCCAGGTGGCAGAGGTCTAGCCGGAAGGATATAGCCAGGATACCCGGGCTGAGCCACCTGCTCTAGCCTAGGGACGTTCCCAAGTCTGTGCGCCAAATTACTCTAATTGAAATGGTGCTCTCTTGAGAGACTCAGATCCCAAGTATCTGACTCTCTCCTGGCGACCCTAAAACAAACGCAAGGCGTGCTAGCGCAGTGCCGAGTGGACTAGGCAAGGGCCCTCACACAACACAACACTAGACACACAGGCACACAGACAAGAAAATGCCCCCAGACTCCCACGGGTATCCTAGTAAAGTCGTGCAGGTCCACAGGACTCGCACCAGCAGACTTTACTTAAAAGATCGCAAAAAGCCTCCCCTCCGGTCTAGCCCCTGCTCACCTGCCACAAGAACACACTAGCAAGCATGAAACCACCAAATATGAGACAACAAAAAAGCTTCCTAGGTCTCATTAACAATTACATCTCTGCATAAGGCCCAAATCCTATCTAGTTATCTGAGAGCTCGTCGTTAATACAATAATAGATATAAGGTCTATCAAGGGGATGGGATAATTAAATAGATTGGTGAAGTAGTGGAAAGAAGGTATACAAATTAAGAGAGAAAGTTTCTAAGTGGGGTTGAGAGGGATAGATATCAAGGGGGTCCGAAGGGTACGACAGTGAGGTGAGCTCTGAGTCTTGAATCTGTCTGGACCCCACCCTAAGCATGCGAAATACACCCCATGCTTGGCATCACTCAACACAGTTGCCGGGTCAAAATCCTCTACCCCTTGCGTGAGTCGAAACTAAGCCTAACATTGCGATCAAATGGCAACATCAGGCTCGTCCCAAGCTAGTCTCTCCGCGCACGCGCAAAGCAACGTCCCCCAACCGGTCTCTCTCTCCCGCTCGTCTCCTCCCACTCTCACAAGACATACATCTTATATATTATAATGAAACAATCAACTATCGAGAATAAAATATACTAAGATGTGATGGTTAAGAATAAGGGCAGCTTCAAGCTGTGAAACAACATAAGAATATCCCAGACATTAGTTACATTGTCGTAGGATATATACTAAGGAAAGGCCGGCCAGCCGGCTGCCGCCAGCCGGTTTCTAAACGGCTGGGCAGCTGACACTCGCGCATGCCCGCACGTGGCTACTATGCAGGAGCATCACATGACCCTGTGTAAAGGCAGTCATTAACCCACTGAGCCTCAGCTAGTTTATAATAAATGTACTACCCAGGACCGACAGGTTTTGAAAAAAAAAAAAATCCAGAAAACACCAGGAATGGGTTAGGAATGAAGGAAAACCCACAAAAACACGATCCCCTAGGTCATTAAGGGGTTCTACGTTGCGCCCGAAAGTCGGAATTAACATGGGGAAATGGGTAGGCAAAAACACCCAAAGACAGGTTTTTGCGCGCTCACGTGCACGCGGTTGGACTTTGAGAGTTTTCAACTATCGGCATTGTTATGTGGGATACTTATACAGTTCCCATACAAATCTGAGCCCTCTAGGTGCCATAGGACCGGAGTAATTAACAGTGACGCATAAGTATGCGGCGCTGGGGTTTAGCGTTACAAACATTGCCGACGCACTGTTTGCGTCGCTGGTCCTCTATGGGTTAAGAGTTGGTCTGCCCTTGCCAATACAAGCGGAACAGTCGTACACAATACGAACGGGCGTCGTTGTGCTATTCTTGGTGACCCCGTGATGTGCCAAATAATTACTGTTTTCAGTAACACCGAAAGGAACCTCTTCAATAAAATCACGATGAAGTTGATCTTGGATAACATTGGTATAGTGACTACAATAGACAGGTTCTTGCTTGAAACGCTTCTGCAGACACCTTAGGCGACCCGCTGCTAAACCATAATTAGAAGGCAGCTTCTCTTTATGTTGGTTCCATGGCAGTCTGACTTCATATTGCTGATTCTGTGCAGAGTATGTTACTGTCTCTTTGTATATGTCCAATGCAGTCATGTTTTCCTTTGAATCTTCGTTTGGAGAAATTCCTAGATGATCCAGTTCCCACATACATTTTAATTAATTATAACATGGATTACTTGATTCCGTGGATATATATTGATCCATCGGGGTGACCGCAACTTTCAAAATTGTAACTACCTCTACTTGGGCGCTAGACTTGTCGTTATGGCAGGAGCCACTGTTACGCTAGCCAGCTTGCCAGAATGTACTCATACTCGCTAGCGCTCGCCAGGGCAGTGAAATGGGCTATAATAATTGTAGAACGATGTTCTTTCTTTCTTAGTGTTCATGTTGTCACAGACAGATCAGTGTTTGCCTTTATTCTTGTCTGTGACACTTGGAAGTATTTTATATCATTGATAGTGTTATAAGATAAGTAGTGTGTTAAATGCAAGGAGAGAGAGAGGGTAGAGCGAGGTGGTAGTGTGTGTGTGTGTATGTACGTGTGCATTCCTCGCTTGGCGGGCCACCCGCTCCCTATTGGACGGCGGGCCTGGCGTGTCATATGACGCCTGCTTTTCATGTGACGTAGTGGCCTGTGGTTGGTGGCCGCTATCCTAGCCCGGTGGTGGGGGGCTCCTTCCCTCTTCTCTCCTTAGAGCATGGTATGGTGAGTTTGGTCCTAGACGTCCCTTGCATTCTGTCCCCAATCTAAACCCTCTTTACTGCTGTTCCTCTCTCTGCACTCCTTCTTTCCAATACTTCTTATCTTTATTCAATTTATCCATCCTAGTCATGCGCACCAGATCCGAAGAGTTGATGGAGAAAAATCACAAGATGATCCAGCACTACAAAAACAAGTCAAGGAATATCATCATCTCAGGCATTCTCCCCAAGATCGACGCACCTGACAAATTCTACGACAAGGCCTTCAGCACAAATAGCCGACTAAAATATTTGTGTCTGACGGAAGAAGTTGAATTCATCAACCTCTGGGACAACTTTTATAACCAGCCTACTCTGTTCCGCAAGGATGGCACTCATCTAAACCCTGTGGGTTCAGCACACATGGGTAGTCTCCTACACGAAGCAGTCTGCAGCCATGGATCAAAAAATGACATCCGAGAAGAAGCAGCAGTGACATAAATCATCCAACGCCAAGAAAAAAACAGAGGCAACCGAGGACCACCAGCGATAAGGACCGAAGGCAGCGAGGACCGAGGACTGCCATGAACATAAATGTAGATCCGACAAGAACCAAAAATATTATTAAAGAGCGTTCCGTGAGTTCTAAAATAACAAATTTAAAGGTTTTCTATGCAAACGCTCGTAGCATACGCAATCAATTTTCAGATTTAGAGGAGCTAGTGTTTACAGAAAATTATGATGTGATTGGCATAACAGAATCTTGGCTCAATACAGAGATAGAGACTGTTTAGCAGAGTATTCACTTCCCGGTTATGTAATGTTTGAGAAAAGCCGAATAAATCGAAATGGAGGTGGCGTTTTACTTTATATCAAAGAAAGTCTTAACCCGACCCTCTTGTCAAAACCTCAAATTGTGAACGTCGACGCATCTTTTGTGCTAATAAAGAATAATAAAGGTACAAAAATAATACTTGCATTAATATACAGACCTCCAGCTCAATCAGTGCAAACTGACCGAGAAATTTACGAACAAATTGCAGATGTAAGTAACTCACAAGATACCGTCATTTTTGGCGACTTTAATTTACCTGTGACCAAGTGGGGCGACACTCTTACTTCACACTCCGGACATGACTTGTATACGAACTTGCAAGAGAGTTCGCTTTATCAATTTGTTCGAACGCCGACCCGTGGTAATAACGTTCTTGACATTGTACTTGCAACAAAAGAAGAATTAATAGAGAATTTGAATGTTGGTGATGAATTCAGTAACAGCGACCATCGTACGATAACTTTCACTTTAAAGTTTACTAGTAACGAACCAAATAGCATCGGAAAAGTCCCTAATTTCAAGAAAGCAAACTTCCATAAACTTAGAGCTATGTTTAAAGAAACTGAATGGAGCTTTTTAATTCACAATAACGACATAAATACATCTTGGAAGTTATTCGAAGCCACTTACCTAAAAACAGTGCAATACTGCATACCATCGAAAATACGGCGTCCAGGCCATAATAATAAGCCCAAATGGTGGAATAAAGATATTTCATATGCCTGCTTGCTAAAAAATTTGCTAATGATAGATTCAAATCCTCACAAAATGACGAAGAACGGCTGAAATTTGTAGAGCTACGACGCAAAGCCAAAAAGTTAATTAAGCAAAGTTAAAAGACCTTAGAGTTACATATTGCGAATTAAAGTAAAACAAACCCGAAATAATTCTATAATTATATCAGAAAGAAAAAAGTAGTTACTTCAACTGTTGGACCGTTAGTCGATGAAAATGGAGAATACACCAAAGACGAAGTACAAATGAGTAATGCCCTCAATACCTTCTTTGCATCAGTTTTTACAACAGAAGACCTCAGTGATATCCCTACACCATCGCCGATTCAGATTGATAATTCAGATGTTCTAAGCAATATCACCGTTACAGAGAGAGAAGTATTGAATTGTTTAGATAAACTCAAGGTAAATAAAACGCCTGGACCTGATACAATCTCGCCTAGAGTTCTAAAGGAAGCTAAGGATGAGCTCTCCAAACCACTGACATTACTATTCAATAAATCCTTGCAGTCTGGAACTATGCCCGATCAGTGGAAGCTAGCCAACGTAACACCGATATTCAAAAAAGGCAGCAAATCCCTACCCAGTAACTATCGTCCAATTAGCTTAACCTCAGTTGTATGTAAAATGCTAGAAACGGTCATACGAGACAGACTCGTAAATCACTTAGAGGAAAATAACATACTTAAAGATACTCAACATAGCTTTCGTAAAAAACGTTCCTGTTTAACAAACCTCTTAGACTTCTTCGACGATATCCTCAACCTCTACGATGAGAGTAAAGCTGTAGATATTATATACCTTGATTTTCAAAAGGCCTTTGACAAAGTTCCCCACAAACGTTTACTGCTAAAATTAAAAGCGCATGGAATACAAGACGGTGTGTTGAAATGGATAGAAAATTGGCTCAGCGACAGAAAGCAAAGAGTAGTCATAAACGGTAAGGCATCTAAATGGACCAATGTAAGTAGCGGGGTACCCCAGGGATCGGTACTAGGACCAATTATCTTTCTAATTTACATCAATGACATAGATGAGGGTCTCACCTGTACAATCTCAAAATTTGCTGACGATACAAAAATTGCAAATAGCGTACTCTCAAAAGAACAAGTTGACGATATGCAACACAATCTAGATAAATTGTCATGTTGGGCCCAAATTTGGCAAATGAGTTTCAATGCGGATAAATGTAAAGTACTACATATCGGATACCTAAATGAGAAAGCAAACTATTCGATGAATGGCACTCAGCTTAAGAATGTAAACAGAGAAACCGATCTGGGAGTAACAATATCGAGTAACCTAAAACCGAGTCAACAATGTTCAGAAGTTGTTAAGAAGGCAAAGAAAATAATTGGCTTTATAGGCAGGTCATTTGAGCATAAATCAAAAGAAGTTATCCTAACCCTTTACAATTCCTTAGTCCGCCCTCTTCTGGAATACTGCGTTCAATCTTGGTGCCCTTATTACCAAAAAGATATAAACAAGCTAGAACGAGTTCAACGTAGAGTTACCAAAATTATACCTAGCCTAAAGAACAAACCATACGAAGAGCGTCTTAGAGAATTAAATCTATTTCCTTTAACCCCGCGCAGATTAAGAGATGACTTAATTCAAGTGTTCAAAATCATCAAAGGCATCGACAATATGAACTGTAGTAAGTACTTCACTATCGACCAATCTAATTACACGCGGGGAAACGGTTGCAAAATTATTGGTAAATCTTTTAACTCACACGAATCTAAGAATTCTTCTTCAATCGAGTTGTCAACTTGTGGAATGGGCTTCCCCAAAACGTTATAGACTGCATCACCGTTGATTCATTTAAACTCCGCCTAGACAAATATCTCGCATCAAACCCGCGACTGACTGCGTTTGTAAATGAATAACTTTATTTTATCCCCCCCTCAGTTACTAACCCATCTGTCCCCTACTAACGTCCTAATCCTGCCACGGACATTAGTTCCAGGGCAGTAATTCCCTTTCCAATGTTCCCTTACCCACTCTAAACCACTGTTTGGACACTTGATCCTCAGTGTTTTGGAGGACAATCAACCTAGAAGGGTCACTATATATGTTGTTGCTTGATTTCCTTTGTACTCCTTTGTACTCCTTCTGGTTCTCGCATATTTGTAAATTTCATTAACCCTCTCACATCCTGACGCAATTTTTGAGCATATTAGGGATACTTTAAAGCCTTTGTTACCATAAAGGGGTATTTATAAACCTTTAGTTTAGTTACTTCAACCTCTCCAGTTGTCTTTGAGTTAGCTGTGGGCAGAAAACTAATTTTGGAGAGGTAATTATAAGAGTGAGAGTAATCTATTTCTTATTGCTAATCTGGCAACCTCTGCGTCATAAGGATGTGAGAGGGTTAATCGATTTTAGGAGTATGGTTGGTTGTTGGAAGGAACATAGTAATACGACTTCCATAGTCGGCCAGTCGTATTACCAGCGCCTGTTCTCACATATATGTTTTGCACTAGCTTTAGGGATTATTTGAATCATAGTCACATGGATTCATATTATTGGGTGCTTCTAATTATTTGGTTGTTCTTTATTACTATTTAATGCTAGACAGTGGAGGGTGTCTTTGGTTGTTGTCTTAATTATGTATATGGCAAGTCAGAGCCTGTACAACTTCGACGGAGCTAGGTAGCCTGTAACCCTTGTGCATATTTTCCTTTGCGAGCTTAGCAGTATACAAGCGAAGGGCTTTTGCCTACTCTTGCTTGTATGCTTGCTACCTCATTTTGTTGACCTTTGAGGAGCGCCAGGGTAAGACCAGATACTTGAGATCTGGACTTACCAAGAGAGCCTCCTAGTCACTTAATGTAAGATAAGGGAAATCTGTTCAGGGAAGACAGTAGGCTACGAGCATTCTTGAGCTCTGCCTAGGCTCCTTGTACCTTTATGCCACTGCTAGACTTTATTAGTAAGAAAGACAGCATTGTGTTTATTAACTTTAACTGCGTATGCTTTAGCAATTATTCACGTATTGTTTTAGCCTAGGTTGATGCATAGTGCACAACCCAGTTTGGCTGTTACTTTGCCTAAGGAAGTACTGTTTTTGAGTTACTGTTATTAGTGCTGTCACAGAGTTGTTGCACTCCCTTGTTTTATATATATGTATCCTACTTGTTGGTGTATTTAAGATACACGCTTTGGTGTCCTGCCCCTGCATTATTTCTGTTCTATATTCGACGAGCATCTTAGAGCATCAGACGTTTTCAGAAGATTCCATATCTGTTTGCTGTAGGACTAGACTTCAAGTGTTTTCATAGAGCATTGAAGAGTTTAGTGTTGAGTTCAGACTCACACTAAAGTTAACGTAAGCATATAATCCTTTATTAAATCTTGTCATAGTTTATTAAAGCATTGTTATTACTTGAGAGCTTTTTATTAACGTAATTACTCTTGTTGTGAGTAGGCTTTGCCCTCACCGGAAAGCCTTTGTAGAAGTACACTTAACCCAGTTAATTGATACCCCGTTATCCAGTAGATTAACTCTGGAGGGTGTAAGTGTTTTGTTTACCGGCTTAATAGTTCGAGGGTTTGGAAATTGGAATTAGCGTACCGTTGTTGCAGATATAGCCTATCTTCTAGTCCAATATTAAGTGCCCTTGTTTATTTCGTTGTGCCGGTCGAAACAAATGGCGACCTTCGTCCAGTATATAGTGAACTGAATTTTTCATTTTTTTTTTTTGAGAAATCTTATTGCCATTTGGGGTTGAATTTATTTCTCGCAGTGTTGGCAGTGGACATTGTTTTTAGGATATATGGAACTTGTTGGAGTTTATTGGTGACCTAGTATTGAACTCAAAAACATCTTCGAATAATTTTTGTGAATAAAGCTACGCGAGAGTTTGGCTACTTTTGTCTTGACTTGGGAATTTTTGTTGTTGACTCCATCATGTCACTGGACGGGTCTGAACATAGTGAGGGCACAGTGCGAGAGACAGGCGAGAACGTGGAGGAGGTGGAGTTGGTTAACGGCATTCGGGTGGTGAACTATGAGGAGGATGCTCGGAAGTTTTTGGAGGAGCCTGTGACGGCGGACCGGGTGTCGGGATTGGACCGGTACGGACTGCAGTGTGTAGCCACGGTCTTAGGGTTTTCTGGTACTAGCGGTTTGTCAAGAAGTGAGCTGGTTACCTGTGTGCTGGGTGAGGTGCATGGGGCTTCGGGTGGAGCGGGAGCTGGGGCACCTTCGTCCCAGTCCCCATTCCACTCAACTCCTATCATGGCGCCCCCTCGGGTTCCGGAGCCGGGTATGTTCCCGCAGGCCGATGTCCGCTGGCGGTTAGGTATGCCTCTAGTTGACTCACGGGGTGGGTCCCCGGTAGTAGCACCCCCTCTTCAAAGTTTGTCTCCCGAGATGTTGTTTCAGCTCGTGCTCGCCAAACTTAAGCAGCAGGAGCGACAGGCTGAGCTCGAGCAGCGAAAGCATGAGGCTGAGCTCAGGCAGCAGCAGCAGAAGCATGAGGCTGAGCTCAAGCATAGGTATTAGGCTGAGTCTGAAAAGTATTGTGCCGATGTTGACCTAGAGAAAACTCGTATAGAGGTGACGGGGAACCGTTTCGTCCAGGGGGGTCGACCCCATGACCAGTCCCTGTCGCATATACTAAAGTTGGTTCCAGTGTTTGATGAGTCAGGAGTTACAGAATTCTTTCTCCGTTTTGAGAAAAAGTGCCGGGAGCACCAATGGCCCGAGGAGAAATGGGCAGCCCTTGTTTCTTCACGATTGACGGGGAAAGCACTCAAGGTGTACGATGCTTTGCCCCTAGATTCCTGTGTGAATTATGAGGTGTTGAAAGAGGCTGTCCTGAGGGCGTATGAATTGCAGCCAGAGACCTATAGGCTGAAGTTTAGGGCTGTTCCTAAGAGAAAGGAGAGTACTTTCCAGGAACACGCTAGAGGGCTGTCAGATGCGTTTGAGAATTGGTTAAGGTCGGAGAAAGCAACTACTTTTGAGGCGTGAAGCAATTAGTGTTGTTAGAGCAATTTTTCAAATGTACTGGCAGTGACTTGACTCTTAACCTAAAAGAAAAGCAACCTAAAACTCTGCAAGAGGCGGCTGAGCTGGCTGACCTCAGGTTGTCATTGATTCGTGGGTGTGGGTCTGCACAGAGAGCTGAGGCAGGTAACAAGGGGCGTACCACTCCACCCCCCCCCACCCCCCCGAATTAATGGCACAACTAATTACCCATTTAAGAGTACTGGTGCCAATTTTGATCCCAAGTCGAAACCCTTCCCGTTAAAGAAAGGCCAGGGCCCTTCCTCACCTCAGAGGAAGTCCAAGAGCGAAGTGGAGTGTTTCAAGTGTCATGAGAAGGGGCATATTGCGCTCATGTCCGACCACACCGCCTACAGCTGTGGTGTCACTAGTGAGCAACATCGGTGTGTCCTTGAGGTCTTCCGCATTTGCCCGGGGTAAAATGTGGGTTGCGAAGTCACAGTCGGTGCAGAAGCAGCAGGAGGGCTCGTCACCCGTCCGAGATGCTTTTTGCGGTCATAGGGGGCACGGCTCTGTGAGGTGGGCTGGTGTGGAGCATAGGGTTGAGTTGCTGCGTGATACGGGCGCTTCCCAGACACTTCTTAAGAACTTCACTGGCAAGCCTATTAACGCGGCTCGAGTTGAGGTGGTTCAAGGCATCAATGCTACGCGGTCTTACCCGCTGGTCAGAGTGGAGCTTGAGGTGGACAGTGTGACACGGGAGTTGGATGTGGATATCGTGGAAAAATTGACAGTTGAGGGGGTCGACCTCCTTCTCGGTAACGACTTTGCGGTGCCTACTTCCGAGGTTCCACCCTTAGTCGTTGCCGAGAGGGCGGCCGACACGAGTAGGGAGGGGCAAGAGGGGCTCGAGAGGTGCCAGACGCAGCAGATGGCGTGTGCTGACACCAGATCTCAGTCCGCTCAGGTGTCACAGCCTAGTACCCAGGCTTCAGTCCAGCGGAGGAAGGGTCGGAAGGAGAAAGTCAAGGCTGGTGTTCGGGTTGAGAGTTTGGACCCAGCGACACTCCTTGGTGACTCGGTACTTGCACCAATTTTGAGCTCCGGAGTGGCCCCAGAACCTGTTCCCCCTAGTGACATGGTAGGGCGTGATGGCACTCCGCGACAGAGTAGTTCCCGGGTGCAACTAGAAGATCCTAGTCTTGAGAGTTGTGGGAACGGGGCTATTGAACTCGATGAGGACGGGGAAGCATGTTATGTGAACCTGTTGAAGGAGTTTGTGAGGTGCCCACCTGAGCAGCCTACTGTCCCTGTGATGGTCTGCAGCGGCCAAGGTGGAGAAGGAGAGGGGGGCAGTGAGGCACAGGTGGTGGAAAGTTGGGATTATCATGTCCCGACGGATCAGTGGGCGGGGAACACGAGTCAGGTGGCTGTGGAAGCGCTTGACCACCTGCCTGAACAACAGTGTGCAGTGATCCAGCACCTGCTCGGTTCATACCCCACTGTTTGTGCCGAGCACCCAGGCCTCACAACTCATGCGGTGCACGATGTTCCGCTGGCAGGTCACTTGGGTGTGAGTAAACCGTTGGCCTCGTTGTTTAGGTTGTTCAAAGTGGGCGACGAGGATTTGGCATGGTTGTCAGTTCAGGGTCGACCCATGGCTGCTAAGGGTGGTGGTCAGTATCAGGACATTAAGCAGATTGGTGAGGGTAACTATGGAGTAGATACGCCCGATCGTCGCATAGCCTCCCAATGCTGCTCTAGTAAAATGCAACAGCCGTACCATAGACCGACTGTATCTGGCCGTGGCGAAGAAGGCAGTGATGCTGCGCAGGCAGATGTAGTCGCAAGGAATGAGGGGGTGCGCATGTACGGAATCGGCGGGGAAGCATTAGCACTTATGAACTGTGGGAGTGACTGCACAGGTGATACAGATTGTCCCTCTCATGACCTGGCTGTTTTAGGGACAGAGGTGGAGAAGGAGGGAGACTATAGTTTAGAAACTGCGGTCCCGGCTGGGTTGTGGGAGGGCAATGAGCATGTTGTTCTTCGAGATAATTTGCAACCTCTTGTTCCTAAGCGTCAAGAGAAGTTGTTTACTAGGCTGTGGCAGTACGTCCGCATGTTTGTTGATTCTCCAGGCCTGATGTACGGGGAGGCACCCGACATGGAGGCTGGAGACAGTGCAAGGCTCAAATTGGCTCCCTACCATATAAATCCTGCTCGACAACCTGTCGTGAAAGCAGAGCTGGACTACATGTTGGAAAAGGGTCTGAGGGATAAGGGATATCGTGAGTGGTCGTTGCCAGTGACTTTGCAACCTGAGTTGAGTGGCAAGATCCGTGTTTGTGTTGATTGCAAGAGTGTTGGTGCATCATCCCTGACAGACGCCTATACCTTATCCAGAGTTGACGACCCCATAGACCGCATCGGGGCTGCCTCGTTTATCACTAAGGTGGAAATAGTGAAAGGTTATTGGCAGGTCCCGTTGCCGGAGAGAGCGAAGAGAAGTGCCAGTCTTGTGATGGACTGGGCAGTTTATCAGTGTCAGGTGTTGTTTTGCTGCCGGAGCACAAGTTGGATGTGTGGCATGTTAAGGGCACTGATAATGTTCTGGCTGATTGTTTGTCACGGGAGGGTATGTTTTAAGGAGCACCCTCGCCGTTCAGTCAGTGTTGGTTTGAGAGTGGAGAAAAATTAGGCTTGCCCCTGTAGTGCAAAGCCGCCAAAAACACTATTAAAATAATACAAAAACCTCACATAAAAACTCTTTCTTTTGATAGTATATAAGTGCAGTATGTTACAGCAAGAATCTAAGACATTCTGAGTTCTTGTCTTAGTAAGCTAGGCTTGGTGAAGCTTGCTCGTTGAGCGTAACATTGTTAAGTGATACTATTATTTTGGGGAAGTGTTGTGTAGATTTGTTTTTTATATAATGAAGTGTTTTTATGTTTGTGATTGTGCCTTGTTTTTCACAACTTGGAGAGTAGCTGTGATGCAGGGTTGGTGGGCATTCTGTCTGGTGAGATGTGGCGTTTACCTGAGGTTAAAATGTCCCACATCTTGGGCGGGGTGTTACGCTGGCCAGCTTGCCAGAATGTACTCGTACTCGCTAGCGCTCGCCAGGGCAGTGAAATGGGCTATAATAATCGTAGAACGATGTTCTTTCTTTCTTAGTGTTCATGTTGTCACAGATAGATCAGTGTTTGCCTTTATTCTTGTCTGTGACACTTGGAAGTATTTTATATCATTGATAGTGTTATAAGATATGTAGTGTGTTAGTTGCAAGGAGAGAGAGAGGATAGAGCGAGGTGGTAGTGTGTGTGTGTGTATGTACGTGTGCATTCCTCGCTCGGCGGGCCAATCGCTCCCTATTGGACGGCGGGCCTGGCATGTCATATGACGCCTGCTTTTCATGTGACGTAGTGGCCTGTGGTTGGTGGCTGCTATCCTAGCCCGGTGGTGGGGGGCTCCTTCCCTCTTCTCTCCTTAGAGCATGGTATGGTGCGTTTGGTCCTAGACATCCCTTGCATTCGGTCCCCAATCTAACCCTCTTTACTGCTGTTCCTCTCTCTGTACTCCTTCTTTCCAATACTTCTTATCTTTATTCAATTATCCATCCCTTCTGGTTCTCGCATACGACTTCCATAGTCGGCCAGTCGTATTACCAGCGCCTGTTCTCACATATATGTTTTGCACTAGCTTTAGGGATTATTAGAGTCATAGTCACATGGATTCATATTATTGGGTGCTTCTAATTATTTGGTTGTTCTTTATTACTATTTAGTGCTAGACAGTGGAGGGTGTCTTTGGTTGTTGTCTGAGTTATGTATATGGCAAGTCAGAGCCTGTACAACTTCGACGGAGCTAGGTAGCCTGTAACCCTTGTGCATATTTTCCTTTGCGAGCTTAGCAGTATACAAGCGAAGGGCTTTTGCCTACTCTTGCTTGTATGCTTGCTACCTCATTTTGTTGACCTTTGAGGAGCGCCAGGGTAAGACCAGATACTTGAGATCTGGACTTACCAAGAGAGCCTCCTAGTCACTTAACGTAAGATAAGGGAAATCTGTTCAGGGAAGACAGTAGGCTACGAGCATGCTTGAGCTCTGCCTAGGCTCCCTGTACCTTTATGCCACTGCTAGACTTTATTAGTAAGAAAGACAGCATTGTGTTTATTAACCTTAACTGTGTATGCTTTAGCAATTATTCATGTATTGTTTTAGCCTAGGTTGATGCATAGTGCACAACCCAGTTTGGCTGTTACTTTGGCTAAGGAAGTACTGTTTTTGAGTTACTGTTATTAGTGCTGTCACAGAGTTGTTGCACTCCCTGTTTTATATATATGTATCCTACTTGTTAGTGTATTTAAGATACACGCTTTGGTGTCCTGCCCCTGCATTATTTCTGTTCTATATTCGACGAGCATCTAAGAGCATCAGGTGTTTTCAGAAGATTCCATATCTGTTTGCTGTAGGACTAGACTTCAAGTGTTTTCATAGAGCATTGAAGAGTTTAGTGTTGAGTGCAGACTCACACTAAAGTTAACGTAAGCATATTATCCTTTATTAAATCTTGTCATAGTTTATTTAAGCATTGTTATTACTCGAGAGCTTTTTATTAACGTAATTACTCTTGTTGTGAGTAGGATTTGCCGTCACCGGAAAGCCTTTGTAGAAGTACACTTAACCCAGTTAATTGATACCCCGTTATCCAGTAGATTAACTCTGGAGGGTGTAAGTGTTTTGTTCATCGGCTTAATAGTTCGAGGGTTTGGAATTAGTGTACCGTTGTTGCAGATATAGCCTATGTTCTAGTCCAATATTAAGTGCCCTTGTTTATTTCGTTGTGCCGGTCGTAACACCACTTAGTGCATAGCCAAATTTAGTGGGTAAGAGAATTATGTCACCCTCCTTTTTGTACCCTGGCCGCACTAAGTCATAATAATAATCGGCACCAACTAACAAGTCCAGTCGAGAGGTATGTGTCATTAGAGGATCAGCTAATTTGTAACCCTTGTTTTGCAAAACTCTCATGTCTGCTTCAAGGCATTCTGATCCTTTTTGATCCGGGAGAGTTTCTACCACAACTGCTTGTAGAGGAGAGTTTCTGCCCCGATTGATTCCATAACTGTTGGCAGCATAACAGTTGGGAGGATAATACTAGTCTTCTTTGACGACACAGACATCTTGGTAGTTTGCGTCTTGGTCTTTGTTACCTGTTGAGGCTTTTGCTCCTTCTTTGCACCGTCCCAATGAGATCTGGACTGACAGAGGATATGGTAGTGTCTGTTTTGACGGAACTTGCAGCTACGGATGTCAGGGTTCACACAACCATTGCTCCCGTGGGTTGAATATAAGCACCCGGTGCAAAGGTTGAGTTGTTTTGCGCGTTTTACTTTCTGAGCACTGGTTTTGAATTTGAGACACTTAACGCTCAAAGAGCGGGTGGTGGAGTATATTTCACTGTGCCGCCCAGCGGGTTGTTTTTACCATAAATGAGGTTGTTTCTGTGCTCTTTTTCATGCATAAACAAGACCCAGAGCGTAATACAAGTATGTATCCCTGAAAGGGCGTAAATTGAGCTTTCCAATGACACCCAAACCATCCTTCTACGATCACTGGTTGTCTGGCAACGATCGTGCAACCGAAGGGCAAAATCGCTAAAATATGGTAATTTCTTTATATAATTACGTATGTAGCGAGGGAGTGAGGGTGGATATAAGTGGAGTACATCTCAGTTGGTCCACGGCGGCTGTGGCGAGCAGTCATGAGGTAACCCATGCTCCTCCCGTCACTCGTCTCTCTCTCAGAGCCAATATTGCGCCAAAATTGCACTCGGACTTAAGTCGGGCCCCGCCACATAGTCCAAATTTTTCGATACGGACTTAAGTCGGGCCCCGATAGACAAGGGTTAAACCATGCATGTGCCCTTCGCACAACTTGCAACCCTTCCTTCGCACTGAGGCCTCCTGCACCGCAAAGGATGCTGAAGCAACTGGTATGTGTGGTGTAGTCTGTTCTGCTACACTTTCCATGTTAAACACTTCTGCCTGGTAAGCCTGGACAAACCTTTCTAGGTCCAGACCCTCTTCACCTAAAGTTCTCTTTAATTTTTCCTTTAGTGAGGATGGCAATTTATTCATGAGAATTACAACACTAGCTTCATTAAGGGTAATTTGCAGGGTCTCTATTGACCTCAGTGTACTTTCAAAACTAGCATGGAATCCCTTTAGTTCCTCGACATTGAAAGAGGGAGAATTCAAAGTAGTAAGGTTAGTTATATGTGCCCCCTTAATTCTATAATACCTGTGCCCATAGGTTTTCTTTAGAAGGGCAACCGCTGTTTGGTAGCTGGCTCCCTCAATTGGCCACTTGCGAGTTTCAGGCTATAAGGAAGTTGGAGCTGTAGACATCGTTGTTTAGCAAAATAACCAGCTATAATACGGTTTTAGTACATACGGTATATAAATACATAAAACCAAATCCAACATACTATTTATCCTTCAGAAACCTACATAATTACTGTATTTGTGTTTAATATCGATGTTTACAGGCCGAACTTCCTTATAGCCTGAAACTCACAAGTGGTCAATTGCGAAACCTTCAATGAGTTGTTTTGCCTCGCCATTCAGTTCACCTCTTAAGTAGGTGAATTTTTGGATGTCACTGAGCTCCGCATTGCTGTGGACACTACAGTGGAACATATCCCAGAATCCCAGCCATAGAGTGGGGTCACTGTCAAAGACAGGAAGGGTTATTTTCGGCAATCTTATACCGGCATTTTTGTTAACTGCAGCACAATTTGGCTCCTTGTGTTTTAGCTTACCTTTGAGGAGGAGGATAACTTTATCAAGACACTCTATATAATCCACGTCTGTTTCTATGTCCGCGAAATACTCAGCGTCATCTTCATAGAGCGTTTCCATTTCACGGCGACATAAATTTAAATCTTCAAGCCGTCTTAATACCGAAGCCAATTTAGCCTCAATCGCATCATTATCTGCATTAACTAAAAATGTAGTAATATCTTTGGTGATCCTAGTCAAACCACTCTTGATACCCCCCTTGCGTCGCTTGTACTGGGACAGTGTCAACGCCATGATGGCAATACACAGGAAATAGAATTGAATAATACTATATATTACCTATATGGACGTAAAACGCACTCAGAAAGTTACCTGACGCCAATAAAGGCAAGATATAGGGAACCCCGACTTAAACGTAATAATTAATTAAACGGGTGATGTCGGGGTAGGGCAATAAGCGGGAAATATGACGTGGAACGCAATAATAAAAGTAAACGAACAACGCATAAATATCTCCACACTTAAATTTTAATGGTAAACCTTATATTAAATGCGGCAATATTGTTGGTGTAGGGCAATAATGAGGGAAATAAGACGCAAAGCGCAATAATAAAAGTTAACGAATGCCCACTATCTCCACTCACAAAATAAAAGTAATTAACCTTACATAATATGCGGCAAAATGTTGTTAGAGTACACTAAGGAAGGGAGGCCAAAAAGGTGTATAACAAGCCAATTTAAATTGTAAACATATATTAAACTAGGCTAGCCCAACATCTAATGGTACCAACACAAATTGTGGTAATTACCCCCTTTAAATTTAGTTAAGACCGAACAATTTCAATTTAACCCTTATAATTATAGTTAACATTAATTTAATTGTTGCAATTATTTACCTAGCCTACCAATTATTACTCCGATCTACCTTAGAGAAAGTACCCGCCTCCCATTCCTCATCCGACTGGTCCCTTAAAGCCTGAACATCTCCCAGCATTGTGAAGTGCACCTGGGCAGAAGCCACGACCCTCTTGAACAGGTCTTCGCTGGCATCATATGTAAGATGTACGCCGTCTTCATTGTAGTCTCCGTCCCTCACTTCCATGAACTGGTAGCGGGACTTAGTGAAAGGCAGTACTTTCTTTAGCCAGCGATTGACCCCGTTCCTGATACTTTTGTATCGCTCTGCCGTCAGACGGCGGGGCGCCGGTCTCGCCTCCAGGCCTATTATTTTACAGGCTCCTGAGATTGATTCAATCTCTTTAGCGAGGTCCTGGGTGGCGTTGGCGACAGAGCGTATATCAGTCTCGGGATGGATATCGTTTCCTCCCAAGACTAAGAAGGTCAGGTCCGGTTGGTATCAGACGTGGCTCTCCCAGGCCGCAGAGGACTTGATATTGTCCACCCTAGCACCCCCTTGGGAAAACGTCCTAACCCCAAATAATGGGTGGAACACAGGCTTATCCACATAGACCTCCCGGACGTAGCTACGACATAATACAGATACCTTCCTAATAGGCTTGGGGTAGCGATGAAGAGACCGAGTTACCACCCGGTTAAAGTCCTCCCCAACCCCCCCACCAAAGGCGCCAGTCGGAAATACATGGCGGCGGCTCATATGGTCGGGCAAAATAAGCGGGACCCGGCGGAAACTAGGCCTCAGACAACAAACATTAGCTCTGAAGCCTACAGGGGACACCAGGGAAGAGGAAATAGGGAACAGAAAGAAGGAATAGCCAGGAAATAGTAGACCACAGGAAAGCAGAATAAAAAAAAAAGACAAAGAAAAGATAGCATAAGACAAAATTCAGAGGTTACGAAGGACCATATTGTGAGAATTCGATAGTAAACAAAGCGAAATTTACCTATAAACTCACAAGAGTTAACTTACTTTTATTGGTTGATAGGGATAGATAGCTCAGTGATAGTGGTAGGAATAGAGAGAAGATATAGTGGCCACTAAGAGTTAAGAATTAGAGTGACTTAGCATGAAACAGGTGGTTCTATTGGAGCGGCTAGAAGGAGGTCTTGATGAGTTCGTAGCTAAAGTGAGTCTGAGATTTGTGGCAATGAACCCCCAGTTCCGAGAATGACGCATGCGCAGTTATATTCCACCAATGTGTCATTTAACTAACTAAAAAGATATACCGGATTGATTATAATGATAACCCGATATTTTTTATGGATAATAAACCCATAGAAACTTAATACGAAATAGTACATATCTTTTATAAAGATATATAAACTTAACCTACTGGCGCCTAATTTGAACTTCCATTGTTTACTTAACCTAAGCTGTCGAGTTACTTACGAGTCTCGACACTTCAATGATATATAAAGATTAACTTAAAAAAACATCAACGAATGGGAAGGGGATGGAAAGGAGGGCCTGCATCGTCAATGATTCCAGGGCCACTACTAAATATTAGGTTTTCATTCATCCCTCCAGGACTCAAACCTATAATTTAGTATTGGCCCCTTTATCATTGACGATATAAGAATTGCCTGATATCTCAAGACTGGAGGGGGACATTCATTCCAATATAAAAAAACACTAACAAATCAACAATAGGCTGAGAAAAAACACCATAAACTAGCATTCTTAAATTTATTTTGTTCATACAAAATTGGTATAAAAAATGGAAAAGAAAAGCAAGCAGCGCACTTCTAAGAATACCTGCTTGTACATCACTTCACAGGTACATGTAGCTATCGATTACAAATGTGTTCAACAATTCAAAATCAATTAGAATCTTGTCAACGAATTACTTATTCTTAGACAAATTTGGATACTCCTGACTCTGACTAGTCAGCGAGTAGTGTATGGTACACAAATTATTTGGTTGTGTATCACATACAAACAAATTCTCCTTATAACTTACTGTATATGCTGTACAATATGTCTATGACTTTTCAAAATAAAATTAAAAAACAATCTTGGCCTGTAAAACCAGTCCGTAATATTTAGTATATCACATACCTTTGTATACTATTTATGTATTTTCAAAAATGAAAAAAACATTCTGGAACTTGTGTAACCAGTTCATCAATATTAAGTATATCACATAGCTTTGTATACTCATCACATTATCCGGCGGGGGGCTGAAGGTCTTGGCTCTCCAGTACCCCATCTTTCTTTTTACTCTTAAAATTATCCTTAATTCTAACAGCACTAGACCCATCAGACCCATTGTCGTAATGCTACACAGGTGATACTTGGCCTATCCAGGGCAACAGACAGATAGCGTGTTAAGAAGGTATGGTTAGACGCCCATAGCTGCGTGTTAGCAATATCTTCTACCGAGAAATTCTATAAGAATCTCAAAGATAGGCCTACTGCCCATTTTCTAATGTCATGTGCTCGCCCCACTATGCCGGGGTTGCTCTCTTTAAAGACTTCTACAAGCAAAGATGCCAACTTTCTTTCGTAACGCGCTTGCCTGTGCTATTAACCCAGAGTACTCCTGGTTGATTAGGCCGGGACACACTTATTAACTTAATCAGAGATTGCACTGGACATAACTTATGATGCGTATCCCCTCCTTTTAGAGCTGGGATCGTAAATGCAGAAAAAAACATGATCACTATGTTCATTTTTGGCAATGAAAGTGGGAGACGGCGCAATTTGTATATCTACATTGCGTCTCCCAAACCTAAGGCAATTCGGTTCGTTGCTCATGCCCGCCAGCTCTGATACCCGGTGTCCTGTAGCCAAAGCCATAAGGAACACTGCCTTCTTTAAGATTGAATCAAAATTTGGATTTTAACTATATTTCCGAGACTGTAGTAAAGACAAGGCTTTGTCCAGCGACCAGGTAGGCATGAGCTGACGGGGTGGTGGGTGAAGCTTAAAACATGCTCTCATGAAATCTTTCTCCTCCGCCTGCGGTACAGAGAGCCCAGTTAAATCATAAAATGGGACTCTGATTGCTGTTAAATGGTTCTTAAGTGTTACTACTGAAAATCGTTTATGTTCAAATAGGTAGTCAAGGTATTTGAAAATTAAAGATACTGATGCGTCAGTTTGAGCAGTTTCCACTATCCAAGTCGTAAACGATTTCCAATGTGACTGGTATTGACGCCTGGTTGAAAGAGTGTACTGATTCATAAATTTATTAGTTACACTTTCACCATAGGGAGTTAACCATTTGGCCTTTTGAATGTCCATTATGCAAAAGTCGGCGAGGTCTTGAGGTTGCCAATTGTCTCTAAGTGAAAGTACGAGATCGGCAGCGACACCGGGTTCTTGCACCACGTCTTCAATTGGGAGTACCACACCTGAGCTGGCCACAGGGGCTCGATTATCGAGACTACGCCCCGATAATCTCGTAGTTTGCGAACTACTTGACAGCGTCTTGAAGCGGCTGGAGGCGGAAACAGATAGATGGAATTCCACCTGTTCCAATCCTCCATCAATGCGTCTGGACCGCCCGCCAGAGTAATCTCCCGGCGGGTTAGGTAGAGAGGAAGTTTGTGGTTTTCCTCGGACACGAATAAGTCCACTTGTGGACGGTATGGCTCTGCAATCATCTGGTTGAAGATGGTTTGCTTGAGAGACCATTCTACTATTGTGCTCTGTCTCCGTGATAGAACGTCTGCCCAGACATTGGCCACGCCCGGCAGATATGATGCGTGAAGATGAATGTTCAGCGTTTCAGCTAGGACAAAAAAAAAGAAAAAAAAATCCAACAACTCTAGCAACGTGCGAGACCTCGTTGACCCTCGCTTCTAAATGCATGAAACCGCATTTAGATTGTCCATTCGAAAGGCTATTGATTTCCCTTGCAAAGTGTAACCGTGAGCCTGAAGGAATATTAAGGGAACTATTAACTCTTTAGCATTTATGTGAAACTCCTTCGATTGGAACCAAAGCCCTTGACCCTGATGATAGAGGCTTGACTGATAACCCCAGCCGATTGTCTGTATCTACCCATACCGTAGGTGGAGGAAATGTCCACGTCATGATTGAATGCAATATTTCCGGCCTCGCCCAGACCGCTAGTAAGTTGTGGATTAATGTTGGGATTTGCCAAGACTTTTCCGTCGGCAATAGCGGAAAATGTTTGTTTCCCTCCAAGATTAACCTCTTGACTTTCAACCGGCCCAAGTTCACAGTAAGTTGACAGTAAGTAAGAATCCAGTTGAGAGAGCCGACTAGGGACTCCCACGTTTTTTTCATGGTAGTGAAGCTGTGGAGAAAACAAAACAATTTCCTGCGAAATCTGTTCCGATTGTCCACATTCTGACTGAGAGTTAGATGTGTTGTGTCCCAAATCAGACCAATCCACTGAATTCCCCTTGTTGGGACAAGATTCGACTTTGCCAAGTTGACCTTGAACCCCAGGTATTTGACATGATCTAGAATTTGATTTACATGATGAAGGCATTGAATCTCGGACTCCGCCACCACTAGCCAGTCGTCTAGGTACCACAATACCTTGATCCCTTGTTTTAATAGTGGTAGCAAAGCTTGTCGGACTAATTTGGTAAATATTCTCGGCGCTAGGCTCAAACCGAAGGGCATCCGTTGAAAGACATAAGTCTGATGCTCGATCCTCAAAGCGAGGAATTTTTGGAACCGTTTGTTTACTGGGACATACCAATAGGCTTCTGTCATGTCTAACGAACACATCCAACCTTGTGGCGGAAGTGTTAACCTGATTTGATTCACAGTGAGCATCCTGAACGATGCGTTATGAATGTAGTTATTCAGATGAGGCAGGTCTACGGCTGGCCTCATCTGAGCACTGTCCCTGTTTGGCACGAGAAAAAGGTTGGGCGTGTAAACAGTACAAGTTGGATTGACCGGGACAATGATATGCTTGGTGACCATCTCCTGGACTAGTGACTCCACCTCTGATGAAACATGATTGATTTCTAGTGGTTGACGTAAACGAGGTTGTCGGAGCCACTGCCAGGTTATGCCCTTGCGTACCACTGTCCGAGCCCAAGTTCGCCAGGGCCAAGCCCGGTGACACGTCCGGAATGACCCAGTTCCCTGACGGGGCTTGTCCGGCAGAACTATACACTCTGATCCAACTCGCCCATAATAGGCCCCGGGAGTGAGAGAGTTGTTAATGTGACTATTTTTGTTTTTACTTTGGTGAGGTAGAGGTAGACGGCTTGCTAGTCTTGGCAGTTGTCGACCCCTGACTTGGTTTATTCCTAGGTTGACCTTTAAACCATTTACCTAAGCTCTTTCCCCGTTTGCTTCTATCCGGACTGCCTCCCGGCACTGAAGGAGATTTGAAGCTCTGAAAAAACTTAGTCCCACTAGTGTGAGCCTTCTAACTTACTTTTGGTTTTACATAAGGCTTAGCAAATTTGTGATGCTGGTGAAGCAGTCGGTCTAGCAGCATCTACCATATTAAACAACGTTCTCCAAGTATTAGGACAGACTAAAGTGGGAGGGAGGACTGGTGACAAAATTACCCGGTGACCTATGTCCTCTGGTATTTTCTTTACCAAATGAACCCGTCGGTCCTGACGTGCTCGGACTGCCTCTAAGAAGGCGACCCAGACGTCACCTAGTGACTGAATTGAAGTTTGCAAAGTCAAACGGCGGGACAAATTAAGCACCTTCTTGGCGTCTGAGTCAGTAATTGCCTGGGTAGTTCATAATAGGGACTGGGCTATCTGACGACTCATTAAGAATTGTGATACGAGTCTTAACCCTTCTTTAGCGGGGCCCGACTTAAGTCCGTATCTAAAAATCTGGACTATGTGGCGGGGCCTGACTTATGTCTGTGTGCAATTTTGGCGCAATATTGGCTCTGAGAGAGAGACGAGCAACGGGAGGAGCGTAGGTTACCTCATGACCGCTCGCCACGGCCGCCGTGGGTCTACTGACATGTACTCCACACTACTCCACCCTCCCTCCCTTGCTACACACGTAATTATGTAACAAAATTACCGTATTTTAGCGATTTTGCCCTTCGGTTGCACGATCGTTGCAAGACAACCAGTGATCGTAGAAGGATGGTTCTGGTGTCATTGGAAAGCTCAATTAACGCCCTTTCAGGGATACATAATTGTATTACGCTCTGACTCTTGTTTATGCTTGAAAAAGAGCACGGAAACAAGGCCATTTATGGTAAAACCACCCGCTGGGCGGTACATAGAAATTACCGCCTAGGCCGCTCGTTGAGTGTTAAAGCTTTCTGTCGTAATTTGAAATCTTTATCTAACTGAGCCGGAGGTGGTGTTGAGAGGGGGTCCTGCATTTCCCACAGTGATAATTTTTGAGCAGTTAGAAAATCTAATAAGGCTTTAGGGACACCCCCGGCAGAGGCAACAGGTAAAGAAAACCAACTATGTGTTTCCTGTGGAATCTGATGAGAAGACTTACTAGTAAGAGTGGAGGCGAATTGTTGTGCCTCCGCCTCCCAATCTAACCATGGACCTGTACTCACTTCCCCTATCTGCAGGACGGGGTTGCCGGACTGATCCCTGACAGAGATTGTATCCAATTCCGGTTTTAGTAAAGCAAGAGCTTTGATGTCGTTAAAACCATCCACCTTTGACCAGTCCGCATAAAGCCGTGCAGATGAGGGAGGTGCTACAGCTGGAGAGGAAGTGTACACAAAATAATTAGGTGCATACACGTTCGGAATGGCTGTGATGGAGACATCTATAGTGTCTCCCGAAACATCCTTAGCTCTGAGCTTCCTGTGCTCATTCATTTGAATTTGCCAATGACTTGGTACCGGAAGCTCTCCTGAGATTGTCTGTTGTGCAATGGAGGGATGTTGAGCCATAACGTTGACCCATGTTAAGTCCGGGCCGTAAAGCAGCGGCATAGGGCCTTTCTTGATGGGAGTTTTCTCCAAAGGTGGAGGAATTACATCAGTTATTACTATAGCTAGAATAAATCTAAACAGACGTCGTCGGTACAGAAAGGGTTAAGGATTTTGCGAGCTTTTGCCAATGTATTTCAGTTTGTCCCCTAGGCTAACAAAAATGGCTTCCCAGACAAGCTTAAAAAAAAAAAAAAATAATAATAATAATAATTATTATTATAATTAAAGTTGCAAGCAACGTTGTCTGGGGTTCGAGCGGTTTTGCAAGCAGGGTATTGTGTTGGATACAAAAGCTGTGTCACAGATATCAAAAGATCATTTAACTTATTGGGCATGGAGAAACTACAGAAGGAACAGATTGTGCAAACAAACAAGAGCGTGAGAGGGAGAGATTGGCTGTATAAGGGATCTGCCTCTATTCGTTTAGTAACAGAGTTGTAGATATGTGGAATAGGCTACCGACTGCTATAATGGGATCAAGAACAATAGAGCTTCAACTTGAAATTAGATAGAACGAGATGGGTTGGGTGTGAAAGGGATCTGCCATATGTAGGTCAATCGGCTCTCTGCAGACTCCTGTTTTCTTATTTTTTTATGTTCTCATTATTATTTTGTGAGAGTGAGAGAGTATGGCAAGAGAGAATAGGATGTCGTAAACGTAAGGAAGATAGCGATAAATATGAGAGAGAGAGAGAGCGCGGGATGGCTTGGGTGTGAAAGGGATCTGACATGTGTGGGCCAATCGGCTCTCTGCAGACTCCGGTTTTCTTATGTTCTCATTTGTGAGAGAGAGAGAGAGAGAGAGACTAGGATGTCATAAATGTAAGGAAGACAGAGATAAATGAGAGATAGTTGTTATGAGATGGGTTGGGTATGAAATGGATCTGTCTTGTGTGGGCCAATTGGTTCTCTACAGACTCCCATTTTCCTATGTTCCTATTTCTTACAATTGTGTTTTGGTTGCAGGTATATGGTAACATGGATGTATAGTAAGTAGTGTAAATAACAGGTAACGTTTATGAGATGGGTTGGGTGTGAAAGGGATCTGCTTTATGTGCGCCACTTGGCTCTCTGCAGACTCCCATTTTCATCTTGGTTGCATGTGTAAGGAATCTGCTCATTTGTACCGGTGTGCAAACAAACAAGAGCGAGAGAAAAACAGATTGGCTGTGTAAAGGATCTGCCTCTATTTGCTTGGTAAAAGTGTTGTAGATATGTGAAATAGGCTACCAAGTGCTATAGTGGGATCAATAACAATAGAGCTTCAACATAAAATTGGATAGGACGAGATGGGTTGGATGTGAAAGGGATCTGCCGTGTGTGGGCCAATCGGCTCTCTGCAGACTCCCATTTTCATCTTGGTAGCATGTGTAAGGGATCTGCCTCATTTGTACCAGTGTGCAAATAAGAGAGAGAGAAATTGGCTGTGTAAGGGATCTGCCTCTCGTAACAGAGTCGTAGATATGTGAAATAGGCTACCTAGTGCTATTTTGGGATCAAGAACAATATAAATCCATATATAATTACCATATAAATCCTGCTCGACAGCCTGGCGTGAAAGCAGAGCTGGACTACATGTTGGAAAAGGGTCTGAGGGATAAGGGATATCGTGAGTGGTCGTTGCCAGTGACTTTGCAACCTGAGTTGAGTGGCAAGATCCGTGTTTGTGTTGATTGCAAGAGTGTTGGTGCATCATCCCTGACAGACGCCTATACCTTATCCAGAGTTGACGACCCCATAGACCGCATCGGGGCTGCCTCGTTTATCACTAAGGTGGAAATAGTGAAAGGTTATTGGCAGGTCCCGTTGCCGGAGAGAGCGAAGAGAAGTGCCAGTCTTGTGATGGACTGGGCAGTTTATCAGTGTCAGGTGTTGTTTTGCTGCCGGAGCACAAGTTGGATGTGTGGCATGTTAAGGGCACTGATAATGTTCTGGCTGATTGTTTGTCATGGGAGGGTATGATTTAAGGAGCACCCTCGCCGTTCGGTCGGTGTTGGTTTGAGAGTGGAGAAAAATTAGGCTTGCCCCTGTAGTGCAAAGCCGCCAAAAACACTATTAAAATAATACAAAAACCTCACATAAAAACTCTTTCTTTTGATAGTATATAAGTGCAGTATGTTACAGCAAAATCTAAGACATTCTGAGTTTTTGTCTTAGTAGGCTAGGCTTGGTGAAGCTTGCTCGTTGAGCGTAACATTGTTAAGTGATACTATTATTTTGGGGAAGTGTTGTGTAGATTTTTTTTTTATATAATGAAGTGTTTATGTTTGTGATTGTGCCTTGTTTTTCACAACTTGGAGAGTAGCTGTGATGCAGGGTTGGTGGGCATTCTGTCTGGTCAGATGTGGCGTTTACCTGAGGTTAAAACGTCCCACATCTTGGGCGGGGTGTTACGCTGGCCAGCTTGCCAGAATGTACTCATACTTGCTAGCACTCGCCAGGGCAGTGAAATGGGCTATAATAATCGTAGAACGATGTTCTTTCTTTCTTAGTGTTCATGTTGACACAGACAGATAAATGTTTGCCTTTATTCTTGTCTGTGACACTTGGAAGTATTTTATATCATTGATACTGTTATAAGATATGTAGTGTGTTAGTTGCAAGGAGAGAGAGAGGATAGAGCGAGGTGGTAGTGTGTGTGTGTGTATGTACGTGTGCATTCCTCGCTCGGCGGGCCACCCGCCTGGCATGTCATATGACGCCTGCTTTTCATGTGACGTAGTGGCCTGTGGTTGGTGGCCGCTATCCTAGCCCGGTGGTTGGGGGCTCCTTCCCTCTTCTCTCCTTAGAGCATGGTATGGTGCGTTTGGTCCTAGACGTCCCTTGCATTCTGTCCCCAATCTAACCCTCTTTACTGCTGTTCCTCTCTCTGTACTCCTTCTTTCCAATACTTCTTATCTTTATTCAATTATCCATCCCTTCTGGTTCTCGCATACGACTTCCATAGTCGGCCAGTCGTATTACAAGCGCCTGTTCTCACATATATGTTTTGCACTAGCTTTAGGGATTATTAGAGTCATAGTCACATGGATTCATATTATTGGGTGCTTCTAATTATTTGGTTGTTCTTTATTACTATTTAATGCTAGACAGTGGAGGGTGTCTTTGGTTGTTGTCTGAGTTATGTATATGGCAAGTCAGAGCCTGTATGACTTCGACGGAGCTAGGTAGCCTGTAACCCTTGTGCATATTTTCCTTTGCGAGCTTAGCAGTATACAAGCGAAGGGCTTTTGCCTACTCTTGCTTGTATGCTTGCTACCTCATTTTGTTGACCTTTGAGGAGCGCCAGGGTAAGACCAGATACTTGCGATCTGGACTTACCAAGAGAGCCTCCTAGTCACTTAACGTAAGATAAGGGAAATCTGTTCAGGGGAGACAGTAGGCTACGAGCATGCTTGAGCTCTGCCTAGGCTCCCTGTACCTTTATGCCACTGCTAGACTTTATTAGTAAGAAAGACAGCATTGTGTTTATTAACTTTAACTGCGTATGCTTTAGCAATTATTCACGTATTGTTTTAGCCTAGGTTGATGCATAGTGCACAACCCAGTTTGGCTGTTACTTTGGCTAAGGAAGTACTGTTTTTGAGTTACTGTTATTAGTGCTGTCACAGAGTTGTTGCACTCCCTTGTTTTATATATATGTATCCTACTTGTTAGTGTATTTAAGATACACGCTTTGGTGTCCTGCCCCTGCATTATTTCTGTTCTATATTCGACGAGCATCTTAGAGCATCAGACGTTTTCAGTAGGTTCCATATCTGTTTGCTGTAGGACTAGACTTCAAGTGTTTTCATAGAGCATTGAAGAGTTTAGTGTTGAGTTCAGACTCACACTAAAGTTAACGTAAGCATATAATCCTTT
This sequence comes from Paralithodes platypus, assembly GCA_032716605.1. Lineage (NCBI taxonomy): Eukaryota > Metazoa > Arthropoda > Malacostraca > Decapoda > Lithodidae > Paralithodes > Paralithodes platypus. The sequence continues at coordinate 13,769,012 of CM064522.1, read as the reverse complement.
ATTAAATCTTGTCATAGTTTATTTAAGCATTGTTATTACTTGAGAGCTTTTTATTAACGTAATTAATCTTGTTGTGCGTAGGCTTTGCCGTCACCGGAAAGCCTTTGTAGAAGTACACTTAACCCAGTTAATTGATACCCCCTTATCCAGTAGATTAACTCTGGAGGGTGTAAGTGTTTTGTTCACCGGCTTAATAGTTCGAGGGTTTGGAATTAGTGTACCGTTGTTGCAGATATAGCCTATCTTCTAGTCCAATATTAAGTGCCCTTGTTTATTTCGTTGTGCCGGTCGTAACACCACTTAGTGAATAGCCAAATTTAGTGGGTAAGAGAATTATGTCACCCTCCTTTTTGTACCCTGGCCGTACTAAGTCATAATATAATCGGCACCAACCAACAAGTCCAGTCGAGATGTCTGTGTCATTAGAGGATCAGCTAATTTGTAACCCTTGTTTCGCAAAACTCTCATGTCTGCTTCAAGGCATTCTGATCCTTTTTGATCCGGGAGAGTTTCTACCACAACTGCTTGTAGAGGAGAATTTCTGCCCCGATTGATTCCTTAACTGTTGGCAGCATAACAGTTGGGAGGATAATACAAGTCTTCTTTGACGACACAGACATCGTGGTAGTTTGTGTCTTGGTCTTTGTTACCTGTTGAGGCTTTTACTCCTTCTTTGCACCGTCCCAATGAGATCTGGACTGACAGAGGATATGGTAGTGTCTGTTTTGACAGAACTTGCAGCTGCGGATGTCAGGGTTCACACAACCATTGCTCCCGTGGGTTGAAGATAAGCACCCGGTGCAAAGGTTGAGTTGTTTTGCGCGTTTTACTTTCTGAGCACTGGTTTTGAATTTGAGACACTTAACGCTCAAAGAGCGGGTGGTGGAGTATATTTCACTGTGCCGCCCAGCGGGGTGCTTTTACCATAAATGGGGTTGTTTCCATGCTCTTTTTCATGCATAAACAAGACCCAGAGCGTAATACAAGTATGTATCCCTGAAAGGGCGTAAATTGAGCTTTCCAATGACACCCAAACCATCCTTCTACGATCACTGGTTGTCTTGCAACGATCGTGCAACCGAAGGGCAAAATCGCTAAAATACGGTAATTTCTTTATATAATTGCGTATGTAGCGAAGGAGTGAGGGTGGATATAAGGGGAGTACATCTCAGTTGGTCCACGGCGGCCGTGGCGAGCGGTCATGAGGTAACCCATGCTCCTTCCGTCACTCGTCTCTCTCTCAGAGCCAATATTGCGCCAAAATTGCACTCGGACTTAAGTCGGGCCCCGCCACATAGTCCAAATTTTTCGATACGGACTTAAGTCGGGCCCCGATAGACAAGGGTTAAACCATGCATGTGCCCTTCGCACAACTTGCAACCCTTCCTTCGCACCGAGGCCTCCTGCACCGCAAAGGATGCTGAAGCAACTGGTATGTATGGTGTAGTCTGTTCTCCTACACTTTCCATGTTAAACACTTCTGCCTGGTAAACCTGGACAAACCTTTCTAGGTCCAGACCCTCTTCACCTAAAGTTCTCTTTAATTTTTCCTTTAGTGAGGATGCCAATTTATTCATGAGAATTACAACACTAGCTTCATTAAGGGTAATTTGCAGGGTCTCTATTGACCTCAGTGTACTTTCAAAACTAGCATGGAATCCCTTTAGTTCCTCGACATTGAAAGAGGGAGGATTCAAAGTAGTAAGTTTTTTTATTTTTTTTTTCTATATTCCAACTACTCCCTCTCGGGCATAGGCTGAGAGCCTGTACATTCCACCGCCCAACACCGTGAAGCCCGTGAGGTCTTGTTCCAGTCTGGGGAGTGAGACATGCGAAGCATCCATCATGGCTCGAAGCAGCTCCATCTCTGAAGCCGCCGGTTGCTTCGCTCAAGTGCTTCACCGTCTCACCCTCCAGACTCAGACCCTCACTCTCAGAACGCCACCTATTGAGCAGTGAACTCACTAGGCATTGTCCCCCTGTAACATATTTTGAATATGGGAATATTCATACAGTGTTATTTAATCAGGGAACAACGAGGGTATTTTTTTTGGCATTTCGGTGGGCTTTGTGGTAATGCACTGATACTAGGTACAGCACAAATTCAATCCCAATAATATCTTCCCATTGACATATCGGGATTTAAACCCGGGTCCATTGGATTACCAATCCAGTGGCATGACCACTCCACCACACCTCCCCTAGTTATAAGGTTAGTTATATGTTCCTCCTTAATTCTATCCCTGTGCCCATAGGTTTTCTTTAGAAGGGCAACCGCTGTTTGGTAGCTGGCTCCCTCAATTGGCCACTTGCGAGTTTCAGGCTATAAGGAAGTTGGAGCTGTAGACATCGTTGTTTAGCAAAATAACCAGCTATTATACGGTTTTAGTACATACGGTATATAAATACATAAAACCAAATCCAACATACTATTTATCCTTCAGAAACCTACATAATTACTGTATTTGTGTTTAATATCGATGTTTACAGGCCGAACTTCCTTATAGCCTGAAACTCACAAGTGGTCAATTGCGAAACATTCAATGAGTTGTTTTGCCTCGCCATTCAGTTGACCTCTTAAGTAGGTGAATTTTTGGATGTCACTGAACTCCGCATTGCTGTGGACACTACAGTGGAACATATCCCAGAATCCCAGCCATAGAGTGGGATCACTGTCAAACACAGGAAGGGTTATTTTCGGCAATCTTATACCGGCATTTTTATTAACTGCAGCACGATTTGGCTCCTTGTGTTTTAGCTTACCTTTGAGGAGGATGATAACTTTATCAAGACACTCTATATAATCCACGTCTGTTTCTATGTCCGCGAAATACTCGGCGTCATCTTCATAGAGCATTTCCATTTCACGGCGACATAAATTTAAATCTTCGAGCTGTCTTAATACCGAAGCCAATTTAGCCTCAATCGCCTCATTATCTGTATTAACTAAAAATGTAGTAATATCTTTGGTGATCCTAGTCAAACCACTCTTGATACCCCCCTTGCGTCGCTTGTACTGGGACAGTGTCAACGACATGATGGCAATACACAGGAAATAGAATAGAATAATACTATATCTTACCTATATGGACGTAAATCGCACTCAGAAAGTTACCTGACGCCAATAAAGGCAAGATATAGGGAACCCCGACTTAAACGTAATAATTAATTAAACGGGTGATGCCGGGGTAGGGCAATAAGCGGGAAATATGACGTGGAACGCAATAATAAAAGTAAACGAACAACGCATAAATATCTCCACACTTAAATTTTAATGGTAAACCTTATATTAAGTGCGGCAATTTTGTTGGTGTAGGGCAATAATGAGGGAAATAAGATGCAAAGCGCAATAATAAAAGTTAACGAATGCCCACTATCTCCACTCACAAAATAAAAGTAATTAACCTTACATAATATGCGGCAAAATGTTGTTAGAGTACACTAAGGAAGGGAGTCCAAAAAGGTGTATAACAAGCCAATTTAAATTGTAAACATATATTAAACTAGGCTAGCCCATCATCTAATGGTACCAAAAATGTTTGTGGTAATTACCCCCTTTAAATTTAGTTAAGACCGAACAAATTCAATTTAACCCTTATAATTATAGTTAACATTAATTTAATTGTTGCAATTATTTACCTAGCCTACCAATTATTACTCAGATCTACCTTAGAGAAAGTACCCGCCTCCCATTCCTCATCCGACTGGTCCCTTAAAGCCTGAACATCTCCCAGCTTTGTGAAGTGCACCTGGGCAGAAGCCACGACCCTCTTGAACAGGTCTTCGCTGGCATCATATATAAGATGTACGCCGTCTTCATTGTAGTCTCCGTCCCGCACTTCCATGAACTGGTAGCGGGACTTAGTGAAAGGCAGTACTTTCTTTAGCCAGCGATTGACCCCGTTCCTGATACTTTTGTATCGCACTGCCGTCAGACGGCGGGGCGCCGGTCTCGCCTCCAGGCCTATTATTTTACAGGCCCCTGAGATTCATTCAATCTCTTTACCGAGGTCCTGGGTGGCGTTGGCGACAGAGCGTATATCAGTCTTGGGATGGATATCGTTTCCTCCCAAGACTAAGAAGGTCAGGTCCGGTTGGTATCGGACGTGGCTCTCCCAGGCCGCAGAGGACTTGATATTGTCCACCCTAGCACCCCCTTGGGAAAACGTCCTAACCCCAAATAATGGGTGGAACACAGGCTTATCCACATAGACCTCCCGGACATAGCTACGACATAATACAGATACCTTGCTAATAGGCTTGGGGTAGCGATGAAGAGACCAAGTTACCACCTGGTTAAAGTCCTCCCCAACCCCCCCACCAAAGGTGCCAGTCGGAAATACATGGCGGCGGCTCATATGGTCGGGCAAAATAAGCGGGACCTGGCGGAAACTAGGCCTCAGACAACAAACATGAGCTCTGAAGCCTACAGGGGACACCAGAGAATAGGAAATAGGGAACAGAAAGAAGGAATAGCCAGGAAATAGTAGACAACAGGAAAGCAGAATAAAAAAAAGACAAAGAAAAGATAGCATAAGACAAAATTCAGAGGTTACGAAGGACCATATTGTGAGAATTCGACAGTAAACAAAGCGAAATTTACCTATAAACTCACAAGAGTTAACTTACTTTTATTGGTTGATAGGGATAGATAGCTCAGTGATAGTGGTAGGAATAGAGAGAAGATATAGTGGCCACTAAGAGTTAAGAATTAGAGTGACTTAGCATGAAACAGGCGGTTGTATTGGAGCGGCTAGAAGGAGGTCTTGATGAGTTCGTAGCTAAAGCGAGTCTGAGGTTTGTGGCAATGAACCCGCCAGTTCCGAGAATGACGCATACGCAGTTATATTCCACCAATGTGTCATTTAACTAACTAAAAAGATATACCGGATTGATTATAATGATAACCCGATATTTTTATGGATAATAAACCCATAGAAACTTAATACGAAATAGTACATATCTTTTATAAAGATATATAAACTTAGCCTACTGGCACCTAATTTGAACTTCCATTATGTTTACTTAACCTAAGCTGTCGAGTTACTTACGAGTCTCGACACTTCAATGATATATAAAGATTAACTTAAAAAACATCAACGAATGGGAAGGGGATGGAAAGGAGGGCCTGCATCGTCTATGATTCCAGGGCCACTACTAAATATTAGGTTTTCATTCATCCCTCCAGGACTCAAACCTATAATTTATTATTGGCCCCTTTATCATTGACGATATGCCTGATATATCAAGACTGGAGGGGGACATTCATTCCAATATACAAAAAACACTAACAAATCAACAATAAGCTGAGAAAAAACACCATAAACTAGCATTCTTAAATTTATTTTGTTCATACAAAATTGGTATAAAAAATGGAAAAGAAAAGCAGGCAGCGCACTTCTAAGAATACCTGCTTGTACATCACTTCACAGGTACATGTAGCTATCGATTACAAATGTGTTCAACAATTCAAAATCAATTAGAATCTTGTCAACGAATTACTTATTCTTAGACAAATTAGGATACTCCTGACTCTGACTAGTGTGCGAGTAGTGTAAGGTACAACAATTATTTGGTCGTGTTTCACATACAAAAAAATTCTCCTTATAACTTACTGTATATGCTGTACAATATGTCTATGACTTTTCAAAATAAAATTAAAAAACAATCTTGGCCTGTAAAACCAGTCCGTAATATTTAGTATATCACATACCTTTGTATACTATCTATGTATTTTCAAAAATGAAAAAACATTCTGGAACTTGTGTAACCAGTTCATCAATATTAAGTATATCACATAGCTTTGTATACTCATCACATTATCCGGCAGGGGGCTGAAGGTCTTGGCTCTCCAGTACCCCCTCTTTCTTTTTACTCTTAAAATTATCCTTAATTCTAACAGCACTAGACCCATCAGACCCGTTGTCGTAATGCTACACAGGTGATACTTGGCCTATCCAGGGCAACAGACAGATAGCGTGTTAAGAAGGTATGGTTAGACGCCCATAGCTGCGTGTTAGCAATATCTTCTACCGAGAAATTCTATAAGAATCTCAAAGATAGGCCTACTGCCCATTTTCTAATGTCATGTGCTCGCCCCACTATGCCGGGGTTGCTCTCTTTAATGACTTCTACAATCAAAAATGCCAACTTTCTTTTCGTAACGCGCTTGCCTGTGCTATTAACCCAGAGTACTCCTGGTTGATTAGGCCGGGACACACTTATTAACTTAATCAGAGATTGCACTGGACATAACTTATGATGCGTATCCCCTCCTTTTAGAGCTGGGATCGTAAATGCAGAAAAAACATGATCACTATGTTCATTTTTGGCAATGAAAGTGGGAGACGGCGCAATTTGTACATCTACATTGCGTCTCCCACACCTAAGGCAATTCGGTTCGTTGCTCATGGCCGCCAGCTCTGATACCCAGTTTCCTGTAGCCAAAGCCATAAGGAACACTGCCTTCTTTAAGATTGAATCAAAATTTGGATTTTAACTATATTTCCGAGACTGTAGTAAAGACAAGGCTTTGTCCAGCGATCAGGTAGGCATGAGCTGACGGGGTGGTGGGTGAAGCTTAAAACATGCTCTCATGAAATCTTTCTCCTCCGCCTGCGGTACAGAGAGCCCAGTTAAATCATAAAATGGGACTCTGATTGCTGTTAAATGGTTCTTAAGTGTTACTACTGAAAATCGTTTATGTTCAAATAGGTAGTCAAGGTATTTGAAAATTAAAGATACTGATGCGTCAATTTGAGCAGTTTCCACTATCCAAGTCGTAAATGATTTCCAATGTGACTGGTATTGACGCCTGGTTGAAAGAGTGTACTGATTCATAAATTTATTAGTTACACTTTCACCATAGGGAGTTAACCATTTGGCCTTTTGAATGTCCATTATGCAAAAGTCGGCGAGGTCTTGAGGTTGCCAATTGTCTCTAAGTGGAAGTACGAGATCGGCAGCGACACCGGGTTCTCGCACCACGTCTTCAATTGGGAGTACCACACCTGAGCTGGCCACAGGGGCTCGATTATCGAGACTACGCCCCGATAATCTCATAGTTTGTGAACTACTTGACAGCGTCTTGAAGCGTCAGGAGGCGGAAACAGCTAGATGGAATTCCACCTGTTCCAATCCTCCATCAATGCGTCTGGACCACCCGCCAGAGTAATCTCCCGGCGGGTTAGGTAGAGAGGAAGTTTGTGGTTTTCCTCGGACTCGAATAAGTCCACTTGTGGACAGTATGGCTCTGCAATCATCTGGTTGAAGATGGTTTGCTTGAGAGACCATTCTACTATTGTGCTCTGTCTCCGTGATAGAACGTCTGCCCAGACATTGGCCACGCCCGGCAGATATGATGCGTGAAGATGAATGTTCAGCGTTTCAGCTAGGACAAAAATAAACAAAAAAAAACGACAACTCTAGCAACGTGCGAGACCTCGTTGACCCTCGCTTCTGAATGCATGAAACCGCATTTAGATTGTCCATTCGAAAGGCTATTGATTTCCCTTGCAAAGTGTAACTGTGAGCCTGAAGGAATATTAAGGGAACTATTAACTCTTTAGCTTTAGCATTTATGTGAAACTCCTTCGATTGGAACCAAAGCCCTTGACCCTGATGATAGAGGCTTGACTGATAACCCCAGCCGATTGTCTGTATCTACCCATACCGTAGGTGGAGGAAATGTCCACGTCATGATTGAATGCAATATTTCCGGCCTCGCCCAGACCGCTAGTAAGTTGTGGATTAATGTTGGGATTTGCCAAGACTTTTCCGTCGGCAATAGCGGAAAATGTTTGTTTCCCTCCAAGATTAACCTCTTGATTTTCAACTGGCCCAAGTTGACAGTAAGTTGACAGTAAGTAAGAATCCAGTTGAGAGAGCCGACTAGGGACTCCCACGTTTTTTTCATGGTAGTGAAGCTGTGGAGAAAACAAAACTATTTCCTGCGAAATCTGTTCCGATTGTCCACATTCTGACTGAGAGTTAGATGTGTTGTGTCCCAAATCAGACCTATCCACTGAATTCCCCTTGTTGGGACAAGATTCGACTTTGCCAAGTTGACCTTGAACCCCAGGTATTTGACATGATCTAGAATTTTATTTACATGATGAAGGCATTGAATCTCGGACTACGCCACCACTAGCCAGTCGTCTAGGTACCACAATACCTTGATCCCTTGTTTTAATAGTGGTAGCAAAGCTTGTCGGACTAATTTGGTAAATATTCTCGGCGCTAGGCTCAAACCGAAGGGCATCCGTTGAAAGACATAAGTCTGATGCTCGATCCTCAAAGCGAGGAATTTTTGGAACCGTTTGTTTATTGGGACACGCCAATAGGCTTCTGTCATGTCTAACGAACACATCCAACCTTGTGGCGGAAGTGTTAACCTGATTTGATTCACAGTGAGCATCCTGAACGATGCGTTATGAATGTAGTGATTCAGACGAGGCAGGTCTATGGCTGGCCTCATCTGAGCACTGTCCCTCTTTGGCACAAGAAAAAGGTTGGGCGTGTAAACAGTACAAGTTGGATTGACCGGGACAATGATACGCTTGGTGATCATCTCCTGGACTAGTGACTCCACCTCTGGTGAAACATGATTGATTTCTAGTGGTTGACGTAAACGAGGTTGTCGGAGCCACTGCCAGGTTATGCCCTTGGCGCTGTCCGTGCCCAAGTTCGCCAGGGCCAAGCCCGGTGACACGTCCGGAATGACCCAGTTCCCTGACGGGGCTTGTCCGGCAGAACTATACACTCTGATCCAACTCGCCCATAATAGGCCCCGGGAGTGAGAGAGTTGTTAATATGACTATTTTTGTTTTTACTTTGGTGAGGTAGAGGTAGACAGCTTGCTAGTCTTGGCAGTTGTCGACCTCTGACTTGGTTTATTCCTAGGTTGACCTTTGAACCATTTACCTAAGCTCTTTCCCCGTTTGCTTCTAGCCGGACTGCCTCCCGGCACTGAAGGAGATTTGAAGCTCTGAAAAAACTTAGTCCCACTAGTGTGAGCCTTCTAACTTACTTTTGGTTTTACATAAGGCTTAGCAAATTTGTGATGCTGGTGAAGCAGTCGGTCTAGCAGCATCTACCATATTAAACACCGTTCTCCAAGTATTAGGACAGACTAAAGTGAGAGGGAGGACTGGTGACAAAATTACCCGGTGACCTATGTCCTCTGGTATTTTCTTTACCAAATGAACCCGTAGGTCCTGACGTGCTCGGACTGCCTCTAAGAAGGCGACCCAGACGTCACCTAGTGACTGAATTGAAGTTTGCAAAGTCAAACGGCGGGACAAATTAAGCACCTTCTTGGCGTCTGAGTCAGTAATTGCCTGGGTAGTTCATAATATGGACTGGGCTATCTGACGACTCATTAAGAATTGTGATACGAGTCTTAACCCTTCTTTAGCGGGGCCCGACTTAAGTCCGTATCTAAAAATCTGGACTATGTGGCGGGGCCCGACTTAAGTCTGTGTGCAATTTTGGCGCAATATTGGCTCTGAGAGAGAGACGAGCGACGGGAGGAGCGTAGGTTACCTCATGACCGCTCGCCACGGCCGCCGGGGTCTACTGACATGTACTCCACACTACTCCACCCTCTCTCCCTTGCTACACATGTAATTATGTAACAAAATTACCGTATTTTAGCGATTTTGCCCTTCGGTTGCACGATCGTTGCAAGGCAACCAGTGATCGTAGAAGAATGGTTCTGGTGTCATTGGAAAGCTCAATTAACGCCCTTTCAGGGATACATAATTGTATTACGCTCTGACTCTTGTTTATGCATGAAAAAGAGCACGGAAACAAGGCCATTTATGGTAAAACCACCCGCTGGGCGGTACATAGAAATTACCGCCTAGGCCGCTCGTTGAGTGTTAAAGCTTTCTGTCGTAACTTGAAATCATTATCTAACTGAGCCGGAGGTGGTGTTGAGAGGGGTTCCTGCATTTCCCACAGTGATAATTTTTGAGCAGTTAGAAAATCTAATAAGGCTTTAGGGACACCCCCGGCAGAGGCAACAGGTAAAGAAAACCAACTATGTGTTTCCTGTGGAATCTGATGAGAAGACTTACTAGTAAGAGTGAAGGCGAATTGTTGTGCCTCCGCCTCCCAATCTAACCATGGACCTGTACTCACTTCCCCTATCTGCAGGACTGGGTTGCCGGACTGATCCCTGACAGAGATTGTATCCAATTCCGGTTTTAGTAAAGCAAGAGCTTTGATGTCGTTAAAACCATCCACATTTGACCAGTCCGCATAAAGCCGTGCAGATGAGGGAGGTGCTAAAGCTGGAGAGGAAGTGTACACAAAATAATTAGGTGCATACACGCTCGGAATGGCTGTGATGGAGACATCTATAGTGTCTCCCGAAACATCCTTAGCTTCCTCTGAGCTTCCTGTGCTCATTCATTTGAATTTGCCAATGACTTGGTACCGGAAGCTCTCCTGAGATTGTCTGTTGTGCAATGGAGGGATGTTGAGCCATAACGTTGACCCATGTTTAGTCCGGGCCGTAAAGCAGCGGCATAGGGCCTTTCTTGATGGGAGTTTTCTCCAAAGGTGGAGGAATTACATCAGTTATTACTATAGCTAGAATAAATCTAAACAGACGTCGTCGGTACAGAAAGGGTTAAGGATTTTGCGAGCTTTTGCCAATGTATTTCAGTTTGTCCCCTCGGCTAACAAAAATGGCTTCCCAGACAAGCTTAAAAACAAAAAAAAACAAAAATAATAATAATAATAACAATAATTATAATTAAAGTTGCAAGCAACGTTGTCCGGGGTTCGAGCGGTTTTGCAAGCAGGGTATTGTGTTGGATACAAAAGCTGTGTCACAGATATCAAAAGATCATTTAACTTATTGGGCATGGAGAAACTACAGAAGGAACAGATTGTGCAAACAAACAAGAGCGTGAGAGGGAGAGATTAGCTGTAAAAGGGATCTGCCTCTATTCGTTTAGTAACAGAGTTGTAGATATGTGGAATAGGCTACCGACTGCTATAATGGGATCAAGAACAATAGAGCTTCAACTTGAAATTAGATAGAACGAGATGGGTTGGGTGTGAAAGGGATCTGCCATATGTAGGTCAATCGGCTCTCTGCAGACTCCCGTTTTCTTATTTTGTTTATGTTCTCATTTGTGAGAGTGAGAGAGTATGGCAAGAGAGAATAGGATGTCATAAACGTAAGGAAGATAGCGATAAATATGAGAGAGAGAGAGAGCACGGGATGGCTTGGGTGTGAAAGGGATCTGACATGTGTGGGCCAATCGGCTCTCTGCAGACTCCGGTTTTCTTATGTTCTCATTTGTGAGAGAGAGAGAGAGAGAGAGACTAGGATGTCATAAATGTAAGGAAGACAGAGATAAATGAGAGAGAGTTGTTATGATATGGGTTGGGTATGAAAAGGATCTGTCTTGTGTGGGCCAATTGGCTCTCTACAGACTCCCATTTTCCTATGTTCCTATTTCTTACAATTGTGTTTTGGTTGCAGGTATATGATAACATGGATGTATAGTAAGTAGTGTAAATAACAGGTAATGTTTATGAGATGGGTTGGGTGTGAAAGGGATCTGCCTTATGTGGGCCACTTGGCTCTCTGCAGACTCCCATTTTCATCTTGGTTGCATGTGCATTTGTACCGGTGTGCAAACAAACAAGAGCGAGAGAAAAACAGATTGGCTGTGTAAAGGATCTGCCTCTATTTGCTTGGTAAAAGTGTTGTAGATATGTGAAATAGGCTACCAAGTGCTATAGTGGGATCAATAACAATAGAGCTTCAACATAAAATTGGATAGGACGAGATGGGTTGGGTGTGAAAGGGATCTGCCGTGTGTGGGCCAATCGGCTCTCTGCTGACTCCCATTTTCATCTTGGTAGCATGTGTAAGGGATCTGCCTCGTTTGTACCAGTGTGCAAATAAGAGAGAGAGAAATTGGCTGTGTAAGGGATCTGCCTCTCGTAACAGAGTCGTAGATATGTGAAATAGGCTACCTAGTGCCATAGTGGGATCAAGAACAATAAAGATTTTCAAGATAAAATCAGATAGACATATAGACAAAATGGGTTGGATGTGAAAGGGATCTGCCTTTTGTGGGCCACTTGTCTGCAGATTCCTATGTTCATCTTAGTTGCATGTGTAAGGGATCTGCCTCATTTGTACCGATGTGCAAGCAAACGAGCGACAGAGAGAAACTGGGTGTGTAAGGGATCTGCCTCTATTCGTTTAGTAACAGAGTTGTAGATATGTGGAATAGGCTACCAAGTCCTATAGTGGGATCAAGAACAATAGAGTTCAACATAAAATTAGATAGGACAAGATGGGTTGGGTGTGAAAGGCTGCCACGGGCGTGTCTGGCCACCATTTACAATACCTGGTGTTGAGAGGGGTTCCTGCATTTCCCACAGTGATAATTTTTGAGCAGTTAGAAAATCTAATAAGGCTTTAGGGACACCCCCGGCAGAGGCAACAGGTAAAGAAAACCAACTATGTGTTTCCTGTGGAATCTGATGAGAAGACTTACTAGTAAGAGTGAAGGCGAATTGTTGTGCCTCCGCCTCCCAATCTAACCATGGACCTGTACTCACTTCCCCTATCTGCAGGACGGGGTTGCCGGACTGATCCCTGACAGAGATTGTATCCAATTCCGGTTTTAGTAAAGCAAGAGCTTTGATGTCGTTAAAACCATCCACCTTTGACCAGTCCGCATAAAGCCGTGCAAATGAGGGAGGTGCTAAAGCTGGAGAGGAAGTGTACACAAAATAATTAGGTGCATACACGCTCGGAATGGCTGTGATGGAGACATCTATAGTGTCTCCCGAAACATCCTTAGCTTCCTCTGAGCTTCCTGTGCTCATTCATTTGAATTTGCCAATGACTTGGTACCGGAAGCTCTCCTGAGATTGTCTGTTGTGCAATGGAGGGATGTTGAGCCATAACGTTGACCCATGTTTAGTCCGGGCCGTAAAGCAGTGGCATAGGGCCTTTCTTGATGGGAGTTTTCTCCAAAGGTGGAGGAATTACATCAGTTATTACTATAGCTAGAATAAATCTAAACAGACGTCGTCGGTACAGAAAGGGTTAAGGATTTTGCGAGCTTTTGCCAATGTATTTCAGTTTGTCCCCTCGGCTAACAAAAATGGCTTCCCAGACAAGCTTAAAAACAAAAAAAAACAAAAATAATAATTATAATAACAATAATTATAATTAAAGTTGCAAGCAACGTTGTCCGGGGTTCGAGCGGTTTTGCAAGCAGGGTATTGTGTTGGATACAAAAGCTGTGTCACAGATATCAAAAGATCATTTAACTTATTGGGCATGGAGAAACTACAGAAGGAACAGATTGTGCAAACAAACAAGAGCGTGAGAGGGAGAGATTGGCTGTATAAGGGATCTGCCTCTATTCGTTTAGTAACAGAGTTGTAGATATGTGGAATAGGCTACCGACTGCTATAATGGGATCAAGAACAATAGAGCTTCAACTTGAAATTAGATAGAACGAGATGGGTTGGGTGTGAAAGGGATCTGCCATATGTAGGTCAATCGGCTCTCTGCAGACTCCCGTTTTCTTATTTTGTTTATGTTCTCATTTGTGAGAGTGAGAGAGTATGGCAAGAGAGAATAGGATGTCATAAACGTAAGGAAGATAGCGATAAATATGAGAGAGAGAGAGAGCGCGGGATGGCTTGGGTGTGAAAGGGATCTGACATGTGTGGGCCAATCGGCTCTCTGCAGACTCCGGTTTTCTTATGTTCTCATTTGTGAGAGAGAGAGAGAGAGAGACTAGGATGTCATAAATGTAAGGAAGATAGAGATAAATGAGAGAGAGTTGTTATGATATGGGTTGGGTATGAAAAGGATCTGTCTTGTGTGGGCCAATTGGCTCTCTACAGACTCCCATTTTCCTATGTTCCTATTTCTTACAATTGTGTTTTGGTTGCAGGTATATGATAACATGGATGTATAGTAAGTAGTGTAAATAACAGGTAATGTTTATGAGATGGGTTGGGTGTGAAAGGGATCTGCCTTATGTGGGCCACTTGGCTCTCTGCAGACTCCCATTTTCATCTTGGTTGCATGTGCATTTGTACCGGTGTGCAAACAAACAAGAGCGAGAGAAAAACAGATTGGCTGTGTAAAGGATCTGCCTCTATTTGCTTGGTAAAAGTGTTGTAGATATGTGAAATAGGCTACCAAGTGCTATAGTGGGATCAATAACAATAGAGCTTCAACATAAAATTGGATAGGATGAGAGGGGTTGGGTGTGAAAGGGATCTGCCGTGTGTGGGCCAATCGGATCTCTGCTGACTCCCATTTTCATCTTGGTAGCATGTGTAAGGGATCTGCCTCATTTGTACCAGTGTGCAAATAAGAGAGAGAGAAATTGGCTGTGTAAGGGATCTGCCTCTCGTAACAGAGTCGTAGATATGTAAAATAGGCTACCTAGTGCCATAGTGGGATCAAGAACAATAAAGATTTTCAAGATAAAATCAGATAGACATATAGACAAAATGGGTTGGATGTGAAAGGGATCTGCCTTTTGTGGGCCACTTGTCTGCAGATTCCTATGTTCATCTTAGTTGCATGTGTAAGGGATCTGCCTCATTTGTACCGATGTGCAAGCAAACGAGCGACAGAGAGAAACTGGGTGTGTAAGGGATCTGCCTCTATTCGTTTAGTAACAGAGTTGTAGATATGTGGAATAGGCTACCAAGTCCTATAGTGGGATCAAGAACAATAGAGTTCAACATAAAATTAGATAGGACAAGATGGGTTGGGTGTGAAAGGCTGCCACGGGCGTGTCTGGCCACCATTTACAATACCTCTACAGATGGGACCAAGAGAATCACCTCATACAGTACCTCAGTACCTCACAGTACCTCACTTGAGGAGTGGAAATAATAGAAAAGGAATTAGGAGGAACAAAAGCATGGCCTGCAATATAGAAAAAGTCAAGAAGAGTGAATCAAAGAAAAACATTTATCATGCAGCCATGCAAGCCTTTTATATAAAGAGTAGGCTATAATCTTAAAATATAGAGAATAACCTTGTACATGTATTATGAGGGTAAGTGTATTTTTAGAATAATGATTGCCTTCACAATAAGGAAAAGAATGAAATTCCCATACTACTATTCTGAGATAGGTCAACTTGAGTTCAAATTATCATCCAAATATAGCCTGACTGAAAATGCGGGAAGGTATACAAACACGGTGTGACGCCTGCAGCTTGGCAGAACGCCACGTGGGCTCAGCCGCTCGCTTGGCCACTCGCTAGCACTCACCGGGGCAAGGTATTTGGCTACAGTCCATCTACAATGTTGTTCTTTCTTTCATAGTGTTCGTGTTGTTGCAGACAGTCCCGTGGTGGTCTTAATTTTTGTCTGTGACAAGGGGAAGCATTTTATATCATGAGTAGAACATAAGATGCATTGTATATAGTTAACCCTTAAATGGCAGCGCGCAACAAAAGTCGAGTATAATAAATCTGGACTATCTGGCGGCGCGCTACATAGGTCGAGTTGGTATTTCCCGCCGTAATTTAAGTGGAAAGCAAAATCTAGCGGTCAGGCAGTGTACTACTAAGTCCCACCCACACATCCCCACCGCGTGAGCTTGGCTCAGTACCGCTCTAGCCGCCACAATGGAGAGACAAGATTTGCCAGTGCTCGATTCGGTGCCCGGCCCCAGTACGTCGCGCCAGCCAAGGCGTAGGGCCCCGCTCTCAGCCGAGGAGTTAGTTCTGCTGATGAACTCTTCAGCGGTATCTAGAATATCATTGAATGAAAGCATGGAAGGGCTTGGTGAGAGTGGGGGAAGTGAGGAGGAAGAAGAACTGGAAGATAACCCTGTCATCGGTTTTCACAGACGCCATAACTTGCGGGCCGAAGATGGCGAAGATAGTGACGAGGAGCTTGGTGAACACACTGGTGTGGGTGTTGGTAAGTACAATGTACATTTATATTATTTGAGAGATTGATAGAGATTATATATATTATATATATCGGTGTACAGTAGAATACATTCCTTACGCATGTGACTGAAATTGCTTGCAAGTTTGATTGCAAGCGATTGAAGATTGTGGTGCTGGTCTTCATAATTATTATATTACGTTTCCATTCATTATCTTAGGCGTAGGCTATATATCATATAATACATATATATCGGTGTACAGTAGAATATATTCCTTACGCATGTGACTGAAATTGCTTGCAAGTTTGATTGCAAGCGATTGAAGATTGTGGTGCTGGTCTTCATATATTACGTTTCCATTCATTATCTTAGGCGTAGGCTATATATCATATAATACATATATATCGGTGTACAGTAGAATACATTCCTTACGCATGTGACTGAAATTACTTGCAAGTTTGATTGCAAGCGATTGAAGATTGTGGTGTTGGTCTTCATATATTACGTTTCCATTCATTATCTTATTATAGGCGTAGGCTATATAATATATATATATCGGTGTACAGTAGATTAAATTCCTTACGCATGTGACTGAAATTGCTTGCAAGTTTGATTGCAAGCGATTGAAGATTGTGGTGTTGGTCTTCATATATTACGTTTCCATTCATTTGATAGGCGTATATCACGGTGTAGGGTTGATTTCATAGTATGAAATCAACCCTACACCGTGATATATACGCCTATCAAATGATGGTATTGATATTATTATTTCGTGTTTGCGAGTTTTCATTCATTTGATAGGCGTATATCACGGTGTAGGGTTGATTTCATAGTATGAAATCAACCCTACACCGTGATATATACGCCTATCAAATGATGGTATTGATATAATTATTTAGTGTTTGCGAGTTTTCATTCATTTGATAGGCGTATATCACGGTGTAGGGTTGATTTCATAGTATGAAATCAACCCTACACCGTGATATAGACGCCTATCAAATGATGGTATTGATATAATTATTTAGTGTTTGCGAGTTTTCATTCATTTGATAGGCGTATATCACGGTGTAGGGTTGATTTCATACTATGAAATCAACCCTACACTGTGATATATACGTCTATCAAATGATGGTATTGATATTATTATTTAGTGTTTGCGAGTTTTCATTCATTTGATAGGCGTATATCACGGTGTAGGGTTGATTTCATACTATGAAATCAACCCTACACCGTGATATATACGCCTATAAAAAATGATGATATCAATATACGGTATATATATATATATATATATATATATATATATATATATATATATATATATATATATATATACGTATATTTATTGTTCTATATATGATATTTTGGAGAAATTTACTTTCTCTCTCTCTCTCTCTTTCTTTCTCTCTTTCCTTCTTCCCATCTGTTTGTGTGACTCACTGTTTACCAGGTCAATCCCCAGAATACCCTTTTGACAATTAGTCCCGGGCACTACCATCATGTAGTATATTCTTTCTCTACCCTCATGTATTCATGTATTTATTCATTTATTCGCGTGACTCCATGTTGCTTGCAATCATTTGATAGGCGTATATCACGGTGTAGGGTTGATTTCATAGTATGAAATCAACCCTACACCGTGATATATACGCCTATCAAATGATGGTATTGATATTATTATTTAGTGTTTGCGAGTTTTCATTCATTTGATAGGCGTATATAATATAAATATACGTATATATTTATATATATATATATATATATATATATATATATATACCGTATATTGATATCATCATTTTTTATAGGCGTATATATCACGGTGTAGGGTTGATTTCATACTATGAAATCAACCCTACACCGTGATATATACGCCTATAAAAAATGATGATATCAATATACGGTATATATATATATATATATATATATATATATATATATATATATATATATATATATATATACGTATATTTATTGTTCTATATATGATATTTTGGAGAAATTTACTTTCTCTCTCTCTCTCTCTCTCTCTCTCTCTCTCTCTCTCTCTCTCTCTCTCTCTCTCTCTCTCTCTCTCTCTCTTTCCTTCTTCCTATCTTTGTTTGTGTGACTTACTGAGTACTGTAGGCCACTCCTCAAACAACACTCACAGCCACCCGGGCAGTACCACCAAGTAGGATATTCTTTCTCTACCTTCATGTATTCATGTATTTATTCATTTCTTCGCGTGACTCCATGTTGCTTGCAATAATTTGATAGGCGTATATCACGGTGTAGGGTTGATTTCATAGTATGAAATCAACCCTACACCGTGATATATACGCCTATCAAATGATGGTAATGATATTATTTATTGTTTGCGAGTTTTCATTCATTTCATAGGCGTATATCACGGTATACGGTACATTTGTTTCCTTACGAAGGTGACCTTGAAATTACTAGGACTCTTCTCTCTCTTTTCGTAAGGAAAGAAATGTACTGTACACGTTATATATACGCCTATCAAATGATTGGAAGCAATATACACCAATATACAGTATATATATATATACTGTATATTGGTGTATATTGCTTGCAATCATTTGATAGGCGTATATATCACGGTATACGGTACATTTGTTTCCTTACGCAGGTGACCTTGAAATTGCTAGGACTCTCTCTCTCTCTCTCTCTCTCTCTCTCTCTCTCAAATCAATCATGTCTTAGTTGTCAAGTTTGAGTCTGCACATCCCTCATACGAAATACCATTCCCACAATTTTTATAGGCAACACAAGACAGGCCAAACGACGAAGATCGTCATCCCCACAGCCACGCCCATCCGCATCCAGGCAGCGAGCTTCGTCAGAGCCTCCAGTGATGCCCGGTGAGCTAGGGAACATCTCGGGGGTAGTGCAGCTACCACTAACCCCCGCCCATGGACAACCAGGACCAGCGACGTCAACACCAGCTGTTATTGCTCCTCCCAGGTTGTCAACGCCACCCGGGCTGCAGCGGATGAGGAGGATCAGGAGGACCAGGCGTCGGCTGACGATGTCTGAGAGTGATGCCGGCACCGGCTCAAGCTCTCCCGATTCGCCTGAAGCCAGGATATCCCCCACGCCAGCAAGCGATTCTAATGGCGAGCAGGCACAGCCACAGCCACAGCAGGGACCGCCACAACAGGGACAGCCACAGCAAGGTGCCCGGGGAAGGGCCCGAGGAAGGGCCCGAGGAAGGGCCGGAAGAGGTGCTCGGGTACGTGCTCGGGGAGGTGCCCCAGGAGGTGCCCCAGGAGGTGCCCCGGGATGTGCCCCAGGAGGTGCCCCGGGAGGTGCCCCGGGAGGTGCTCCAGGAGGTGCCCCACGAGTGGTCGGGAGGGGCAGGAGGCCGGACGATCCACCTATCTTTCAGTGGGAGCACTGCGAGCCTCGGGATATGCCTGGGGTTCCACCCAATTTTGATAAGGGGCCAAATGGCGTCCAGCCTGCCTTTCCCTGTTCCGAAAATGACACCCCTTATGACTACTTCCGAGCATTCTTTGACGATGAATTGCTCGGGGACATGGTAAGGGAGACAAACCTCTACGCAAGCCAGCACTCCGAAGAGATGGCCTCGCCCCACATGAGGAGATGGACGCCCATCGATATCCCTGAGCTCCTCGTGTTTTTGGCCCTCACCATGCTAATGCCCCACATGAGAAAGCACAACATGCTGGATTATTGGCTGTTGCATGATATTAGATCAACGCCAGTCTTCAACATGTACATGCCCAGGGACCAATACCGACAAATTCTCAAGTGCTTGCACTTTGTCGACAACACTGCCGCACACGGAGCTGACAAGCTTTGGAAAAT
The DNA here is from genome assembly GCA_032716605.1 of Paralithodes platypus. Classification (NCBI taxonomy): domain Eukaryota; kingdom Metazoa; phylum Arthropoda; class Malacostraca; order Decapoda; family Lithodidae; genus Paralithodes; species Paralithodes platypus. The sequence goes on along the minus strand of CM064522.1, from coordinate 13,749,260 downwards.
CCGGCCATTCCTGAACTCCCTCCTGACCAGGTATCACCGGTTTTTCAAACCTTTTCAGAATGTTGTGATCGATGAGTCCTTGATCCACTTCCGTGGACGTCTCTCTTTCAGGCAGTACATTCCGGCAAAGCGCCACCGCTTCGGGATCAAGTTCTTTGTACTGTGTGACTGCGAGACAGGATACGTGCTGGACCTCATCATCTACACCGCTACTGATGTGGACATTCCAAACGACCCACTGGGTCTTTCAGGGGCGGTTGTGAAGACACTGATGGAGCCGTATCTGGATGCCAACCGTATCTTGTACAGCGACAATTTCTACACCTCTCCTCTCCTTGCCAGGTATCTCCTTGCAAGGAGCACGGGAAGCTGTGGAACTGTCAGGGCAAACAGGAAACACTGGCCCAAGTTTCATGCTACACAGAAAGGAGACATCTTCCGGAAGAAGAGCAGCAGTGACAGTATACTGGCTATTTGTTGGCATGACACAAAGCCAGTCAATGTCCTCTCCACCTTCCACAAGTCCACAATGCGAGATAGCGGGAAGAAGAGATACCACATGGACCCTGTCACCCGCGAGAAGCATCTAGTAACTATCTCCAAACCTGACCTTGTTATGGACTACAACATAAACATGCGGTTGGTGGATAAGAGTGACATGCAAATCACTGCTGTTGACTGCCTCAGGAAGACGTGTAAGTGGTATAAGAAGGTGGTACTCCATCTTCTTGATGTCACTATCCTGAACGCGTACAACCTGTGGATGACGCGGACAGGAAGGAAAAGCTCGGTAAGGCTGTTCGCGAAGGAAATCATCGACTCCATCTTCAGGAAGCATGGAACCACACGTATGCTACCACCTCCGAGGCCGATCGAGAATATGCCTGCCCGCCTTGAGAGCCGGAACTACTTCTCGACCCACATGCTTGTGTTTTGCCCCCGCTCAGCATCACAAATCGCAGCCAACCGGAAGCACGGACTGAAGCAGTGCCACGTCTGCAGACACACAACAAGGAGGAACCAAATCAGGAAGGAAACCACGTTCATGTGTAGTTACTGCAATTTGGGACTATGCGCTTCTCCATGTTACACCGAGTACCACACACTGGAACACTTCTAGACCTCTTCCAAGACCTCCTCCTCCTCTAGACCTCTTGCCAATCATTCATAAGTTCATGCAATCATTCATTCATCTATTTCAAACTACCTCATGAATTCATGTCATTCAATCATTCATATGGTGGAATAGCACACTACCCAAACACAAGTGCATTCATCATCATCAGCAACATCACCCATTACATCCATAAGTTTCTAATCTCATCCATCCATCTGCTTCTTGGTCTACCTCATACATCCATGTCATTTGTCTACCTCAATCATATAGTGAGGAACTACATGAACGAAGGCGGTGCTGGTTGGGGGGAGGGGCATCGACTGACTGGGGACAGAGGTGCATGGGGGCGGTTCGTTCGTGGCCACCCCTTCGGGGATCACGGCGTCAGGCAATAGATAGATAGATAGAATCATATAACTGCCTTTTATCTACCTCAATCCTATAACTGCCTTTTCTACCTCAATGAAATGTGGATTACACCTCCTGGGAACACCACAAAAAAAAAAAAAGAGTCATCAACACTACCACATAGGGTGATTTGGAAATGTGTTGAAATAATATTATTTATAAAACAAAACAAAAAATCCTGCAAAGCAAGCCAAACAGAGAGAGAGAGAGTGAAAATTCACGCCTATATGTGTATATATATATATATATATATATGTATATATATATATATATATATATACCGTATATTGGTATCAATCATTTGATAGGCATACATATCACCGTCGGGAGACAGAAATGTACCGTATACCGTGATATATACGCCTATCAAATGATTGAAATCAATATACACCAAAATACAGTATATATATATATTGATATCAATCATTTGATAGGCGTATATATCACGGTATACGGTACATTTCTGTCCTTACGAAAGGAGAGAGAAGAGTCATAGCAATGTCAAGGTCACATGTACGTTACATTGTAGGGACAGAAATGTACCGTATACCGTGATATATACGCCTATCAAATGATTGAAATCAATATACACCAATATACAGTATATATATATTGATATCAATCATTTGATAGGCGTATATATCACGGTATACGGTACATTTCTGTCCTTACGAAAGGAGAGAGAAGAGTCATAGCAATGTCAAGGTCACATGTACGGTACATTGTAGGGACAGAAATGTACTGTATACCGTGATATATACGCCTATCAAATGATTGATACCAATATACAGTATATATATATTGATATCAATCATTTGATAGGCGTATATATCACGGTATACGGTACATTTCTGTCCTTACGAAAGGAGAGAGAAGAGTCATAGCAATGTCAAGGTCACATGTACGGTACATTGTAGGGACAGAAATGTACCGTATACCGTGATATATACGCCTATCAAATGATTGAAATCAATATACACCAATATACAGTATATATACAGTATATTGATATCAATCATTTGATAGGCGTATATATCAGGGTATACGGTACATTTCTGTCCTTACGAAAGGAGAGAGAAGAGTCATAGCAATGTCAAGGTCACATGTACGGTACATTGTAGGGACAGAAATGTACCGTATACCGTGATATATACGCCTATCAAATGATTGAAATCAATATACACCAATATACAATATATATATATTGATATCAATCATTTGATAGGCGTATATATCACAGTATACGGTACATTTCTGTCCTTACGAAAGGAGAGAGAAGAGTCATAGCAATGTCAAGGTCACATGTACGGTACATTGTAGGGACAGAAATGTACCGTATACCGTGATATATACGCCTATCAAATGATTGAAATCAATATACACCAATATACAGTATATATATATATATATATATATACCGTATATTGATTTCAATCATTTGATAGGCATACATATCACCATATACGGTACATTGTAGGGACAGAAATCTACCGTATACCGTGATATATACGCCTATCAAATGATTGAAATCAATATACACCAATATACAGTATATATATATATTGATATCAATCATTTGATAGGCGTATATATCACGGTATACGGTATATTTCTCTCCTTACGAAAGGAGAGAGAAGAGTCATAGCAATTTCAAGGTCACCTTCGTAAGGAAACAAATATACCGTAGGCTACATGGTGATATATATACGCCTATCAAATGATTGATATCAATATTCACCAATATACAGTATATATATATATATATATACCGTATATTGATATCAATCATTTGATAGGCATACATATCACCATGTATGGTACATTGTAGGGACAGAAATATACCGTATACCGTGATATATACGCCTATCAAATGATTGATATCAATATACACCAATATAAAGTATATATATATATATATATATCAGATATATATACCGTATTTGTACGGTAGCTTGTAAGGAATGAAATTTATTAGTGATAAATGAAAGAGAATACAGAAACTGAACTGAAAATAGATTGAAAAAGATATAATAATACAGGAATATTACAAGCAAATAAAGAAAGAGGGATTAGAGAAAAGAATAATGAGAATTACATATACGAAAGGGAGAAATATAGAGAAGAGAGAAAGGGAGGAAGGGAGACAGCGCGTACGAAGGAGAAGGGAGGAGAGAGAGAGAAAGCTAGCTAGCCAGAGAGAGAGAGGGAGAGAGTCAGACAGACAGACAAGAGGAGTGAGAGAGACAGAAAGAGAGAGAGAGAGAGAGAGAGAGAGAGAGCGAGAATACAGAGAATACAGAAATAAGGAGAAACAAGAAAAAATAAGAGGGCTTACCGAAGGAATAATAGACGCGCGTGAGGCCGAAGTCAGGACAAAGCGAACGCATCCGAACGCGCCTGGGAAATAGACCAAAAAGTAGCCTCTCTTCCTCACCTCCTCCCACCCTCCACACTCCCTCACTTCATTCAGAATAGACTTCTATGGGGAGACGGAGAGTGGCTCGTTCCAAAAATGATCGTTTCGTTCCGATTGGAGCCATAGTTACGGCGCTAGGGCGAGTGAAAGTGAGCGAATATTTCGGGATTGTGCCCGCTGGGCGGCTCGGTGTAAAATACCGCCTAGCCCGCCAATAAGGTGTTAAGGAGAGAGAATAATATAGGCAGTGGGGTGGTAGTGTGTGCGTGCATATACATGTGCTGCCTCCCCCACGCTGTAGGCTCGCGCGCGTGCCTTCCGACGCTTCTTGAATGGCTGGTGGTTCCTGGCGCCTTCTGCAGCCCTGCTGCCTGGTGACATAGCGGCCTGTGATTGGCTGACCACCATGCCTTTGTGTGTGATCCTAGGGGTCCCGAGGAGTTACTCTCTTCAGAGCTTGCTTGACCAGCATACCCTTAACATATCCCTTGCCACCTGTCTCCGACTTCTACCTATAGAGCACTTTCTCTCTCTCTCAACTTCTTACATCTCATTCTTCTTCTCTATTTAATATGATAACTCCCCTTTTGTTCTACACGATTTCATATATCGGCCATCGTATTATATGCTGAAGCTCTCAGATATTATATGTTTAGTTAGGCATTTTGGAGGGGTTACCATTTTGACTGTAGAGGTTCGACACACTCACGGTGTCTCCCTGCCTATAACTTGGCTGTCTGCTGGGCTATTTAATACTAAACTGGGGTAAGGCTACTTGTGTTGTGATTTCCGATGTGTAACAGGTTTTGTTTAACCTGTACAATCGCAATGGAGACGTGGGAAGCCTAGGTGGTCTTTCTGACTGTGTACCTTGTGAGTTTAGCACTGTGTTGCGAGTGAGGGCTTTTGCCTCTGCCACCCAACACTGTGCTAACTCGTTTGCTTTGACTTTGAGAGGGTCGCCAGGAGAGAACCAGATACTAGCGATCTGGATCTCTCAAGAGAGCACCCCGTCAATTAACGTAATTTGGCCGCACAGTCTTAAGGACCTCGCTAGGCTACGAGCCGGTTGCTCAGCCATTGTTTCCTAGCCTACGACATCCCAGCTAGACTTTATTAGCCTAGCAGACACCCGTTTAGAATTATAAACTCTTATGTTATGTATGCAGCATTCTTATTCACGTTGACTGTAAGCCTTGGTTGTTGTTGAGTTGCACAACCTGAGCAGGATTTTTTGAGTTGCCTGACGAAGGACTTCTTTTGTTGTTGGAGATAATACTAGTGTGCATTTATCGTTATTTCCATGTCAGTTGACACTGTCTGTCTCTACACTTGTCCTATATTGACCCTGCTTTATATAACAGTTCAAAATCCGATACGATCATCTTATCCCAGCATCAGACTTTCTTCAGAAGATTCCTGCTCGATGCTTTGGGACTTTTATTCACTTTCTTTAGTATAGGAGTGACAGTTCATTATTGTTTAGAGTAACTTTAAATATACCTTCTTCTAGTTTGCATTAAATCATTGTAGTGATTTAATTAAGATCTTTATATTTTCCTTGTATACCTTATTAACGTAATTGTGTGTTGTTGTGATCAGGCTGTATCAGAGATCATCAGCCTGTTGTAGTAGCGCACTTATACTGAGTTATAGGATACCCCGTTATCGCAGATTTAACTCTGGAGGGTATAGGTCTTTTTTGTGCGCCGGCATTATAAGTTTGAGGGTTGGATCTAGTAGTGTTACCGTTGTGGCTGTGTGCCTTTCTAGTCCAATGATTAAGAGCCCTTGTTTTATACGAGCCCTGGTCGTAACAAATGGCGACCTTGCTTAGGATTTTGTGAACTTAGAGAAATATTCCCTCAACCCTCAAACAGGGGTGTGTGATGTCCCCGTGGTTGTTTACTGTATATATGGATGGAGTTATGAAAGAAATACTATCAAGAGCAGTGGATGTTGGTGTATCGCTGAAAAGGGAGGGAATTGAGTGGAAGCTACCTATACTGCTGTTTGCGGATGATACAGTTCTGATGAGTGATAATGAATGGGAGTTGCAGGGTCTGGTAAATGAGTTTGGAACAGTGTGCGAAAAACGGAATTTGAAGGTAAATACGGGGAAGAGCAAGGTTATGGTCTTCGAAAGGGGTGAAGTCACAGAGTGTGAGGTGAAGCTGAACGGTCAGGCTATGGAGATCGTCAACTCTTTTAAGTATCTGGGCAGTGTGTTGAGTAAAGATGGGACTATGGATGAAGAGGTGCGGGAGATGGTACAACAGGGGAAGAGGGTTGTAGGAACGCTAAAAGCAGTAACAAAAAATAGGGTGGTCAGTATGGAAGTGAAGAAGTCCTTGCATGACAGTGTGGTAATCCCGACACTGACTTACGGAAGCGAAGCATGGACGTTGGTTGAGAGACTCAGACCAAGAGTGAGAGCAGTGGAAATGAATTACTTAAGGAGTGCGTGCGGAGTTACATGGAGGGATAGACAGACTAATGAGGAAGTAAGAAGGAGGTGTGGTGTGGAGGTAGATGTGCTGGAAAGTGTGAAAAGGAACAACTTGAGATGGTTCGGCCATATGGAACGTATGGAAAGCGAGAGAATGACTAAGAGGGTGTATGAGAGCGAGGTGGAGGGACAGAGGGGGAGAGGTAGACCGAATATGAGGTGGAAGGATGGAGTGAGGAAGTACATGAACGAAGGTGGTGCTTGTTGGGGGGAGGGGCGTCGACTGACTGGGGACAGAGGTGCATGGGGGCGGTTCGTTCGTGGCCACCCCTTCGGGGATCACAGCGTCAGGCAATAGATAGATAGATAGAGATAGAGAAATATTGCAGGAGTGTTGTGGTCATTTGTTTTTGTTTAAAGGAATATAGTGGACACGTGGAATTTTTTTGGCAAGTAGTATAACACTTAAGAGTCTTCGAGCATCTTGTATTTTTGAGTGAATAGTGCTGCATAAGAGTTTAGGTACTTTTTTTTTTTTTATAAACGTTGAGAATTTTCGGTGGACACCATGTCGGACGACGGATCAGTGTACAGTGAGGACACAGTACGGGAAACAGAAACTGAGGTGCAGCAGCAGGCTTTGTTAGATGACATTAGAGTTATAGGTAGTGAGGAGGATGCAAGGAAGTTTCTGGAGATACCTATTACTGTTGACCGGGTGTCAGTGATTGATCGGTATGGTCTCCAGTGTTTGGCCACGGTCATGGGGCATGTGGGCACAAGCAGCATGTCGAGAGGTGACCTGGTGGCCTGTGTGCTCGGCGGGGTGCGTGGGGCTTCGGGTGGAGCGGGAGCTGGGGCACTTTCGGCCCAGCCCCCATTCCACTCGACTCCTACCATGGCGCCCCCTCGGGCTCCGGAGCCGGGTACGGTCCCGCAGGCCGATAGTCACTGGCAGCATGGTTTGCACTTGGGTGAGTCTCCAATTGTTGCATCTCCTCCTCCTCAAGGTTTAACTGCAGATATGCTCTTCCAGCTTGAGATGGCTAAGATGCAGCTGCAGCATAAGCGGGAATCTGAGCAGCAGCAGCGGGAGTTTGAGATGGCTAAGATTCAGGCTGAGGAGAGAAGGGCCAGATATGAGACTGAGGTTCAGGAGAGAAGGGCCATATGTGAGGCTGAGCTTCAGGTTGAGTCTACGAAGTACTGTGCAGACATAGATCTTGAGAAGTCTAGGGTGGAGTCGACAGGGCAGCGTCTCGGTTCTGGGAATCGAGGTCTTGATCAGTCGTCATCGCACCTGCTCAAGTTGATCCCTGTATTTGATGAGTCGGGTGTCACTGAATTTTGTATGCATTTTGAGAAAAAGTGCCGGGAGCACCAATGGCCCGAGGTTAAGTGGGCAGCCCTTGTTTCCTCTAGGTTGATTGGCAAAGGACTCAAGGCATATGATGCGTTGCCTTTGGAGTCGTGCATCGATTATGAGGTATTGAAGGAGGCTGTCCTGCGGGCATATGAGTTACAACCAGAGACGTACAGATTGAAGTTCCGGGGTGTAACGAAGGGTCGTGAGTGCACCTTTCTTGAGCATGCCCGGGATCTGTCCGATGCTTTAGAAACTGGCTGCGTTCTGAGAAGGCATCGACGTTTGAGGAGTTGAAACAGCTGATGCTTCTAGTACAATTTTTCAAGTGTACGGGCGGCGATCTGACGTTGAATCTTAACCCTTATTTAGCGGCGAGCAACATAAGTCGAGTTAAATAAAGCTGGACTATGTGGCGGCGCTCGACATAACTCGAGTGGCAATTTCAGCACGTAATGTGGCTGAGAGAGAGAGAGACAAGTGGTGGCAGGAGACTAGCGAGCGTATGACTGCTCCAGACCACCGCGGCGAACCTACTGACACAAATCTCAGCTCCCTCCTCCCTCTCTCACTCGCTACATACTCAATTATGTACTGAAAGTACCGAATTACCTGCTTTTTGCACTCGCGTTGCACGGTTATTGCAAGAAAACTATCCATCATACAAGGATCGTTATGGTGTCATTCGAAAGCTCTGTTTATGCCCTTTCAGGGATAGGTACTTGTTTTACGTTCTGGGTCTTATTTAGGCATGAAAATGATCACGTAAACAGCCCTATTTTGGCTAAAAACACCCCGCTGTGCGGTACACATAAATAAACCGCATAGGCCGCTCGTAAGGTGTTAAAGAAAAGAACCCGAAAACTCTTCAGGAGGTAGCTGAGATGGCTGACCTTCGGTTATCTTTGATTCGTGGGTGCGGTCTTGCACAGAGAAGTGATGCCGGCCATAAGGAGCGTAACCCTCCCCCTCCCCGAAACACTGATACACATAATTACACTAAGAACAAGAGCAACGACACCAAAACTGACCATAAACCTTGTACCCTCCCGTTTAAGAAGGGTCAGTGCCCTTCCCCACCTCATGGGAAGCCCAAGGGGGAGTTAGAGTATTTTCATTGTCATGAGAAGGGGCATTTTGCAAGAGCCTGTCCAAGCAAGCCACCTAATGCAGTTGTGTCTTTGGCTCGCAACATTGGGGTGTCCCCAAAGTCGTCTGAGTTTGCCCGGGGTATAACGTCAGAGGCTGGGACACAGCCAGTGGAGAAGAATCCGGAAGGCTCGAACCCTGTCCGCGATGTCTTTTGTGACCATCGAGGGCATGGCTGCGTGAAGTGGGCTGGTAAGAAGCATGGAGTTGAGCTGTTGCGAGACACGGGTGCCTCTTGAAGAACTTTACTGGTAGACCAATAAACGCGGCACGGGTGGTTGTGGTGCAAGGTATCAATGTTATCAGGTCATACCCGTTGGTCAGGATGGAACTGGAGGTAGATGGTGTGACACAAGAGTTGGATGTGGGAATTGTGGAGAATTTGCCTGTTGGGGGCGTCGACCTCCTTCTCGGCAACGACTTTGCGGTGCCTACTTCTGAGGTTTCACCCTTAGTCGTTGCCGAGAAGCCGGCCGACGTGAGTAGGGAGTAACAGGAGTTGGTAGAGAAGTGTCATGTACAACCTATGGCTCGCGTTGTTACAAGACCTCTTGCATCCAAAGTGTCACAGCCTATTCCTCAGTCTTCTGATCAACGGAGGAACGGTTGGAAGAAAATGGCTAATGTTGGTAACAGTCTGGAGAGTTTAGTACCAGCAGCTCTTCTTGGCAACTCAGTATTGGCACCATTATTGGAGTCTGGAGAAGCCCTAGGACCTGTCACAGCTAGTGAGGAGGTAGGGCAGGAAGAGACTCCGAGGCAGCAACGTTATGCACAGAGAGAACAAAGGGTTGCTCAGTTTGATATAGGGGGAGGACTTGGGTTGGTTCGGAAGCATCTAGACAGGTTGGTTCCCTCAGATATTTGTAAACTGCAGTTGGAGGATCCGGAAGTTCAGAAGTGTGGTAATGGTGCTGTCGAGATCAAACACGAGGACGGGGAAACATGTCATGTGAACCTGTTGGAGGAGTTTGTGAGGCAACCACCTGAGCAGCCTACTGTCCCTCCATTGGTCTGCAGCGGCCAAGGTGGAGAAGGAGAGGGGGGCAGTAGGGCACAGGTGGAGGAGAGTAGGGATTGTCATGTCTCGGCGGAGCAGTGGGCGGGCGACACGAGTCTGGTGGCTGTGGAAGCGCTAGAGCACCTGCCTGAGCAGCAGTGTGCAGCGCTCCAGCACCAGCTCGGTTCATACCCCACTGGTCGTGCCGAGCCCCTGAGCCTCACCACTCAGGCGGTGCAAGATGTTCCGCGGGCAGGTCACGTGAATGTTGGGAGACTGTTAGCCTCGTTGTTTCGGTGGTTCAAGGTGGGCGACGAGGCTTGGACATGGTTGTCAGGTCAAGGTCGACCCATGGCTGCCAAGGGTGGTGGTCAAAAGGAGGACATTGAGCAGATTGGTGAGTTAGGCTGTGGAGTGGATGTGCCCGGTCGTCGTATAGCCTCCCAATGCTGCTCTAGTCGAATGCAACAGCCCTACCATAGACCGACTGTATCTGGCCATGTCGCTAAAAGCGGTGATGCTGCGCAGGCAGATGTAGTCGTAAGGAATGCGGGGGTGCGCATGTACGGTATCGACGGGGAAGCCTTAGCAATAATGAACTATGGGAGTGACTGCACAGGTGGTACTGATTGTCCCGCTCAAGACCTGGCTGTTCTAGGGACGAAGGTGGAGAAGGAGGGAGACTACAGGTTAGAAGCTGCGGTCTCGGCTGGGTTGTGGGAGGGCACTAGGCATGTTGTTCTGCGAGATAAGTTGTTTACTAGGCTGTGGCAGTGCATCCGCATGTTTGTTGCTTCTCCAGGCCTGATGTACGGGGTAGAATCCGACATGGAGGCTGGAGACAGTGCGAAGCTCAGTTTAGTTCCCTACCGTATAAATCCTGCTAAAAAGCCTGTCGTGAAAACAGAGCTAGACGACATGTGGAAAAAGGGTCTGAGGGATAAAGGATATTGTGAGTGGTCGTTGCCAGTGAGTTTGCAACCTGAGTTGAGTGGCAAGATCAGTGTGTGTGCATTATCCCTGACAGACACCTATCCAATGCCCAAGGGTCTGAGGGATAAGGAATGTCATGAGTGGTCGTTGCCTGTAACTTTGCAACCTGTGTTAAGTGGCTAGATCAGTGAGTGTGTTGATTGCGAGAGTGTGTGTGCATTATCCCTGACAGACGCCTATACGTTATCGAGAGTTGACGACACCATAGACCGTCTCGGGGCTGCATCGCCTATCACGATGGTAGACCTAGTGAAAGGCTTTTGGCAGGCCCCGTTGCTGGAAAGAGCGATGAGAAATGCCAGTCTTGTGTTGAACTGGGCAGTTTATCAGTGCCAGGTGTTGTTGTGCTGCCGGAACACAAGTTGGATGTGTGGCATGCTAAGGGCACTGATAATGTTTTTGGATGATTGTTTGTCACGGGAGGGTTTGTTTGCAGGAGAACCCTCGCCGTTCAGTCAGTGTTTGTTGAGAGTGGAGAAAAATCAGGCTGCCCCAGTCAGTGCAGCCGCCATAAACATATTAAAAAATGAAAATTCTATAAAAACTCTTTCTTTAATAGTTAATTTGTTTTTAAGTATGTTATAGCTAAAGTTCTGAGTCGAACCTATGCTTCTCTCAGAAGGCTGGGCTAGTAGAAGCTCGCTCTAGGAGCATAGCAGTGTGAATTAATTAAGCTATTGTGTTGGGAGGGGTTGTAATTTTTTGTTGATGAGAACTGAGCTTTGCCTTCTTTATTGCGAAGTGATTAGGAGTGGCGAGTCTTGTCGGCGTTCTGCTTGTCAGATATGGAGCTCATGGTTGAGCGGTTGGGGGGTGTGACGCCTGCATCTTGGCAGAACGCCACGTGGGCTCAGCCACTCGCTTGGCCACTCACTAGCACTCGCCGGGGCAAGGTATTTGGCTACAGTCTATCTACAATGTTGTTCTTTCTTTCATAGTGTTCGTGTTGTTGCAGACAGTCCCGTGGTTGTCTTTATTTTCGTCTGTGACAAGGGGAACCATTTTATATCATGAGTAGAACATAAGATGCATTGTATATAGTAAAGGAGAGATAATAATATAGGCAGTGGGGTGGTAGTGTGTGCATGCGTATACATGTGCTGCCTCCCCCTCGCTGTAGGCTCGCGCGCGTGCCTTCCCACGCTTCTTGATTGGCTGGTGGTTCCTGGCGCCTTCTGCAGCCCTGCTGCCTGGTGACGTAGCGGCCTGTGATTGGCTGACCACCATGCCTTTGTGTGTGATCCTAGGGGTCCCGAGGAGTTACTCTCTTCAGAGCTTGCTTGACCAGCATACCCTTAACATATCCCTTGCCACCTGTCTCCGACTTCTACCTATAGAGCACTTTCTCTCTCTCTCAACTTCTTACCTCTCATTCTTCTTTTCTATATAATATCATAACTCCCCTTTGGTTCTACACGATTTCATATAACGGCCATTGTATTATATGCTGAAGCTCTCAGATATTATATGTTTAGTTAGGAATTTTGGAGGGTTTACCATTTTGTCTGTAGAGGTTCGACACACTCACGGTGTCTCCCTGCCTATTCCTTGGCTGTCTGCTGGGCTATTTAATGCTAGACTGGGGTAAGGCTACTTGTGTTGTGATTTCCGATGTGTAACAGGTTTTGTTTAACCTGTACAATCGCAATGGAGACGTGGGAAGCCTAGGTGGTCTTTCTGACTGTGTACCTTGTGAGTTTAGCACTGTGTTGCGAGTGAGGGCTTTTGCCTCTGCCACCCAACACTGTGCTAACTCGTTTGCTTTGACTTTGAGAGGGTCGCCAGGAGAGAACCAGATACTAGCGATCTGGATCTCTCAAGAGAGCACCCCGTCAATTAACGTAATTTGGCCGCACAGTCTTAAGGACCTCACTAGGCTACGAGCCGCTTGCTCAGCCATTGTTTCCTAGCCTACGACATCCCAGCTAGACTTTATTAGCCTAGCAGACACCCGTTTAGAATTATAAACTCTTATGTTATGTATGCAGCATTCTTATTCACGTTGACTGTAAGCCTTGGTTGTTGTTGAGTTGCACAACCTGAGCAGTTTTTTTTTAGTTGCCTGACGAAGGACTTCTTTTGTTGTTGGGTATAATACTAGTGTGCATTTATCGTTATTTCCGTGTCAGTTGACACTGTCTGTCTCTACACTTGTCCTATACTGACCCTGATTTATATAACAGTTCAAAATCCGATACGATCATCTTACCCCAGCATCAGACTTTCTTCAGAAGATTCCTGCTCGATGCTTTGGGACTTTCGTTCACTTTCTTTAGTATAGGAGTGACAGTTCATTATTGTTTAGAGTAACTTTAAATATACTTTCTTCTAGTTTGCATTAAATAATTGCAGTGATTTAATTAAGAACTCAATCTTTTCCTTTTTTTTTTTTTTTTTTTTTTTGTCTATATTCCAACTTACTTCCTCTCGGGCATAGGCTGAGAGCCTTAACATTCACCGCTTTACAATGAACAGTGAAGCCTGTGAGGTCTTGTTCCAGTCTAGGGAGTGAGACATGTGAAGCACGTAGAGTACAACGAGCACCTGCCATCTTGCCTTCACATGAGGCACGGTGCTCACTCATGGCCCGAAACGACCCCATCTCTGAAGCCACCTCGTTCCCGTGCTTCACTGTCTCACCCCCTACACTCGGACTCTCACACTTACACACACACAACGCCACCTGTTGAGCAGATAACTCACCAGGCATTGCACCCCTATAGCATATTTTGAATATGGGAATATTCATACAGTGCTATTTAATCAGGGAACAATGAGGGTATTTTATTGACGTTTCGGTGGGCTTGTGGTAATGCACTGATACTAGGTACAGCACAAATTCCATCCCAATAATATCTTCCCATTGATACATCGGGATTTGAACCCGGGACCTTTGGATTACTAGGCCAGTGGCAAGACCACTCCACCACACCTCCCCTAAATACCTTTGTATACCTTATTAACATAATTGTATATTATGTGATCAGGCTGTATCAGAGATCATCAGCCTGTAGTAGTAGTGCACTTATACTGAGTTATAGGATACCCCGTTATCGCAGATTTAACTCTGGAGGGTATAGATGTTTTTTGTGCGCCGGCATTATAAGTTCGAGGGTTGGATCTAGTGTTACCGTTGTGGCTGTGAGCCTTTCTAGTCCAATGATTAAGAGCCCTTGTTTTATACGAGCCCCGGTCGTAACAATGGGTAATACCTCCCACTGGTTCAGCTTTTAGTGGGTAGAGAACAGTGTTGGCTATACTTTTCTATAGGACAAACCTGTCCCTATATACAGACCTATTTCATATGGACTTAATTATTTTAGAGTAAATTTAAGTAATTTGCTAAATGAACTAGACAAATACCCAATTGGTTGCATTGTGAAAACATCCAAACTAACTCTTCTATTGCAAATTTAATGGAAAAGCGTGGATACTCTCAACATGTAACACAACCAACAACTGAAGATGGCACACTAATTGATCATGTTTATGCCAAGAGATTAGGAAATATGAAGGTGAAAGTTATTCCCACATATTACAGTTATCATAGTGAATTTCCATTGAAATTTGAATGCCCCTTTCTATGTTTTTCTCCTTCTATTCTTATTCTGTCTAATTCGGTTGTCCTCCGGACGGCCTATATCATATGCCACCCTGGCCTGGCTAGTTTATTGGCTCCTGACTTTATTTGTGTCTATGGTCGCTGGTACGGTCAAGCTGACTCGATTCCTCTCAGTGGTGTATTATTTGTGCATCTCGGTGTGATTTATTTCTTCCTTAGACCTGATTTCTCATTCTTCGCCCTTGATCACTTCTTAATTGGTGCTGCAGTGTAGCAGTTCTTGACTCACCCTTCGGCCCTACCCTATAAGAGTTCTGCTGTGGAACTCATGTGGTGCGGCTGAATTGGTGAAATGGTGAGAAATGTCTGCGTATCTTCACCTTCCTAGATTTGTTCACCTCTTGCCCTTCCCTACCTATCATATCTTGATTGGTTGTCCATCTTGATCTAATCCTTCAGGCCAGCCCTATAAGAGTTGTTTTGGGTAACTCAGTGGTCTGGTTAAACTATTTTAATAAATATGTTTTTAAATATGTAAGATATGCAATAAATTATGTAAAATATATTGTTTTTTCTTTATATATATAATTGTCATTATGAAGTTAAATTGGTTTCACAGGGAAAATATATACTTGAACAATTGTTTCCGCCTACAAAGAAATTATAGATTCTTGGAAGGTACCATACACTACGAAAGATTATTCAACATGGAATTTGAATGGAATAGAGCAGCTTAGCAACGAAAAGCCAATACTCCCCCCTCCCTGTGACTGTGCCAACTTTTGTAAGCAGTGTAATAACTTAAATGAAGGACAGAAAAGCTGCAGGATGCTCTGGCATTCTAGCTGAGATGATAAAAGCCTCACGTGAGAAAGGAGTAGGTGTGGTCAATGAGCTAATTAACTTCATCATCAGAGAGGAAGTAATCCCTGATGAATGGCACAAAAGTACATTATATACTGTATAAGGGCAAAGGGGAGTCATTAGATAGGGGAAACTATAGGGGCCTGAAAATACTTGATCAAGTCATGAAGGTCTGTGAGAAAGTCTTTGAAGGTATTATGTTGACGATATGCAGTTTGGTTTCATGCTAGGACACGGCACAATCCAAGTCATGAAGGTATTTGTGTGATAATGAAGATGTATGAGGACTCACAAACGGCAGTGAGGGTGAAAGGTGTACCGGTACTGAGTGATGAGTTTTCAGTTCGCGTCGGAGTCCACCAGGGCTCTGTGTTAATGAAGCCCTCTCCTCTTTTTTGTTATGGTTCTGGAGGCACTATCTGGTGATTTCAGAGTTGGGCTCCCCTGGGAACTGCTATAAGGGTCCTGAAAATGCTTGACTAAGTCATGAAGGTCTGTGAGAGAGTCTTAGAAGGTATAATAAGGGAAAGATACTGTATATACTTAAAAGATAGGGATCTGATGTTGTGTTTGCAGACCGGGAGAAGGCCTTTGATAAGGTGGCCAGAGAAGTTGTGCAGTAGGCTAGGAGAAAACTTGGCATTGAGGAGTGGCTGGTGCATGTGATAATGAAGATGTACGGGGACTCGCGAACGGTAGTGAGGGTGAAAGGTGTACGCTGAGTGAGGGACATATAATAGATATTTGGTGAGGGTTAGCTTTATATCCCACGTACTGGTTACTAGGGACATATACTAGGTGTTAGATAGAGGTTAGTTTTGTATCCAACGTACTGGGTACTGGGTACTAGGGACATATACTAGGTGTTACGTGAGGGTACTGAGTGATGAGTTTTCAGTTCGCGTCGGAGTCCAACAGGGAAGTGTGTTAATTAAGCCCTCTCCTCTTTTTTATGGTTCTGGAGGCACTATCTAGTGATTTCAGAGTTAGGCTCCCCTTGCAACTGCTATAAGAGGCTTGAAAATGCTTGACCAAGTCATGAAGGTCTGTGAGAGAGTCTTTGAAGGTATGATAAGGGAAAGCATTCTATCGACGATATGCAGTTTGGTTTCATGCCAGGACGTGACACAATCGACAACTTCATAGTCAGGCAGCTGCAGGAAAGATATCTACTGAAAGTAAGAAGTTGTGCAGTAGGCTAGGAGAAAATTTGGCGTAGAGTAGTGGCTGGTGCGTGTGATAATGAAGATGTATGAGGACTCACGAACGGTAGTGAGGGTGAAAGGTGTACTGAGTGAGGGACATATGCTAGGTGAAGGTTAGTTTTGTATCCCACGTACTGGGTACTAGGGACATATACTAGGTGTTATGTAAAGGTTAGTATTGTATCCCAAATACTAGGTACTAGGGACATATACTAGATGTTACGTGAGGGTTAGCTTTGTATCCCACGTACTGGGTCTAGGTTAGGTAAGGTTAGGTTCTTTGGTTAGGTTAATGACAAGGATCAGGTGGTAGGTATGGACTTCCTAGGAACAGTAGTATAAGTAGCGGCAACGAACTTGACAATAATCTTGATCCGTAACCTTCTTGTAACTTTAAAGGCCTAGAACAACCTGGTTGTAAATATCCACACTTATTTCCTGGTGGACTTACTACTGGACTCTTTCCAATGATAGAAACTAGGGACATATACTAGGCATTAAGTGAGGGTACTGAGCGACGAGTTTTAAGTTTGTGTCAAAGTCCACCAGGAATACACATACATACATACTGTACATACAGTACGGTACATACAATTTTAAGACTGAGTGCTCCACACATATGTGCAGTTTCAGTCTAGTCTCTTGTCTTGATGGCGGCGTTCCAGGCAACCCTGTTAAGGACTGCTTCACTTGTCAAGTTTTTGTATTTGAGATCAGCATGTATAGTCCGATCCCAGGTCTTCCTCGGTCTACCCCTTGGTGTAGCTCCCTCCAAAATCACAGATCTGCATCTTTTCACCCAATTTTTTTCATCCATTCTCTCCACATGCCCATACCATCCCAGTCTACTTGTACGCATCTCCTCGCTATTACTCTTTATACCTAAATGTCTCCTCAGCTCATCATTTGTTATTCTATCCAGCAGTTTGGCCCCACACATCCATCTCACCATTCTCACCTCATTACGTTCCATTCTGTTGACATCTTCTACTTTACCGGCCCATGTTTCTGAGGCATACGTCATTGCACTTCTAACACATGAGGCATAGACCTTTCCCTTCAGGGGGAGAGGAATTCTTTTCATGGTCAGAATTGGCAGCACTTCTCTGAACTTCCCCCAGCCACATCTAATTCTAGCGACAGTGGCAGCCTCGGCCCCACCACCGGCAGAGATGGTATTTCCTAGTTAACAAAATTTGACCACCAGCTCCAATGACTCATTTCAAAAATTCACAGCCACAAGCTCGCCCTTGCACACTACACACTCAAATTTCTCAATTTCTAACTTATCCTTCGGCAGGGGTCCTTTTATTCTACTACAGCACTTACTCCCATGGTGCACCCAACATCGACAGATGCTACTACCACTTGGTCTTATTCCTTGGGTGACCCTTTGTTTTCCCACAGACTTTATCAGTGGCAGCGAGAAGGTTTATAAATCAAGAAAACCCAAGCCAAATATAACAAAGAAATTATAGATGCTTGGAAGGTACCATACACTACAAAAGATTATTCAGCATGGAATTTGAATGGAATTGAGAGCAGCTTAGCAACGATAAGCCAATACTCCCCCCTCCTTGTGATTGTGCCAGCTATTCCTCAACATATTATCGTATCCAATGACATTCAAAATAGACGAGAACATGATCGCAAGCGTCCGCCGCCGCCGCCGTCATGTTTACATATGTCGATCGCCGTGGTTAAGTTCGCGTCTATTTTGACGGAGATTTTTTTCGGTTATTTGCCCCCTGCTGGCAATATACATGTTGATGATAATATGTCATGGGGGGGGGGGAGAGGGGCAAAGACCCCCCTCAACACATTATTGTATCCAAAGGCAGTCAAAATAGACTGGAACATGATGGCAAGCGTCCGTCGCCGCTCCGCGTAGTGTAAACAAGGCTGGCAGTACGCCCGAACTCTACATTCTACCCTATTCGGGCGCCCGCCTTGTTTACATTATGCGGAGCGGCGGTGTTGGACGCTCACAATCATGTTCCCGTCTATTTTGACTGCCGTGGGATACAATAATAGGTTGAGGGGGGGCTTTGCCCACCCTCATCCCCTCAGGACTTATTGTCATCATCATAGATATTGCTAGCAAGGGGCAAATAACAGACAAAATAGCCGTCAAAATAGACAAACTTAACCAAGATCGATCGAACATGATGACGGTACGGCCGGATAGCCTACTACATCCTTCCCAATAGTTGGCTCAGATTTTCTTGTTTTTCAAATTAAGAAGGGAACACCAAAATTAAAATACCCGAGCCAAGTTTTGGATTGTACAGCCTAGCCTAGTCAAATAGATTTTTCCAAAGGAACAAACTTACATTAAAAGGAAGTACAGTTTATAGGTAGCCTATTCCAACATGCATTCCAGAACTTATATGAAAATTGGAGGGTGGTCTACCTAATACTGAACCGTAAAAGGACCACTAGGCCTAGGCCTATTATTATTATTATTAGGCTACTGCACATATTTCTATTAATATTATATGCCTAGCTATGCTTAGCTATGTATAGTATAGTATGAGCTTTTGTGTAGTATGGGGGTGCATTTTGCAAATTTTCTGATGCTCTGTAACTATCATGATGTAGCCTAACTATTAACACCTTACGAGCGGCCTATGCGGTTTATTTATGTGTACCGCACAGCGGGGTGTTTTTAGCCAAAATAGGGCTGTTTACGTGATCATTTTCATGCCTAAATAAGACCCAGAACGTAAAACAAGTACCTATCCCTGAAAGGGCATAAACAGAGCTTTCGAATGACACCATAACGATCCTTGTATGATGGATAGTTTTCTTGCAATAACCGTGCAACGCGAGTGCAAAAAGCAGGTTATTCGGTACTTTCAGTACATAATTGAGTATGTAGCGAGTGAGAGAGGGAGGAGGGAGCTGAGATTTGTGTCAGTAGGTTCGCCGCGGTGGTCTGGAGCAGTCATACGCTCGCTAGTCTCCTGCCACCACTTGTCTCTCTCTCTCAGCCACATTACGTGCTGAAATTGCCACTCGAGTTATGTCGAGCGCCGCCACATAGTCCAGCTTTATTTAACTCGACTTATGTTGCTCGCCGCTAAATAAGGGTTAACTAGGTTAAATATATTCAATCAAGCAAGATAAAGTGAACTTCAAAGTTCGAACTACCAAACTTATAATTACAAATTGCTATTTATTTTTATTTTATTTTTGCTCTGAAAAGGACATACCGGTACATCTGAGTTTCTTAAGATGGTTGGATGATGGGGAAATATCATTTTCCAGGTACCGGTATTGTAACTAATTTCAACGGCAAGAATGTAGTTACCGGGTGCCTTGTTTACACTACGCAGATGGTAGCGATCATGTTCCCGTCTATTTTGACTGCCGTGGGTGTGGGATACAATAATATATAAGTTGAGGAGGTTTTACCTCACCCCCCCCCCCCCGATGACTTTTCATCATATAGGCTATATTGCCAGCAGTGGTCAAATAACAGAAAAGATAGCCATCAAAATTAACTTAACCGTGAACGATCGACCTATGTAAACATGACGACCTTACACCCGGATACTACATCTTTTCCTTTTCAATGCTGAAAACTACCTAAAACCAAAATGAAAGCCCATGGGAAAATTGGTGGTAGTTTTAGTAATATTTTACGGCTAATTTAATTGACATCAGTTTTAACCACCGCAAAAATTGGCTCAAATTTTCTTGTTTTTCAACTTAAGAAGGGAACAGCAATATGAAAATACCCGAGCCAAGTTTTGGATTGTAGAGCCTAGCCTATATAATAAAATGGCAAGAATGTTAAGAGCGGGCGTACCGCCAGCCTTGTTTACACTACGTGTAGTGGCGTCAGACCTTTGCCATCATGTTCCCGTCTATTTTGACAGCCTTTGGATACAATAATATGTTCAGGGGGGGCTTTGCCACCCCCCCCCCCATGACATATTGTCATCATCATATATATTGCCAGCAGGGGGCAAATTACCAAAAAAAATCGCCGGCAAAATAGACGCGCACTTAACTACGGCGATCGACAAATGTAAACATGACGGCGGCGGCGGCGGGGAAGGCGTCGGACCTTTGCAATCATGTTCCCTTCTATTTTGAATGCCATTGGATACAATAATAAGTTGAAGGGGGGCTTTGCCCCCCCCTCATGACATACTGTCATCATCATTTATATTGCCAGCAGGGGGCAAATAACCGAAAAAAATCGCTGTCAAATAGAGGCGAAGTTAACCGCGGCGATCGCCCTATGTAAACATGACGACCGTACACCCGGTAACTACATCCATCCCAATAAAAGTTACTGTGGGACACAAAATATGTTGAGGGGGTCTCTGCGGCTCTGCTCCCCCATGTCGGCCCGTCACGTATTATGATGTATGTCATCATCATCTGTGCTAATTCACAGGGGACCCAATTAAGGAGAAAGTCAATCAACAGACGAAATAAGCTCCCAAATTACAATAACATAGCGGCCCGCCATTTATGGGCGACTTTTTACACGTCATTTTATATGTTGCTTTCCTGCGTTGGTTTAGGTCTAATAGATTTTTCCAAAGAATCAAACTAAAATTAAAAGGAAGTAACCTAGCCTACAGTTTATAGGAAGGCTATTCCAACATGCATTCCAGAACTTAGGCTAGCCTAGGCCTACGCTATATGAAAATTTGTGGGTGGTCTGCCGAAAAAGAATCACTAGGCCTATTAGGCTATGGGTAGGCTAGTATGGGGTGCATTTTGCAAATTTTCTGAACACTTAGGCCTAGGCTAGGCTAAATTAAAACTCCCAAAATCTGAGTAAAACCAGCACTAAAATTTTGTCTTGTCTTGTCTTGGGGTTAACCTCTCCGCTGTGTAGGTGGGGTATTGGCCACCCCTCCCTGTGCGGAGGTATTTAGACTGTTTCCTAAACTCAAATCGTCATCGTACCATAAATATCATTAATACTTATCCATATGCGCCTATTTTACGTTGATTATAAAGGTATTAACCTGTTACAGCAATAAAACAAGTGAAAACAGCGTTTGGATGGTCAAAATCGGCGATAGAGGCCGGGAGTTACATAACTTATGGCTGAGGCAGCCTGCCAGCCAGCCCGCCATCACGACGGCTGGAGAGACACTGTTGCGTGGTAGTCTGTCTCTCGCTCTTTCCCACGCTTGGTAACACAGATGACCACGCCCTGCTAGCAACTCGCTAATGTTAGCACGAATATATACCTAAGAATAAGGGAATAACAGGGAGAATAGGTGATAGTTGAAGGGGGGGGGGGGGGGGGAGGGTGGAAGGAGGGGATGTGGAGGAGTGATATTTGGCATGGCCAAGGGGCAAAAAAAACAAAAATAATAATTGATACTGGGCTGATTTAAATGTTTTTTTTTAGGCCTTGGATTATATAAGGCTTCCCGCAGCCCACCGGTAGGCCTTATATAAGTCTTGCCGCACTTGCTGGGTTAAGGGCAACCTCAGGCGAATACTCGCCCGCTCCGGCCCTACCGTAGTCGCGGAGATCCTATGTCACAATTAAATTAGTTTATAGTTAAGGTTAAAATTCACCACCGTGGCACTTTCACTCCAGGTCATTCGTAGAACCGTAAAACTGTAAAGGCAACGACCCAATAGCAGGTCATCACATGGCGAACCAGAGACCTACAAATCGCAGTACTAGGGCCAGAGCAATGTCTTGAAGCGAGGTGCCCTTATCAACCAACCCCAGACAATCCAGTAGGAGCTGTCAGAAAGAATCCATCTTTGAAGCCAGAAAGGGATGCCCATCCACATGCTCAGTGACGGGACGAGGCGAGGCTTAGGAGGCATATGTAGGACGACCAGATGTAGGATGTGGAGGGGAAGAGGTACCGTACGACGATCCATAGGATGCAGAGACTCGGAGGGAAGAGCTCGTCGAAGTCATACGGTTCCTCAACAATAACCGGGGGACGGCCGATGCGGGGCCGGCGATGGTCGATCGCCGTAGTTAATATAAGTTTGCGTCTATTTTGACGGCGTTTTTTTTTTTTAGTTAGGCCTAGGCTATTTGCCCCCAGCTGGCAATATATATGATGATGACAATATGTCATGGGGGATGATTGACCCCCTCAACATATTATTGTATCCAATGACCTCTAACATCTGTATCTCAAAAAGGGCTAGAGCAAATTGGCTGTAAATTTCCACATCTAGGCTATTCCTTGACTGATTTTTCCCAAATGGTAGAAATTTTAACTTGATTACTCTAGTAGTTTTTTTTAGTTACAGAGGTTATAGGTCATGATTTTTTGCCTACTTACAGTGAATAGACTATTGTAGATTGGTAAAATATTTGCTTAGCCCAATATGTTGGCTGTGCAATTGTCTCGATTTGACTATTTGGTACGATTTCAGTTACTGTACACCTATTTGACAGGTACCCCCCCAGAATTTCAACGTTCATAGTATATTTTTCCAAGGCTATTTTAAAGTGTGCAAACTTTGAGTTGTGAACCTTTAATAAACCAAAAAACTAGGCTTTTTAATGTACATTATATGGCATTCACAAACTTTGTATAAACATTCATGAACACATTACGAGCGGGTGGGTCGGTAACTTCTACTACCCGCCAAGCGGGTGGTTTTACCCTAAATTGGGTTGTTTCTGTGCTCCTTTTCATGCATAAACAAGACCCAGAGCGTAATACAAGTATCTATCCCTGAAAGGGCGTAAACAGAGCTTTCCAATGACACCCGAACCATCCTTCTACGACCACTGGTTCTCTTGCAACGATCGTGCAACACGAGTGCAAAAATCCTAAAATAAGGTAATTTCCTTACATAATTCCCTGTGTAGCGAGTGAGAGAGGATGGAGGAGGGTGTAATCAATTTCAGTCGACCCACGGCGGTGGTGGCGAGCGGTCAGGAAGCAATCTATGCTCCTCGCACCGCTCAGCTCTCTCTCAGAGCACATTACGTGCTCAAAATTGCACTCGACATATGTCGAGGCCCGCATATGGGCACGTTTTCTGTAACTCGACATATGTCGAGCGCCGATGGTTAAGGGTTAAATACGCCCTATAAATGCCTTGAATTTTCCCTTAAAAGGGCTTTTAATGAACCTTAAAACGGCTTCTAGTGAACCGTAAAAGGGCTTTTAAGGAACCTGAATACAGCTCTTAATGAACCTTATTTAGGCCATAATTACCAGCCATCAAATAAGCTGGGAATAAAATTGTAATTTTTTATTTTTTTTTATATATACCACATTATATTATATATCTACTGTATATTATATAAATGTGAAACTCGAGAACCCTAATTGAAATGTAAGCATAAGAGCAAACAAAACGTAATTGACAAGAATCAATTAGAAAAATCAAAACAGAATTGCAACATTTAACTGTTAACAATTTGTGTATCGCAAATATATAAAGTGCAGTTAAAATATATATATATAGCGTATATATAATTATACACAGTAATGTCTATAAATCTGAAATAGTAATTATGCAAGGTTCAATTTGTTTTTATTTGAGAATATATATATATACCGGTACATAATGCACATTCAACAGATTAAGTATACAAATATATTCTGCTATATTCTGTTTTAAAAAAAATACGTAATTGTTTAATCGAAGTCCTCTTTTTCTAGTTATTAAAAACGTATTCTATGGTGTATTATATGATAAATAGAAGCAATAGAACTGTTCAAATGACCTGGGAAGTGTAGGCTATATTAAACCAAATACAAAACTTTGAATAATGAGGTAAGAGATATGTGTTTTTTATCACTTTTCAACCCAAGACAAGCGGGGGTCTGGGGGCAGCAGCCCCAGGATGCTCAGGTTACCTTAGGTTAGGTTAGGTTAGGTTAGGTTAATGACCAGCTATGTAAATACAGTACTGAACATTTGGTTTACTCTGTGCTCAAAAATCCATTTTCTTTAGGATGAGGCCATACACTAAACAATTACCAAAAAATAATACATAATACTAATAATATTGTAATTATTATAAATGTTTGGTACAGTCGTCAGAACATCATTTTCATTATGCAAATACAACTGGTAATCAAATGTCTAATAAACATCCATTGGCAATTTTTTGCAAACTGTTGAGTGAATTACTTTTAACTATAATTTATAAACTGTTCCCAGCAATATGTAATACTTCTATCTATATACTTAGGCACATACCCCATAACTGGAGGTGGCCGGCTCGAGACAGAAACAGAACAAAAACCTAACAGACATCACAGAAACGATAAAACAGGCCTTATTCCGATGACTGTAGCATAGTAACCTACAGTGAATTAACCTAACCACTGAGCTTCATAACAAAGTTTTCATGGGACTGACTATGAAAATAAATACATAAAAGTAAATTGTCAATTCTCCTTAACACAGATAGGTTCCTGAGAGGGTTACCTCACTAGAGGACGGACACATTAAAATTCTCCAATTAACTAAGTTCAAATTAATGCAGCCAAGAAAAAATCTTAACAATGTCAGACTAGAAGTTTATTCCAAACAGTGTTTGGAATAAACTTTGTCTTAGATTGTGGGGTTTTCTTCACTAGCTACGATAATCACTATTGTACGTTCAGATGTGCATGCTTCATAATGCCTACCATCACTACACTACGTTTTTGACATGTACAATATCATGTTCTGCATTTTTCTTTCAAACCATTCTTAACCCTTAATTGGCGGCGCGCAACTTATGTCGTGTGAAATAAATTTGGACTAAGTGGCGGTTCACAACTTATGTCGTGCGCCATTTTCAGCACGTAATGTTGCTGAGAGAAAGAGCTGAACGGTGTGAGGAGCCTAGCAACCCTATGACCGCTCACGACCACCGCGGTGGACCAACTGAGGTGCCTCCCACCCTTCCCTCCTCTCTCTCACTCGCTACACAGGGAATTATGTAGGGAAATTACCTAATTACAGGGTTTTTGCACTCGTGTTGCACGATCGTTGCAAGAGAACCAGCGGTCGTACAGGGATGGTTCGGGTGTCATTGGAAAGCTCTGTTTACGCCCTTTCAGGGATAGATACTTGTTTTACGCTCTGGGTCTTATTTAGGCATGATAATTATCACGTAAACAACCCTATTTAGGGTAAAAACACCCCGCTGGGCGCTACGGTCCGCTAGACCGCCTAGCCCGCTAATAAGGTGTTAATCTTACATTCATTCTGGAATACGGAATCAGCACACTGGATGCTAACTACACTACCAATTTTAGCTATTCAATCTAGCTGTTAATTTGTATCTGATTCTGACATAGTTATCTTATGCTTGAGACAATTTTGCAGATTATTTATTATTAGATTGCCAGTTTATATTTTAAAAGGTGATGAGAATAATAAGTTAATATGAATATTAAAATGTAAAACTTGCAAACAAAGTCAAACCAAAACTGGGACAAAGACAATATAAAGTCAAAACAACATATAAAAATCGCTATGTGGAAACAACGCTTACTAAAATAAAATTTATGAAATGAAAGAACACAATCCACTGGGAATGTTCTAAACTGGATTCCCCATACCCGGTAGTTAAAATGATTGTTAAACAAAATAAAATGTTGAACTTGCCTGTGTAACAAAAGCCCATACCAAAATTTGTAGCTGCTTAGCTAATAACTATTAAAAAAGATACTAGGTATATACCATAAAAATTAGCTCCTCTCAATTGCAAAACACACACAACTTGGAGAAAAGTATTATACAAAGCATAAAGACAGAGCACAGTATGACACAGGGGAAGCCCTACCCAGACAAAAGATCCATGCAATCACTAATCACATTTTCTCCACAGAATTAATCCTTTGACCACACACATTCAGGTCTCGTCAGATTATGAATTCGTCTATCAAACCATTTCCCAATCACTATCATTATGACAATCTCTGTCTGAATCCGGCTGAATGTCATCATCTGGATCAGAGGTTTCTGATAAACCACCACCAGCCTGTCTCCCATTTGAAACAGTATTTGCAGGCTGGGGCCTTTCATTTTGAGTACCGGTACTGTTACCGGACTGTGCCTGCCTCCCAATTCCAGCTTCAGATTTGTGTTTCTTAGCAGCTGCTCTTGTGCTTGTGTTCTTTAAATAGGTTGAAAGAGCTGTTGATGCTTCTTTGAAGTAAATTGAAAGCACCCTTATCGAAGTTACCAGCACAATCTGCTTTATCGAGGGCATCATTTTGCTCATGGACAACTTTTTAGTGCCCGATCGGCCGAGGGCACTAACATACTGCATATAGAGTCATCAGCTAAACGTTGCATGGATGCCCTAATGACATCCAATGCAACTATTCTTGCATTCTTCTTAGGATTCGGGGCCAACTCCTTGAGGATCTTCAGTAACGTGGCCCTGTTATTCTTGGAATTTTTATGTCCTTCCGAGAACTGCTTCTCCAGTCCCATTAGCTGTTGGAAAATGAAATTATTATTTTTTTTTTTATATTATAGTATATTTCAGGGGTGGGAGGCTAGGTATCCCCCACTTCTTGCATTTTCTACCTACGAATAGAGACAGAGATAGGGGCGAGGAAATGCTATAGTGTCACAGACTTATAGTTGTTTCTGTCTTGAACCGGCAAACCCCAAACTATGGGGTATTGTGCCTGAGTACATACATACGTATTTCCAATAACAAAATTTCTAAAGAAAAAGTGGCTTAATTGTTTGCACTTAAGTATGAGAAAAATGTCAGGAACACTGGAAGTGAATGATAATTATAGTAAATATAAAAAAAATAGTACTGTATATGATAAATATATGTATGCCCTGTCAGGCTTTAATTCATGAGCTACTCCTAGCCAGAACGAGTATGGTAATCAAATTAGAGGAAACTTTTGTTGTTTTTTTCCTTAGTTGACCTCTTGTTGGATTCCCTCTCAAAACAAAACATGTACACAAAATTATAAAATTTAAGTGTTGGTAGTATATTTGAAAAATATAAAACACATTTGCCCGTACAGTTCAACACCTGGTCAACTCAACACCCGTCAAATCTAGGTTAGCTTTGGGAAAATTAGATTGGTTATGTCCAATTATATTACCGAGATGAATTAGTACCGGGATGTTGAAATGTACCGGTGCTGAGTTGACATGGAACCAAGAATACTGTATACAAGTACAGTATTTTATATTATCAACATATTAACCCCTTAACCCTTAGAGGGCGGGTCACGTCATAATATGCAAGGTCTTTCCCGCCACTATAGCAAGGAACAGATGGTATTGCGAGGAAGAATAGAGGGTTGATGTGCCGCATTTAGTCTCGAGCTGTCATCTACATCTGTCTCTATTTTTTGCCTAGCTACTTCCTAAGCTGCATAAAAGAGAGTTAAAAAGCATGGACTTAAGTGTGAGCAGGGAGGGATGGCTCTGCAAATATCTTTACTGCTTACTATAGAAGGACGTATAATACTGTACATTACGATAGGAAGCAGCTAGGCAAAACATACAGACATGTAGATGACAGCTTGAGACAAAATAAGGAATATCAACTCTCTATTCTTCCTCACAATACCACCTGTTCCATGATATAGCAGTGGGAAAGACCTTGCGTCACATGATGTGACTCGCCCTCAAAGGGTAAATTTATGAAATTACAACAAAAATATTAACACCCAAGATACCGGTATCAACAAATATGAACACCCATGCAACAAAATTACAACACAACCATCACCAGGCATGCAAAAATAAAATAAATACACAACACAAAAACAAACTCCATCTGAAAGCAATAACATCACAAAAACACACTTGCACAAGGAATGGGTGACGAGATTATGCCCAAGATTATACTTGTAGGTGAATGAACAGCAAGAGTATTTGCGATAGGGTAAAACGGGTTATTTTGCTGCGATGCATGGCGGTCATTACAAAAGTAAAGGCAAAAGACATAAGCATATATACACATTGAATATGAAATACGGGCACAGCTATGGTGTGGAAGGTGAGGAATGGTGTCATAGGACATTTATGACCAAGCAAAAATTAACAATATCAAGTAAGGCAATTCCTTCCCAAGCTTGTTTAACCCGTTGAGCCCCATTACAAAAATATATTTTTGACACCCATAGCCCAAAGAATTTGTTTTGTTTTGCTGAAAACACATGCAATGGGTTAGAAATGAGGTTATATATTACAAAAATGATCACCGAGGTAGATTTCCCCCCCCCCCCCCCCCACCCCCCAATAACAGGTTTTTCCCATCGGCTATAGACAACGCTCAGGCTAAGTGTTACAATATTGCCGTTGGCTATAGCCGACGCTGGGGCCCGGCGGGCTAAGGATTACCAACTCTACACATATAAATTTAAAACACTAATATATATAATGTATACAGAACCACCACCACTAGAACAATCAATTTAAACAAAAAATATATCATCAATATTAATAATAGAAAAAGAAAAAGATAAACAATAAATACAAACAGACAAAAAGTAAGCAGAGGTTATACTTCAAGTTAAAAATGCTTGATTAAAATTATTTATGTCAAATTTTAGAATAGTCACAATAATTGACACTAAAATGATTAAATTTATGCACCTATTTTACATTGAATATTAAGGGATTAACCTGTTACAGCAATAAAACAAGTGAAAACAGCGTTTGGATGGTCAAAATCGGCGATAGAGGCCGGGAGTTACATAACTTATGGCTGAGGCAGCCTGCTAGCTAGCCAGGCGTCACGACGGCTGGAGATACACTGTTGCATGGTAGTCTTTCTCTCGCTCTTTCCCACGCTTGGTAACACAGATGACCACGCCGTGCTAGCAACTCGCTAATGTTAGCACGAATATATATCCAAGAATAAGGGAATAACAGGGAGAATAGGTGATAATTGAAGAGGGGGGGGGGGGGAAGGGTGGAAGAAGGGGATGTGGAGGAGTGATATTTGGCATGGCCAAGGGGCAAAAAAAATAAAAAATAAATTGATACTGGGATGATTTAAATGTTTTTTTTTAGGCCTTGGATTATATAAGGCTTCCCGCAGCCCACCAGTAGGCCTTATATAAGTCTTGCCGCACTTGCTGGGTTAAGGGCAACCTCAGGCGAATACTCGCCCGCTCCGGCCCTACCGTAGTCGCGGAGATCCTATGTCACAATTAAATTAGTTTATAGTTAAGGTTAAAATTCACCACCGTGGCACTTTCACTCCAGGTCATTCGTAGAACCGTAAAACTGTAAAGGCAACGACCCAATAGCAGGTCATAACATGGCGAACCAGAGACCTACAAACCGCAGTACTAGGGCCAGAGCAATGTCTTAAAGCGAAGTGCCCTTATCAACCAACCCCAGACAATCCAGTAGGAGCTGTCGGAAGGAATCCATCTTTGAAGCCAGAAAGGGATGCCCATCCACATGCTCAGTGACGGGACGAGGCGAGGCTTAGGAGGCATATGTAGGACGACCAGATGTAGGATGTGGAGGGGAAGAGGTACCGTACGACGATCCATGGGATGCGGAGACTGCGGAGGGAAGAGCTCGTCGAAGTCATACGGTTCCTCAACAATAACCGGGGGACGGCCGGTGCGGGGCCGGCGATGGTCGATCGCCGTAGTTAATATAAATTCGCGTCTATTTTGACGGCGTTTTTTTTTTTAGTTAGGCCTAGGCTATTTGCCCCCTGCTGGCAATATATATATGATGATAACAATATGTCATGGGGGGTGATTGACCCCCTCAACATATTATTGTATCCAATGACCTCTAACCTCTGTATCTCAAAAAGGGCTAGAGCAAATTGGCTGTAAATTTCCACATCTAGGCTATTCCTTGACTGATTTTTCCCAAATGGTAGAAATTTTAACTTGATTACTCTAGTAGTTTTTTTAGTTACAGAGGTTATAGGTCATGATTTCTTGCCTACTTTCTGTGAATAGACTATTGTAGATTGGTAAAATATTTGCTTAGCCCAATATGTTGGCTGTGCAATTGTCTCGATTTGACTATTTGGTACGATTTCAGTTACTGTACACCAATTTGACAGGTACCCCCCAGAATTTCAACGTTCATAGTATATTTTTCCAAGGCTATTTTAAAGTGTGCAAACTTTGAGTTGTGAACCTTTAATAAACCAAAAAACTAGGCTTTTTAATGTACATTATATGGCATTCACAAACTTTGTATAAACATTCATTAACACATTACGAGCGGGTGGGACGGTAACTTCTACTACCTTCCAATCGGGTGGTTTTACCCTAAATTGGGCTGTTTCCGTGCTCTTGTTCATGCATAAACAAGACCCAGAGCGTAATACAAGTATCTATCCCTGAAAGGGCGTAAACAGAGCTTTCCAATGACACCCGAACCATCCTTCTACGACCACTGGTTCTCTTGCAACGATCGTGCAACACGAGTGCAAAAACCCTAAAATAAGGTAATTTCCTTACATAATTCCCTGTGTAGCAAGTGAGAGAGGGTGGAGGAGGGTGTAATCAATTTCAGTCGACCCACGGCGGTGGTGGCGAGCGGTCAGGAAGCAATCTATGCTACTCGCACCACTCAGCTCTCTCTCAGAGCACATTACGTGCTCAAAATTGCACTCGACATATGTCGAGGCCCGCATATGGGCACGTTTTCTTTAACTCGACATATGTCGAGCGCCGATGTTTAAGGGTTAAATACGCCCTATAAATGCCTTGAATTTTCCCTTAAAAGGGCTTTTAATGAACCTTAAAACGGCTTCTAGTGAACCATAGAAGGGCTTTTAAGGAACCTGAATACAGCTCTTAATGAACCTTATTTAGGCCATAATTACCATCCATCAAATAAGCTGGGAATAAAATTGTAATTTTTATTTTTGTTTATATATACCACATTATATTATATATCTACTGTATATTATATAAATGTGAAACTCGAGAACCCTAATTGAAATGTAAGCATAACAGCAAACAAAACGTAATTGACAAGAATCAATTAGAAAAATCAAAACAGAATTGCAACATTTAACTGTTAACAATTTGTTTATCGCAAATATATAAAGTGCAGTTAATATATATATATATATATATATATATATATATATATATATATACATATAT
The DNA here is from genome assembly GCA_032716605.1 of Paralithodes platypus. Taxonomy (NCBI): domain Eukaryota; kingdom Metazoa; phylum Arthropoda; class Malacostraca; order Decapoda; family Lithodidae; genus Paralithodes; species Paralithodes platypus. The sequence goes on along the minus strand of CM064522.1, from coordinate 13,717,681 downwards.
ATATATATATATATATAGATAGCTTATATATAATTATACACAGTAATGTCTAGAAATGTGAAATAATATGCAAGGTTCAATTTGTTTTTATTTGAGAATATATATATATACCGGTACATAAAGCACATTCAACAGATTAAGTATACAAATATATTCTGCTATATTCTGTATTAAAAAAAATACGTAATTGTTTAATCGAAGTCCTCTTTTTCTAGTTATTAAAAACGTATTCTATGATGTATTATATGATATATAGAAGCAATAGAACTGTTCAAATGACCTGGGAAGTGTAGGCTATATTAAACCAAATACAAAACTTTGAATAATGAGGTAAGAGATATGTGTTTTTTATCAAGGCCATACACTAAACAATTTCCAAAAAATAATACATAATACTAATAATATTGTAATTATTATAAATGTTTGGTACAGTCGTCAGAACATCATTTTCATTATGCAAATACAACTGGTAATCAAATGTCTAATAAACATCCATTGGCAATTTTTTGCAAACTGTTGAGTGAATTACTTTTAACTATAATTTCTAAACTGTTCCCAGCAATATGTAATACTTCTATCTATATACTTAGGCACATACTCCATAACTGGAGGTGGCCGGCTCGAGACAGAAACAGAACACAAACCTAACAGACATCACAGAAACGATAAAACAGGCCTTATTCCGATGACTGTACCATAGTAACCTACAGTGAATTAACCAAACCACTGAGCTTCATAACAAAGTTTTCATGGGACTGACTATGAAAATAAATACATAAAAGTAAATTGTCAATTCTCCTTAACACAGATAGGTTCCTGAGAGGGTTACCTCACTAAAGGACGGACACATTAAAATTCTCCAATTAACTAAGTTCAAATTAATGCAGCCAAGAAAAAATCTTAACAATGTCAGACTAGAAGTTTATTCCAAACAGTGTTTGGAATAAACTTTGTCTTAGATTGTGGGGTTTTCTTCACTAGCTACGATAATCACTATTGTACGTTCAGATGTGCATGCTTCATAATGCCTACCATCACTACACTACGTTTTTGACATGTACAATATCATGTTCTGCAGTTTTCTTTCAAACCATTCTTAACCCTTAATTGGCGGCGCACACCTTATGTTGTGTGAAATAAATTTGGACTAAGTGGCGGTTCACAACTTATGTTGTGCGCCATTTTCAGCACGTAATGTTGCTGAGAGAGAGAGCTGAACGGTGTGAGTAGCCTAGCAACCCTATGACCGCTCACGACCACCGCAGTGGACCAACTGAGGTGCCTCCCACCCTTCCCTCCCCTCTCTCACTCGCTACACAGGGAATTATGTAGGGAAATTACCTAATTACAGGGTTTTTGCACTCGTGTTGCACGATCGTTGCAAGAGAACCAGCGGTCGTACAGGGATGGTTCGGGTGTCATTGGAAAGCTCTGTTTACGCCCTTTCAGGGATAGATACTTGTTTTACACTCTGGGTCTTATTTAGGCATGAAAATGATCACGTAAACAACACTATTTAGGGTAAAAACACCCCGCTGGGCGCTACGGTCCGCTAGACCGCCTAGCCCGCTAATAAGGTGTTAATCTTACATTCATTCTGGAATACAGAATCAGCACACTGGATACTAACTACACTACCAATTTTAGCTATTCAATCTAGCTGTTAATTTGTATATGATTCTGACATAGTTATCTTATGCTTGAGACAATTTTGCAGACTATTTATTATTAGATTTCCAGTTTATATTTTAAAAGGTGATGAGAATAATAAGTTAATATGAATATTAAAATGTAAAACTTGCAAACAAAGTCAAACCAAAACTGGGACAAAGACAATATAAAGTCAAAACAACATAAAAATCGCTATGTGGAAACAACACTTACTAAAATAAAATTTATGAAATGAAAGAACACAATCCACTGGGAATGTTCTAAACTGGATTCCCCATACCCGGTAGTTAAAATGATTGTTAAAAAAAATAAAATGTTGAACTTGCCTGTGTAACAAAAGCCCATACCAAAATTTGTAGCTGCTTAGCTAATAACTATTAAAAAAGATACTAGGTATATACCATACAAATTAGCTCCTCTCAATTGCAAAACACACACAACTTGGAGAAAAGTATTATACAAAGCATAAAGACAGAGCACAGTATGACACAGGGGAAGCCCTACCCAGACAAAAGATCCTCGCAACCACTAATCACATTTTCTCCACAGAATGAATCCTTTGACCACACACATTCAGGTCTCGTCAGATTATGAATTCGTCTATCAAACCATTTCCCAATCACTATCATTATGACAATCTCTGTCTGAATCCGGCTTAATGTCATCATCTGGATCAGAGGCTTCTGATAAACCACCACCAGCCTGTCTCCCATTTGAAACAGTATTTGCAGTCTGGGCCCTTTCATTTTGAGTACCGGTACTGTTACCGGACTGTGCCTGCCTCCCAATTCCAGCTTCAGATTTGTGCTTCTTAGCAGCTGCTCTTGTGCTTGTGTTCTTTAAATAGGTTGAAAGAGCTGTTGATGCTTCTTTGAAGTCAATTGAAAGCACCTTTATCAATGTTACCAGCACAATCTGCTTTATCGAGGGCATCATTTTGCTCATGGACACCTTTTTAGTGCCCGATCGGCCGAGGGCACTAACATACTGCATATAGAGTCATCAGTTAAACGTTGCATGGATGCCCTAATGACATCCAATGCAACTATTCTTGCATTCTTCTTAGGATTCGGGGCCAACTCCTTGAGGATCTTCAGTAACAACCCTGTTATTCTTGGAATTTTCATGTCCTTCCGAGAACTGCTTCTCCAGTCCCATTAGCTGTTGGAAAATTTAATTATTATTTTGTTGTTTATATTATAGTATATTTCAGGGGTGGGAGGCTAGGTATCCCCCACTTCTTGCATTTTCTACCTACTAATAGAGACAGAGATAGGGGCGAGGAAATGCTATAGTGTACACTTATAGTTGTTTCTGTCTTGAACCGGCAAACCCCAAACTATGGGGTATTGTGCCTGAGTACATACATACGTATTTCCAATAACAATATTTCTAAAGAAAAAGTGGCTTAATTGTTTGCACTTAAGTATGAGAAAAATGTCAGGAACACTGGAAGCGAATGATAATTATAGTAAATATAAACAAAATAGTACTGTATATGATAAATATATGTATGTCCTGTCTAAGCACCAGGCTTTAATTCATGAGCTACTCCTAGCCAGAACGAGTATGGTAATCAAATGAGAGGAAACTTTTGTTGTTTTTTTCCTTAGTTGACCTCTTGTTGGATTCCCTCTCAAAACAAAACATGTACACAAAATAATAAAATTTAAGTGTTGGTAGTATATTTGAAAAATATAAAACACATTTGCCCGTACAGTTCAACACCTGGTCAACTCAACACCCGTCAAATCTAGGTTAGCTTTGGGAAAATTAGATTGGTTATGTCCAATTATATTACCGAGATGAGTTAGTACTGGGATGTTGAAATGTACGGGTGCTGAGTTGACATGGAACCAAGAATACTGTATACGAGTAGAGTATTTTATATTATCAACATATTAACCCCTTAACTCTTAGAGGACGGGTCACGTCATAATATGCAAGGTCTTTCCCGCCACTATAGCAAGGAACAGATGGTATTGCGAGGAAGAATAGAGGGTTGATGTGCCGCATTTAGTCTCGAGCTGTCATATACATCTGTCTCTATTTTTTGCCTAGCTACTTCCTAAGCTGCATAAAAGAGAGTTAAAAAGCATGGACTTAAGTGTGAGCAGGGAGGGATGGCTCTGCAAATATCTTTACTGCTTACTATAGAAGGACGTATAATACTGTACATTACGATAGGAAGCAGCTAGGCAAAAAATACAGACATGTAGATGACAGCTTGAGACGAAATAAGGCATATCAACTCTCTATTCTTCCTCACAATACCACCTGTTCCTTGATATAGCAGTGGGAAAGACCTTGCGTCACATGATGTGACTCGCCCTCAAAGGGTAAATTTATGAAATTACAACAAAAATATTAACACCCAAGATACCGGTATCAACAAATATGAACACCCATGCAACAAAATTACAACACAACCACCACCAGGCATGCAAAAATAAAATAAATACACAACACAAAAACAAACTCCATCTGAAAGCAATAACATCACAAAACACACTTGCACAAGGAATGGGTGACGAGATTATGCCCAAGATTATACTTGTAGGTGAATGAACAGCAAGCGTATTTGCGATAGGGTAAAATGGGTTATTTCGCTGCGATGGCGGTCATTACAAAAGTAAAGGCAAAAGACATAAGCATATATACACATTGAATATGAAATACGGGCACAGCTATGGTGTGGAAGGTGAGGAATGGTGTCATAGGACATTTATGACCAAGCAAAAATTAACGATATCAAGTAAGGCAATTGCTTCTCAAGCTTGTTTAACCCGTTGAGCCCCATTACAAAAATATATTTTTGACACCCATAGCCCAAAGAATTTGTTTTGTTTTGCTGAAAACACATGCAATGGGTTAGAAATGAGGTTATATATTACAAAAATGATCACCGAGGTAGATTCCCCCCCCCCCCCCAATAACAGGTTTTTGCCATCGGCTATAGCCAACGCTCAGGCTAAATGCTACCGATATTGCCGTTGGCTATAGCCGACGCTGGGGCCCGGCGGGCTAAGGATTACCAACTCTACACATATAAATTTAAAACACTAATATATATAATGTATACAGAACCACCACCACTAGAACAATCAATTTAAACAAAAAATATATCATCAATATTAATAATAGAAAAATAAAAAGATAAACAATAAATACAAACAGACAAAAAGTAAGCAGAGGTTATACTTCAAGTTAAAAATGCTTGATTAAAATTATTGATGTCAAATTTTAGAAGTCACAATAATTGACCCTAAAAAGATTAAATTTATGCACCTATTTTACGTTGATTATTAAGGGATTAACTCCTTGCGACATATTATGTTCCAATAAGTCCGAGGAGGCGGTTGACAAGTATTTTGGGTCTTGAATTTGGCTCATGAGTGTTGTCGAAGCCTTACATTTTTCGCGATTTCCATCCACCAGAATGCTGTTTATTGTGATGTATCATATATCAGTGGAAAGAGGAATATTTATAGTACATGATAAAACAAAACAAAATGTAAATAAATCGAAATATGAAAGTGTAAATGAGTCCGGAATACAATTATTTCCCATGCAATTGTCTTCACACCGTCCTAGCTCTAAATTGTGAGTGATGACCATATATTTTTTTTTGCTCAAATAATAGTATTTTTTCTCCTCTTTCCAAATCTGAAAACAGAAATTGTTTATCTTCAATAGTTCTCAAGCAGTGACCGAAAACAAAAAATATATGATTTTGATTTATATGGTTTATAACATTTTCGATTTATTTCGTTGCTACGAAGTGTTATGGTTTTAAATTTAGGCTG